>CM039502.1:29747080-30347080 GCA_022432975.1 Begonia masoniana
AAGGGTCGTTTGCTCTGCTAGTGAATCAGTATCAAAAAGTGGTCCCAGTTTGGTGGGTCCGAACCACGAGGCCTTCACGGACACCTGAGCCGACCATGTTCCGTTGTGGGATCCCCCTTTCTGTCCACTCGGCTCCAAAGTGGTCCATCCACTCAACCACCCCACGATTTCCCCTCTAGGGGCCCCACTCTCCCTTCCCACTAGGTAACACCCTACCTTAATTAATCATTTCATCCCAACCCTCTACATGTCATCAGCAGCGTAGCATCGCAATTAATATAATTTTTTAATTATTCCTGTATCTTATTTAGTACGTTTATTATAAGTACGTAAACGTCAAATCAATCGATGAGATTGAAAAGATAAAAATAAAAAATAAAAAATAACATAACATTGTATGCTCGATAAAAGCTGATGCTATTTGCTCGCACAAATCTCTATCAAGCAAGGGTTGTGATTTTTTAAAACTCGATCACGGTGAAATTCAGTTACTAAATTATATTTTCATTATTGCATCACAGAGATAGCTAGTGCGGTACATATGTCTTCTTCAAAATATCTTATGTTGGGACGAAGGACCGACAAAACCCGAGACTTATGAGGCTGCGCACTTTCACCCGATTGGGTCGGAACATGAATTTCAAAATCGAACTCGGTCGCGACAAAGACGACTCTATCTCAACCACATTGTTGACTCCTTGTTAGATTATAAACTTTTCAAAGCAGGGTTATAATATTTCCACGTACTTGTCGGAGAAACGAATCTACAATAAGCCTCGCATTTTTTTTTTTTTTTTTTTTTTTTTTTTTTTTTTTTTTTTTTTTTTTTTTTTTTTTTTATCAAATTTCTCTAAACCTACAATGACACCTATATCATGACTCTTCTAAAGTTCTAGTGTAAAGTTAGCTCCTATATTAGGAATAGAAATCCAACCATAAAAAGACATGATTATTGCAAACAAACAGTGTCAGCACTGTTGCCCCATGATTTTGGCAGCATGAGTCCCTCACCTAGACAGCGTGTCGGGAACATGGTCAGCGTCCTGGGCCACCCTAAAGTGGTGCCACACAACATGGAAACATTTGCGTCGCGGCATGATACTTGGCACAATCCTGAACACCTTAAAAGAACACCATTGGCTCCGTGACATTACCCATGGAGCGCTGCACCACTAACTGCATTACATCCTAGAACCTCGAAAGCCCGTGAAAACTAACTTTTTCACCCTAAATCAACCTTAAACCCAAAACCAACGCCATTTAAAGCTTGCGACCAACATGAGTTAAATAAACCGATTTGGCCTCCACACTAATGCCAATGCAAACTTGCTCCGAAGTATTCTTGTCCAATGATGGTTTTAGAGCGAGTTGGCCAAGTTTCCTATACTCTAGATTTGCTATCATATTCCAACGTGCATCCGACAATGCATGTTTCAAGTGTGCATCCAAAGGAGATTCTCCCTCGTTACATTCTAGACGGGCACCACGATCCTCACACAACTGGTGAAAAGAAGCAAGAAAGCATCTATGTAATGAGGATTGGTGACTTTTCCCTCCTCATTTCCTTTCCTTGGGGACTAGAGTAGAAATACCCATTAGAAGTTTTTAATTTGTTTTTAGTTCAATAATTAAAACGGTGTGGTCTGAATTCTGCAAGTAGATTGGAAGACATTCTAATAAACTTATCATTTGAAAAGACAACAAAAATATATGAAAAAGGCTGAAGAATTTATTGGCTTACCATGAGTAGAGCTTTGAGGTGGGTGATTTTGAAAGGGACCTTGGAATCAGCTTCCTCCATAAACTTCAATAAAAATTGCAGGAAATCATTGTTCTGTTGGTCATCTTCCCCGGCCTCTTTCTCAATCTTCCGCCGCTGATCAATCATCGTTTCGAAGATCTTATCAAACCGTCCAGCTATCACTGTCATTTTCTTTGTCATACCCTGCAAATCAAAGCGAGATAATCCAGGATAAAAGTCGGAAATGTTGGGTTTCCCGAGTAATTCGGTCATGTCCGATACAAGCTGTCTGAACTCCGCTCCGATGGTAGCCCTCTCTTTCCCCCTCACGGTACCCCCCCACATCATAGAGGTAATGACGTTCAGAATGGTCAAAAACGTCTGCTCGCCGACGTTCACCAGGGATCCGGCACGGTTGTAGAAGTAACCCACTGTGTTTCGGATCTCCTTTCGCCGGAGCTTATAGACGGAGTCTAACGTGTGGTTGCTGAGCATTTTGAGAGCGCAAACTTTTCTCAGCATTCTCCACTCTGGCCCATATGGTGTCCACGCGATATCCAAGCCGCCGTAGGTCGCGGTGAGAGCCACAGTTGGAACGTCGCGGTTGGCGAAGGTAACGTCCTGATCCTTGAGAACTTCTCGAGCCATGTCCGGAGTGCTCAGAATTATGGCCAACTTGTTGCCGAGCCGGAGTTTAATGATCGGACCGTAGACTCGAGCCAGATCGGCGAAGTAGGAGTGAAGCTCCGGGTCAAGAAAAGGGAGGTTTCCGAGCAAGGGTACTCCACGAGGACCAGGTGGTAATTTCGAACTCTTCTTCTTCGTCTTCAACAACAGCCATAAAAGCACCAGAAATGAAAAAATTGCAGCGACTATGGAATACACTCGCACATAGGTATTATCGCTGTCAACCCAGTTGCCAGATAAGAAGAAAAATGAAGAGAAAGGTTTCATGAAGTCACCAAGATGCTGTATGAAGCTTGATATGGCTTCCATGGTGTGTGAAAACGAGGAAGAAAGGCAGAAGATAATTTGGATACAAAGGCTTCTCAAGCGACGTTTTAAAGATATACCCCAGTTGTTCGGCTTTGAGAGCATCTTTCCATTATTATTGACGCCGTTAAAATCAACGGTAAATTCCAAAAATCACCTTGAACTATGCGAAATTCTCGAAAAAACCCTCCGACTTTAAGTCTTCTCAGTCAAAACCTCAAACTATCAAAAAAACCCCTGGCGGGGGGCCGAATTGTAATTAGGGGGGCCGATAGCCCCCCGATAGCCGAAATTACAAGGAATTCGGGGGGCCGCACTGTTCATGCGGCCCCCCGCATGAACAGTGCGGCCCCCCGCATTTTGTAAACAGCTCCCTACTCTATAATTATTCTTCATTATTTTTAAATAATTTTAAAAAATACCAAATTATATTCAATTCACTTAAAAGTTTTACCACATATTCATCACATCATGGGAAGATAATGTAAAAAGTTTCGTGATTTTTTAAAATTGTTTATGATTTAATATAATTTTTTATAAAATAATGTCATTAAAATTACAATATATCGCACAAGTGTTATAAAATCACGAAACTTTTTACATTATCTTTCCATGATGTGATGAATATGTGGTAAAATTTTTAAGTGAATTGAATTGAATATAATTTGGTATTTTTTAAAAAATTAAATCTTCATGAAGAAGAAATGAAGATTTAATTTTTTAAAAAATACCAAATTATATTCAATTCACTTAAAATTTTTACCACATATTCATCACATCATGGAAAGATAATGTAAAAAGTTTTGTGATTTTATAACACTTGTGCGATATATTGTAATTTTAATGACATTATTTTATAAAAAATTATATTAAATCATAAACAATTTTAAAAAATCACGAAACTTTTTACATTATCTTCCCATGATGTGATGAATATGTGGTAAAAATTTTAAGTGAATTGAATATAATTTGGTATTTTTTAAAATTATTTAAAAATAATGAAGAATAATTATAGAGTAGGGAGCTGTTTACAAAATGCGGGGGGCCGCACTGTTCATGCAGGGGGCCGCACTGTTCATGCGGGGGGCCGCATGAACAGTGCGGCCCCCCGAATTCCTTGTAATTTCGGCTATCGGGGGCTATCGGGGGCTATCGGCCCCCCTAATTACAATTCGGCCCCCCGAATTACAATTCGGCCCCCCGCCAGGGGTTTTTTTGATCATTTTTGATAGTTTGAGGTTTTGACTGGGAAGACTTAAAGTCGGAGGGTTTTTTCGAAAATTTCGCATAGTTCAAGGTGATTTTTGGAATTTACCCTAAAATCAATTTGAAAATCTAACCACTCAAAACCTTCCTGTATACAAAATGTAACACATCAAACCTTAACGAGTGACCGATCACTCTACATTTTAAATTTATGCATAGAACGGAGGACCGATTTTCTCTCGTTCTGTCCAGTGCTTATATGACACTGGACGTATTGAGTCGGTGGCCAATGTGATGTGTGCGGATCCCACCTCTAACGTGCACCGCATGTGATTGAAGAACGAGATGATCTAGGTGTAAATTCAGAAGGGGGGGTGATCGGTCACCCGCTAGAGATTGATGTATTACATTTTATAGTTTAAAATTTTAGTTGTTAGTAGGGGTGGGCAGAACCGGCCTGGAACCAGTGGACCAGACTGGACCACCGATTCGGGCCGATTCTTGGGCCATTCCTAGCTCAATGGAACCGGGAACCGACGGTCCGGTCCCCGGTTCCATTGATCTAAGAACCGGAACCGCAGGAGTACCGAGAAGTGAAAACATAGGCGGACTTCACCCTACTTCATCACTTTTCTTCGCAGTGTCCAGACTCCAGACTCTAGAGCCGAAGTCTGAATCGGAGTCAGACTCCAGCGCTGAGGAGGGACTGCCCTGCGATTCAGACTTCGGCTCTGTTATCGCGCTTGCCTACACGCCTGCTCGCCTACACTCCTCAAACGTCTCCCCTGCACAGTTACATTTCTTCTTTTACATCCATTTTCATTTTCATTTTCAAGACAAACCCTAGACTATACAGATGAACACAAAAAAGTTGGGAGTATCGAACTCGAGGTGACTGCCAGGAAGAGCGAAGGTAGAGTCACCGATGGATGACAGTCGGCGACCTAACAGAACAGAGGTGCCTTTGAGGACGAAGACCACCATGGCCACTCTCGGAATCAGACGCGGCCCTCCCTCGTTTTCCATTTTCTGCCTCTTCGTCTCTCTGTAACTTTTTCTATCGCTTCTATTTGTGATGTTTTTGCTGGTTGACGATCGGATTTCATCGATTTGGATTGAAAAATTTTATTTTATTTTAATTAAAAAAAATTGGTGGGAGGAACCGATTCCAGTTCTGAGCAGAAAAATCCATAACCGTTCGGGCTGGTCCCGTTCCAAGTCAGAACCGGACCGGCCCAGACCGTGCCCACCCCTAGTTGTTAGAGTTTTTAGTTTATGGGGTGTTTTCAATTCAATCCATACTTTTAGGTTCAAATTAGGTTTAACTCTTGTTTATATATATAAAAAAAAACTTAAAATATTCTAATATATATAAAAAAAAAAAGAAGACTCATTACAATCGTGCACTCTATTTTATTTTATTTTTTTGACAATTTTATTTTATTATATTCTCTTACTTGATTTTTCTTTTTTGACTTTTTGCTTAAGAGTATCAACATTTTTGTGTATATGAATTTACATATTCAATAAAATATTTAATAGAAAAAATGGCTAAATTTCTCCCATTACTATGCATGCTCTTGTTGCTTACAACCACTTGCACAGCTGTTATATCAGATGTGATTTACAATAAATGATTAAACAATCTTAATTTTTATAAGCATTTTCAATTGTATGCGGATAAGACAACGTAAAACTCGATGATTGTAGCTAGAATATGTGATAGAATCTTGGCTAAAAATCAATTTGAACTTTAAAATATTGGGTTAATTTGAAACTTTTTCTAAATAAAAAATTTTAGCAACTAAAATCTTAATCTATTCAAAACATAACAAATGAAACCCTAGTAGGTAACCGATCACCCCTCGTTCTAAATTTACGCTGTGAATAGGGGGTCAATCACCTCCCGTTCTGTCCAGTGCTTACATAACTCTGGACGTATTGGGTTGAAAGGTCGAGGTGGGAGGCAGAGACTCCCTCGTCCAACGTGCACCGCACGTTATTCGACAACGTGGAGTTCTTGCCCCGCAATGGACCCTCGTTTCCTGCCTACTCATTTTACATGGTGGTCAGGAACAGGGGGGTTACCGCCCTGAAAGGGCCCTTCGTTCCTTGACTCTCCATTTTAGTGGGTGGTCGGAGCGGGGTCCCCTGCCCCAAAATAGAGGGTCCACCTCATTCCCTTATCCAACAAATCCGAACATTTCTTTAACCGTCTCTGAAGGTATAACAATCTCTGTACCGAAGATGTACGTCTTCAAACATCATGCTTTCTCGGTAGAGGTCAAGTTCACATAAAACAAGCGAACAATTCTATCACATCGATCGCCCGCAATACGTACACTCCGTGTAGGACGATTCTGTCTAACATCTCATTGATCTCCAATGACTTCTAACCTCTAAATTTGATGGTCTTTGAATGAATAACTGAATAGTTTGACATATCCAGCTCAAACTGCTCTTGACACATCTAATTTCGAAATTCATTAGAAAATACCCAATTAGCGATCATCGTGCTTGACACCGAGCACCTTGTGACGACGGTAGCTGATTTGTCGGACCCCCTTGAAATGGTCCTCCTTTTAACATCGATGGATAATTTGACGGAGCACGTTCGGTCGGGCCACCTTGTGATAGATTTCCTTTTGACGCGGCAACCTTTTCGTTTAATCGTCAATTTTGGAGCCATGTGAGAGGAATTTGACGATTTAGGTTAAATTGAGAATTTAAGAATTTTGATGATTTATGGCTTGGATTTGTGTGATTTTTTTATGATATTTGAAGAAAATGATTAGGGAGGGAGAAATCAACACAGTAAGGGAGTGTAATTGTCAGATTTTGTGTGGGAATAACGGTAGGGGTCGAGAGGAAATCAGATTTTTCAGCAGTAGAGGTAGAAGGGGAGGGGGGGACAATTTTTATATATTGTCGGGGATCAACACCTCGTTCTGGGGAAATGATTTTCAGTTCTCGTCGAATCACGTGCAGTGCATATTAGACGGGGGATCTCCACTCCCTACATCGATCCCCTCACCCAATACGTCCAGTGCCACGTAAGCACTAGACAAGAGTAAGGGATGATCGGCTCCACCTTCGCGGCGTAAATTCAGAACAGGGATTAATCAGCCACCCACCGGGATTTGATTTGTTACATTTTGTTTAGTTTAAAATTTTGATTAAATTTTTTTATTTAGAAGTATTTCAAATTAAGCTTATAAGTTCAAATTAATTTTGAGCCTACAATCTTTGAACAACAATGAATAGAAAGATTCCAATCGCACGTGATAAGGAAACAAAAGTAACTTTATAGATATTTCACAAGGGGTTGTGGTAGTAGCGAAACGACGAGACCAATAAATTTTTAAAATTTTTCATATTGTCTCTCAAATTTTTTTCTCGTATTTTGATATTTGCAATCAATATTTTCTTCTTTATTAGGTGACTTTGAGGTAAGAATTTGCAGGTGAATTATATGCACAGTGTTGATGTTGAGGAAGCATACATCAGATCCTTCTTCACTTGGGTCCTGACAAGACATGCTTGTTAAGAAGGATGTTTATTATGAAAAAGAGCATTGTGGAGTACATTGATGATTTACAGTCGCCTGCAGAGGTCCTTATGTACTTCTTAAGAGGAAATCTCTCTTGGCAGGGGTTGACAGCAGGCACTGAGAAACAAATATATGAGAAGATTTGATGTTGACAACATCATTCAGCCCTTTGATAGTATGAGATTCAATTTGACCAAGATTAGACAAGAGATGCCCTTTCACTTTGAGTCAAAACCAAGATGGTGAAACATGGAGTATGGTTACAATTACGGTCAATCCTATCGAATATATTTTCTTGCACCTGCCACACAGGATTGATCCTCTACAATTCTCTGTGGGTCGATCTTTGCTCACCACATTATTATTTATTTCTAGACATACACTTTAAGTAATATAGTAAAAGATTTATGGCCTTGGTAGTCAAACTTATAGTCTTCTGGCAACAGACCTACGATTTAATTACGGGAAATTACCAAAAATGACAACAAACTACGTGTGTTTTCCGATTCCAACCACAAACAAAATTTGTTAACAATTCAAACCATCACGTATTGAAAATCTGCCACATATAACCACGCCGGACGGACGGACGTGGATTGAGTCCGTTAAGACGTAATTTGGCCCAAACCCGGACGGACGGAACAATTAGCGTCCGTCCCCAGTTTGTCGTTCAATCAAAATCTGCCACATAGTCGCCACGTAGCCCGTTCGGACTCTGTAAATCACCGTCCGTCCTGGTTAACTTAAAAATTTCCCGGACGGACCGTATATTTTCCCGTCCGTCCGGACAATCGATATGAAAACCAGCGAAAAAGGGAAAGTTGGATTTTTCACTGGCGACAAAAACATCGACAGAAGGCGACGAAATTGGACTTTTTACTCGAAGCTTTCAAATTTTTCGTAGATTTACAAAAAAAAGCGTTTGTGGTAATTTCTTTATAAATTGTGATTCACTTTCTTAAAGTTTTAACATAAATAACGTTAGAATCCGAGCCCTAATTCGATAATGGGAAAAATGTGGCAATCGGACGGATGGGAAAATATAGCATCCGTCCGGGTATCTTCATTAAATGCGACCCGGACGGACGCATAAAAAGGAGTCCGTCCGGGTCTCTTCATTTAATGCGACTCAGACAGACGCGTAAAAATGAGTCCGTCCAGCCGAAACCAAATATACTGAATTTGTTTTTTTTTTTTTTTCAATTTTTCTGTTCGTTTATTGGGTGTGTATATGAAATTATATTATTGTCAAAACTATTTTGTATTCAATTCATAGGATATTTTTTAACTTGAATAACATTTTGATTTTTTTACTGATAATTGTCGCAAATGGCTGAGAGTTTGGATGATGTAAATGAGTATGCGAACATAGACTGGTATATGGAGGAGGACGCTCTCATATATGGTGATATTCAAGCATTTGATCATTTAGAGGGTGATGGAGAAATACAAGTGTGTTCAATTTCAAAAACTTTAGACGATGAGCGACAAACATCATTCAATTCTGAGGATGACGAGGCAAACAAGGGCTGCAGATTCTGGTGATTTTGCTTTGAGTAGACAATATATATCTTTGCAGGCGACTAGAAATGAAATACGAAACTATTCTTTGAAAAAAGGATATGATATCAAGATTGTTAAAAGTGGGAGGAACAGATTGACGGCAAAATATGAAGGAGTAGATTGTAAATGACATCTGCATGCGTCGGCTATGCAAAATGAGGCCACCTTCCAAATAAAGTCATACTGTAATGATCACAATTGCGTAAGGGTATTGGATAATCGACATGCTACAGCAAAGTGGTTGGCAACAACTTATTCAGATAGGTTCAAAAGTCAACCTGACTGGCCCAATCATGATATTATCGAGACAGTGAGGCGAGAACACAAAGTTAACATTAAGCCAAGCCTTGCGAGAAGAGGAAGAACCCAAGCAAAAGAAGTTAATTACGGGAGGAACGAAGAACAACTGAAGATACTTCGTTCTTACGGAGCTGAAATATTAAGATCAAATCCAGGTAGCACACTGTTAATAGATGGTGACCTGGTCGTTGAGGATAGAAATGAGAAGATGATGTTTAAAAGAATGTACATGTGTATGACTGCTTGCAAAACAGGTTTGTTGGATATGGGCAGACCTCTTATTTGTTTAGATGGATGCCATCTGAAGGGAGCCTGCCCCGGCCAATTACTCACGGCTGTGAGTATTGATGGCAACAATGGTATATATCTCATTACTGTTGCCAACGTGGAATCAGAATTCCAAGTCTCGTGGAAGTGGTTTTTGGAGCTATTGCGAAACGACTTAGGCATTGACGAAAGCCGAGGATGGACATTTGTGTCGGATCGACATAAGGTATATATTGTTATTACTCTTATTATTTGGATCGGCAGAAGTTATTGTTTTAATCTGAGCCTGTTTTTCTTTAAAATTGCAGGGATTGTTGAATGCTGTGGACGAGATATTTGGTTTAGCCGAACACCGTTTCTGCCAAAGACATATGTATGCAAACTACAAAGGACAATTTCGGGGCCTAGCATATAAAGATGTGATGTGGAATGCAGCAAGGGCAACCACAAGGAAATATTTTGAGATAGCAATGAGGAAAATCTATGAGCTCAATAAGGATGCCCATGCATGGCTTCGACGAACACCACCTAGATTTTGGGTCAGTCATGCATTTTCGACAATTCCCAAATGTGACTTGGGCTTGAATAATTTATATGAGTCTTTCAATTCAGTTCTTTTGTCGGCCCAGAACATGCTGATTTTGACGATGTTCGAGATGATTCGAAAGACCATGATGACACGCATTGTCAAAAAACACGAGGAGATGCTCAAGGTAGAAGATGTTCTGTGTCCTAAGATTAGGAATAAACTAGAGAGGCTGAAAGGGTCAGCTTACGATTGGAATGTTGAGTTAGCGGGAAATGCACTGTTTGAGGTTTGTTCAACTTGTTCATACTGATATGTTCTTCTTAGTTTGTTCTACTTGTTCATACTGAATTTGTTTATGCACTGTTTCAAGTTAGCAACGACAACGAACAATATATCGTTGACCTTAATGAAGGCAAGTGCGCATGTCGGGGGTGGGAGATTTCTGGAATCCCTTGTGTTCACGTCGTTGCATGCATTAATTTGATGAGAAAGCCGATGGAAGATTATGTTCATATATATTATCATCGGGACACATATCTGAAGATGTATTTGCACTTGATTCGTCCCATTAATGGGCAACAAATGTGGCCAGAACCAGAGAATAGGACCCCAATCATTCCGAGTTAGAGAAGGCCTCAACCTGGTAGACCAAAGAAGAAAAGAATTCGCGATGTCAATGAGCCTTCTACCACTTCTCGTGGTCATCGTGTTCTGACTTCTAAGAAGAAGTCTACAATGACGTGTCGTAAATGTGGACGTCAGGGGCATAACAGTCGCACATGTTCTGAGAGGGGATCCACTTCACGTGCTTCTGCTTCGCGTGACACATTTATGTGTTTCCGAACCGCTGGCTGGACGCAGGTACATTTTTACTATTATTCTCATAAACAAAATTTCGCTATTATGTTCTAATATAAATCTCAATACGTACAGGAATCTACTACAGGCAATGAGGAAAGCGGCCATGAGAGAGAATGATGGAAGACGATGACATACAGATGGTGGAGAGCGGATCATCTTTATTTTATGCATATTTGATGTATCTTATAGTTTGTACAGCAAATTGTATTTTATAATGGGAAATTATACCGTCCGTCCGGTTAATCTACTTTAAGCGTTCCTACGTTGAAGTTATCAAACCAGTATGAGTAACAAAATTTAAAACCATTTCTATCTCGTTTCTTTGTCAAATTTGGCAAAAAAAATCTAACAGAAAAGATTAAGATGTACATCGCAATGATGGATATCTTTGTCCGAAACTTCCACGAGAAAATGATTCGCTCGGACAACTATCTTTTTGCCCACGGTACCATATCCCGGTCTTCTTTGAAGGCTCAGAGCCTTTGAAGAAACAGGAGGTGGTGGATGCGGCTGCAATGTAGCCTTTTCACTTTTCTAATAAGCAGATTCATTTCAGCAGGATCAGTGGACATTTGCGGACGTGAAGAAGAAGGCTCAGATCTCAAGGCAGGCCCAACTGGGAGATTCCTTAGAAGCAGTAACGACAACAGATTGAGAGGGTCGTTTCACATCACTCCCACCACTACTACTTGAAGTTTTTTCAACGCTGCTTCCACTTACGACAGAAGAAGCACCACGACTATCGACCGATATTCCAGACTCACTTCCTCTCCTAATTCGATAATCGGCCGACTGATTCATCCCAGAAGATGGCCTCCTCGATGACCGCCTCCACGACTACCACTTCCACGTCAAGGCATTGTATGACTGCTACACTACACAGGAGAAGCGGTTGCAGGAAGGAGAAATGCATAGTGAAAGAAGAGGGAAAATCGCAGTAAATGGGGTCTAGGTCTAATAGAAGAAACGGGGCAGGGGCAGGGGTAGGGGCAGGGGCAGAGAAGACGTGTGGCCGAAGTTGGAATGTTTAAAAGTAGAAAAAGTTTGTCTATAGACGGTTTTACGCTTATAGTCGATTAACCGGACGGACGCTTTTAGCTGTGGTTGGAATTGAAAAACACTTATAGTTTGTGGTTAGAATTGGTAATGTCCCTTTTATAATTAAAGTGAGAAAAAAATTAGAAATTTGGGCAGAGTTTCCTTTGTTTTTAGTCTCCTCCACAGCTAGTATCATCTGGCATATTTGAATATCCAAACTGTTTCAGTATTTTGCCTCAAACATCAATTGCATCCAACAAAAATAAATATAACTAATGTACATCAAATTAATGAATATCCAACTACAAGTACTACAAATTTTCATCATCCAAATACAGTAGTACATCATCAAAGTTTACAAAAAAAAATCTCTGTCTCTGTGCATCGCCCTCTGTCGTCACCTCTCTGCACGTAATAAAAGAAAGTTAGATTATAATGAGTTAAAATGTAATTAATAATGAGAAAAATAGGTTCAAATATACCTAAGCTTGGGCAGCGTCGTCATCTCCAGCCCCCGGCAGCACACCCTCGTCATCTCCAGCCCCCGGCAGCACACCCTAGTCATCTCCACCCCCGGTCAGGATTACCTCATCATCGTCACCATCGCCTCTCACAAGATTGTCGCGATCAAAGGCATGGACCTCCATCCAATCCTGGAAGATCTGTCTAGTCTCTCTCTGGTACTCCATCATATCTCTGAGGTACTCCATAATGTCTGCTAGACCAGACGCTGCCTCTGATCGAACAGTCTTCACCTCCGTTTGAACAGACGCCACCTCTGTTCGAACAGCCTGCACCTCCGCTCGAACAGACTCTATCAGCGTCCTAATAGAAGCCATATCCGTGGGAGGCACGATCTAAGGGGGGAGTTTCCCTCGACGAGGGTGTTGCAGCACAGGAGAGGGCCGAACATCATTCCCCTCCATCCACCTTCCGTCGACCTCATGCAGCCCCATCTTCACCAAATGCGGCCTGCCGAATGCATCCGCGGGCTGCTGTGGTATAGTCTGTGCCCCTCGCGGTAACTGAATCTGAAAATGCTCAATAATCTTCTGAATCAAGACAGTGTACGCGAGGTTCTTGGTCCGTGTACATGAGATCTCACTCGTGACTCAGAATCACATAGCCGGGGTCAAAGAAGTTACCGCTATACAATTTGCCCATGACATAAAGACACATGTAGCTAACATGATATCTATGTCCAACGCGCGGTAGAAGGGTGTGTGCTAGAAGGTTATGGATGACGCGAGCTTTCACATTCATATCTTTCGCTCCTGGCTTCACGATATCCACAATATCAGATTTCCGATGAATCTGTCTGATGAACGCTGTTCCCTCTGCGGTGGCGAGCACAAGACATTTTTTCTGGGCATGGTAGTACTTTTCTGCCTCTTCTGCGTGAAAGCCAAGCACCTGATTCACAACCTGTGCCGTCACTACATACTCTTCACCCATTATGTAGATCTTTATAACTCCCGACCTCGCAGAAAATCTCATGTTCGCAAAGAATAGGCAAACCATTTTTTCACAGCTAATTCCCCGAATAGTGTAGGGTCCTTGAAGTCCGATTCTGTCAAACATTTCTTTTATCTCTAAGGACTCCCATCCTGAAAATTTTTAATAACAAATGAATGAGACTAATTCAACGAAATATTGTAGAAACAATTTGAAAGAATAATTGACTCAACCTGTAAAGTCCACCATCTTCATCAACGACACTTTTCGGTGTACTATATCAAGCTGATATTGCTCTTGACAATGTTGACTGCGAAAGTCCTTCGATTGTGAGGTCGATGAAGCTGGCTGTGATGAGCTGGGAGCTGAGAAGCTGGGCAGTGGCTGTGAGGCCCTTGGAGGTGCCTATGGAGCACGTGGATGTGGCTCTGAGGCCCGTGAAACTGACTATGGGGCCGGTAATTGTGGCTGTGAGGCTCGTGGAGGTCGAGGTGGCTGCGAGGGCAGTGGGAATGGCTGTGACATCGTTGGCCGTTTCGATGGTCCACCTTGTGACGTTGAATCCTTCTTTCGTTTATAAACAATTTTATCTGTCATTTTCGTAAAGTCTGCAAATTGTAAAGTTCCAAGATTAGCCACAATAACTCGAACCGTGGCGAAAATCAGAGCCTGGTGAAACTTGGCCTTCACAGCCTTAACCCGGATGGACTCAATATTGGTCTGTCCGTCCAGGTTAAGGCTATGATCACCCGGACGGACGGATTGAAATAGAGTCCGTCTGGGTAATTCTAAAAGAGGGATTTTAACCTAGGGCTCGGATTTTTGCGTTCTAAACGTAAAAATTTGAACTAAATCAATACAAAAGGAGTAAGATATTACCTGATGCGTTTTTCGCTTGAGAATCGCACAAAAAATTTGTAGAGCGTCGAGAGAAAACGAATTTCGGCCACTGTGAGTACCCAGCCTTGAACGATTATAATCGAGTACCCGGACGGACGGGAAAATATACCGTCCGTCCGGGAAATTTTTAAGTTAACCCAGACGGACGGTGATTTACAGAGTCCAAACGGGCTACGTGGCGACTACGTGGCAGATTTTGATTGAACGACAAACTGGGGACGGACGCTAATTGTTTCCGTCCGTCCGGGTTTGGGCCAAATTACGTCTAGACGGACTCAATCCACGTCCGTCCATCCGGCGTTGTTATATTTGGCAGATTTTCAATACGTGATGGTTTGAATTGTTAAAAAATTTTGTTTGTGGTTGGAATCGGAAAACACACGTAGTTTGTGGTCATTTTTGGTAATTTCCCAATTGATATAGAGCTGGATCTGATAGTCTTGGTGTCGGGATGGCAACAAGAGGAGTCTTCTTTTTCAACACGATTCCAAATTTTTCTGTAACATCCATCTTCTCTCCGGGAGGAAGTTTCCAGTCAAATGAATGAAGAAGAGTTGCAAGAGAATGCATCACAGTCCTTTCCCCCATTGCTATACCTGCACATATTCTTCTTCCAGACCCAAATGGAAAATAATGAAAGTCATTTCCACTATAATCCCACTCACTGTTCAAAAACCTTTCTGGGTTGAACTCCAATGGCTTCTCCCATTTTAATGGGTCCCTCTGGATGGCCCACACGTTGACGAAAACCCTTGAGCCTGCGGGGATTTCATAGCCTCCAACAGTGCAAGTTACACTCGGACTGTGAGGAATTAAGAGAGGAAGCGATGGATGAAGCCGAAGAGATTCTTTCATGGTGGCCTGTAAGTAAGGAAGCTTATGAATGTCTGATTCTTCAACAATGGTGTCTTTTCCTATTACTGCGTCTAGCTCTTCTTGAACCTTGTTCATCACCTCTGGGTTGTTCATGATTTCTGCCATGGCAAACTCTATCGTGTTCGACGACGTGCCTGTCCCTCCCAACACCATGTCCTGACATTGGAGTTGAAGTGTCTAAATAATATGAATGTTGTCGATCACTCAATCAAGTTAGAGAAACGAAAACATTACTAATAACAAAACGAATACAGATAGCAACTACTTTAAAAAGGAATTAGCTTAAGATTAAACCGAAAAGAATATAAAAAATTATAATTCTTCTTTTACAAGCACAGGCGTCACAACTCGAAAAACACTACGGCAGAAATGTTGAACAATCTCACAGTGGAAGAGGATCTAGTCACCTAGCTCAAAGCTTAGATTAGATCTATGGCTCGCAAAAGAGAAGAGAGAGAGAGAGAGAGAAAGAGAGAGAGAGAGAGAGGGAGACCAATGCAGAATGAAAGATGAAGAGAGAGGATGTGAAGGATGAAGAATTCCGACATTAGATTTGTGCAACCGACCTTCTAGTACCTGAGTTCTATCAAAGTCTTCAAGGGTACGTTTGAATCTGACTTTCCTTTTTATTTATCTTTTCGTATTGTTTTCTGTTAGTTTCATTGAAATCAGATGTCGAGCATGAAAACTCGAAATCTTTTATTATTTGTTGATTAGGTCTTTTGCTCCGTGAGTTATATAAGATTGAATACCAATTTATTCAAAATTTGATGCTAGAATGTCATTGTTTCGACTTTTTGATGCGCCTTTGATTAATCGCAACCTTCGCTTGCTGCATTGAAGTTGAATTCCACGTCAGGCGTCTTTCTTAGCCTTTTTCGATGTCAACCGAGCCTTTGGATTGTCAACCAACTTGTGTCCAATCGACTGCTAGAGGGTTCATTTGACCAACTCATCAATTAGGGAGGTCAATTGTGTAACATCAGCTAGTCAACCTTATGATGTCACTTGCTGAACACATGTTGACGTCAACTTGACCGTAGTTGATGGTTTGGACGATTGCGTCAGGTTTTCGGTTGATTGGATCATTGTCTGGTCAACCACCATCTTCTTTTGTCGCACAACTCGAAGCTCTATTTTCTGCATTGTTTTCTTGTTGACCACAATGCCATTTTGCGATTGTTTGTCAGTCTTTCTAGTTTTGATTCCTATTTCCGATGTAATACCTAACCATCATTCCAAATATTTTAGAAGAGATTTTAGTGTCGATAATACTATAACTTTCGTAGGAGTTAGAGGATTTTGAGTTGATTCCTAAGTGCATTGTTTCTAGTAGTTAGAAGGCTCATCATCGTCAAGGTATGAATTTCTTCTACTATATTCGAACATACATCATGGTTTTCAAAACTTTTATTTTTTTTATAGATCACACTAAAATCTCTGACATGTCTTGTCTCACAACATGTCAATTTTGATATATATATATATATATATATCTATGATGCTTTTACATGTTTGCGTATCAGATATGGGTTATGATCATGATGTGCACCTTCTAATGAACGGGAAGATGTTTTCACACTACGCGTGCTATTTGTATTAGGACACCTTATGATGTCGTGTTACAAGGGAAAATCCCTAAACCTAACAAGTTGTTTGTTTACGCCATGACTATTTTCTAGATGATCGCTTCTCTCTCTTTTACGACCTTAGGCAACTATGTGCAAAAATACATGAGTTGACCTTATTTTTACTAGTATTATGTTTTTTTTTTTACAGAAAATAGTAAAATTTTTTTAATATAAATCCATGCAAGTATATTATTTCTAACTTGTGATTTTTTAATAGTTTTTCATGATGCATGAGCGAATATCGAAAAGAAACTCTTACCAGCATGGACATAGTATAAAAACGAACAATTCAAATAAGACATATAATGTTTTATGTGTAAGTTTTCATAAAATAAAGGTTTTAATAAAGGTTTTAAAAACTATGATGCATGTGTCAATATTGTGTATGAATTCTGAACTCAATGGCGATGAGTATTCTTTGTGTCAGCTCAAAATTATCAAACTTCTCTAAACCTACAATGACACCTATATCATGACTCTTCTAAAGTTCTAGTGTAAAGTTAGTTCCAATATTAGGAATAGAAATCCAATCACAAAAGACATGATTAATCGGTGATGCTAGCAAACAAACAGTGTCAGCACTGCTGCCGCATGATTTCGGCAACATGACTCCCTCACCTAGACAGCGTGTCGAGAACATGGTCATCGTCGTGGGCCACCCTAAATTGGCACCACACGTGGCAGAAAGCCATCAGAGCCACGAAATGGAAACCCTTGCGTGGGAACATCATTGGCTCCGTGACATTACCCATGGAGCGCTACACCACTAACTGCATTACATCCTAGAACCTCGAAAGTCGAAAGCCCGTGAAAACTCCAACTTTTTCACCCTAAATCAACCTTAAACCCGCACCAACGCCATTTAAAGCTTGCGACCAACATGAGTTAAATAAACCGATTTGGCCTCCACACTCATGCCAATGCAAACTTGCTCTGAAGTATTCTTGTCCAATTAGGGTTTTAGAGCGAGTTGGCCAAGTTTCCTATACTCTAGATTTGCTATCATATTCCAACGCGCATCCGACAATGCATGTTTCAAGTGTGCATCCAAAGGAGTTTCTCCCTCGTTACATTCTAGACGGCAACCACGATCCTCACTCAACTGGTGAAAAGAAGCAAGAAAGCATCTATGTAATGAGGATAGATGACTTTTCCCTCCTCATTTCCTTTCTTTCGGCCTTGGGGACTAGAGTAGAAATACCCATTAGAAGTTTTTAATTTGTTTTTAGTGCAATAATTAAAACGGGGTGGTCTGAATTCTGCAAGTAGATTGGAAGACATTCTAATAAACTTATCATTTGAAAAGACAACAAAAATTAAGGAAAAAGGCTGAAGAATTTATTGGCTTACCATGAGTAGAGCTTTGAGATGGGTGATTTTGAAAGGGACCTTGGAATCAGCTTCCTCCATAAACTTTAATAAAAATTGCAGGAAATCATTGTTCTGTTTGTCATCTTCCCCGGCCTCTTTCTCAATCTTCCGCCGCTGATTAATCATGGTTTCGAAGATCTTATCAAACCGTCCAGCTATCACGGTCATTTTCTCTGTCATACCCTGCAAATCAAACCGAGATAATCCAGGATAAAAAGTCGGAAATGTTGGGTTTCCCGAATAATTCGGTCATGTCCGATACAAGCTGTCTACACTCCGCTCCGATGGTAGCCCTCTCTTTCCCCCTCACGGTACCCCCCCACATCATAGAGGTAATGACGTTCAGAATGGTCAAAAACGTCTGCTCGCCGACGTTCACCAGGGATCCGGCACGGTTGTAGAAGTGACCCACTCTGTCTCGGATCTCCTTTCGCCGGAGCTTATAGACGGAGTCTAACGTGGGGTTGCTGAGCATTTTGAGAGCGCAGACTTTTCTCAACATTCTCCACTCTGGCCCGTATGGTGTCCATGCAATATCCAAGCCGCCGTAGGTCGCGGTGAGAACAACGGTTGGAACGTCACGGTTGGCGAAGGTGACGTCCTGATCCTTAAGAACTTCTCGAGCCATGTCCGGAGTGCTCAGAATTATGGCCAACTTGTTGCCGAGCCGGAGTTTCATGATCGGACCGTAGACTCGAGCCAGATCGGCGAAGTAGGAGTGAAGCTCCGGGTCAAGAAAAGGGAGGTTTCCGAGCAAGGGTACTCCACGAGGGCCAGGTGGTAATTTCAGACTCTTCTTCTTCGACTGCAACAATAGCCATGAAAATGCAAGAGCAGAAAAAATTGCAGCAATTATGGAATACTCTCGCCAATAGGTATAATCGCTGTCAACCCAGTTGCGAGAGAAGAAGAATGAGCAGAAAGGTTTCACGATGTTGGCAAGATTCTGTATGAAGCTTGATACAGGTTCCATGGTGGTTGTGAGAACGAGGAAGAAAGCCAGAAGAGAATTGGAGAAGACTTTAAAACTTACTTTTGTGAGGAGAATCTTTAAACCATAAAAAGACACGAAACTAGTTTGGGCATTATCTTTAGGGGCATGTGGTCCTTGTATTTCTGAGAAAATGGGTGGACATAGCATTCGAACAAGTGACTTTGGTTTTATTTGAAAACTAAATTGAATGAGCTTTTCTTTACTGATCCAGTGAGCTCTGTTGATCATGATCGAGCTAGAAAGAACAGCAAACCTGAAGGAGTCAAACAAACTGTATGAGGGAGCAAATGAAAGATTTTGAGTACGACCGTTAAGCCCTCCAGATTTAACTTGTCTTTCGCAAAGCCAACAACCAAGAAGATCTTTGTCAATATGATGCAAAGATCCAGTTATTGCAAGAGCAGCAACACAACAAAAAACTGCACATTAAGTTGGTTTAGTTCTCCAATCAATAAATGTAATACCCGGTTTACGGGATATTAATATTTTAATATAAATAGTATTTTTGTAAATATGTCAGATCAAGCTCGTTTTACGAAAAGAAAGCGTTATTACGATCCTAATAATTAATATGGATTTTAAGAAAATTTCGGGAATTTTAGGAGTTTAACGCTAATTTTACGAGAATTATGTTTATCGTAATATAAAGAATACTTTGGTAAAAATAGTAAACGGAGTCCGAATTGCGAACAGACAGTTTTAATATGTAACACCCGGCATTTTGCCATGTAAATGTTTTCCCCGATAATTTATGTGGGATTAAATAGGTATTAATGCAAGGAGTATTTTTGTCAGAAACCAAAACGACGGTGTTTGTAGAATTTAAATTGTGGAACAAAAACCAAACTAAGTGTGATTAAAATGAACCAATTTGGTTGTAAACCAATGAAAGGGCAAAGTTGGCACTCAATTAAGGTGGTTGGGAGTAGGCCATTGGTTGGTTGCCATGTGGCAACTTGTTGAAGAAGACAACCTTCTTCTCCTCTCCTCCTCACTCTACGTAAAAACCTTCACTTCTCCTCTGTTTTCTCTCTGCCAGGCGACAAAAGTTCACCCAAACACCTTTGATCTTCTAGAGTTTTCCTTGTTTTCTGCCTAAGGTAAACATCTTCTAATGCTAACACATTTGGACAAGCAAAAAGTATGCGTTTTGCTGAGGTTTTAGGTTAAGGTATTTAGGAGAAAACTCTCGGTTTTTGTATGGAAACACACCCACTGTTTTCTAAATGTCCGAGATGAGTTTGCTGCATATCCTGCAAACTTATTAGTTAACATATGCAGCTGTTTAATACATCTTCATGCATGCTACAGATCCGAGCATTTCAGGGGCATTCGAGCATCTGACACGACAGCAAACAGGTAAGTTCATACGTTTATGTTGGCCCTTATGGCCCTACAACTTGGAGGTACTAGGTATGGTTTGGGTAGATAGGTTCTAGGTTATGTTTTAAGTTAAACATGTCTCTGTTATATTCTGTTTCCCTGTTGTATCCATTCTGCCATCTGTGAATGTTAAGTATCGCACTTATCCATGCATACACGTTTTCCAGTAAAATCATGCAAATGTTTTCAACACTGGTTTTGAAGTAAGTAAGATAAAATCTGTAATGAAATGTGCGGTTAAGTGTGGATGAGGACTGGCATCCTGTCAAGTACTCCTGTTATGTCCTGAAAGTGGCATGTACATCCTGTTGCGCCAGCTCCTCCTCCCACTTATACCTTCCTGTCCAGTGAAATGTAATGTATGTAATGTTCCTGTATTGAAACGTTCATGCATAGCATATGCATCACTGCATTTATTCTGATATGTCTTACTGAGCTTTAGGCTCATAGGTGAACTCCCTGTTGTAGGTACGGATCCTGTGGATGAGGACTTGGTGCCTCAGGCCGAGGTGTAGGTTGCTGTTGGCGGATCGAGCTCTCAGGGTTGGTTGCTGTTGGCGGATCGAGCTCTCAGGGTTGGTTGCTGCAGTCAGGCAAAATTCTGTATGGAAGTTTATGTCTTAAAGTAAAGTTCATATTTGTAACTTTTCTGGATGTTTTGAGGTTCTGTTTTAAAACCCTTTGTAGTCTTGTGTTTTATTTTGAAAGTTTTGTGGGAAATTTTGAAATGTATAGTCCTGTTGTTGGTGTATTTTTAAAACCTCTGTATTTGACAGATTGTATCCATATATTTTAAATGTTTGAAAACATTCTGGAACTGCTTGAGTTCTCCATTTTCAGGTCATGCATGGATAGTCTCAAATTTTAGAGCTATCCATGCAGTTTGTCTGCTCGAACTCCCGTCATTTGTTAGAGTATGATCAGGAGTTTATAACTTTGTCTTCCGGTTGACGTCAGCATAAGTCTTCCGCCCAGTTATAAATTTTGTCTTCCGGTTGACGTCAGCATAAGTCTTCCGCCCAGTTATAAATTTTGTCTTCCGGTTGACGTCATCTTCTCTTCCGATGACGTCGGCATAAGTCTTCCGCCCAGTTATAAATTTTGTCTTCCGGTTGACGTCATCTTCTCTTCCGATGACGTCAGCATAAGTCTTCCGCCCAGTTTATAACTTTGTCTTCCGGTTGACGTCATCTTCTCTTCCGATGACGTCGGCATAAGTCTTCCGCCCAGTTTATAACTTTGTCTTCCGGTTGACGTCATCTTCTCTTCCGATGACGTCAGCATAAGTCTTCCGCCCAGTTTATAACTTTGTCTTCCGGTTGACGTCAGCATAAGTCTTCCGCCCAGTTTATAACTTTGTCTTCCGATGACGTCGGCATAAGTCTTCCGCCCAGTTATAAATTTTGTCTTCCGGTTGACGTCAGCATAAGTCTTCCGCCCAGTTATAAATTTTGTCTTCCGGTTGACGTCAGCATAAGTCTTCCGCCCAGTTTATAACTTTGTCTTCCGGTTGACGTCAGCATAAGTCTTCCGCCCAGTTTATAACTTTGTCTTCCGGTTGACGTCATCTTCTCTTCCGATGACGTCAGCATAAGTCTTCCGCCCAGTTTATAACTTTGTCTTCCGATGACGTCAGCATAAGTCTTCCGCCCAGTTTATAACTTTGTCTTCCGGTTGACGTCAGCATAAGTCTTCCGCCCAGTTATAAATTTTGTCTTCCGGTTGACGTCAGCATAAGTCTTCCGCCCAGTTATAAATTTTGTCTTCCGGTTGACGTCATCTTCTCTTCCGATGACGTCAGCATAAGTCTTCCGCCCAGTTTATAACTTTGTCTTCCGGTTGACGTCAGCATAAGTCTTCCGCCCAGTTTATAACTTTGTCTTCCGGTTGACGTCAGCATAAGTCTTCCGCCCAGTTATAAATTTTGTCTTCCGGTTGACGTCATCTTCTCTTCCGATGACGTCAGCATAAGTCTTCCGCCCAGTTTATAACTTTGTCTTCCGGTTGACGTCAGCATAAGTCTTCCGCCCAGTTATAAATTTTGTCTTCCGGTTGACGTCATCTTCTCTTCCGATGACGTCAGCATAAGTCTTCCGCCCAGTTATAAATTTTGTCTTCCGGTTGACGTCATCTTCTCTTCCGATGACGTCAGCATAAGTCTTCCGCCCAGTTATAAATTTTGTCTTCCGGTTGACGTCATCTTCTCTTCCGATGACGTCAGCATAAGTCTTCCGCCCAGTTTATAACTTTGTCTTCCGGTTGACGTCAGCATAAGTCTTCCGCCCAGTTATAAATTTTGTCTTCCGGTTGACGTCAGCATAAGTCTTCCGCCCAGTTATAAATTTTGTCTTCCGGTTGACGTCAGCATAAGTCTTCCGCCCAGTTTATAACTTTGTCTTCCGGTTGACGTCAGCATAAGTCTTCCGCCCAGTTATAAATTTTGTCTTCCGGTTGACGTCATCTTCTCTTCCGATGACGTCGGCATAAGTCTTCCGCCCAGTTTATAACTTTGTCTTCCGGTTGACGTCAGCATAAGTCTTCCGCCCAGTTATAAATTTTGTCTTCCGGTTGACGTCAGCATAAGTCTTCCGCCCAGTTATAAATTTTGTCTTCCGGTTGACGTCAGCATAAGTCTTCCGCCCAGTTTATAACTTTGTCTTCCGGTTGACGTCAGCATAAGTCTTCCGCCCAGTTTATAACTTTGTCTTCCGATGACGTCGGCATAAGTCTTCCGCCCAGTTATAAATTTTGTCTTCCGGTTGACGTCAGCATAAGTCTTCCGCCCAGTTATAAATTTTGTCTTCCGGTTGACGTCATCTTCTCTTCCGATGACGTCAGCATAAGTCTTCCGCCCAGTTTATAACTTTGTCTTCCGGTTGACGTCATCTTCTCTTCCGATGACGTCGGCATAAGTCTTCCGCCCAGTTATAAATTTTGTCTTCCGGTTGACGTCATCTTCTCTTCCGATGACTCAGCATAAGTCTTCCGCCCAGTTTATAACTTTGTCTTCCGGTTGACGTCATCTTCTCTTCCGAGGACGTCAGCATAAGTCTTCCGCCCAGTTATAACTTTGTCTTCCGGTTGACGTCATCTTCTCTTCCGATGACTCGGCATAAGTCTTCCGCCAGTTATAAATTGTCTTCCGGTTGACGTCATCTTCTCTTCCGATGACGTCAGCATAAGTCTTCCGCCCAGTTTATAACTTTGTCTTCCGATGACGTCAGAACGTCTTCCGGCTGACGTCATCATCTTCTGCCGGTTATGTTTGCTGCCTTTATCTTCCGATGACGTTATCCACTGATTTCTCCTCCGGTTCAGTGTGAAACTACATCTTCCGCCACTGTTTCCTGTTTCCATTCCCGCCAGTCTTATGCCTATTTCTGTTCGGTTATCTATTATTGAGATCTGTTTGTTTTCCATTCCAGAGAACTCTCTCCCCCTGCAAATGTTTTCGATTACTCACTGCAGTTCTCCCTCTCTGTTCACTGCTTTGACTGTTCTATTAGTTCAAAAAAAAAAATAATAGTCACCGCTTCCTGTAAATGTCCCGGAGTGACGGCTCCGATCCCGGAACCCGATTCGGATCCGGTTTCGGGCTGTCACATAATAGAACCCTGATAATAAGTTGAAGTTATTGGTGAAATAAAGAAATTTGGAGAAACCGAATCGTCGATTAATTAACGAAACAAAGGACGAATCAAATAGAAAATCAAAGGAAGGGCAAAAAGGTAATTTGCTAGGTCAAATTTTAATTAAAAACAAATGTTTCTTTCTTCTTCTCCCTCATTCACGATTTTCTCTCCTCTCTCTGGCGAACCTCCCAGGCGATGAAGCTTTCATGGCGACTTCCATTTCTCACGATCGTTCTTCCTCCGTTCTTCGTGTTTTCTCCTCCTCTCGCAACCCTAGGTATGAATCTATGGTTTTAGAGCGTTATATTTCAGTTTTCACGAAGTTTAACGGTTAGGGTTTCGTTTAGGGTTTTGTAAAAAAAGTGATTTAGGATTAGAAATCGATAGGTTTGCCGTAGTTGTGAAGATAATGGAAGTGTTGGACGTTATTGGACGAAGTTAAACGATTCGTTGAGAAATGTTCGGGTTTTATGGATTTTTGAAGTTTTAGGAAACTCCGTTAATGGAGGTTTTGGTAAGTTGAACGTGAAATGCTCGACGAAATACCTCAATGAAGTATTCTAGAGTTTTAAGAAATTCTTTAGTTAAGAGTTTTGTTAATTTTGACGCTTAAAGGTTTGAACGTACTTTAACGACGATTGTTGTGAAATTACCTTAGGTGAACAACGCTCGTGGACGGAGCTCAGTGCGCTACGGACGACAGGTAAGTTCTCGTGACTTACTAGGGCCGATTGGCCTACACCGTACGTCGATGTCGCGTCGAGGATCATTGGTGAATTGTTTGTTTATATGCTTCAGTTTGGTAGTTAAGATTAGTTCTTTTATAGGTTATGCGTTTTTATTGTCTTGATGGTATATATGTAGAATGTAGATTATGTTTTTGTTGTCTTGAAGGCATATATGTTGTATATAGATTATGCTTTTTATTGTCTTGATGATACATATGTTGAATGTTATGTTATGCACGTGTTCATGCATCATGGTTTTTAAATGAGCATAGAAAATGAACTTCCACACGATGTTTTCATGAAAAGTGATGTGGTCTGAAAGGAGGCTATTGATATATTGTGTAGGCACAAAGGGGTCTGTCACAATACCACATGGCCTGAAACTAAATGAATCTACGTAATCTGTTATCTGGTCACGCGAGGTGGGACTCAGACATGACTGTTGTTTATGTGAGCATGTACCCCCCCTCCGCTAGATAGAAAGGGTTGTCCGACCGCTGGATGAATCCTTTCCATTTAGCGGGCTGATATCTCGGTGACAATATGTATGTGACGTAATGATAAGAAAATGTTGCATGATTTTTGAAACTCATACGCACAGCATGCATTGCACTTACGAAACTTACTGAGCCTTTAGCTCATAGTGTGTCTGTATGGTGTAGGTGATCAGGATTTAGGTGAGGGTGAGATCCCTCCACTTGAGGGGTGATGCAGTTGATAGAGGATGGCTCGCGGGGGTGTGTTGGCGCAGTCGAGGCGTTTCATGACCCGTGGGGATGTATGTAGGTATTTTGGTTATTTTGGATAGAAAATATTTAGGTAAAATATTTGTACAAATATAACATTATAGGATGTTTGGATCTGGACTAGTTGATAGGTTTATGTTTTGAAGTTTTTAAACATTTTGGAAACTTATTTTGGTGATTTTAAAACAGGAGGAAACGTTTAGTTTTTAAACGGATCCACGCGGTTCGTTTTCGTGAAAACGTATTTTGTTTGAATTGTGACTCGAGTTGGTTTGAGCGAGATAATGGTTGATGTACGAGTACTGAGAGATTAGATGTTGAAATGTATGTTATGGTGTAAGTAGAATTTATGTTTATATTTGTAGAAATATGATGAAAGAAGAAAGAAAGGAAAAAATGAAAGAAGAAGGAAAGAGGAAAAGAAAGAAAGAGGAAAGGAGAGTGGGTTTGGGGGGGGGGGGGGGGGGGGGGGGGGGGGGGGGTCGACGCGGCGAGCTCTCTGGAAAAATTCCAGAGAGCTTGGCGATCGATCGCCACTTTGGGGCGATCGATCACCCCTCCTTGCCAGGCGATCGCCTGTTTTGGGCGATCGATCGCCCCTTCCTTTCTTTGGCCGAGTGCCATTTTTATCCCTTGCTTTGTTTCTTAAATGATTTTAATTGTTTCCTTTATACATATTGTTTTAAGTTTATTGATTTTAAGATTTGTTTTGAATGATTTTCTAAACGACTTTAACGATTTCGTTTTCAATTGAAATTCCGCTCAAATGTTATGAAAACAATTTTCTACTTAAACTTAGGATTATAAAAAGAAAAAATAAATACGGTAAAAATTAGGATACGGGTAAGGGTCGCTACAATAAAGAGTAAACATACTCTGTTCGGCATGAACTCTACCCCGGGAGTGCTTCCGAATCCGGCGTCAAAGTTTTTGCAACTAACTATGTAATTTATAGCCTTCTTGACATTAATTTTGTCCAATTGACGTAATAATGAAAGACAACATATAGCAATATATGAAAACCTATAATAAGAGAGTATGATCAAATTCCAGAGA
Source organism: Begonia masoniana (assembly GCA_022432975.1). Lineage (NCBI taxonomy): Eukaryota > Viridiplantae > Streptophyta > Magnoliopsida > Cucurbitales > Begoniaceae > Begonia > Begonia masoniana. The sequence continues at coordinate 29,773,901 of CM039502.1, forward strand.
GCTTGGCGATCGATCGCCACTTTGGGGCGATCGATCGCCACTCCTTGCCAGGCGATCGCCTGTTTTGGGCGATCGATCGCCCCTTCCTTTCTTTGGCCGAGTGCCATTTTTACCCCTTGCTTTGTTTCTTAAATGATTTTAATTGTTTTCTTTATACATATTGTTTTAAGTTTATTGATTTTAAGATTTGTTTTGAATGATTTTCTAAACGACTTTAACGATTTCGTTTTCAATTGAAATTCCGCTCAAATGTTATGAAAACAATTTTCTGCTTAAACTTAGGATTATAAAAAGAAAAAATAAATACGGTAAAAATTAGGATACGGGTAAGGGTCGCTACAATAACAGAGTAAACATACTATGTTCGGCATGAACTCTACCCCGGGAGTGCTTCCGAATCCGGCGTCAAAGTTTTTGCAACTAACTATGTAATTTATAGCCTTCTTGACATTAATTTTGTCCAATTGACGTAATAATGAAAGACAACATATAGCAATATATGAAAACCTATAATAAGAGAGTATGATCAAATTTATCTATATTTATTACTCTTCAAAAACAAATTGTAATACATAGAGAATGAGAACCAAAGAGAAGAAAAAAATTACCTTGTATCAATCTCACCCCAAATGTCCCCTGACAAGGACCCATCTTCATTTTGGAGACCAACAATATCTAGTCTAACGTTAAGAAATAGTCTACTAAGAATATGGTTCATGTTCATTCTCTTCACATTTCAAGAACCCTTTGATAAGAATAATAAGAGTGCTAACAATTTCAAGAATCCAAAAAAAGGATACATTTTGACACCTTATCAGCATCAAGAACGCTTATCTTGTCGAAAAGAGCCAAGACCTGGACGGCGCTGAGATTGTACAGAATGTGTGGATAGTGTCCAACATTGCCCGCAAAACCACCTGCAGAATTTCAAGTCGTTCTTGATAGCAAATTTAGAGTGAAGGAAGATAATTAACCTTTCTATAGTAGACACGGAGTTGCCAGCAACTAATGTATAATCATTGGACCAACATAATGATGAGAGTGGAAGAAGGCTTATAAACAAACATAGAGTTGTCAGCTCTAGCCACCTAAAAACCCCATCGTAATAAAGCAGCCTGAAGCTTCTTATACCAAGCCCAAGAGCTTGTTTTGAGCTGTAAAGAGACTTGTGTAGACGACATACCATAGTTGGTCGTTGATGATCTACAAAGCGAGGAGGTTGAGTCATATAGACAGTGTCAGAGAGATCACCATAAAAAAAGCATAGGATACATCCAATTGGCGAATCTTTCATCCAAAAGACAGCAAGAGATAGACTTAGACGAATGATTTGAGGTTTAACAACAGAGGTGAACGTCTCTTTGAAATCAACACCCTTTGTCTAGCATTCGGCTACCAGGCGAACTTTAAATCTGTTTAGAGAACCATCTGCATTGGTCTTGCGTTTGAAGACCCATTTGCAAACTATAGCACGGTGCCACAGGGAAAGAGGTACGAGAGACCAAGTGTTGTTAAGTTTCAGCGCTTTAATTTCAGATAACATAGCATCCACCAAATGTTAATGCTTGAAAAGTTGTCTGCATATCAAATAAATCAACAAATAATAGATGTGGAGAAAGCCTTCAGTTTGATACCTGATTTGGATCTTGTCCTTATAGGGTGAGCATGGCAGCACTCACAGTATTTCCAGTATCAAGATGAGGAGAAGGAGAATAAAGAGAGACAACAGTGATAGAAAGTGAGAGGGTAGAACTCACTCCAAAAGTTATCTCAAGGAGTGAGAGAATCTCTCTCATATTTATAAAGAACCGTTTGCTTTGGTTCTGTCAAAGTGGGACAACATCCCGCTCACACGTTTAGCACGATAGATTTTTCTTTCCTTCACGTCTAGCGTGTTTAATCGGTCCTCCCATCGTATAGATTTAGCTCTGATACCAAGATAGAAAGTAAGAGGGTATAACTCACTCCAAAAAGCTAACTTAAGAAATGAGGGAATCCCCCTCATATTTATACAAGACCGTTTGCTTTGATTCTGTCGATGTGAGACAACACCCGCCCACACGTCTAGCGTAATAGGTTTTTCTTTCTTTTACATCTAGCGTGTTTAATCAGTCCTTACATCGTACAGATTTAGCTCTGATAGCATGATAGAACGTAAGAGGGTAGAACTCACTTCAAAAGCTAGCTCAAGGAGTGAAGTGATAGAACTTACTCCAAAAAGCTAGTTCAGAGAGTAAGGGAATCCCCCTCATATTTATACAGGACCGTTTGCTTTAGTTCTGTCAACGTGGGACAACATCCGCCCACATGTCTAGCGTGATAGGTTTTTCTTTCCTTCACGTCTAACGTGTTTAATCAAACTTTACATCGTACAGGTTTAGCTCTGATACCATGATAGAAAGTGAGATGGTAGAACTCACTCCAAGATAGCTTTTGGAGTAAGTTTTACTCTATTACTCTCTATTAAACAGTACGAGAAGGACTAGTATGGGACACAAGAACAGTAGTAGATGGAAAAGAATTGACAGATGACAACTGGGAGTATAGGGTGGGATGATAGGAAAGTGAAATGAAGAAGAATTTAGTGAGGGAGACGAACGAGAACTAGACCTAGAGAATGGAAAAATAGATTCATAAAAAATAACGTTGCGAGTGATATATAGCCAAGTAAAGATATCATGGCATAGATAGCCCTTGTGATTTGCACCGTAGCCAAGAAAGTCACATTGACAAGAACATGGTTGAAGATTGTGAGAGTTATAAGGGCAAAGACAGATAACATAGACAACCAAAAACTTTGAGAGAAAAATACAGAGGAGCTTGATTGAAAAGCAACTAGAAAGGGATATATTTCCCGGAAGCAGATGAAAGCAAATATATTAGAAAAAAAGAAGCGGAGAAAACAAAATACCAGAATTTCAGCAGGTTGTCTGAATGAAAAAGGGAGACAAACCCATTTCTACTACACGACGATTTTTACGCTCTGCTCGGCCATTCTGAGTCAGCGTGTAAGGACAAGATGATATCTGGTGATGAACACCTTTAGAGAGAACGAAGTTGGTGAGAGAACAATATTCAAGTTTGTTTCAAGTGTCCGAATGGTGGTGTGAAACTGAGTTTGAATCATGTGAAAGAAGTTAATAAAATGAGAAAAAACTTCATCTTCGTCTTTTAGAAGATACAGCCAGGTAAAACAACTGTAATCAATTTATTTGTTAACAGAGGAGTGTGAAGAACATTAAGAAGATGAAGCAGTTTGGACAAAGAAGAGAGAGACGAGCACCCAATAGAGGAAATAGTGAGAGGCATAACACTAGCTGTGAGGACTTGATCATGATCAGAGTATGTAGTCGCTAAATAAAGGTCATTGTGCTGAGGGGTAAAGTGATGGGTGGCGCCAGAATCAAGCATTCACGTGCTCGGTGAAGATGGAGGGTTAGGGTGCTGATCACTGAAGAACTGAGAAGAGATATCTGAAGATGTAGGGTTAGCCACAATTTTAAAAGTTCTCGGTGAAGGTTTGAGGGAGGTAATGAAACGATGATAGTACACCGTTGCTGTATGGTCAAACTTGTGACAGATCTTGCAATTGGGTTTGTGTTGTTTCTCGTTTCTCCACTAAGTGTTTATCGAGGCAACAGGTTTGCCCAGAATACCAGAATTCTGAGGAGCTGCCCAGATGGAGGACCTAGAGGGTTTGGAAGAACGGGTGATGGCAAGGGAAGACAAGTTGGCTTCAAGAGAGCTCATTGCCGAAAATGAATTTTGCTTTTCTAGGCTATGCTCATAGCTCAATAATAGACTATGAACATCCTCAATGCTGGGACTATCCGAACAGCCAGTAGTCGAGGATACGAATGAATTATAGTCACTGCCAAGACCTCCAAAAAGGTAAATAAGCTGATCCTTGTGAAAAACTAGTTCACCAATAGCCGCTAGAGTGTTACAAACCGAATTTAACTTTTGGATATATGCTGAAGGTGATAGCCCATCCTTGGAAAGATTGTGAAGTTGACCTCTCAGTTCTGTGATTCGAGCTAAAGAGGTAGAAGAGAAGAGACGCACCAGAACATGCCATATAAAAGAAGCAGAATTGTGGCAAACAATTTGTGAGAGAAGAGGCTCGCTGAGAGAGCCATAAAGCCACAAAGCCACCTCATAAGAAGATGATCATACCACTGCCAAACAGAATGAACATGATTCAACTGAAAATTCCATGTGAGGTAAAGTTCTAGATAAATAAGGCAATTACAAAATAACAGAATAATGTAAGCACACAATGTGTTACTATAGACACTAACAAAAATCAGTGAAAACTAAGTATTTACTTATCTTGGTTCACTATCGAAAGCTTAAGTTAACAAATTGCTCCAAAAATCCTTTCTTTCCTACAAGTAATTTAGTGTCAAACCAAGGTGGTGAATAAATGTTTGGAAACATATTAAGGTGTTTTTTCATCCAACAAGCCCAAGACTTGGCTAAGGTTCCATATGCCCCTATTAAAACGCCTTTTAAAGCCTCCTATAACAGGTATCATTCACCAACGATTCGATATGAAAAGGAAATGGCTAAATTGTTGGTTGTGGAAATTCAACTTAAAGAGAGGGATGAAATCCTAGCTATGGTAAGATTTCATATGAATAGAGTTAACAGAAAATGACACATCCAACCAGTAAACATAGAAGAGAAGTCCCATTTGTGTACTTGAAGCTTAAATCTTACAGGCAGAGATCAGAGGAAACTTACCTGTTTCGTATCAGAGGGCTGAGGGCTTGTTTGGATGGTTTTTGATAAACAAATTGACTTTTTTAAAATAGAAAACTGTTAATATTCTTTTTCAATTGATGAAGACAATTTTATTGACATACAATATTATACAAAATTATTAAAATGATTATACAGAGCAAATATTTGTTTTCTTCTCCACTCAGCATATCAAGAGCTACCAGAGCATTCAAGAGGCAAATTATCAAACCATGAATCATCTAAAAGGGGAGCAGAAGACTCAACCTGAGTTGGCCAATCAGAATTCAAATCTATTTCTTCGAAGACGACAGGCTTAATCTTTCCATCTTTTCTCTAACAAATGGCCTGTAGCCAAAGATTGCAGTGAACAAAAAGCAGGTCATTTATTTTCTCCATTTCCAGTCTGTTGAGTTTCTTGGAATGAATTCTCTCAAATGTGCTCCAGTTCCATCCGCACCAATGGGAACTACATGGTTGGCTTAGTATTCTTATCGCTGCCCTTTGGCGAGTTGGGATTTCATATCCATATCCTGCCCACCAATCACCTAACAACATCATCTCATTTAGATATAGCTTTTCAGAAAGAAATATGAACATAAAGATAGAAATTGAGTACATTTTGTCAAAAATAGAAGACAGAATAGAAAACGAGAAAGTACCTGTGGCATTCAATGTCCTCCCCATGATGGAAAATTCAGTTCCTAGAGCATCTTGTCCATTAATATAAATAGGGTGTTCTTTGGCAATTTCTATTTTATCTTTATCTGTGGCAACCATCTTTGATATGGTTTCTTGAAATCCATTTCTCACCCTCAAATCAGTCTTAATATCAGAACCATAGAAAATAGATGGGTTGAGAAATGCTGCGGTTGCATGCAACGATGAGCGAAGCTGCATACTCCATCTTTGATCTATTATATCCCAAATTGGCATATAATTCTCCTCAATACCCTTGTAATGTAGCTTGATTTTATTCTTTGCCTTCTCTATATCATCATAAATATATCCCATATCAGGCATGTCTCCGTCAACTATTCTCAGTATTGTAATGAGTGGTTCGGAAATGCTGACAGCCTCGTGTGCATACTTCCAAAATCTCTCCAAATGTACCAACGACTTAATAGCTTGAGCATCGGAGTTTCTACTGTAAATTGACGATGACCACTCAGAATGAGAGAACATGTGCTTTAGATTACCTTCCTGAAGAACAATAGACCTCAAGGAGAGAAAATTAGTTACAAATCTTGTAATTCCGGGCCTAGTCAACTCTGTTTCACCAGTAAACTTTCTCATCATATTTAATGTCCAAGCATGACTATATATGTATAGACTAATGTTCTTTGCCTCCTCTAGTACCGTTCTGACCCATTCCTGTTTGCCGATATCCTCCAACATCTTATCAATGCAGTAAGAAGCACAAGGAGACCAAAATACCGAGTTGTATTTGGCCATAAGAAGTGTTCCTGCATATACAAAACTTGCAGTCGTATCAGTTATAACTTGAACAACGTTTTCCAATCCAATGTCTAGCACAATATTCTCAAGCAATTCGAACAAATAATTGGCATCCTTATCATGCTCTGTCACATCAACTGACTTTAAAAAGAGCGCACCATTCAGACATGTTACTGAAACTACTACATATGATTTTGTTTTACCATCGGACCAGTTATCGCACAAGATTGTGCAACCTGTTTCTTTCCATTTGGCTCGATATTTCTTACAAGACTCGTGTATATCGCCTTTAACTCTATACAAAAGAGACGATTTCAATTTTTCATAAGTTGGAGCTTTGTATCCAACTCCATAGTCTGCAATGGCGTTCACCATTTCTTGATAAAATGGGGATTTAGAAGCATTTAAAGGAACGGAATTTTTGAAGAAAAACATGGCCACTTTTTTGTCGGCAAGGTCCTGCTTGTGGATTTGACCATCATCCACTGCTGGTTGCGCACTTGGAGAAGGACGAGTAACCAACAAAGAAGGGGAAGTGCTTCCTTTTTGTCCACTTGAGCCATGGTTGGGCTGGGCGTCCACACTCAAAGAAAGACGCTGTCGTCCACAGTTGAAGAAAGACGCTGCCGTCCACGACAATTTAAAGACGCAGTCATCCACGCTCAAAAGGCAGACGCTCGTCCACAGTTAAAAGAAAAGCGACACACGTTCAAAGACTTAGCGCCAGACTTTTCAACCGCGAAGCGATAGCGATACTCGTCCAGAGCTTTAACTCCATACCATTAATGGCCAACGAACGAAAGCGACTTCAGAACGCAACGGCTAGCTATCTATGTACGGATGTTTCTCCAACAGCTATATTTTCATATTTAGATGAGAAGCCTTCTAGAACTGAAGTCGATTCCAGACAGAGTATAAAAGGGAGAAAGAAGCTCGTGAGAACAACTTTTTGCTGAAATTATCTTTGAACCCTTATGAGCTAAAAGCCTTGAATACTCTCTGTATTTTTCTTCTACATCTCTCTATTTTTCCTGAACTTGAGATTCATCATTTTGAGAGACTGTAGAGTGTGCTGAAAATTACATCCTTACGGTTTTGTAAAAAGCAGTGGATTGTCGCCCTTGAAGAGCAATCTGGTTTTGTAAAAGGCAGTAGATCGACGCCCGTGAAGTGCGATCTGGTTTTTCTCTAAGGAGAAGGAAAGAATCTTCAAGGGGGAGCCTTGGAGCGTGGACGTAGGCAAGTTTAGCCGAACCACGTTAAAAATCTCGGTGTCAATTTCTCTCTTTCTCACTTTATTTTGCCTGATTGTTCGCTGTTAAGTTAGAAGTTGAATACAAGAGAGAGATCGATTATATTAAGAAATTAAGTTTAAAAAGTCTAATTCACCCCTCTCTTAGACAATAACGATCCTACAATTGGTATTAGAGCGAGGTTTATATTGTCTAAAGTGTGATAAAACTCGAAATGGTATTCAACACCAACGCTACATACGTAGAGGGTCAATCTATTACTAGACCTCCATTCTTTGATGGAAATGATTATGTTTATTGGAAGTCTAGAATGAGAATTTTTTCTCAGGCTATGGACTATGATATATGAAATATTATAGAATATGGACCATTTTGAGCCATGAAAGCTGAAAACGAGATTAGTGTTCCTAAGGCCCCTCATGAATTGACAGAATCCGATAAAAGAAATTTGAGTCTAAATGCTAAAGCAATAAATACACTATATTGTGCACTGAATAGAAATGAGTTCAATAGAGTTCAGGGGTGTGACAGTGCACAGGAGATATGACATTTGTTAGAAATCACACATGAGGGAACCAACTAGGTTAAAGAGAATAAACTGAGTATGCTTGTACATGAGTATGAACTATTTTCAATGGAAAAGGATGAGACTATCTCCTCTATGTTTACTCGTTTTACTAACATAACTAATGGCTTGAAAGGTCTTGGTAAGACATATTCAGGTGAAGAAATTGTGAGAAAGATTATTCGGTGCTTACCTAGAGCCAGGCAACCCAAGGTGACAGCCATCCAGGAGGCAAAAGATCTCAAAGCAATGAAGCTTGAAGAGCTCATTGGTTCACTCATGACACATAAGATAACCATGAGAGCAAATGAAAAGGAAGATCTCAAGGAAAAGGAGATCTCCAAGAGAAAAGACATTGCTCTTAAAGCCTCTTCAAGTAAGCAGGATGACTATGAGGAAGAAGATGACAATGAGGACATAGCCCTCATTACTAGGAGGTTTGGCAAATTCCTTCAGAGAAAGAGGATGCAAAGAAAAACATTCTCAAAGAGAGACAAGTTGCAAAAGGAAAAGGAGATCACTTATTTTGAATGCGGGAAGCCAGGACATATCAATGCTGAATGTTCTCATGCAAAGAAAGACCCAAGAAATTCAAGAAAAGGGCGATGAAGGCCACATGAGATGACAGTGAAAGCAACTCTTCTTCAGAAGATGAGGAAGTCACCAACCTGTGCTTCATGGCCAAGGAGGATGAGGTTAGTCATTTTTCTAGCGATATTGATGATGATGATGGTGATATGATTGATGCTTTTAATGATTTAGTTAAGCAATTTGGTATGCTTAAGTCTAAATACAACTTATTGAAAAAGGAGAATTCTAATTTAATTAAAAAGCATGCCAAAGAGTTAAATCTACATGTAAAGGAGATAGATGATCTGAAAAGTAGAAATGAGAGTTTGAATAATATTGTTCTGAAGTTTACTAATGGCAGCAAGAACCTGAATATGCTACTACGCAGCCAGAGAGTTACATTTGATAAAGCTGGCTTAGGATATAAAAGGTTTAGTAAAAAGAAAATATATAAGAATTTCTTTGTTAAAACTTCTACTTGTCATGCATGTAATGTAATAGGACATAAATTCTATGAATATCCTCTTAAACTAGGAAATAGTAAACTTGGCAGGGGATTGCAATGGGTTCCTAAGGGAACCAGACCTAACATTAGGACCCAAAAAATTTGGGTACCAAAGAAGACAACTTGATCTTCTGTTTTGTAGGTTGAATGTTCTCCCCGGAGAAACAAGTGGTTCCTCAACAGTGGATGCTCAAGGCACATGACGGGAGACTCAACCAAATTTGCTGTTGTTAACAAGAAGAAAGGAAATGTCACTTTTGGTGGAAACCAGAAAGGAAAAATTTTTGGTATCGGCAATATAGGTAATCCTTCTAATCCCATTATTGAAAATGTTCTGTTAGTAGAGGGATTAAAACACAATCTGCTTAGCATCAGTCAATTGTGTGACAAATGTTATAAAGTAATATTTAAATCAAATGAATGTGTGATTAAAGATGTTACTAATAGTAAAATTCTGTTCAAAGAGTATAGAAGAGAGAATGTGTATATTATTAATTTAGATTTCTTTGAACTTGTTGATGAAAAGTGTTTTGCTGCTAATTTGCTGGTTAATAGTTGGACTTGGCATAGGAGATTAGGACATGTAGGTATGGATACCTTAGCTAAGATTACTAAGGATAATTTAGTTAGAGAGATTCCCAAGATATCTGTAACACCCGAGGATTTCCTGTAAAGCACGTATGTCTTAGATTAAACGGTTAGGGGAGGTTAATGTTAAGTGAGAAAGGGATTAGAATTTAGTTATGCAAAAGAATAGTGAAGGAAGTGAATTGACAAGTCAAAAAGGGTTGTTTGAAAAGTTAAAATTTTGAAAAGTCAAAATATAAATTAACCAATGAAAGACTAGGTAATTGAGTAAATACTATATGGTAAAGTTGAATGGAAGAAGATATTAAAGGAGGTATTTACGTTGGAAGAAAAGAAGAGGAGAAAAGTGTTAAAAATTCAAACTAAAATATGGCTGAAAAGTCAAACCAACAAATGAACCAATAGGAATTGTTTTTGATAAGTCAAAGGGATAATTAAATGAAGCAATTGAATGAAAGGAAGGGAAAGTGGAGTGGAAGAGTTTGACAAGTAAAACTAGTAAGTGATTGGTTGAGAAAATTGTTGGTTGAAAAGTCAAAGGTATTGTAACCAATAGAAAAATTGTCAACTAATGAAATAAAAATTGAGAAAAATCATGATGGATAAGAGAAATTATGTGGCTTTGGCGTTGGATTTAAAGAGTGAAAAGGAGGGATTAAAAGGTAATTTTAAAGGAAAAAGAAAAAGAAGAAAAAGGTGTAATAAAAGAGTGGGTTTTTTTCATTTTTCTTCATCTTCATCAACTTCTCTCCTTCTCCTCCATAGCCGACACCTCTCCTCCCCATTTCTTCAATTTCTCAAGTGATTTCATGGTAAAACTTTATGGGTTTTGATTTTTATAAGTTTAGGGGAAGTTTGAGAGTGTTTTAGGGAGTTTTAGTTGGAATTTGTGAATATTTGAAAACCCTAGGCTAGGGATTCCGAATTTTGACTTTCAATTGGTTGTTTTCCTTTCAAATTGGTTGGTTTAGTTGTTGAATGGATAGATTAGGTTGTTTGAGTGGATAGATTGAAAATTGGAGGAGTGTTACACAAAATTGGTTTAAGAACACTAGGGTGGCCGAATCTGTCCTATGGTTTTCAGATTAGCTAAGTGTTTTGTTTGGTTAATTTAAGCATTTCAATGGATAGTAGATGTGTAGAGGTTTACGGATTAGGGTGGCACGTCGAATTCCGTTGAAAAACGAGGAAGTTATGACCGTTTGAAGTTCGACGGTCAAAATTGTGCAAAAACCGGGTTTAAGTGCTTTAGTGTGAAATGTGCTTTTAAGTATTGGTTAGTTTTAGGTTTAATAATTTCTTAGAATTTATTAGTGACTTATCAAGCTAAGTTTTATATTTTTCTTATCAAGCTAAGTTTTATATTTTTAGGTCGTCGAACGAGTGAATTTACCAGTAGAAGTGAGCAGGTGGAAGCCGAGCAATCAAGTAAGTAGAGGATTGTGTGTTTTGTTGCCTTTGGGCCTACACCACGGAACGGTAGGGATGTTTGTTGTTTGGTTGTTTGGTTGTTGTGTTTTATTTTATGTTGTGCATTGTGTGGCATGCGTCAGGGTTTTTGAACCATGAAAGATGAGTTGTGAGCACGGGTTTAAGCAGTGAGCATTAAATGTATAGAAATAAAGAGAAATGCATCATGATCCCGAGTAGGGTTGCCTCGCTGGGGAGTAGTGCTCGTGGAGCACCTCGGGAGGGTCCCTACAAGAGATGCATTGCACTAGCCAGTGATAGCAAGTAGAGTTGTCTCGCCGGGGAGTAGTGCTCGTGGAGCACCTCGGGAAGGTCTCTACAAGTGTTGTGTTGTGATAATAATACACTGAACAGTGATATCGAATAGAGCTGCCTCGCTGTGGAGTAGTGCTCGTGGAGCACTTTGGGAGGGTCTCTATAAGATTGAACCGTAATATCGAATAGAGCTTCCTCGTCGGGGAGTAGTGCTTGTGGAGCACCTCGGGAGGGTCTCTATAAGATTGAACTGTGATATCAAATAGAGTTGTCTCGCTGGGGAGTAGTGCTCTTGGAGCACCTCAGGAGGGTCTTTACGAGAGATGCAAGGGCAAAAGATTAATAACATGAGAAATGAATCGAAACAATAGAAAGTGTAGTGGCTGAATGTGTTAGGGTTACGTGTGTGAGTTGTGGTGAATTGTGCATGTTTTTATTTGTTATCCCCTACTTGCTAAGTGTAAGCTTACGTGTGTGTGTGTGTGTTATGTGGTGTAGGTGACGACAGGAGTACAGGTTAGAGCTACGAGGAAAGCTAGGATTGGGACACAGTCGTTGATGTACGCTGTATGCCGGTGCCGGCAGTTGTCAGGGCGTCTCGACCATGGTCTTCGGGGGATGTGAGCTTTGTCTTTTGGTAGTTTATTGTAAATGTCTGTTTTGTAGAAATGATGGGAATGCGTAACTTTCTTTTGGTTGATGTTTTGAGAGTTATGGCATAGCTATTTGTAATTGTTGTATATAGTCATAGTTAAGGGTGATGTGTCGCCCTATACTGTTGACTTTCTTCACTTAGGGATGTTAGTATTTTAGTTTCCCGATGTGAGTATTTAGTTTCCCTCTTTACTGCTATTTGGTGATTTCGTATGCTGGATAAGTTGATGAGGAGTATTCTGGATTGGTTGGGATTTATTCCTTTGCAGGTACCTAACATTTTGGAGGCGCCATTTTCAGGCGTTACTTTGCCGAAATTTTTGGGAAGGACGTCGTGGTGCTTAAAGGTTAGAATTAAGGGAAATTTGTTAGTCTAGGTAGCTAGGTATGACATAAGAGAGCTTCGGGAGATTTAGTTTTAAATTCTGCGGCGTTCGATTTTATTTAAATTATAGAGGGTTAAATTGAGCCAAGTAGCGCTCCGAGCCAGGGTGGGTTCGGGGGCATTACAAGATGATATCAGAGCATAAATGGTCGAGTCGTTCAAATGATTACCCGACAGTGCCGGCTGCCATGCAACGTGCTTCACCGACTGTAAGTATTTCTTTGCTTTTAGTTGTTTATAGCTAAGATTGATTGCTTAACCTTGTTTTGGAGTAGAACGAAACTCCCGAGAGTACCAAGACAACCTCGGCGGATTCCCTTAGCCAACTTATAGACACAGTGAATCGATGGTTCGAATAGCTAGGAATTTATGGTAAAAGCGAAACGGACAAGGTATAACATAAGAAGGATACACATAGGATGAGTTTCTGTTTCCCTTAGAGAGTTACATCTTATGCGATAATGTCCTAAACCATTGAGAGACCCTTAGAGAGACCCTTAGCACGTAGGTTATGTGGATAAGACGAGAGAGCACGGTGGGATATTTAGAGTTACGTACAATGAAACTAAAAGTGGATAGATAGAAAGTTGACTCTAGTTAGCAAACCCTTGGAGTTCTAGCATACGAGTAACCAGACAAGAGTTGAAGTTGGAAATGAAGTTACTGGGAGACACCCTAAACTGTTGTAAATGTAGATTGCATTTGAGCGTCTGGTTTAAGTAAATTGTGATGATCACTTTTAGAGGATGTGATTGTTTGAGGTAAGAGGGTGATTATGGAATCTGAGGAATCATGAAGGAGTGTTCATATTAATTAGACCGAGGATAGAAATAGGAAGAAACTTATTTCAAGTTGGAAAGCCATTAGACCTTGAGATATTAGAGGGTCAAACTATTGGGTATTGAGAGATATAGTTAGAATGATGTATACGATGTTAGTGAACTTGGAAGTAAGTTGAATTTGAGAGATGTATGAAAGCTTCGATTCTTAAGAAATGAGATAGTAAAATAGAAAGGATTTTTAAAATTAAGGACTTAGATAAGAGGTTTACTCGGCAGATTTTAGTCTTATGTGAGTGAGTATACTTTGAGGATTGGAAGAAGTTGGGAACGAGTTAGTTTAGACCTCATGATTAGCACCGAAGTAGAAGTTGGCTAAATTGAGTTTAGTGATCATAAGTTTGAGAGTTTATATTATACTTTGAAAGGTTAGTTAATAATTTAAGTAGTGAGAGCTATACATGGATAGTGTTAGGTTGATTAATGAAATATCCTGATTGTTCGAGGTAATTAGGTGTGAGAGATAGAGCGATAAGTTAGGCGAGTGGAAATGAAGTTAAAGCTTAAGGATTTTGGGTAAGATGTTTATGTACTGAGTTCTTAGTGTTATGGTATTAAGATATCTTAAGAGAAATGAGGTTAAGATAGTATGTAAATGTTGATGAATATGAGATTAGAAAAATAATTAAGTGAACGTGTGAGTATTCGGGTTAGAGCGTAACCGATAGATGAGTAAGGATATTGGGTAGGTGAGATGAGATGAGTACATTGAAAAATAACAAGGCCACAAATTTTGAGGACAAAATTTTTGTAAGGAGGGTGGATTGTAACACCCGAGGATTACCTGTAACGCACGTATGTCTTAGATTAAACAGTTAGGGGAGGTTAATGTTAAGTGAGAAAGGGATTGGAATTTAGTCATGCAAAAGAAGAGTGAAGGAAGTGAATTGACAAGTCAAAAAGGGTTGTTTGAAAAGTTAAAATTTTGAAAAGTCAAAATATAAATTAACCAATGAAAAACTAGATAATTGAGTAAATACTATATGGTAAAGTTGAATGGAAGAAGATATTAAAGGAGGTATTCACGTTGGAAGGAAAGAAGAGGAGAAAAGTGTTGAAAATTCAAACTAAAATATGGTTGAAAAGTCAAACCAACAAATGAACCAATAGGAATTGTTTTTGAAAAGTCAAAGGGAGAATTAAATGAAGCAATTGAATGAAAGGAAAGGAAAGTGGAGTGGAAGAGTTTGACAAGTCAAACTAGTAAGTGATTGGTTGAGAAAATTGTTGGTTGAAAAGTCAAAGGTATTGTAACCAATAGAAAAATTGTCAACTAATGAAATAAAAATTGAGAAAAATCATGATGGAGAAGAGAAATTATGTGGCTTTGGCGTTGGATTTAAAGAGTGAAAAGGAGGGATTAAAAGGTAATTTTAAAGGAAAAAGAAAAAAAAGAAAAAGGTGTAATAAAAGAGTGGGTTTTTTTTCATTTTTCTTCATCTTCATCGACTTCTCTCCCTCTCCTCCATAGCCGACACCTCTCCTCCCCATTTCTTCAAATTCTCAAGTGATTTCAAGGTAAAACTTTATGGGTTTTGATTTTTATAAGTTTAGGGAAAGTTTGAGAGTGTTTTAGGGAGTTTTAGTTGGAATTTGTGAATGTTTGAAAACCCTAGGTTAAGGATTCCGAATTTTGACTTTCAATTGGTTGTTTTCCTTCTAAATTGGTTGGTTTAGTTGTTGAATGGATAGATTAGGTTGTTTGAGTGGATAGATTGAAAATTGGAGGAGTGTTACACAAAATCGGTTTAAGAACACTAGGGTGGCCGAATCTGTCCTATGGTTTTCGGATTGGCTAAGTGTTTTGTTTGGTTAATTTAAGCATTTCAATGAATTGTAGACGTGTAGAGGTTTACGGATTGGGGTGGCACGTCGAATTTCGTTGAAAAACGAGGAAGTTTTGACCGTTTGAAGTTCGACGGTCAAAATTGTGCAAAAACCGGGTTTAAGTGCTTTAGTGTGAAATGTGCTTTTAAGTATTGGTTAGTTTTAGGTTTAATAATTTCTTAGAATTTATTAGTGACTTATCAAGCTAAGTTTTATATTTTTCTTATCAAGCTAAGTTTTATATTTTTAGGTCGTCGAACGAGTGAATTTACCGGTAGAAGCGAGCAAGTGGAAGCCGAGCAATCAGGTAAGTAGAGGATTGTGTGTTTTGTTGCCTTCGGGCCTGCACCACGGAACGGTAGGGATGTTTGTTGTTTGGTTGTTGTGTTTTATTTTATGTTGTGCATTATGTGGCATGCGTTAGGGTTTTTGAACCATGAAAGATGAGTTGTGAGCACGGGTTTAAGGAGTGAGCATTAAATGTATAGAAATAAAGAGAAATGCATCGAGATCACGAGTAGGGTTGCCTCGCTTAGGAGTAGTGCTCGTGGAGCACCTCAGGAGGGTCTCTATGAGATTGAACCGTAATATCAAATAGAGCTGCCTCGCCGGGGAGTAATGCTCGTGGAGCACCTCGGTAGGGTCTCTATAAGATTGAACCGTGATATCAAATAGAGTTGCCCTGCTGGGGAGTAGTGCTCGTGGAGCACCTCGGGAGGGTCTCTACGAGAGATGCACGGGCAAAAGATTAATAACATGAGAAATGAATCGAAACAACAGAAAGTGTAGTGGCTGAATGTGTTAGGGTTACGTGTGTGAGTTGTGGTGAATTGTGCATGTTTTTATTTGTTATCCCCTACTTGCTAAGCGTAAGCTTACGTGTGTGTGTGTGTGTTCTATGGTATAGATGACGACATGAGTACAGGTTAGAGCTACGAGGAAAGCTAGGATTGGGATGCAGTCGTTGATGTACGTTGTATGCCGGTGCGGGCAGTTGTCGGGGCGTCTCGACCATGGTCTTCGGGGGATGTGGGCTTTGTCTTTTGGTAGTTTATTGTAAATGTCTGTTTGTAGAACTGATGGGAATACGTAACTTTCTTTTGGTTGATGTTTTGAGAGTTATGGTATAGCTATTTGTAATTGTTGTATATAGTCATAGTTAAGGGTGATGTGTCGCCCTATACTGTGGACTTTCTTCACTTAGGGATGTTAGTATTTTAGTTTCCCGATGTGAGTATTTAGTTTCCCTCTCTACTGCTATTTGGTGATTTCGTATGCTGGATAAGTTGATGAGGAGTATTCTGGATTGGTTGGGATTTATTCCTTTCCAGGTACCTAGCATTTTGGAGGCGCCATTTTCAGGCGTTACTTTGCCGAAATTTTTGGGAAGGACGATGTGGTGCTTAAAGGTTAGGATTAAGGGAAATTAGTGAGTCTAGGCAGCTAGGTATGACATAAGAGAGCTTCGGGAGATTTAGTTTTAAATTCTGCGGCATTCGATTTTATTTAAATTATAGAGGGTTAAAGTAAGCCAAGTAGCGCTCCGAGCCAGGGTGGGTTCCGGGCCGTTACAAGATTACTAAGGACATGTAGGTTTGGATACCTTAGCTAAGATTACTAAAGATAATTTAGTTAGAGGGATTCCTAAGATATCCTTTGAGAAGGATAAGGTCTGTGAACCTTGCCAAATGGGCAAGCAGATCAAAAGCTCCTTTGCATCAAAGAATGCAATTTCTACCTCCAAGCCCCTACAACTTCTTCACATGCATCTCTTCGGTCCTTCTAATGTAGCCAGTCTAGTTGGAAAATTCTATGCCTATGTCATTGTAGATGACTTCTCTAGGTTCACATGGGTATTCTTCCTCAAGTCAAAAGATGAAACTTTCGATACCTTCTCTAGCTTTAGGAAGAGAGTTCAAAATGAAAAAGTGCTCACCATTGTTGCTATTCGTAGTGATCATGGTGGAGAATTTAAAAATGAAAAATTTTAACTCTTGTGTCTCAAGTATGGAATTGAGCACAATTTCTTGTCTCCTAGAACCCCTCAACAAAATGGAGTTGTTGAGAGGAAAAATTGGTCTCTCCAAGAGCTTGCTAGGACCATGCTCAATGAGAATTCCCTTCTTAAGTATTTCTGGGCTGAAGCTGAGCTTTAGAATGGAAAAACCACTTCTGTTAAGTACTTTAGAGCCTTCAGTAGTAAATGCTTCTTTCTTAACACTAAGGATAACTTAGGAAAATTCGATTCCAAATCCGACCTTGGAATCTTTCTTGGCTATTCTCTCTCCAGTAAGGCTTATAGAGTGTTTAATAAGAGAACTTTAGTTGTAGAAGAATCTGTGCATATCAACTTTGATGAGACTCCTCAACCCACGATCAATGTGGATGGGGATGATACTTTAGAAAAGCATCTAGATTTCCTTTTCTTAGATAAGCCTACTGATACCCTTCAAGGAGAAAACTCTCTAGAAATGGTTCCTGTCAAGGATGAAATTGTTGATCTGCCTCGAGACTGGAAATATGTGAGAAAACATCCTTTAGATGAAGTTTTAGGTGATCCTTCCTTAGAAGTGAAGACTAGATCCTCTCTTAGGAATCTTTGTGCCAATGTGGCATTTATTTCACAAATTGAACCTAAGAAATTCGAGGATGCAGAGCAGGATGAAAATTGGATTGTGGCTATGCAGGAAGAGCTAAACCAATTTGAAAGGAACAATGTTTGGGAACTTGTTCCAAAATCCAATTATAGGAACAAAATGAGTGTTTAAAAACAAGATGGATGAAAGTGGCATAGTTATTAGAAATAAAGCCAGATTAATTGCTAAAGGTTACAATCAAGAAGAAGGAATAGATTTTGAGGAAACCTTTGCACCCGTAGTTAGATTAGAGTCTATTAGGATGCTCTTAGCATATGTTTGCTATAAAAACTTCACACTCTTTCAAATGGATGTAAAGAGTGCATTTTTAAATGGTTATATCATGGAAGAAGTTTATGTAGAGCAGCGCTTAGGATTTGAAAACTATGAAAAACCTGACTATGTATACAAACTTAGGAAAACTCTCTATGGACTTAAACAGGCTCCTAGAGCTTGGTATGTTAGGTTGAAGAATTTCCTTGAGGAAAAGAAGTTCAAAAAGGGTAATACCGATTCAACCATTTTTACCTTGCAAAAGGACAATGATATTCTCCTTGTTCAAATCTATGTTGATGATATCATATTCGGGTCTACAAATATTTCACTTTGTGATGAATTTGCCTCTGATATGCAAAGTGAGTTTGAAATGAGTATGATGGGAGAGCTAAAATTCTTCTTATGATTCCAAATTAGCTAAAAATCCGATGGTATTTTCTTTTGTCAAGAAAAATACATCAAAGATCTCTTAAAAAGATTTGGATTAGAATCCTCTAAATCCTCTAGAACTCCCATGAGCACTACTACCAAATTGGACAAAGATGAAAATGGAACAAGTGTTGATATTAAAAAATATCATGGTATGATTGGATCTCTGTTATACCTGACAGCTAGTAGGCTAGATATTCTCTTTAGTGTCTGTCTCTGTGCTAGGTTTCAAGCTGCCTCTAAGGAATCCCACTTAAATACAGTCAAGAGAATATTCAAATATTTGAGTGAAACTCATGATCTAGGATTATAGTATCCTAAAGGTACCTCCTTCGAATTAGTAGGATATTATGACTCAGACCATGCAGGAAGTCTAGTTGACAGAAAAAGCACTAGTGGAACATGTCAGTTCCTAGGAGAATCTCTAGTGTCCTGGTATTCTAAGAAACAAAATTCTGTAGCACTTTCAACTGCCGAGAGTGAATATATTACTGCTGGTAGTTGCTGGTAGTTGCTGTTCTCAAATGCTTTGGATGAAGCAAACTCTAGAAGATTATAATCTTTTCTATGATAGGATTCCTATTCGGTGTGACAACACCAGTGCCATAAATATTTCCAAGAATCCCATCCAGCATTCTAGAACAAAACACATCGAGGTTAGGTATCACTTCATCAGAGATCATGTTCAAAGAGGTGATATTACATTAGAATTTGTCAATTTTGTAGATCAATTGGCAGAAATATTTACAAAACTTTTGGATGAGAAAACTTTCTGTAATATTATAATAAGGTTATGGCTCATTAAGTTTGAGAAAAATTAAGATTCTTTTTCTTCCCTGTTAGAGATTTTGACCAACATGCTTTACTGTTAATGGACGTTGTCCTATGGACATTGACAAAGGTTAATAAGAATGGACAGTAGTCCTGGACGATAAAGATGGTCGTTGTCTGTGGACGTTGAAAATGGACGTTCACCATAAAGTCTATAAAAGCCTTCGTCTTGCTTCAGAAGCCCTAACTCTTGAAATCACTTAAAATTCTTCCCGCTCTCTGTCGATCATCTAGCGACTGACTTTCCTCTCTGTTTCTTGTCGCCCTTCACGAACTGTTCCACTCTTCAATCAAAAACCTATATTCTTATCTATGGCCTTTTTCTCTAGTGCTCCTCAAGTCTTCTCGAGGAAGAAACTGAAGATGTCCCATCAGACAACTGAAGATGTCGTCGCACCTCCTCCTCTTCAATGGCCGAATCATGAGTTCATCAATCAGGCCGCATTCAATAGGTATTATGAAGATTTCGAATTCAAACCGATTATTTGTAACGCCCCAAGTTTTTCGAACCCGGTTCGCTACACAAGATACTGAACCGAACTATGGGATTTTTGAGAAAATTCTAAAACTTCACTCAATGGACAAAATTGACATTTTACAAGGTAAACATTGAAAATTTTGCAGCGGAGCAATTCATTTGAGCAGAACAGAGCTGAGCAAAACTATGAAACAATGTTTGAATAATCAGCTATAATATTAATAAATAATTCAGCCAAAAGAAACGAAGGCTTAAGCGTGAAATACTTAAAAAGTGAAACGCATCTTCCGCTGAACAAAGTCAACGGTGGAGGTAGAAACAGAAACAGAAACAGAAGGCTTCTACCGCCAAATAGTGCCAGCAGTAGAAGTAGGGACAAAAGACTTAGCGGTGAAAGCAGAGATAGAATCGACACGTCGACTTCACACGTCATCTGCTCACATCTGCCGACGACGGGTCGGCTGCACACATCCATCGATTGAACAAGTTGCGTCATCCGGTCACTAGGCGACAAAATCCTCAAGTAACATCTGCCGATCGTAAAACGACAAATTTCTTCCTACATCTTCCGATTACAAAACGACAAATCTACTGCCTACATTATCCGATAGATATAATACTCGACATCACCCGGTCACAAAATGACAAATTTTAATACTCACATCCACCGATGGACTACATCCACCGATAGACAAAACTCTCGACTTCTACCGATGAACTAAATCCACCGATAGACCAAAAATACTCGTCATCTGTCGATAGACATCATCTACCGATAGATAAAAAATACACAACATCTGCCGATAGACATCATCTACCGATAGATCAAAAATATACAACAAAACAGCATAGCAACAATTTCACTCTAAACAACGAAAACTCCAACTACAAAAAGAACTTGAGCATTTTACTAAAAATCATTCAAAACTACTTAAATCCGTGCATTACTCCAAGATTTGGTAAAAACACTATTAAAACCAACAGAGTATCATTATCAGAAAGGTCTAAAATATATTCAAAACATTAAAACTCCCACTATCACAAAAACTCTCAACATACTTAAATTGAATCATGGTTCGCTAAACCTTCTCATCTACTGACACCAGTTAAACCGCCCCATCAGTTGCCAGATTGGTGCATGAATGCACCCCTCCAACATGCCTAGTTCTCAGCAAACTCAGAGAACACACCTGCTGTCACTTCTTCACCTACATCACAAAACGCATCTATTAGCCTAATGCTAAGTAAGTAAAGCAGTAATGAAATGAAATGCTGAAACATAAATTCCTAAACATGCAGTTTCTACTTTCTCATCTCAGTTGCATATGCATTCGTTTCTGATCTGATCCCCCTGTGAAATTGGGAGTTGGATCACTTCTCCCAAAGTCATACATCCTCTCTCTTGATTAAGGGGCGGATTAGTTCCCTTAACAACTGTTCAGATCCCCCTGTGAAATTGGGATTTGGATCACTTCCCCAAAAGTCATACATCCTCTCTCTTGATTAAGGGGCGGATTAGTTCTCTTAACAACTATTACAGTTTGTTCATTCCTTACCATGCCATTTCATGTAAATTCATTTTCTCATACATTCAAAATATGATGCATGACATACAAACACATTCAAGCATACACAATCCTACTGTTTTGTGATGTAGGCCTGAAGGCACAAGCATTGTGACGACCCCAATCCGATAAGGGCCGCCACGGACTTGCCGTGACGTAATCATTACCTAAGCCCTCGTATTTTCACCTTAAACTTTTTCATTTCTACTTTAAACATTTCCCAAAACCCTTAAATAAACTAACCATAACTTAACCTTGACTTTAAACTCTCAAACCACTCCTAACATTTCGACTTCTAAACCATTAAATCGAAGTCTCGGATCATTGAAATCCCTTAAAACCACTCATTCATCAATCATCAAAACAGAACACTAATCTAACCTACAATTTCTAATAAATTCGAGAAATCGAACTGCGTGGATCGCTCTAAAAATCGAGCGTATCCTTACCTGTTTTAAAACAACCAAACAGTTTAAAATACCCAAACAGTTCCAGTATATTCTCCAAAATAAAGACTTCACATTCTAAACAATCTACATTTACATCAAACTCAACCCTTCATACATTTTTCTATCAAAACCAATCAATCCACATACTTAAACATTTTCATTCTCTTTCTTAATCAAAACGAATCGAATCCTCAAAACAAACATTAATAATAAAAGTAGAATCTCTTTAAAGCATCACCAAAACGAACACGTCACCAAAACATTCAAAGCGACTCAATTCCAAGCCTACATCCTATTTACGATTCCTAAACATCAAACTTCTCTACATATTCTAAAATCCCTCACGTTTTTAACATTAAAACAAGTTTACATCAATTACCCAAAATTGCCCGGAGCACAACCGTGGTCATCGAACCTTGCCAAAACACACCCCGTCGCCACGAGCACCATCCATCAACCGCCTACTCTTTGTCATCGAGTTCACACCTGTCACCTACATCATTCAACATATACGTTAAGCCTAATGCTTAGTAAAGGGATGCTCTATAATGACGTATGCATGAATGCATGACTTTTCATTTAACATGTTCATTTACTTGTTCTTATTCTTTTTCTTTTCTTTTCGTTGACATGGATTAAGGTGGGCATCGTGCCAGGGAAGTAGGCCAAGTGCGTGTACATAGTCCTTTCGGCCGTATTCATGATCCAACTCGTGGATAGTGACAATAGTTTTGTTGTTTTTGGCCATACAGTCCCACCCACACTTAATCGTTACATTTTCCTTTACATAATCATACATGGAGACATTTCATATGACATTTGAACAAAACATGATGCATGAGGGACTTACATATAACATATCATCAAGACATATCATCAAACAATTCATAGGCATACATAGACATGCTTTAATCACTACGAACCTAACAAACAACAATTAACTAATAATCCTAGGCTACCCGACACTTCAAGACCCCACAATCAGAAAATCATCATCCAAATAGAAAAACCTAGCGTTGACACGATGTAGGGCCTTAAGGGCCGGAAACCTAACATCCACTTACCTGGCATCCTAGCTTTGCCGAGCACCGTCCTTGAAGAGTTTGGATCACCTAATACATTTCATAGTACGTCGTTAGTATTAATCTAAATCATAATTTCAAAGCTAAACGAAATCCCGAGTTAAGACAATTTCTTCTAAAACTCTAACTCATTTCGTTCGGGCATAACTAAACTCTTATTTTCTTAAAAACATCTTAAACTACTATTTTTAGACTAATCTAATTAAAACCTAATTAAATGGGCCACTAATTTGGGTTCGGTAAAAACCGACCCGAAACTCAAACGCGCATAACTTTTGCGTCGGTTATCGGAATCGAACAATTCCAGCGGCCACGTACTCCTCTAATAACCTATTTTAATCTGCCAAAAGGAATTTTAAAACAAATGACCGGAACTAGGTCAATTTAGGCAAAACCCGAAACTGCCCTTATTCCCGAAATTTCACTTTTTGATTTTTCGTCAAATTCCATTTCTTCACAATCTATCACCATCCATAAACTAACCTAAAATTGAAGTTTCCATTTAGAAAACCGAATTGCCCTAATCGCATTCCACTGATTTTCGCCCAAAATTGGGCATTCCACGGCCAAGCATTAATAGCCAGCCCTAGGGTGTGGCAAACCCACGCCGGAAGTGAACAATTTGGCCGCGATCGGAGCTCAATCGAGCTCAACGATCCACGGCCACCAATAGCACTAAAACAGTGCCGGAGGAGGCATACCGTTCGGTTCGGCGCGAGGATGGTCGGAGCTTGCACACCGTCACCGCTGGTCGGAGAGGGCCGGAGACGCCGGCGTTCGTCGTTCTAATAATAATAATAATAATAATAATATAATAATAATAATAATAATAATAATAATAATAATAATAATAATATAATAATAATAATAATAATAATATAATAATAATAATATAATAATAATAATAATAATATAATAATAATAATATAATAATAATAATAATAATAATAATAATAATAATATAATAATAATAATAATAATATAATAATAATAATATAATAATAATAATAATAATAATAATAATAATAATAATATAATAATAATAATATAATAATAATAATATAATAATAATAATATAATAATAATAATAATAATAATAATAATAATAATATAATAATAATAATAATAATAATAATAATAATAATAATAATAATAATAATAATAATAATATAATAATAATAATAATATAATAATAATAATAATAATATAATAATAATAATATAATAATAATAATAATAATAATAATAATAATAATAATAATAATAATATAATAATAATAATAATAATAATAATAATAATAATATAATAATAATAATAATAATATAATAATAATAATAATAATAATAATAATAATAATAATATAATAATAATAATAATAATAATAATAATAATAATATAATAATAATAATAATAATAATAATAATAATAATATAATAATAATAATAATAATATAATAATAATAATAATAATAATAATAATAATAATAATAATAATAATAATAATAATAATAATAATAATAATAATAATAATAATAATAATAATAATAATATAATAATAATAATATAATAATAATAATAATAATATAATAATAATAATAATAATAATAATAATAATATAATAATAATAATAATATAATAATAATAATAATAATAATAATATAATAATAATAATAATAATATAATAATAATAATAATAATAATATAATAATAATAATAATAATAATATAATAATAATAATAATAATAATATAATAATAATAATAATAATAATAATAATAATAATAATAATAATAATAATATAATAATATCTTAATTCTATGCTTAATTCTTTAATTAGTCTATCAATTCGGTTTTTCCGCAATTTTCTTATTTCTCCAAATATTCCAATTTAATATTAGAGTTCTAACAAAACTCACCGTTCACAAAACGGACTTATTTTGCTATTTACGAAAATAACCTAAGAAATTAGAAAATCCTAAGATCCGAAAATCCGGGCGTTACAAGCATACTTTACTTACCTGGTCTCCTGGAAAGTATTGGGTGGAAGACTACCTCGGGAGCTTACTCAAACCTAAAGCCATAGACAGAACATACATTAGACTTTCTCTAAACTCCATTCTAAACCGCTAGAATTCTAGAGACACTAGTTTGAAAGCTTAGTTTATTGAGCATTCCAGATTTACCACAAAACCCGAACTAGCTCACTCATACGGCATTCACGAAACTCACATTTATGCTCTCCCCAATCATCGCTAGCTACTAGTACAGCAAGGAATCGAAAATAGGACTCACCTAGTTCGGAGGAGATTCAAGTAGAAGAATCGCCTAGGGAGCTCTGCTGCTTGAGCTGAAAATCGAAAGAGGAAATATAGGGAATAGTGGCGGCTACAGTGCATTAATCACAAAGTCTCTTTCTTTAAATAGGTTATTACTATAGGTCTCAATTTACCATTATGCCCTTACTTAGTCACTCCTTAACCTAATCAATATTTCTCCCAATTTCATCCGTAAAATGTATACTATTAGTTGATAAGATAAGCTGGTTCAATGAAACCGAGTGCTACATTATTAGATCTAGAGGTGTAATTTTTCGTGATTTATCTGGACTGGATTTAGAAGAACCCTCAGTAAGATTGGGTTTATTAGGGCGGTTTGATTCTGAAGCTCCTTACTGTAAAACTGCAATTAGGATGTTTTATGCTAACCTAGAACATTCTACTCGACCCTTAATAATCAGGAGCTATGTCTATGGAAGACACATTGAACTTACTCAAGAAAAAGTTCACGAAATTCTCTGCTGTGAGTATTTAAATGAATCTCACAGATATTTTGAGGCCACAACGACTCCGACCTTTCTTACTAAACCTCCGGGCAAGGTCTTTGTCAGACTGATTGTCAAGGATCCAAATTGCTCTCCCCTAAAGCTGAAAAGTAAGGACTTAAACCTTAGGGCCAGAGTACTTCACCAAATGATCCATTATAATATTCTGCCTGTAGAGGGTCACAGAGATCATGTCAGTGGCATGGATCTCTTCTTGTTTGGTCATTTTTTAGAGGAGAACCCTTTCATGTTGGATTCATTGTGCTTAAAAGAATGCTTCAAGTAGTTTTTAATGCATCCAAGTCCCTGCCCTACAATCTTCTGAATATGAAGATTTTACATCGGTTTGGAGTTCGATTTCCTGAGCCTGAAAAGCTTTTATCCTTGAAGAAAACCGATTTTTTCTCATCCTCCACCTTGTCTAGAATGGGCATCACAAGAGATGATCACAGAGTGTTGGTTGAGAAAGTAGGTCATGGTGTTGTGTCTAGGTGGACATAGCTCACAATGCTCAAAGTGAGCTGGTTGTCAATGTTGGCAAACGACGCATTCCAAGGCGTTTAATCATTGCTGATGAAGAAGAAGAAGAGGAAGAGAGTGCTCAGGAGGACTCTCACACTCCTGTTCTTGGTCCTCTGCCCCCTCTAGTACTTCTTCTTCCAGCTCTAGAGGAGGTCACTCATGAGCCAACTCCCCTTCCAAAACCTAGATGTGATCATGATCCTCCTACAGTCCAAGTTGATGCATCTTGCCAACCTCTCCCACGTCAAATCAGTCCAATCCGTGCACCCTCTCCAACTTTAGTGCCTTCTGTGCCCATTCCTGCTCCTCGTAGGACTACAAATCGCCCCACTCCTCCAGTGAGGCCTTCTATCTCTGAGGACTTTCAGGATGAGATAAGGGCAAGTATTGCAAGCCTCAGGACAGGTCTTGGATCTTTTCAAACCGAGTATCTCTCCAATCATGGTCAATTTATTGCTCTTGTCCTGTCTCAACTTGACAATCTTGCGGCTGCAAATGCAAGTATGCTTAAACGCATTGATCAATTGGAATCTAATCAAAATTCTGCCTTTGCTACTGTTAACCATCGCATTGATCAAGTTGCACTTGAGCATAGCAAAGTCATTGATGATGTCATATCCTCAGTCAGATTCCATTCCACTCTTGCAACCACTAATTTACTGCGCGAATCTGCTTGCATCCTCACTCAGTTTAGTGATCTCCGTGATCTTCTGGTTACGAGTGATATTGTGCCCCCTCTTGGAGATGAGGCTTTGGAAGGAGTTAGTGAATCATCTGTACCTGTTCCTTCTCGTGCTGAGCCTTTAGAAGATGCTCCAGTTGTTGGGACTGGTGCTACTGAAGAAGTGGCTCTGTGTGAGGATGAGCTTATCCCTGCACCGTTCTTTGTCCAGCCAACATCTTGTTCTGCAGATACTGCTGTTGCTGTTCCAGCTGCAGAAGATGCACTTCTTGTTGTTCTTAACCCATCTCCACTCGTCTCAGATCCCCCTCCCGCCGTTGCTCCTTCTGTTGAGGTTGTTGTTCCTCCAGTTGAGGCAACTAATCCTCCGACGGAATCCCCTTCATCTTCTGCTGCTGGCTCTGATGCTTGTGAGACAGAGACCCTTATTGTCTCCGATGCTGATTTTGTCTCTGCTGATGTTCAAATGGAAGATGCCGAGGTTGCAGTGATGGCAGGGAATGTAGGAGATACATTTGATGGAGATACCATTCCTCCTGTTTCCCTTGTTACTACTGCTCTAGCTAAGGCTATGGCAGATGTGGATGAAGATGAGCATCTGTTTTGATATGCTAGGGACTTCTATTTTGGTCATTTCTAGGATTTCCCCCTCTTCAACATACTCTTCTAGATCATTTAAGGAACCTCTTAGGCTGTGATCATTCCTCTTTCCCTGATAATTAGCAAGATTATTATTTTTTTGTGCAATTGAATATTTTTATTCTGAATGATCTTTATTTTTTTTTTCTCTGTTGTGCTGAATGCCATGCTTACTTTATGTTCTGTTTTTTTATAATGTCAAAGGGGGAGAGAACATGTGAATGATAAGCATGCATAGAGTATGAGGGAGTTAGAGAAGTTTTTAGAGAAGTTTATCTCATTCTGAGTTTAGTATGGGGGAAGAAATCGGTTAATCATTTCATATTTGTCATCATCAAAAAAGGGGAGATTGTTAGCTTAAAAATACATTTTAAGTAATTATGTTTTTGATGATTAAGTTTAATATGAAATTTGTGATCTGATAAGTGTGTTTCATTTTGAATTGAATAAATAAATTATTGTGTAATTTGCATTTATCTGGAAATGCCCTTTGAAATGGGTATTATGTTTTCTGACGAACTTTTGATTAAGTGTCTTAAGTCCACAGTCAATCGTCCATGTGAAAGAAGATAAAAATAAATGTAGTAGTCTGAGGAAAATAATCGTCCAAAGTGTCACGTGAGAATCAGGTGACTTCTGCTAGAGTCAATCGTCCACACTCAAAGAAAGACGCAGTCGTCCACACTCAAAGAAAGACGCAGTCGTCCACACTCAAAGAAAGACGCAGTCGTCCACACTCAAAGAAAGACGCAGTCGTCCACACTCAAAGAAAGACGCAGTCGTCCACACTCAAAGAAAGACGCAGTCGTCCACA
Source organism: Begonia masoniana (assembly GCA_022432975.1). Classification (NCBI taxonomy): domain Eukaryota; kingdom Viridiplantae; phylum Streptophyta; class Magnoliopsida; order Cucurbitales; family Begoniaceae; genus Begonia; species Begonia masoniana. The sequence continues at coordinate 29,802,235 of CM039502.1, forward strand.
CTCAAAGAAAGACGCAGTCGTCCACACTCAAAGAAAGACGCAGTCGTCCACACTCAAAGAAAGACGCAGTCGTCCACACTCAAAGAAAGACGCAGTCGTCCACACTCAAAGAAAGACGCAGTCGTCCACACTCAAAGAAAGACGCAGTCGTCCACACTCAAAGAAAGACGCAGTCGTCCACACTCAAAGAAAGACGCAGTCGTCCACACTCAAAGAAAGACGCAGTCGTCCACACTCAAAGAAAGACGCAGTCGTCCACACTCAAAGAAAGACGCAGTCGTCCACACTCAAAGAAAGACGCAGTCGTCCACACTCAAAGAAAGACGCAGTCGTCCACACTCAAAGAAAGACGCAGTCGTCCACACTCAAAGAAAGACGCAGTCGTCCACACTCAAAGAAAGACGCAGTCGTCCACACTCAAAGAAAGACGCAGTCGTCCACACTCAAAGAAAGACGCAGTCGTCCACACTCAAAGAAAGACGCAGTCGTCCACACTCAAAGAAAGACGCAGTCGTCCACACTCAAAGAAAGACGCAGTCGTCCACACTCAAAGAAAGACGCAGTCGTCCACACTCAAAGAAAGACGCAGTCGTCCACACTCAAAGAAAGACGCAGTCGTCCACACTCAAAGAAAGACGCAGTCGTCCACACTCAAAGAAAGACGCAGTCGTCCACACTCAAAGAAAGACGCAGTCGTCCACACTCAAAGAAAGACGCAGTCGTCCACACTCAAAGAAAGACGCAGTCGTCCACACTCAAAGAAAGACGCAGTCGTCCACACTCAAAGAAAGACGCAGTCGTCCACACTCAAAGAAAGACGCAGTCGTCCACACTCAAAGAAAGACGCAGTCGTCCACACTCAAAGAAAGACGCAGTCGTCCACACTCAAAGAAAGACGCAGTCGTCCACACTCAAAGAAAGACGCAGTCGTCCACACTCAAAGAAAGACGCAGTCGTCCACACTCAAAGAAAGACGCAGTCGTCCACACTCAAAGAAAGACGCAGTCGTCCACACTCAAAGAAAGACGCAGTCGTCCACACTCAAAGAAAGACGCAGTCGTCCACACTCAAAGAAAGACGCAGTCGTCCACACTCAAAGAAAGACGCAGTCGTCCACACTCAAAGAAAGACGCAGTCGTCCACACTCAAAGAAAGACGCAGTCGTCCACACTCAAAGAAAGACGCAGTCGTCCACACTCAAAGAAAGACGCAGTCGTCCACACTCAAAGAAAGACGCAGTCGTCCACACTCAAAGAAAGACGCAGTCGTCCACACTCAAAGAAAGACGCAGTCGTCCACACTCAAAGAAAGACGCAGTCGTCCACACTCAAAGAAAGACGCAGTCGTCCACACTCAAAGAAAGACGCAGTCGTCCACACTCAAAGAAAGACGCAGTCGTCCACACTCAAAGAAAGACGCAGTCGTCCACACTCAAAGAAAGACGCAGTCGTCCACACTCAAAGAAAGACGCAGTCGTCCACACTCAAAGAAAGACGCAGTCGTCCACACTCAAAGAAAGACGCAGTCGTCCACACTCAAAGAAAGACGCAGTCGTCCACACTCAAAGAAAGACGCAGTCGTCCACACTCAAAGAAAGACGCAGTCGTCCACACTCAAAGAAAGACGCAGTCGTCCACACTCAAAGAAAGACGCAGTCGTCCACACTCAAAGAAAGACGCAGTCGTCCACACTCAAAGAAAGACGCAGTCGTCCACACTCAAAGAAAGACGCAGTCGTCCCAAAAACACTGTCATCCACCGTTGAAGAAAGACGCAGTCGTCCACGCTCAAAAGATAGACGCTCATCCACAGTTAAAAGAAAAGCGATACACGTTCAAAGACTTAGCGCCAGAATTTTCAAAAGACCGTGAAGTGATAGCGACACTCGTCCAGAGCTTTAACTCCAGACCATTAATGGCCGACGAACGAAAGCGACTTCAGAACGCAACGGCTAGCTATCTATGTACGGATGTTTCTCAGACGGCTATATTTCCATATTCAGATGAGAAGCCCTCCAGAACTGAAGTCGATTCTAGACAGAGTATAAAGGGGAGAAAGAAGCTCGGGAGAACAACTTTTTGCTGAAATTATCTTTGAACCCTTACGAGCTAAAAGCCTTGAAAACTCTCTGTATTTTTCTTCTACATCTCTCTATTTTTCCTGAACTTGAGATTCATCATTTTGAGTGACTGTAGAGTGTGCTGAAAATTACATCCTTACGGTTTTGTAAAAGGCATTGGATTGTCGCCCTTGAAGAGCAATTCGGTTTTGTAAAAGGTAGTAGATTGCGCCCGTGAAGTGCGATCTGGTTTTTTTCTTAGGAGAAGGAAAGAATCTTCAAGGGGGAGCCTTCGAACGTGGACGTAGGCAAGTTTAGCCGAACCATGTTAAAAATCACGGTGTCAATTTCTCTCTTTCTCACTTTATTTTGCTTGATTGTTTGCTGTTAACTTAGAAGTTGAATACAAGAGAGAAATCGATTAGATTAAGAAATTAAGTTTAAAAAGTCTAATTCATCCTCTTCTTAGACAATAACGATCCTACAAATTATTGGCATAAAAGAAGTTAAGTGTGACTTGGAAAAGTAGTATAACTCAAGGACTTAGTTAATCAAAGAAAGTTAGGGAACCCTAAGTTCATATTGATATTCGAACGAAGCGATTATCGTTGGGGGAAGAAACGTAAGTTACGTTTTTATGTAGTAATTTGTTAGGAACACTTCTTCATAAATATGAAATTTCGTAAGGTAGGAAGAACCTAAAGTTAAAAAAAAAAAAAAAAAAAAATTGAAGCCAAAGTTAAAGTCAAAATTGTTTCCTTAAACAAGATTTAAGGTTATACTTCACAACTTTCCTTTTTAGGATTCTTCTTCAACAAAACGGCCTAACTACTATCAGTGAATGGTCATCGTAGACAATTTGAAATGAGGATACTGTAGACCAAGGGTGAGTGGATGTGTTAGAATTTTAAAATAAGGAATTCATACACTAGAAGATACAACTCAATACAACCTTTAGGACATGTGACGTTAGAATTTTGTTCTGCTATTGGAGAATATAACTTATGAGATATAAGTTAAGACAGTTTAATTGAATTCTAGCTAGCGAATTCCCTCAAAGTTGGACTATTTCATATCAAAGTAATATTGAGGAGCTTGTATATAGATTTGTTTAGATCAATTATTAATTAAGAGGATATGGGAGTTGGGTTTCAACTGGAAAAAAAAAAGATTCTGATTAGTCAGATTTAGGAATGTTACGTTTGGCGAGGCAATCATTTAAGATGTTGAGGATATTACATTAAGGACTTCAGGATTTGAATAGCTTAGTTCAAGGAAACATGGAAACAGAGTTAAATCTGATGAAAAACAAAGGATGAATAAGAGAGGTAAAGAAGAGCGATTCGACCAATATGAGGAGGATGATAGATAGAAAGAAAATAGTTAATATACATGAGTAGAAAATTTATAAGATGAACATGATGTTATGAAGACAAATGATGAAGTAAGTGGGGTTGAAAAAAAAATATTAGAGGAATAATTAGGATTTATATTGTGAACTAAGGAGAATATAAGATTTAAGAAAAGAATGATAAATTAGAAATAAGGTATGAGTGGTGTGAATAAAAGAATCGATGAGAAATAAGATGAAGAGGACTGGATGATAAGAAAACATCATTGGAGAAGGTTTTAAGGAACACTGAGAAAGTGACATGGAAGAAACAATAAGATATGTTAAGCCGACACCCAGAATTATTCAGTACGTAAATTTTGAGGACAATTTTTTTTTTAGGAGCGTAGAATGTAACACCCGAGAATTTCAGTGTATGGATTATCTAATATGCCTAGTAATGAAAGTTCAAAATATTATTTGCTATTAGTTAAAGATTTTTTTTTAGAATTCAAGCAAATAAATTAGAAGAGAATTTATAATTTTCATGGAATAAAAGAAGAAAGACAAAAGGAGGAGTAAAGATTGAATAAGTCAACTATTGATAGCAAATGATGAGATTTTCACGATTAATGGAAATGCAAGGGAAAAAGGAAAAATGAAAGAAAAATTTTAGAAATAAGGTTGAATAGTCACATGTTTGAAAAGTCAAGTTGTAATGAGTAAGGGATGAAAGAATGTGATTTACAAGGTTGAAAAGGTTAAAGGAGAGTTTTAAAGTGTGGTCCTTGGCGTTGAATATTCAACCTTGTAAAGTGTAAGTAGAGATGTTAAACGAGCGAGTCGAGCCTAGTTGAGAAAGACCCGGCTCACCGAGCCTGTCGAGCCAAACGAGCCGAGCCTAAAGATATGAATTTTTAAAGTTTGGCTATTTTGTTAAGATTTCTGAAAATTTTATAGATGATAGTTAAATTTGAATTGGAATTTAAATGAGTACTTGGATATGTTCTTTCATTTGAAGGAGTTTGAAATGTGGAAGTTTGTTATATAGGTCGTTAGTTGGAATGCGTATTGGTATTGACGGTAGTTGATGTAATTGTATAGGTTTTCAAGTGAAAAAAAAAAAAAAAAAAAAAAAAAAAAAAAAAAAAAAAAAAAAAAAAAAAAAAAAAAAAAAAAAAAAAAAAAAAAAAAAAAAAAAAAAAAAAAAAAAAAAAAAAAAAAAAAAAAAAAAAAAAAAAAAAAAAAAAAAAAAAAAAAAAAAAAAAAAAAAAAAAAAAAAAAAAAAAAAAAAAAAAAAAAAAAAAAAAAAAAAAAAAAAAAAAAAAAAAAAAAAAAAAAAAAAAAAAAAAAAAAAAAAAAAAAAAAAAAAAAAAAAAAAAAAAAAAAAAAAAAAAAAAAAAAAAAAAAAAAAAAAAAAAAAAAAAAAAAAAAAAAAAAAAAAAAAAAAAAAAAAAAAAAAAAAAAAAAAAAAAAAAAAAAAAAAAAAAAAAAAAAAAAAAAAAAAAAAAAAAAAAAAAAAAAAAAAAAAAAAAAAAAAAAAAAAAAAAAAAAAAAAAAAAAAAAAAAAAAAAAAAAAAAAAAAAAAAAAAAAAAAAAAAAAAAAAAAAAAAAAAAAAAAAAAAAAAAAAAAAAAAAAAAAAAAAAAAAAAAAAAAAAAAAAAAAAAAAAAAAAAAAAAAAAAAAAAAAAAAAAAAAAAAAAAAAAAAAAAAAAAAAAAAAAAAAAAAAAAAAAAAAAAAAAAAAAAAAAAAAAAAAAAAAAAAAAAAAAAAAAAAAAAAAAAAAAAAAAAAAAAAAAAAAAAAAAAAAAAAAAAAAAAAAAAAAAAAAAAAAAAAAAAAAAAAAAAAAAAAAAAAAAAAAAAAAAAAAAAAAAAAAAAAAAAAAAAAAAAAAAAAAAAAAAAAAAAAAAAAAAAAAAAAAAAAAAAAAAAAAAAAAAAAAAAAAAAAAAAAAAAAAAAAAAAAAAAAAAAAAAAAAAAAAAAAAAAAAAAAAAAAAAAAAAAAAAAAAAAAAAAAAAAAAAAAAAAAAAAAAAAAAAAAAAAAAAAAAAAAAAAAAAAAAAAAAAAAAAAAAAAAAAAAAAAAAAAAAAAAAAAAAAAAAAAAAAAAAAAAAAAAAAAAAAAAAAAAAAAAAAAAAAAAAAAAAAAAAAAAAAAAAAAAAAAAAAAAAAAAAAAAAAAAAAAAAAAAAAAAAAAAAAAAAAAAAAAAAAAAAAAAAAAAAAAAAAAAAAAAAAAAAAAAAAAAAAAAAAAAAAAAAAAAAAAAAAAAAAAAAAAAAAAAAAAAAAAAAAAAAAAAAAAAAAAAAAAAAAAAAAAAAAAAAAAAAAAAAAAAAAAAAAAAAAAAAAAAAAAAAAAAAAAAAAAAAAAAAAAAAAAAAAAAAAAAAAAAAAAAAAAAAAAAAAAAAAAAAAAAAAAAAAAAAAAAAAAAAAAAAAAAAAAAAAAAACAGTACAGTAAAATACGTAAATAGTCGTTGTGGGTAGGGAACTGAGTTGGGCTGGATCGATGGCGGTGTTTCCACGAGCTCCGAGCCTTGTCCAACCCATGCCGATGGTGGTGTGTCCCAGGCTGGGCAGGGGGTCTTCCCACTTCCCTAGAGTGAGTTGGTCGTCCTACCAGGTGGACACTCAGTAAGGCCATCTCTCCTCTAGAAGCAGTGCTCCAATAACTCATGTCATGCAAGAAAATAAAGAACAGACTAAGTGCATGTTTTACGAAGAGAATGAACATAGTATAGTCATGAGCATGAATTTTATTTAATTCTACATCACTTACTGGACATTAGGCTCATTACTTACTTTGTGGTATAGGTGATTTTGACGCAGGTGAAGACTTTTATCCTCATGATGGTTAACAGAGCAGCTGATGGAGAACGTCCATGGGGGTGTGTTTGGCGCTGTTAGGGCAAATATTGACCTGTGGGCGAGGTTATAGGTATTGTGGTGGATATGTGTAGATAGATGGTTTTGTTAAACTTTTGGAACACTAGAATTTGTTAGTTTTATGAATTTGTTTTAAACTGGTTTTGTAACGCCCCGAATTATCTGAACCCGGGTCGCTACTCATTACTTGACCATGACTAAGAAATTTTCGGAAGACAAATGCTTTACTCTTCCGATGACGTCAGCCGGAAGACAAATGCTTTACTCTTCCGATGACGTCAGCCGGAAGACAAATGCTTTACTCTTCCGATGACGTCAGCCGGAAGACAAATGCTTTACTCTTCCGATGACGTCAGCCGGAAGACATACTCACCCGACTTCCATTACACTTCTTCTGCCGATGACGTCAGCCGGAAGACAAATGCTTTACTCTTCCGATGACGTCAGCCGGAAGACAAATGCTTTACTCTTCCGATGACGTCAGCCGGAAGACAAATGCTTTACTCTTCCGATGACGTCAGCCGGAAGACAAATGCTTTACTCTTCCGATGACGTCAGCCGGAAGACAAATGCTTTACTCTTCCGATGACGTCAGCCGGAAGACAAATGCTTTACTCTTCCGATGACGTCAGCCGGAAGACATACTCACCCGACTTCCATTACACTTCTTCTGCCGATGACGTCAGCCGGAAGACAAATGCTTTACTCTTCCGATGACGTCAGCCGGAAGACATACTCACCCGACTTCCATTACACTTCTTCTGCCGATGACGTCAGCCGGAAGACAAATGCTTTACTCTTCCGATGACGTCAGCCGGAAGACAAATGCTTTACTCTTCCGATGACGTCAGCCGGAAGACAAATGCTTTACTCTTCCGATGACGTCAGCCGGAAGACAAATGCTTTACTCTTCCGATGACGTCAGCCGGAAGACAAATGCTTTACTCTTCCGATGACGTCAGCCGGAAGACAAATGCTTTACTCTTCCGATGACGTCAGCCGGAAGACATACTCACCCGACTTCCATTACACTTCTTCTGCCGATGACGTCAGCCGGAAGACAAATGCTTTACTCTTCCGATGACGTCAGCCGGAAGACATACTCACCCGACTTCCATTACACTTCTTCTGCCGATGACGTCAGCCGGAAGACAAATGCTTTACTCTTCCGATGACGTCAGCCGGAAGACATACTCACCCGACTTCCATTACACTTCTTCTGCCGATGACGTCAGCCGGAAGACATACTCACCCGACTTCCATTACACTTCTTCTGCCGATGACGTCAGCCGGAAGACAAATGCTTTACTCTTCCGATGACGTCAGCCGGAAGACAAATGCTTTACTCTTCCGATGACGTCAGCCGGAAGACAAATGCTTTACTCTTCCGATGACGTCAGCCGGAAGACATACTCACCCGACTTCCATTACACTTCTTCTGCCGATGACGTCAGCCGGAAGACATACTCACCCGACTTCCATTACACTTCTTCTGCCGATGACGTCAGCCGGAAGACAAATGCTTTACTCTTCCGATGACGTCAGCCGGAAGACAAATGCTTTACTCTTCCGATGACGTCAGCCGGAAGACAAATGCTTTACTCTTCCGATGACGTCAGCCGGAAGACATACTCACCCGACTTCCATTACACTTCTTCTGCCGATGACGTCAGCCGGAAGACAAATGCTTTACTCTTCCGATGACGTCAGCCGGAAGACATACTCACCCGACTTCCATTACACTTCTTCTGCCGATGACGTCAGCCGGAAGACAAATGCTTTACTCTTCCGATGACGTCAGCCGGAAGACAAATGCTTTACTCTTCCGATGACGTCAGCCGGAAGACAAATGCTTTACTCTTCCGATGACGTCAGCCGGAAGACATACTCACCCGACTTCCATTACACTTCTTCTGCCGATGACGTCAGCCGGAAGACATACTCACCCGACTTCCATTACACTTCTTCTGCCGATGACGTCAGCCGGAAGACAAATGCTTTACTCTTCCGATGACGTCAGCCGGAAGACAAATGCTTTACTCTTCCGATGACGTCAGCCGGAAGACAAATGCTTTACTCTTCCGATGACGTCAGCCGGAAGACATACTCACCCGACTTCCATTACACTTCTTCTGCCGATGACGTCAGCCGGAAGACAAATGCTTTACTCTTCCGATGACGTCAGCCGGAAGACAAATGCTTTACTCTTCCGATGACGTCAGCCGGAAGACAAATGCTTTACTCTTCCGATGACGTCAGCCGGAAGACAAATGCTTTACTCTTCCGATGACGTCAGCCGGAAGACAAATGCTTTACTCTTCCGATGACGTCAGCCGGAAGACAAATGCTTTACTCTTCCGATGACGTCAGCCGGAAGACATACTCACCCGACTTCCATTACACTTCTTCTGCCGATGACGTCAGCCGGAAGACAAATGCTTTACTCTTCCGATGACGTCAGCCGGAAGACATACTCACCCGACTTCCATTACACTTCTTCTGCCGATGACGTCAGCCGGAAGACATACTCACCCGACTTCCATTACACTTCTTCTGCCGATGACGTCAGCCGGAAGACAAATGCTTTACTCTTCCGATGACGTCAGCCGGAAGACATACTCACCCGACTTCCATTACACTTCTTCTGCCGATGACGTCAGCCGGAAGACAAATGCTTTACTCTTCCGATGACGTCAGCCGGAAGACATACTCACCCGACTTCCATTACACTTCTTCTGCCGATGACGTCAGCCGGAAGACAAATGCTTTACTCTTCCGATGACGTCAGCCGGAAGACATACTCACCCGACTTCCATTACACTTCTTCTGCCGATGACGTCAGCCGGAAGACAAATGCTTTACTCTTCCGATGACGTCAGCCGGAAGACAAACATGAGACATCTACCGGTAGACTTCCCTCTTCCGATAGACATCAACACAATTCCTTTCAACAGAACGCAATAAACCTCTACACATATCCACTGATACAAAATTATTCAATTCCCACCAATGGACTAAACAACCTGTCTATAACCCGAGAAAGATTCGACTATCTAACAGACTTAAAACATTTTACCAAAAATCCATTCATAACACTCCAAGTCATTGTATTGATCAAAATCAGTAAGAACATGAAAATCAGAAATTCTCGAAAACGAAGTCAAGCAGCTGTAATCTCCTTTACTAAAAACTCCATATACTCAATTAAGGGGCGGATGAATTCCCTTAACAGCTGATCTGATCCCATGGTTCCCTTGGGAGTGGGATCAATTCTCCCAATGTCTACATCCTCATACTCAATTAAGGGGCGGATGAATTCCCTTAACAGCTGATCTGATCCCATGGTTCCCTTGGGAGTGGGATCAATTCTCCCAATGTCTACATCCTCATACTCAATTAAGGGGCGGATGAATTCCCTTAACAGCTGATCTGATCCCATGGTTCCCTTGGGAGTGGGATCAATTCTCCCAATGTCTACATCCTCATACTCAATTAAGGGGCGGATGAATTCCCTTAACAGCTGATCTGATCCCATGGTTCCCTTGGGAGTGGGATCAATTCTCCCAATGTCTACATCCTCATACTCAATTAAGGGGCGGATGAATTCCCTTAACAGCTGATCTGATCCCATGGTTCCCTTGGGAGTGGGATCAATTCTCCCAATGTCTACATCCTCATACTCAATTAAGGGGCGGATGAATTCCCTTAACAGCTGATCTGATCCCATGGTTCCCTTGGGAGTGGGATCAATTCTCCCAATGTCTACATCCTCATACTCAATTAAGGGGCGGATGAATTCCCTTAACAGCTGATCTGATCCCATGGTTCCCTTGGGAGTGGGATCAATTCTCCCAATGTCTACATCCTCATACTCAATTAAGGGGCGGATGAATTCCCTTAACAGCTGATCTGATCCCATGGTTCCCTTGGGAGTGGGATCAATTCTCCCAATGTCTACATCCTCATACTCAATTAAGGGGCGGATGAATTCCCTTAACAGCTGATCTGATCCCATGGTTCCCTTGGGAGTGGGATCAATTCTCCCAATGTCTACATCCTCATACTCAATTAAGGGGCGGATGAATTCCCTTAACAGCTGATCTGATCCCATGGTTCCCTTGGGAGTGGGATCAATTCTCCCAATGTCTACATCCTCATACTCAATTAAGGGGCGGATGAATTCCCTTAACAGCTGATCTGATCCCATGGTTCCCTTGGGAGTGGGATCAATTCTCCCAATGTCTACATCCTCATACTCAATTAAGGGGCGGATGAATTCCCTTAACAGCTGATCTGATCCCATGGTTCCCTTGGGAGTGGGATCAATTCTCCCAATGTCTACATCCTCATACTCAATTAAGGGGCGGATGAATTCCCTTAACAGCTGATCTGATCCCATGGTTCCCTTGGGAGTGGGATCAATTCTCCCAATGTCTACATCCTCATACTCAATTAAGGGGCGGATGAATTCCCTTAACAGCTGATCTGATCCCATGGTTCCCTTGGGAGTGGGATCAATTCTCCCAATGTCTACATCCTCATACTCAATTAAGGGGCGGATGAATTCCCTTAACAGCTGATCTGATCCCATGGTTCCCTTGGGAGTGGGATCAATTCTCCCAATGTCTACATCCTCATACTCAATTAAGGGGCGGATGAATTCCCTTAACAGCTGATCTGATCCCATGGTTCCCTTGGGAGTGGGATCAATTCTCCCAATGTCTACATCCTCATACTCAATTAAGGGGCGGATGAATTCCCTTAACAGCTGATCTGATCCCATGGTTCCCTTGGGAGTGGGATCAATTCTCCCAATGTCTACATCCTCATACTCAATTAAGGGGCGGATGAATTCCCTTAACAGCTGATCTGATCCCATGGTTCCCTTGGGAGTGGGATCAATTCTCCCAATGTCTACATCCTCATACTCAATTAAGGGGCGGATGAATTCCCTTAACAGCTGATCTGATCCCATGGTTCCCTTGGGAGTGGGATCAATTCTCCCAATGTCTACATCCTCATACTCAATTAAGGGGCGGATGAATTCCCTTAACAGCTGATCTGATCCCATGGTTCCCTTGGGAGTGGGATCAATTCTCCCAATGTCTAAATCCCTTCATAAGTTAAGGGGTGGATTAGTTCCCTTAATAGTTTGTCTGTCGCATACAGTTCATACCTTACCATTCCTTACATGAAATTCATTTTCGTAACTTTTAACAAAAACATGATGCATGGACAATAGAAATATTCAAGCATACATAAACCTACTGTTTTGTGATGTAGGCCCGAAGGCACAAGCAATACTTTACTTACCTGGATTCCTTGCAAATGCTCGGTTAAGAGCTACTTCGGGGGTTTGTTCACCTATATTCATAAACAGAACGTTAAACCTCAATCTAAGCTATTCAGAAATCTAAGGAGTGGGTTGGGCATTTCTATTTATCTAACATTCCCGATTCTGCTCTAATCCTCAAGCAGAATCTCTCACTCGTAACATTAACAAAATGCATACGTTGGGATCCTTAAGCTACCTAGGTACTAAAAAAAAAAAAAAAAAAAAAAAAAAAAAAAAAAAAAAAAAAAAAAAAAAAAAAAAAAAAAAAAAAAAAAAAAAAAAAAAAAAAAAAAAAAAAAAAAAAAAAAAAAAAAAAAAAAAAAAAAAAAAAAAAAAAAAAAAAAAAAAAAAAAAAAAAAAAAAAAAAAAAAAAAAAAAAAAAAAAAAAAAAAAAAAAAAAAAAAAAAAAAAAAAAAAAAAAAAAAAAAAAAAAAAAAAAAAAAAAAAAAAAAAAAAAAAAAAAAAAAAAAAAAAAAAAAAAAAAAAAAAAAAAAAAAAAAAAAAAAAAAAAAAAAAAAAAAAAAAAAAAAAAAAAAAAAAAAAAAAAAAAAAAAAAAAAAAAAAAAAAAAAAAAAAAAAAAAAAAAAAAAAAAAAAAAAAAAAAAAAAAAAAAAAAAAAAAAAAAAAAAAAAAAAAAAAAAAAAAAAAAAAAAAAAAAAAAAAAAAAAAAAAAAAAAAAAAAAAAAAAAAAAAAAAAAAAAAAAAAAAAAAAAAAAAAAAAAAAAAAAAAAAAAAAAAAAAAAAAAAAAAAAAAAAAAAAAAAAAAAAAAAAAAAAAAAAAAAAAAAAAAAAAAAAAAAAAAAAAAAAAAAAAAAAAAAAAAAAAAAAAAAAAAAAAAAAAAAAAAAAAAAAAAAAAAAAAAAAAAAAAAAAAAAAAAAAAAAAAAAAAAAAAAAAAAAAAAAAAAAAAAAAAAAAAAAAAAAAAAAAAAAAAAAAAAAAAAAAAAAAAAAAAAAAAAAAAAAAAAAAAAAAAAAAAAAAAAAAAAAAAAAAAAAAAAAAAAAAAAAAAAAAAAAAAAAAAAAAAAAAAAAAAAAAAAAAAAAAAAAAAAAAAAAAAAAAAAAAAAAAAAAAAAAAAAAAAAAAAAAAAAAAAAAAAAAAAAAAAAAAAAAAAAAAAAAAAAAAAAAAAAAAAAAAAAAAAAAAAAAAAAAAAAAAAAAAAAAAAAAAAAAAAAAAAAAAAAAAAAAAAAAAAAAAAAAAAAAAAAAAAAAAAAAAAAAAAAAAAAAAAAAAAAAAAAAAAAAAAAAAAAAAAAAAAAAAAAAAAAAAAAAAAAAAAAAAAAAAAAAAAAAAAAAAAAAAAAAAAAAAAAAAAAAAAAAAAAAAAAAAAAAAAAAAAAAAAAAAAAAAAAAAAAAAAAAAAAAAAAAAAAAAAAAAAAAAAAAAAAAAAAAAAAAAAAAAAAAAAAAAAAAAAAAAAAAAAAAAAAAAAAAAAAAAAAAAAAAAAAAAAAAAAAAAAAAAAAAAAAAAAAAAAAAAAAAAAAAAAAAAAAAAAAAAAAAAAAAAAAAAAAAAAAAAAAAAAAAAAAAAAAAAAAAAAAAAAAAAAAAAAAAAAAAAAAAAAAAAAAAAAAAAAAAAAAAAAAAAAAAAAAAAAAAAAAAAAAAAAAAAAAAAAAAAAAAAAAAAAAAAAAAAAAAAAAAAAAAAAAAAAAAAAAAAAAAAAAAAAAAAAAAAAAAAAAAAAAAAAAAAAAAAAAAAAAAAAAAAAAAAAAAAAAAAAAAAAAAAAAAAAAAAAAAAAAAAAAAAAAAAAAAAAAAAAAAAAAAAAAAAAAAAAAAAAAAAAAAAAAAAAAAAAAAAAAAAAAAAAAAAAAAAAAAAAAAAAAAAAAAAAAAAAAAAAAAAAAAAAAAAAAAAAAAAAAAAAAAAAAAAAAAAAAAAAAAAAAAAAAAAAAAAAAAAAAAAAAAAAAAAAAAAAAAAAAAACTAATATGTATATATATATATTTAGAAGAAATTTTCAGCACGGTTCTATGAAGTTTTATAAATAACGTTTACTCGTTTTAAAAAGGTTTTAAAGACGTGTAATATTTTTTATTATTTTTCTAAAATTTTCATACAAACTTTTCAAACAATCACATGAACAGTCAGCTTAGTAACGTTCGATTCAAAAGACACATTAAATCTTAGTATCAAAAATTGCAGAATGAGAAGAAGTTGTTGAAAAGGAAAAAGAACCGATAACGTCCGGTGAAGTTGTTATCACAGAAGAAGAAGAAGATGTAACGCCCGGGTTTTCGGATCTTAGGATTTTCTAATTTCTTAGGTTACTTTCGTAAAATAGCAAATTAAAGTATTTTCTTGAGCGGGATGTTTCCTTAGAGCCCTAGGAAGTTATGGGAATTTTTAGAGGAATAAGTGAAATTTTAGAAACCCAAATCGAAAAGAGTAATGCTAGAGTTCCGGTTTTAGCCTTTTAGTGTGTTAATTCGTAAAAATAGCAAAATAAGTTCGTTTTGTGAACAGTGAGTTTTGTTAGAACTCTAAGATTTAATTGGAATATTTGGAGAAATAAGGAAATTGCAGAGAAACCGAATCGATAGACTAATTAAAGAATTAAGTATAGAATTGAGGGAAGGACATTTAAGTAATTTGGTAAGTAAAAAGATTATAATTTTTATAAAAACAGAATGGCTTCACGAAGAAGCCATTCTGCTGCCGAGCCCCGATGCCAGAGGGAGAGCCCCGACGACAGAGAGCCGAGCGACGGCTCTCCTCCGGCGACCACGCGATTCCGGCCACCGTTCAGACGAGCAAACTCCGGCGAGCTGAGGCCAGAGCTCGGTTCGGCTTTTTCGCGCCAAACCCGATCGAAAACCGGTGAGCTTTGCCCTGTTTTTGTTCGGTTTGTGGCCGAGGGTGACTAGCTCGATTGAGCTCCGATCACCGGCCCTTTTTGGCTATTCTCGGCGTTGTATTGCCGAGCTTAATGCCAGCGTAGATCGCCGGGCAGTATGGAGCTCGGGTTGTGCTGAAAACAGGGGACCCGAATTTGAGCCTAGAGTTTTCTTAATTGGAAACTTCGATTTTAGGTTAGATTATTCTAGTTCAGCGTATATGTGGTCGATTAGTGAGGAAATGAGTGTGGATTGATGAAAAATCGAAAAGGGGGAAAATTTAGGGAAAGGGCAGAATCGGGTTTTTCCTGATTTGACCTAGCTACGGTCGTTTGTTTTGAAATTCCTTTTGGTAGGTTAAAATAAGTTATTAGAGGAGTACGTGGCTGCTGGAATCGTCCGATTCCGATCACTGACGCAAAAGTTATGCACGTTTGAGTTTCGGGTCGGTTTTTACCAAACCTAAAATAGTGGCCCATTTAGTTAGATTTTAGTTAGATTATGCTAGAAATAGTAGTTTAATATATTTTCACGAAAATGACTTGCAATGTTTTGATATTTGGGTTTTTAAGGTTCCACGGTTAAGATTTCAGATAGAGACGAATTACTAAGGACGTCAGGTAAGTAGTGTTTCATGCGTGTTGCCTTCGGGCCTACATCACGGAACGCTAGGTTATGTTGCATGTTTCTATGTATGTTTAGCTTTCTCATGCATCATGTTTTAGAAAAAGTACGAAAATGTTTTAGCATATGTTTTCACGATTTGAACGTAGAAACGACAACGATGTAAAACAAAAATGTAAAGTGTCTGAGGGAAGTGGTTCACCCTTCAGATGTAAAGTGTGGAACGTCTAGAAAATATAGAACGTCTGAAGGAAGTGGTTCACCCTTCAGATGAAGTTGTGGAACGTCTAGAGATGGAGAAACTAATCCGCCCTCCATTGGTAGAGGATTTCATGTATGTATGATGGGAACGAAATGATTATGTATGATGGAAACGATATAAACTGAAACGAAATGAATATGTATGATGAAACTGTAGAAACTGCATATGTTAAGTAAAATGTTTTTAATTCATATTGTCACTACTTGCTAAGCATTAGGCTTATAGTTTGAGTTCTGTGATGTAAGTGCAGAAGAACAGGTACGGTGAGTTTTCACGAGTATGCTAGGATTACGGACGCAGTTGTTGGAGTACGACCATGGTGGCAACCCGGCAATATTGTTAGGGCGATTCCGACCGTGGTTAGTATGTGTCCGTGGTTAGTATGAGTACGAGTCTATTGTTAGTAGGTCTACGTGTCGGTTTTGTTTGTGAAAGTATGAAAATGTTTAAGGATGTGGATCGGATGATTTGATAGAAAAATGTATGAAAGGTTGAGTTTTGATGTAAATGTAGTGGAAGTAGAACGTTTAGAATGTGGAGTCTTAATTTTAGAAATATACTGGAACTGTTTGGTTATTTTGAACTGTTTGGTTATTTTAAAACAAGTAAGGATACGCTCGATTTTTAGAGCGATCCATGCAGTTCGTTTTCTTGAGTTCTTCCCGAAAGTATAGGTTATATTAGTGTCGTGTTTTGATGATCGACGAATGAGTGTTTTGTTTTAATTGATCTTACTTTAATTGTTAATTGTTTTAAGTTATTAATGGTTTTAGTCTAGTTTTAAATGTTTTAAAAGTCGAAATGTTTTACGCTCAAAATGCTTAAGTCAAAGTTAGACCCTAAAGTTTGTTAGGGGTGGGTCAATTGTCTAGGTTCGGTTTATTTTATAGTGTCGAGTGAAAAAGAAAAAAAAATTTTATGCGTAAACACGAGGGTTTAGGTAAAGGTTATGTCAATGTAAAGTCAAGTCCTGTGACGGCCCTACGGGGTTGGGGTCGTTACAGAAGATTATAATGATGAAGATCTTCTGGTTGTGTTAGAATGAAGCTCAAAACTAAACAAAAATTGAATTAATGATACAATTTGTTCATTTCATATTAGTTACACTCAGAATTAATTTTCGACATATGAGACCATTTCAAAATGTTTTCTATCAATGGGTAATAACATGATGGATTTCGCCTCTATTTTGAGGTGGGCTCGAGATGAAATAAAAAAAAAAAAGTGGATTTTAAAAGGGAATTGAAGAGTGCGATTTGGCTAGAGAAAAAAAAAAGAGATTTATTTTTCTATTTTATTCGATCTTTATGTACAAGATTGATCGATCAATTTTTTTTCGTTTTAGTCAAAATTTTCGAGTGTTCTTTGGGTTGACGAGATCTACAATTCTATTGGTTCCAATTATTGAAGAGTCAAAAACACCCGGGCTGTGTCACCATTCAATTTAGTGAGATCGCTCTATTTTTCTCTTATTTGCCAAGAATATTTATTTTCAAGATTAATCGCTCTTGTTCTTATTTCTTCTAGTTTATTCTATAAAGGACTATAGTGTACCAATTACTTTATAGTGAAAGATTAGATCAAATTTGATTCCGTGGACATAGACACATTGTCGAACCACGTTAATTTTGGTGTCTCGTTATTTTCTACATATTTTGTGGCATACTATAAATGACATAATAATATATTTTAATCCCACAAAGAGGAAAAAAAAAATTTATCCACCGCATAATCAAATTTATAGACTGTGTTTCCAACAAATGGTATTAGGTCAGATTGCTAAATAGTCAACTTTGGTCAGGTTTCACCATGATAAAAAAAATTACAAACTTTATATTTTTTAGATTTTTTGGGTGAATTAAAATAGCTAAGGATTCACTCTCACAAGTAATGTGAGATTGTGCACCCCAATTGGTATGAGCTGGGCCTCACTGGACCCTCCTTGCCTTCACATGGCGGACTGTCACACACAGTTAGCAACTCAGCCCTAGATGACAATTAATGTAACACCCGAGAATTTCTTGTAGCGCACATAGGTTTTAGATTAAGCGGTTAGGATAGTTTAATGATAAGTGATAAAGGAGATTGGAAGAAAAAAAAAAGAGAAAGGAAAAGAGAGATTTACAAGTCAAAAGAATCATGGATTAGGTTTGAAAAGAGAGTTGAAAAGTCAACAACCAATAGGAATTTTTGGGAAGGAAATAATGGAATAAAATAGGGGGAAATTAAAGGACAATTACGTTGGAGAATTGGGAGAAGAAGTGAACGTTGACAAAGTGTATGGTTTGAAAATGTAAAGTTTGAAAAGTCAAAATATATCAACCAATAAGAATAAAACAATTTAGAATTTAAATGAAACAAAAACAAGGGAAAAAGGTGATATTAATTGTGGCTTCAATGTTGGATTTCAAAGGAGATTTAGGGAGGGTTAAATTGAAATTTTAAACAAATTTGTGGTGGAAATAAAAAAGTAAAAGAAAGTGAAGGATAAAATATTAAAAACACTCTCTTCTTCCTCTTGCCATTCACGATTGCTTGCCACCATTGAAGCCCCTCCAAAGCTTCATCTCATCAAGAGTTTTCAAGGTGATTTGAGGTAAAAATAAGTGGGTTTTAGTTTAATGTTGGTTAGGGTTAGTTTTTAAGGGTTTTTAGTGGGTTTTGGGTGAATTTGTATAGGGTTTGAAAACCCTAAATGGTGACCTCCGAAAATTTAGTTTAAATGTTGGTTTTCTTTCTAGATTTCAGGATTTAATTGTTGGATGGATTAGTTTAGGTGGTTAGAGGGGTTAGATTGAAGATTGGAGGTGTGTTACACAAAAACGGTTTAAGAACACTTAGAGGGCCGGTTCTGTTTTCTGAATTTCGGATCGGCTAAGTGTATTGTTTGGTTAATTTGAGTATTTGACTGGATAGTAGACGTGTAGAGGTTTCCGAATTGGGTTGGCACGTCAAAATCCGTTGAGAAACGAGGGAGTTATGACCGTTTGAAGTTGGACGGTCAATTTTGGGATAAAAATCGGGTTTTGAGTTAAATTGTGAGTTTAGGTTGAAAAGTATTATGAGTTTGCTTGAGTTGAATTCTTTAGAATCCCTTAGGTTGTTACTAAGTAAATGTTTTATATTTGCTAGGTTATCGAACGAGTGATTTGACCGGTGGAAGTGAAAAATCAAATACTGAGACGCTAGGTAAGTAGTGGTGCTTGTTTGTTGTCTTCGGGCCTACACCATAAAACGGTAGGGAATGGTTGTTTGTTTGCTATGTTGTTGTTTGCTATGTTTTAATTTGTGTCATGCATCGTGTGTCATGCATCATTGTTTTCTAACTACGAAACCACGTGTTTTGCATACTTGAGTGGTGAGAATGAATTGAAAGATAAGAAAATTGATATGTAACTTGGTCTCCAGTTGAATAGCCTCGTCGGGCTCGTGGCTCGCTGAGCACCCCGTGAGGTATTTTATTAGAGATGCTATGCAACTTAGTCTCTAGTTGAATAGCCTCGTCGGGCTCGTGGCTCGCTGAGCACCCCGTGAGGTATTTGATTAGAGATGCTATGCAAAAATTACATAATGTGTCGTGAGTATGAATGCCTCGATATGCTCGTGCTTGAAAGCACAATGAGGATTCTACGATCGATTGGGGGAGATTTGGTTGCCCGTCCAGGATTGTGTTAGGGCGTGTGCCTCCGGTCTAGCTCTGTGGGTCAAGGCGTGGCCGTCCAGGATTGTGTTGGGGCGTGTGCCTACTTGATTCACATGAAAGTGGAAGATAAATGTAACCAGAACGAAAAGAAAACAACGGAGGGTGTAGAAACTGCATGTTAGGGTTGAGTCGAGAATTTAGTGTGTTATGTGCATTATTTCCCTACTTGCTAAGCGTTAGGTATACCTTTTTGTGTTCTACGGTGTAGGTGACGAGTTTTATACAGGCGAGGTAGACGAGACCGCTGAGGATTAGGCCGCAGTCGGAGGAGTACGGAGTCCGCCGGTGCAAGCTATTTGTCGGGGCGTCTGGATCACTATCTTTCTTCGGGTATTTTGTGGGAATGTTGTGGATAGTTTTGTTTGTAAAGGTTTTGTTTTGAAATAGATTAGAATGGTGGAAGGTTTTAGTACTTGGTTTCGTAAATGTTTTCGTACTCACTTTGATGGTTTTATGAATTTATTGTGTTGATAAGTAGTGAGTACAAATGTTTGGAATTGAAGATATATATTTTCCGGTTTTAAATCGCAGGTTTTGGTTTATCGGATTTTAGACGTTATGCCGTCCGTTTTGATTTTAAAACAAACAACGTCGGGTTTAACTTAGTTATTTTTATTAATACACGTTTTAAGTCGGTTTTTAAAACTTTTTACGGGATTTGAAGATTCGAGTGTCGAGGAGGTATGGTTAAAGTTTCGTGATTTTTGGAGGTGTTCAGGGTGGAGAAATATGAGAAATAGTGGGGAAAGGTCAAAAGGGGTCAAAATTGAAGTTTTTAGGTGTTTTGGGTCGAGAAAACCCGAGCCGGCCCGATCGATCGGGCCTTGGGCCGCGATCGATCGCGGTAGGGGCGCACAGGAGCGCCCAGCGCGCGGGCGGGCGCGCGCGCGTGCACCTTGCAGGCACGCGCGCGCTAGTGCGCTGCCTGGGCGCGCGTGGCGCCCAGCGCCCATTTGGGCTGAATTTAAATTTTTTTTTAAATTTCTCCCTATTTCTACAATGTTTTGACCCGACATTTTTCGACGTATTTTAAACGTATTTTGGGCCCATTTTCCAATAAATTTTGAGGGTTCGAAAAACCCAAAAATCGAGTCGATAATTTTATGAAAAATATTTTAATCATCGTTTTAAACACAGGTTGGGTTTGGATTGTGACGCACCGAGCCGGGGCAGGTTCGGGGCGTTGCAATTAACTCTTGAAATGATTAAAGATCATTTACTCAACGAAGAAGTTAGAATCAATGATTCTAGTCATTCTTCTATTGGAGGTGCTCTTGTTAGTGAGAAACAACAAAGACATGATCAAAGTCAAAGGAAAGATCAACATAAAACAGGTTCATCTAGAGAAAAATCTAAGTCGAAAGGAAAGACTCTCACGCCCCAAAGGGAACCCAAGACAGAACGGAGAATGACCCGAAAACCAGATCAAACCATCTAACCCATAAATAAATTAGGCAACGAAAGACTTTCATTACAATTATAAATCATGGCCCAAACTAAAAGGGCTAAATTTTAGGTTCATTAGTGACTTTTAAGATAATGCAGTGTTACACGTCAATAAAAAATAAATTCTCTACACTAAGATTAAATAATTTTAATGTTTACAAGTTGTTAACTTAAAGTATGTTATAGAGTAATATATATTTTTGATAATGAATCTTTCTATTCAAGCTTTTGTTGATTAATGATTATATCAATAATACATAAAAGAAATATTCTTTTATTGCTTCTCATTTAAAATTTTCTTTAAGAGGAGTATTTAATCTTTCTAACGTGTCTGTAACACTCGGTTCTATTAAGCCACATTTAAATTATCCCATAGGATTTATTAGCTGTTGTGTAAATTTTGGAAAGAAAGTGATAGGGTTAATTAATAACTATGCAAGGACAAAAGAGTAGTTAGCAATTTGGAAGAAATGGATAACGTATTTAAGGGAAGTGTTAATGAAGTAGCCGCCACAGTTTCATTTCATTTCCTCTTCCACCCTCAGCCCCTCAGCTTAGCAGAGCGCGATAGGAGATCCTCTTCGATTCTTTCAGCGATTTCCTCTGAACTAGGTGAGTTTTGCTTCTATTTCTTGCTACATTGTAACTATCGTTGGTAGGAGGGTTGATAAATGAAGTTTTGAGAATGCGGTATGCGAGTGCTAGTTTCGGTTTATGAGTTGAAATCGGGAATGCACCATGACTAGAGTTCCCAAATCAGTTTCCCTTAGATTTCTAGTGGTTTAGAATGAAGATTAGAAGAAACTTAATGTTTGCTTTGTCTATGGTTTTAGGTTTGAGTAATATCCGAAGTAGCTTGCAACCAAGTTTTTCCAGGAGGCCAGGTAAGTGAAGTTTGCTTGTGCCTTCGGGCCTACATCACAAAACGTTAGGATTATGATTATTTGTGTGTATTTGTATTCTACGCATCATGTTTTTTTTTTAAAACATACGAAAATGAATCTGAAAGCATGATTGGCATGGTAAGGATTGAACATATTGAAACAGTCATGAGAATCAGTTTCACTGTTAAGGGAACTAATCTTCCCCTTAATGAGACAGGGATGTATGCACTTTGGGAGAGTTGATCCAACTCCCAATTTCACAGAGGGATCTGAACAGAGGAATCAGTTTCACTGTTAAGGGAATTAATCCGCCCCTTAATGAGACAGGGATGTATGCACTTTGGGAGAGTTGATCCAACTCCCAATTTCACAAGGGGATCTGAACAGAAACGAAGCATGAACAACTGAGTTGAGAAAGTAGAAATTGCATATTAGGAATTTATATTTTGTTGTTTCATTTCTTGATTGCTTTACTTACTTAGCATTAGGCTAATAGATGAGTTTTGTGATGTAGGTGAAGATGTGATAGCAGGTGTGTTTACTGAGTCTGCCAAGGACTAGGCTGGTTGTGGAGTGCATCTTTGTAACAATTTGACAGCTGATGGGGCGGCTTAACTGATGTCTGTTGGTGAGAAGGTTTAGTTGACAGTGTTTAAACTTAGAAATGTTAAGTCTCCATAACAGTAGTGGTTTCAATACTTTGAACACGTTTTGAGATTTTTCTTCGGTTAACTGTAACCTGTTGAGTTTTAAATGTTTATTACTGGATTTTGGTAAATGCCATGGTTGAGCTATTTCTGAATGGCCTCGGAAAAGCAAACGAATTCCTTTCTGTAACTAGTGTTGTGTGAGTACAGTGAGGAGTAGTTGAAATGTATTCTGTTTTCTACCGGTAGACGATGTCTATCGGTAGATGTTGTTGTTGTCTATCGGAAGATGCCGTAGGAATAGTCATCGGAAGATGTAGGATTTGCCCTACCGGTATGAGTGGGTACAACGTTGACGTTTAGTGATCGGCATATGCGAGCTGACGTCATCGGAAGATGTAGAGTCTAAGTCCATCGGATGATGTCTCGGTATACTCATCGGCAGATGCGTGCTGACGTCATCGGAAGATGTAGAGTGCGTTTTGTCGTTTAATCAGCGGTAGATGCAGTCTACCGAGAGATGTCCTTTGTTTCTCATTCGACTGACGCCATCAGCAGGAGTCTCCTATTTTGGTTGTTTTCTGCTTCTTCCGTTGACTTTATCAATCGGCAGATGTGTTTGACTACTACGACTTCTCTGGTACTTCGCTGTTTAAACTAGAATTTTCAAATTGCCGATTGTTTCTTAACCATTCAACAGCATTTCGTAGTTTTGTATAACTTCGTTGTGATTCAAATAATTTCCGCTGCAAATATTTAAATGTTTTTAAAGTTTATTTTTTAAAAAAAAAATATATATAGTAGAAATCTTAGTCATATATGGGCATTGTGTGACGAGCCGGGTTCAGATAAGTCGGGGCGTTACAGTATGGTATCAGAGACATTCAGTTAAACCGTTCAAAAGATTACTCATCAGTGCCGATTGTTGCATGGAAGTACTTCAACAACTGTAAGTGTTTATGTTACCCTTAGTTCATAGATATTTAAGAGTGTAAATAACCCTGTGCAGGAATTTAGTAAAATGGCCAGACGCCTAGGGAGACCTAGAGTGCCTAGAGAAATACCAAATGTGAGAAACGAAGAGGAGCCTAGTGTGATCAGACAGCTGACCGAATTGATGCGTCAGCAGACTGATATAGTGCGTCAACAGTCTGACCCGCTAGGAGTGTTATTGAACCGGGAAGCACAAGGAAGTGCCAACTCGGGTTCTAGCAGTGAACATTCTGGAGATAGAGTCCGGAGGCTAAGGCCACCCACGTTTGATGGACAGTCATCTGATCCGGTTATTGCTGAAGGATGGCTTAGAAAGATTGAAAGTATGTTTAGGTGTGCCAACATAGGAGAAGGAGACAAGGTCACGTTGGCAACCTTTCATTTAGCTGGTGAAGCTCAACTCTGGTGGGAAACAGTAGAGACCACCACTGATGTTTTGGCGATGCCTTGGTCGCAATTCAAAGACATTTTCTACGGGAAGTATTTCAGCAGCACAGTCCAGACAGCAAAGAAATTGGAATTCCTGAACTTGAAGCAGACAGGGTCAGTGGCTGAATACAATAGGCAATTTGAATCTCTGTCCAGGTTTGCTGGACATTTTGATCACAAAGACGAGGATAAAGTGTTCAAATTTATTCATGGATTGAAGCCAGAAATTCACCGGGGTGTTAAATTCTGTGGTATTAAAGGCTTGACATTCAGCGAGGTTGTGTCCACTGCTCTGGAAGTGGAAGAAGCTGAGAGGTTGTGTGCTAGGCCAAGAGAGGTCCCACAAAGGTTTAACCAGCCACACCAACAGAGAGGAACGAAGAGGCCAAGTGAAGGCCAAAATAGCCAGGGATCAGGAGGGAAGGTACAGAATGTCAGGAAATTTCCCCAGTGTCCTAAATGTTTGAAGAACCACCCAGGTGAATGCAGACTGGGCTTTGGGAAGTGTTTCAACTGTGAGGAGGTTGGACACTCATATAAAGAGTGCTCGAAGCCTAAAGTCACCAGATGCTACAGCTGTAACAAGGTTGGTCACATTAGTAGAGACTGTCCAGTTCCTAAGAGTGGCCCTGCTATGATTAAACCAAGAATTTTCTCCATGGTGGAGTCGGGGGATGAAGAACAGCCTACTGTGGTGTCAGGTACAATATTGATCAACTTTGTGCCTGCTTTTACTTTAATAGATTCTGGTGCAACACATTCATTTATAGCATCTGCTTTTGCCATTAAGTTAGATGTACAGTTTGCCCCTTCCATGCATGTGTTTAATGTTGCATTGCCTTCTGGTGAACGCATGCACTCTAACCAAGTGATGTTTGGCAGTAATGTGTTAGTAGGGAATGTAAGTCTACCTGCTGATCTTATAATTATGGATATAATAGGATTTGATGTGATCCTAGGAATGGACTGGTTGTTTAAACATTATGCCACAATAGATTGTAGGACTGGAATAGTTAGCTTCCAACCCCCTGGTAGTTTGAAGCATACCTTTCAAGCTTCAAAGAAGAGTAAGGAAATGTCTGTGATGACTTCTATTAACACAAGGCCTCCCCTGTGTGGAGAGTATTTGTGTTTCCTAGCTAGCATTTTAGACACACAGCTTGTAGGAAAAGTAAATCCTCAGAATGTCCTAATTGTCCAAGACTTCCCCGAAGTATTCTTAGATGACCTCCCTTGTTTGCCACCAGATAGAGAAATTGAATTTGTTGTAGATGTTTACCCCGGAGCCGAGCCTATGTCTAAGAATCCATATAGACTAGCACCAACAGAACTTAATGAATTAAAGAAACAGTTGGAGGAATTGTTGGATAAAGGGTTCATACGCCCTAGCTTTTCACCATGGGGTGCACCAGTCCTTTTTGTCAAAAAGAAAGATGGATCAATGCGTATGTGCATCGATTATAGAGAGTTGAATAAGTTAACTGTCAAGAACAAGTACCCTTTGCCGAGGATTGATGACTTATTTGACCAGCTTATGGGTGCAAGAGTTTTCTCTAAGATTGACCTTAGATCCGGTTATTACCAACTGAAGGTAAGATCTGAAGATATCCCAAAGACTGCCTTCCGCACAAGGTATGGATATTATGAGTTTTTGGTTATGTCTTTTGGTTTGACAAATGCACCAGCAGCCTTCATGGACCTTATGAATAGAGTGTTTCATGAATACTTGGATAAGTTTGTCATAGTGTTTATCGATGATATTCTAATCTATTCTAGAACTAAGGATGAGCATGCAAGGCATTTGAGCTTGGTATTAGGATTACTAAGGCAGCACCAACTTTATGCCAAGTTTTCTAAGTGTGAGTTCTGGTTGGACCAAGTCCACTTTTTAGGACATGTCATCTCTGGGGACGGCATATCTGTTGATCTAGCAAAAGTTCAAGCAGTTAAGGAGTGGCCCCAACCGAAGAGTGCTACTGATATTCGAAGTTTTCTTGGACTAGCAGGGTATTACAGAAAGTTCATCGAAGGATTTTCTAAGATTGCTACACCCCTTACTAAGTTAACCAGGAAAAATGTGAAGTATATATGGACGGATGAATGTGAACATAGTTTCACGACCTTGAAACAGAAACTAACCAATGCTCCAATTTTAACCCTTCCAACTGAGGATGGTAAATTTAGTATTTACTGTGATGCTTCCAAGATTGGTCTTGGATGTGTGTTAATGCAAGATGGTAAGGTCATAGCTTATGCCTCTAGACAGTTGAAAACTCATGAGAAGAATTACCCTACCCATTATTTAGAATTAGCTGCTGTAGTATTTGAACTTAAGATTTGGAGGCACTACTTATACGGACAGCCTTGTGAAATATTTTCAGATCATAAAAGTCTGAAGTATAATTTCACATTAAAGGAGCTAAACATGAGGCAACGACGATGGTTTGAATTTGTCAAGGACTACGATTTCGAGATTAAATATCATCCCGGCAAGGCAAATGTAGTGGCTGACACCTTGAGTAGAGTAACAACATCAACCCCAGCTATAAATTTCAGTATGCCATTAGCTTTAGAGTCAGAATTCCAAAAGTTTGATCTTGAAGCAGTATCCAGTGTGTCAGCTATACTTTCAGCCATAACCTTAAAGCCTACCATTCTTGAAAAAATAAAGGAAGCTCAGACGAATGATGTTGAGTGTAACAAGTACAAGTCAAGCATGGATTCTACGGACAAATCGAATTTTAACTATTCTGTTGATGGGATCCTTAAGTTTAGAAGTAGATGGTTTATTCCTGCCATTAAGGAACTTCGGGATGAGATTCTTTCTGAAGCGCATTCTTCCAGATTTTCTGTCCACCCTGGGAGTACAAAGATGTATAAGGATCTTAAACAACATTATTGGTGGCCAGGCATGAAGAGAAGTGTGGCAGAATATGTAGGATCGTGTTTGTGCTGTCAGCAGATTAAGGCCGAGCATCAGAGACCCTCAGGAGCATTGCAACCCTTACCAGTCCCTGAATGGAAATGGGAGCAAATAACAATGGATTTTGTTGTTGGATTACCTAGAACAACAAAGGGACACGATACAATTTGGGTTATAGTTGACCGTCTAACCAAATCTGCTCATTTTATGCCAATCAAGACAACTTACTCAATGGATCAGCTTGCCGAATTGTACATGCAAGAGATTGTCAGATTGCATGGAGTTCAAAGTTCTATAGTTTTAGACCGAGACTCCAGGTTCACATCTAAGTTTTGGAAAAGTTTGCACAAGGCTATGGGAACACAGCTTAGTTTTAGCACAGCTTTCCACCCACAAACAGACGGACAATCGGAAAGGACTATTCAAACATTGGAAGATATGCTCCGTGCATGTGTATTGGATTTTCAAGGCTCTTGGAGCATGTACCTATCCCTAGTAGAATTCTCTTATAATAACAGTTTCCAGGCAACAATAGGAATGACACCATATGAAGCATTGTATGGGCGAAAGTGCAGATCACCTTTGTACTGGGATGAAGTTGGAGAAGCACAGTTGCTTGGTCCTGATATTGTGCAACAAACTGTTGAGAAGGTTACCCTCATCCGACAGAGAATTTTGGCAGCTCAGAGTCGGCAGAAGAGTTATGCAGATTGCAGGCGTAGAGAATTGGAATTTGTGATTGGTGATGAAGTCTTTCTCAAGGTGTCACCATTCAAAGGAGTTGTGAGATTTGAAAAGAGAGGAAAGTTGAACCCCAGATTCATTGGACCATTTGCTATTCAAAAGAGAGTTGGGAGAGCAGCTTACCAGTTGCAACTACCAACTTCTATGGAAGGAATCCACAATGTGTTCCATGTTTCTATGTTAAAGAAGTGTGTAAGAGATCCAAATCAGATTGTGGAACAGCAGGACATTGAGGTTCTTCCTACTCTTGCATATGAGGAGAAACATGTAAGGATCTTGGACTATGCAGTGAAGGTATTGCGCAACAAGGAAGTTCCACTAGTGAAAGTCTTATGGCACAACCAGAACATGGAGGAGACAACCTGGGAGCGCCAGCAAGACATGATGACCAGTATCCAGAATTATTCAGGTACTAAATTTTGAGGACAAAATTTCTTTAAGGAGGGTAGATTGTAACACTCAGTTCTATTAAGCCACATTTAAATTATCCCATAGGATGTATTAGTTGTTGTGTAAATTTTGGAAAGAAAGTGATAGGGTTAATTAATAACTATGCAAGGACAAAAGAGTAGTTAGCAATTTGGAAGAAATGGATAACGTATTTAAGGGAAGTGTTAATGAAGTAGCCGCCACTGTTTCATTTCATTTCCTCTTCCACCCTCAGGCCCTCAGCTTAGCAGAGCGCGATAGGAGATCCTCTTCGATTCTTTCAGCGATTTCCTCTGAACTAGGTGAGTTTTGCTTCTATTTCTTGCTACATTGTAACTATCGTTGGTAGGAGGGTTGATAAATGAAGTTTTGAGAATGCGGTATGCGAGTGCTAGTTTCGGTTTATGAGTTGAAATCGGGAATGCACCATGACTAGAGTTCCCAAATCAATTTCCCTTAGATTTCTAGTGGTTTAGAATGAAGATTAGAAGAAACTTAATGTTTGCTTTGTCTATGGTTTTAGGTTTGAGTAATATCCGAAGTAGCTTGCAACCAAGTTTTTCCAGGAGGCCAGGTAAGTGAAGTTTGCTTGTGCCTTCGGGCCTACATCACAAAACGTTAGGATTATGATTATTTGTGTGTATTTGTATTCTATGCATCATGTTTTTTTTTTAAAAACATACGAAAATGAATCTAAAAGCATGATTGGCATGGTAAGGATTGAACATATTGAAACAGTCATGAGAATCAGTTTCACTGTTAAGGGAATTAATCTTCCCCTTAATGAGACAGGGATGTATGCACTTTGGGAGAGTTGATCCAACTCCCAATTTCACAGGGGGATCTGAACAGAGGAATCAGTTTCACTGTTAAGGGAATTAATCCGCCCCTTAATGAGACAGGGATGTATGCACTTTGGGAGAGTTGATCCAACTCCCAATTTCACAAGGGGATCTGAACGGAAACGAAGCATGAACAACTGAGTTGAGAAAGTAGAAATTGCATATTAGGAATTTATATTTTGTTGTTTCATTTCTTGATTGCTTTATTTACTTAGCATTAGGCTAATAGATGAGTTTTGTGATGTAGGTGAAGATGTGATAGCAGGTGTGTTTACTGAGTCTGCCAAGGACTAGGCTGGTTGTGGAGTGCATCTTTGTAACAATTTGACAGCTGATGGGGCGGCTTAACTGATGTCTGTTGGTGAGAAGGTTTAGTTGACAGTGTTTAAACTTAGAAATGTTAAGTCTCCATAACAGTAGTGGTTTCAATACTTTGAACACGTTTTGAGATTTTTCTTCGGTTAACTGTAACCTGTTGAGTTTTAAATGTTTATTACTGGATTTTGGTAAATGCCATGGTTGAGCTATTTCTGAATGGCCTCAGAAAAGCAACCGAATTCCTTTCTGTAACTAGTGTTGTGTGAGTACAGTGAGGAGTAGTTGAAATGTATTCTGTTTTCTACCGGTAGACGATGTCTATCGGTGGATGTTGTTGTTGTCTATCGGAAGATGCCGTAGGAATAGTCATCGGAAGATGTAGGATTTGCCCTACCGGTATGAGTGGGTACAACGTTGATGTTTAGTGATCGGCAGATGCGAGCTGACGTCATCGGAAGATGTAGAGTCTAAGTCCATCGGATGATGTCTCGGTATACTCATCGGCAGATGCGTGCTGACGTCATCGGAAGATGTAGAGTGCGTTTTGTCGTTTAGTCACCGGTAGATGCAGTCTACCGAGAGATGTCGTTTGTTTCTCATTCGACTGACGCCATCGGCAGGAGTCTCCTATTTTGGTTGTTTTCTGCTTCTTCCGTTGACTTTATCAATCGGCAGATGTGTTTGACTACTACGACTTCTCTGGTACTTCGCTGTTTAAACTAGAATTTTCAAATTGCCGATTGTTTCTTAACCATTCAACAGCATTTCGTAGTTTTGTATAACTTCGTTGTGATTCAAATAATTTCCGCTTCAAATATTTAAATGTTTTTAAAGTTTATTTTTTTTAAAAAAAAATATATAGTAGAAATCTTAGTCATATATGGGCATTGTGTGACGAGCCGGGTTCAGATAACTCGGGGCGTTACAGTGTCTGTTCAAGTTTTTTCAATGTTCAATAAATCTTTACAATTTGAAGTTAAATGTTTACAAAATTGCCTACAAAGTGTCGACCAAAGTGACAGAATGTCGACTGCTAGTCATATTTATGAAACTCCATAATGCATCAACTGTTGACAAGATAGTGCTAGTGTCGACCATAGAAACTAATGCAGAAATTCCAAAGAGTTTCAAGTGTCGACCGAACAGTGATATTGTTGATCACAGGAACTAATGTAGAAATTCCAGAGAGTTTTAAGTGTCGATCAAACAGTGTTAGTGTCAACTGAAGAATCAAATCTAGAAAATTAAGGAGGCTTAAAGTGTCGACCGAGTTGTTGAGTAACTTTTAAAATAACACACAACGTCAATAAAGTGTAGACCAAGCAAGAGGAAGTATCGACCGCACTACTTGTTTTCTGAATACACTTATAAATAGAAGAATGAAGACTCATGAAGATCATTGAATCTGAAAAATAGTAACGAAGTACTGCCGAATCAAAACTTGAGAATCTTTTCCTTCAATTGATCACTCACCTCTCCTAACTTATCAACTTGTGATTGTATGCATTGAGAGTGTGAGAGATTTGTGTTCATCAATATTTCAATCCCATTACTATTTGTGAATGTGTAAAGGGTGACGCCATGAAAAAGAGTCTTGTAAGACATTGATTGAAGCCCGAAAGATCAATCGAATGAACTAAAGAAGTTGAGATTGAGAGGAATCTTCAAGGATAAGTCTTGAAGCGCAGACGTAGGCAAGATTGGCTGAACCACGTTAACAACTCGGTTGCATCTCTTCTCTCTAAACTCATTAGAATAGGCTTATTGTAATTTATTCAAGTTATGGATTATGATTTATGGAATATCATTGAAAACAAACCATATATTCCTATCAAAGTTGAAAATGAAATTAACGTTCCCAAATTGCCAATTGAGTTATATGATTTTTGATAGGAGAAATTTAAGTTTGCATGCTAAAACAATGAACACGTTATATTGTGCTCTTAATAGAGACGAGTTTAATAGAGTGCAAGGATATGACAATGCCTGTAAAATTTGGCATTTACTTGAAATTACGCATGAAGGAACTAATCAAGTGAAGGAAAGTAAAATAAGTATATTTGTGCATGAATATGAGCTATTTTCTATGGAAGAAAAGGATGAGGAGATTGTCTTTATTACAAGGAGATTTAGTAAATTCCTTCCACGGAAAATAATGCAAGGGAAAAAAATTTCAAAATGAGACAAGCTTCAAAAAGAAAAGGAAGCCACATGTTTTGAATGTGGAAAGCCAGGGCACTTCAAGGCTGATTGTCCTCAAGCCAAGAAAGTTTCAAAGACATCTAAGAAGAGAGCAATGAAAGTCACATGAGATGATTGTAACGCCCCGAATTAATTAACCCCGTTTGCTACTCACACTTGCTGAACTGAACTAAGAAATTTTTAAAAAAATTTAAAACTCCACTCAACGGCTAAAATTGACATTATTTCGAAACATCAAAACCTTGCAGCGGAAAACATTTATGTAAAAACAGAATCATGACGAATACAGACTAGCAAAAAACTTGAGTTCAAAATCGTTAAAAACTTCTCTGCGACATCTGAAAACAATTCAACAATACTACGCAATCCGTTGTCCACAGATATCGACATTGCTTTGGACGATATTGCTTCAGACAACATTAATTTATACGACACCGTTTTGGACGACAACAATCTGGACGACAATTTTGGACGATGACTCATCCACTGCTCTCTACGACAATTTACTTATGATTTTGGATGACTGTTCCTCAACATCCACGGCTACATAGATTTATCGTCTGCGGGTTATCATCCACAGACTTACTTAGACTTATCGTCCAGACCACGTGACTTTATCGTCCACAGTCCACGTGACTTTATCGTCCACGGGTTACATAAACTCATCATCCACAGACCACGTGATTTTACCGTCCCCAGTCCACGTGACTTTATAACTTTGGACGACAACACTTCAAACAACTTGTCCACATAATGGACAATTGTCTTCCCTGCGATTGTGGACGACTATATTCTCCTACAGTTTGGACGACTATTTTGTCCACAGAACAGATGACTGTTTTCACTTACAACTTTGGACGATGTTCTCGTCCACGACTTTGGACGATAATTCATCCACAACTCTAGACGACATTCCCAACAACTAAACAATACTTTAACCGATTATGCACTAATCAGTGGACGATTCTGACTATTAAGAGGACTTATAAATTTTGACAGCAACCATTCAAAACAACTTAAATTCATTTCTTATTCAAATTCAGAAAAAAACTACAGTTAGAACCGACCATGTTTCATAACCAGAATAATTTCAAAACGAATCAAAAACATTAAAACTACCACTGCTATTAAGATTCTCAGTATACGCTGGCTAAACATTTGTCCACTAAATTCCACACATACTGCCACTAGTTAAACCGCCTCATCAGTGCACCAAATCGTGGCAATGGATGCACTCCTCCAGCTGTGCCTATTCCTCAGTATACTTAGAGAATTCAACTGTAGTCACCTCAATACCTACATCACAAAACTCATCTATTAGCCTAATGCTAAATAAGCAGAACAATAATGAAATGAAACGCTGAAACATAAACTATTCATGCAGTTTCTACTTTCACAACTCAGTTGTATTTTCTGTTCGTTCCCTGTTGATCCCCCTGTTCAATGGGAAGCGGATCAATTTTCCCAAAGTCTGCATCCTCTGATTCGATTAAGGGGCGGATTAGTTCCCTTAATAGTTAATCTGATTCAATCTGTTCATGCCTTACCATGCCACTATATATGTAAATTCATTTTCGTATTCTTTCAAAAACATGATACATGTCAAACTAAAAATCATACAAAACACACAAGTACCCTATCGTTTTGTGATGTAGGCCTAAAGACACACACATACTCTACTTACCTGGTCTCCTGGAAAATGTTTGGTTGTAAGCTACTTCGAGAGTTTTCTCAAACCT
Source organism: Begonia masoniana (assembly GCA_022432975.1). Classification (NCBI taxonomy): domain Eukaryota; kingdom Viridiplantae; phylum Streptophyta; class Magnoliopsida; order Cucurbitales; family Begoniaceae; genus Begonia; species Begonia masoniana. The sequence goes on from CM039502.1 coordinate 29,834,856, forward strand.
AAAACCATAGACAGAGTATTAATTAAATCTTCACTAAACTTCATTCTAAACTATCCAGAAATCTAAGGAAGCTAGTTGGGAGCTTTGTTCTTCGAGCATTTCCCGATTTATCACAAAACCCGAATCCAACACTCACTCACAGCGTTCTCAAAACACACATTTACAACCCCTCTGTATCTAACCACTAAAATAACAATAAATCGAAGCAAAACTCACCTAGGTTGAAGAAATCAGGCAGGAGAATCGCCAAGAGACACCTGCTGAGCTGAGCGCCGAAAAAGGAAAGAGGAATAATGTGGCGGCTAAAACCCTTCACTAAACCCTTCATTTATATCATATATTTCACAAATTACACATATGCCCTTGGCTAACCAAACTTTAACCTAACCATTGTTTCTCTCATTCCCCTCCATTAACATACTCAAGAAATTAGCCATATCCCCCTTAATTCCATAAAAACGTACACTACTAACGTCAATTCAAGTCGATAATTACCGGGTGCTACAATGATAGCGAAAGTGATACTTTCTCTGAAGATGAAGAAGTTGCGAATATATACTTCATGGCTAAGGAAAATTAGATAAGTGACTCCTTTAGTGATTTAGATTATGATGTTAATGAAGGTGAATTGATAGATGCTTTTAACGATCTAGTTGATCAATTTAATTTGCTTAAGTCTAAATACAAAGTGTTGAAAAGGAAGAATGTTGATTTAGTTAGAAAGCATGCTAACGTAACTTTCTCATTAGAAAATGAAATTAGTGATGTAAAGAGTAAATATGTTGATCAATATAGTGCTTAAGTTCTCTAATTGTAGCAAAAACTTAGAAATGTGCTTGGGAAAGCAAAAAAGTGACTTTTGATAAACTCGGTATTGATTATGATTTCAAGAAGAAAAATGTGTAGGAAAATTTCTTTGTTTCTAGCCACTTGTAATATGTGCAATAGAATAAGTCATAAATCATTTTCTTGCCCTCTAAAGTTAAGTGAGATAAAAACATCTCCTATTTCAATGTGGGGTTCCTAAAGGAACCAAGACGACATTAAAGAACCTAAAAAGATAATGATACTTAAGAGAAGCATAGGATTGTTTCCTTGTAGATTGAATGATCTCCCTTGAAAAAACCTACGTATCTTGATAGTGGGGTGTTCAGACATATGACGAGAGACTACTAAAGTTTACTTCCATAAAAAAAAAGGAACATCACTTTTGTGGAAATCAAAAAAAGAAAATTTGTAGGCATTGGGGAACATAGGTAATGATTTTTACAACCCCCTATTATTGAGATGTCTCATTGGTTGATGATTTGAAACATAAATCTTTTTTGTGGTAGTCAATTATATGATAAATGATATATCAGTTATTTTTATAAAAAAATTGCATGATTGATGATAGCTCAAACAAAATATCTTGTTTAGGAAAATTAGATAAGTGACTCCTTTAGTGATTTAGATTATATGTTAATGAAGGTGAATTGATAGATGCTTTTAACGATCTAGTTGATCAATTTAATTTGCTTAAGTCTAAATACAAAGTGTTGAAAAGGAAGAATGTTGATTTAGTTAGAAAGCATGCTAACGTAACTTTCTCATTAGAAAATGAAATTAGTGATGTAAAGAGTAAATATGTTGATCAATATAGTGCTTAAGTTCTCTAATTGTAGCAAAAACTTAGAAATGTGCTTGGGAAAGCAAAAAAGTGACTTTTGATAAACTCGGTATTGATTATGATTTCAAGAAGAAAAATGTGTAGGAAAATTTCTTTGTTTCTAGCCACTTGTAATATGTGCAATAGAATAAGTCATAAATCATTTTCTTGCCCTCTAAAGTTAAGTGAGATAAAAACATCTCCTATTTCAATGTGGGTTCCTAAAGGAACCAAGACTAACATTAAAGAACCTAAAAAGATAATGAGTACTTAAGAGAATCATATGATTGTTTCCTTGTAGATTGAATGATCTCCCTTGAAAAACCTACGGTATCTTGATAGTGGGTGTTCAAGACATATGACGAGAGACTACTAAAGTTTACTTCCATAAAAAAAAAGGAACATCACTTTTGTGGAAATCAAAAAAGAAAATTTGTAGGCATTGGGAACATAGGTAATGATTTTTACCCCTATTATTGAGAGTGTCTCATTGGTTGATGATTTGAAACATAATCTTTTTTAGTGTTAGTCAATTATATGATAAATGATATATCAGTTATTTTTTAATAAAAAAATTGCATGATTGATGATAGCTCAAACAAAAATATCTTGTTTATTAGATATAGGAATGAAAATGTATATACTATTAATTTTGATAATGTTTCTTGTATGATGAAAAGTGTTTTACGACAAATTCATCTATTGATAGTTGGTCTTGGCATAAGAGATTAAGTTATGTCAGTATGGATACCATGGCTAAAATCTCTCGAAACAACCTAGTTAGGGGCTTTTCAAAGATATCCTTTGAAAAGGATAGAGTATGTAATGTTTGTCAAATGAGAAAGCAAACAAAGAGATCATTTGTTTCAAAAAGTGTTGTTTCTTCTTCCGAGCCTTTCTAACTTCTTCATATGGACCTTTTCAACCCTTCCAAAATTTATTGCTTAGGAGGTAAGCATTATGCCTTTGTGATTGTTGATAACTTCTCTAGCTTTACTTGGATCTTCTTTCTAAAGTCAAACGATGAAATAGCTTTAGGAAGAAAATTTAAAACGAAAAGGATATCTCTATTGTTGTCATTTGTAGGGATCATGGTGGAGAATTTGAGAAGTAGAAGTTTGAGAGTTTTTGTCTTAAATATGATATTGAGCATAATTTCTTTTCGCTTAGGACTCCGCAACAAAATGAGGTTGTTGAGAGAAAAAATAGGTCTCTCCAAGAGCTAGCTAGAACTATGCTCGATGATAATTCCCTTCCCAAATATTTTTGGACAGAAGTCGTTGCCACTGATTGCTATGTTCTTAACCAAGTTTTCATTCGTCCTATTTTAGAGAAAACTTCTTATGAACTTTGAAACGATAGAATACCAAGCGTAAAATATTTTAGAGCCTTTGGTTGCAAATGTTTCATCCTCAATACCAAGGATAATTTGGGTAAATTTGATTCCAAGACAAATTTTAGGATATTCTAGGTTATTCTTCAACTAGTAAAACATATAGAGTTTTTAATAAAAGAACTCTAGTTGTGGAAGAATCCATGCATGTCACCTTTGATGAAATATCACAATCAATAAACTATGTGGAGTTAAATGATGATTTAGAAAGGGATATGGAGTCCCTTGTTATAGGTGAGAAGGATAGTATAATTCATGAGAGCACATCTCTAGAATTTTCTTGTAATGCATTAGAAATCATTCCAATCAATCATGTTAATGATGATCTTCTTAAAGACTGAAAATATGTCAAAAGTCACCATATGGATGATATTTACGTGATCCTACTTTAGGAATCAAAACTAGAGCCTCCATTAGGAACTTGTGTCCAAATATAGTATTCATCTCTCAAATTGAATCTAAAAAGTTTGATGAAGCCGAATTAGAATTGAATTGAATTTTGGCTATGCAAGAAAAGCTAAATCAATTTGAGAATAACAATGTTTGTGAACTTGTTCTAAGACCTAAAGATCATTCCATTATATGAACAAAATGAGTATTTAAGAACAAATTGGATTAAAATGGAGTTGTTATAAGAAATAAAGATAGGTTGGTTGTTAAAGGTTATAATCAAGAAGAAGATATAGATTTTGAGAAAACCTTTTCTCCGGTAGCTAGATTAGATCCGTTCGCATGCTTTAAGAATTTTACTCTCTTCTAAATGGATGTCAAAAGTACATTTCTAAATAGGTTTATTTTGAAGTAGGTGTATGTAGAGCAACCCTTAGGCTTTGAAGCCCATGATAAGCTTGATCATGTTTTTAAGTTCAAGAAGGCTCTCTATGGACTTAAACAAGCTTCTAAAGCTTGGTATGATAAATTAATAAAGTTCCTCTTAGAAAGAAACTTCAAAATTGATAAAATTGATTCGATCTTATTTAGCAAACAAAAAGAAGATGATATGCTTATTGTTTAAATTTATGTTGATTATATTATCATTGCTAAGATGAATTATTCTTTTTGTAATGATTTTGCTTCTTTAATGCATAATGAATTTGAGATTGAGTATGATAGGAGAGTTGAGATTTTTCTTGGGACTCCAAATTAAACAATCTCATAATGGTATTTTCTTGAGTCAAGAGAAATATATTAAGGAGCTCTTAAAAAGATTTGGCATTGACTCATCAAAATCATCTAGTACCCCCATGAGCACCACAACAAAATTGTATAAGGATGGACATGGAAAGAGTGTAGACATTAAAAAATGTCGGAGAATGATAGGTTCTCTTCTTTATTTAATCACGAGTATACCCAATTTTCTCTTTAGTGTATGTTTATGTGCTAGGTTTCAAGGTTCACCTAAAGAATCTCACTTGAATGAGGTAAAGAAGATATTCAAATATTTAAGTGGGTCCAATGATTTAGGACTATGATATTCCAAAAGAACATCCTTTGAGTTGATAGGTTACTTCGACTCGGATCATACTGGAAGTCTAGTTGATGGGAAAAGCACAAGTGGAACTTGTCAATTCTTTGGAGAATCTCTAGTATCTTAGTTCTCTAAGAAATAAAATTTAGTAGCACTTTCAATTATCAAAAGTGAATATATAGCTGCCGAAAGTTGTAGTGCTCAAATCCTTTGAATGAAACAAACATTAGAGGACTATAATATCTATTATGATAAGATTCTGATTAAGTGTGATAATACTAGTGCATTCAACATTTCAAAGAATAATATTCAATATTCTAGAGCTAAGCATATTGAAATTAGATATCATTTCATAAGAAATCAAGCTTAAAAGGGGGATATTTTGCTAGAATTTGTTAACTCAATTGACCAATTAGCTGACTTTTTTACAAAACCTTTGGATGACAAGACTTTCAATAACATTTGAATACAGTTAGGTCTAATTAGGTTTGATCATGTGTAGAATCAAGTTTTATTCATGAAGTTTTGACCTAAAAGTCTCAATCAACATTTATAAGCTTCAAGATGAGTTATTTTTCAAGTAAGTGTCGACCTATATAAAGACAGGTCGAGGTCTCTAAGCTTCTGGTAAAATTATCTTTCAAGTAAGTGTTGACCTATAAACGGATTGGTCGACACTTTTAAGCTTCGGGTTTTTCAAGTAAGTTTCAACCTAGTAAGCAAACGATCAACAACTTAAAGCCTCTGATTATCTCAAAATATAAATTAGCGGTCGACGTTTTTGCACATGTGTCGATCAGAGAGTAGCGAATATAAATTTTGCAGTGTCATCCAAACACTAATCTATGCCGTTTTCTCTCTAGTTTTTTTCGATTATCTCTTTCTCGCAGTCTCTCTTGCCCAGAAACACTCAACTTTTCTCATCTATCTCTCTATGGCATCCTCCTCTCATACCCATGGTCATTCCGTGAAGTGCAAAATAGGGATTTTCGATCGGTTTCAAACATTAATCCTCCTACTGAATGGCCGACATTGCTTTTCCGAAATGAGATTTCCAAAGATAAGTATGACAAAGATTTTAAGTTCAAACCTTTAATTATATCTCAAAGAGTTTCTTTTATTGAACTTCTAGGCTTAAATTTGGAGGAACCATGTAAACTATTGGGACTTTATATGCTATACAAGTTAGAGGGTCCCTATTTTGAAACTTCAGTTAGGATGTTTTATGCTAATATGAAGTACACACCTCGTCCTTTAAAAATTTATACTTCTGTGTATGGAAAATACATCATTTTAACCATTCATTCGTTAAAGGATTTGTTGGAATATGTAGTAGACAATTCTATTGAAATCTATTATAAAGCTTCTAAGGATCCCAAATTTGTTGGTAATGATGATGGGTTATATTTTTTAAGAATGATTATAAAAAATCCGCATAGACCTTTACTTGTGAAACCTAAGGTTAAAGATTTGAATGTTCGTGCTAGAGTTTTTCACCATATATTTCTGTACAATTTATTGTCTAGAGATGGTTATCGGGATCACATTAGAACTATGGACCTCTATTTCCTCTGCAAGTTTTTTAGACGTGAGAGGTTTAATGTCGTACATATCATTATCCATTGTATGCTGAATGTCTTCAGTAACTCAACTAATCTCTTCCTTTTAACCATCTCTTAATGAAAGTGTTCGAGCTTAATGGGGTGGAGATTCCTCCTACTGAAATTTCGTTGTCACTAAAGAAGGTTGACACGTACACTAAATCCACTCTTGCTAGAATGGGCATTGCTTGGAATGAGGATGGTGAGTGGTTCTTTAAGACTCTTCATCAAAGATCTTCGTCTGCTGGTCCATCTATGAACGTTGAGGAACCGGCTGATCATGAGCTACCAGATGTTCCATCTATTAAGATGCATCATCGTTCAGACATTCCTAGAAGCGCCTTTGCGAAACTTGAAGAAAAGATTAATCACATATCTGCGTGCATCTCCAGCCAGGCCACCTCCTTTAGCAACTATTAATCTCAGGCAACCTTGCGTTTTGACATGATTGATTAAAGACTTGACTATTTCTCTCACTACTTCTGGTCACATTCCTTCACTAACAATTCCGATCCTGCTCCATTTCATGCTGATGATCCTCCGCAAGACTTATGATTTAGTTTAGCGGCCTTACTTATGCTTACTGTTTATGTGCTTGACTTGATTGTACTCTCTCTTGTTTAGTCACCTCTTTTATTTGGGTATAACTTTAATTAGTGTTTTTTGTGCGTGTTTTGCCAAGACTATTTACTCTATCTAGTGTTCTACTTTATTTAAACTCTTCTATTTATGTCTGCATGGATGACTAATGTTTTAATTTCTTTTCTATTATTTTAAGTCTATACTATCACTATATGCTTGTTTTTAGATTTCTTTGTATTTTTCTTTGGTCTTTTAGGGAGTTTAAAAACAAATATTACTCTGCCAATTTTTTTTATAATACTAAAAGGGGAGAAAAGTGAATGAACTATTATTTGCATAGAATATAATACATCAATTAAGGGGGAAGGTTTATCTTAATGGACTAATGATTGCATAGAAAATAGTGCATCAATTAATGGGGAGCATTTATTTTAAAACAAGTTTAGAGTTTTGTGAATTTATTTTTTCATCATAAAAAAATGAGAGATTGTTAACTTAAAATATTTTTTAGAGTTAATATATATTTTTGATGATGAATCATTATATTCAAGCTTTCGTTGATTGATGATTATGTCGATAATAAGTAAAAGAAATATTCTTCTATTGCTTCTCATTGGCAATAACTTTTAAATGAGCTATTTAATCTTTCTAACGTTTGTATTCAAGTTTTTTCAGTCTTCAATAAAGCTTTAGAACTTGAAGTTAAATGTTCGAAAAAATGTCTTCAAAGTGTCAACTGAAGTGACAGAGTGTCGACCGCTAGTCATATTTATGAAAATTCCAGAAAGCGTCAAGTGTAACGCCCCAGATTAAATAAACCCGGTTCGTTACACAAGACTTGCACATGACTCGGAAATTCTAGTTCAAATTTGAAACTTCGCTTGAAAGTCGTAATTTGATATTTTCTAAAACTTCAAATATTTTAGAACTTGCAGCGAAAAATCATTTGACCAACGGTATGGTTAAACAAAACTGTGAAACATTGCTTGGAATGTTAAGAGACAATCGGCAGATAAGAAATAAAAGTTTAAAACGTGGAATACTTGAGAAGTCGCAGAAGTCAAACGTATCTGCCGATGAATAAAGTCAACGGAAAAAGCAGAAAACAGAAAATAGAGGGCTCCTGCCGATGACGTCAACAAGAAGAGTTGGAAACAGAGACATCTCTCGGCAGAGACATCTAGCGTTACTTTCCTCTTCCGATGACGTCAGCCGGAAGACATACTCACCCGACTTCCATTACACTTCTTCTGCCGATGACGTCAGCCGGAAGACAAATGCTTTACTCTTCCGATGACGTCAGCCGGAAGACATACTCACCCGACTTCCATTACACTTCTTCTGCCGATGACGTCAGCCGGAAGACAAATGCTTTACTCTTCCGATGACGTCAGCCGGAAGACAAATGCTTTACTCTTCCGATGACGTCAGCCGGAAGACAAATGCTTTACTCTTCCGATGACGTCAGCCGGAAGACAAATGCTTTACTCTTCCGATGACGTCAGCCGGAAGACAAATGCTTTACTCTTCCGATGACGTCAGCCGGAAGACAAATGCTTTACTCTTCCGATGACGTCAGCCGGAAGACAAATGCTTTACTCTTCCGATGACGTCAGCCGGAAGACAAATGCTTTACTCTTCCGATGACGTCAGCCGGAAGACAAATGCTTTCCTCTTCCGATGACGTCAGCCGGAAGACATACTCACCCGACTTCCATTACACTTCTTCTGCCGATGACGTCAGCCGGAAGACAAATGCTTTACTCTTCCGATGACGTCAGCCGGAAGACATACTCACCCGACTTCCATTACACTTCTTCTGCCGATGACGTCAGCCGGAAGACATACTCACCCGACTTCCATTACACTTCTTCTGCCGATGACGTCAGCCGGAAGACAAATGCTTTACTCTTCCGATGACGTCAGCCGGAAGACAAATGCTTTACTCTTCCGATGACGTCAGCCGGAAGACATACTCACCCGACTTCCATTACACTTCTTCTGCCGATGACGTCAGCCGGAAGACAAATGCTTTACTCTTCCGATGACGTCAGCCGGAAGACATACTCACCCGACTTCCATTACACTTCTTCTGCCGATGACGTCAGCCGGAAGACAAATGCTTTACTCTTCCGATGACGTCAGCCGGAAGACAAATGCTTTACTCTTCCGATGACGTCAGCCGGAAGACAAATGCTTTACTCTTCCGATGACGTCAGCCGGAAGACAAATGCTTTACTCTTCCGATGACGTCAGCCGGAAGACAAATGCTTTACTCTTCCGATGACGTCAGCCGGAAGACATACTCACCCGACTTCCATTACACTTCTTCTGCCGATGACGTCAGCCGGAAGACATACTCACCCGACTTCCATTACACTTCTTCTGCCGATGACGTCAGCCGGAAGACATACTCACCCGACTTCCATTACACTTCTTCTGCCGATGACGTCAGCCGGAAGACAAATGCTTTACTCTTCCGATGACGTCAGCCGGAAGACAAATGCTTTACTCTTCCGATGACGTCAGCCGGAAGACATACTCACCCGACTTCCATTACACTTCTTCTGCCGATGACGTCAGCCGGAAGACAATTACTTTCCTCTTCCGATGACGTCAGCCGGAAGACAAATGCTTTACTCTTCCGATGACGTCAGCCGGAAGACATACTCACCCGACTTCCATTACACTTCTTCTGCCGATGACGTCAGCCGGAAGACAAATGCTTTACTCTTCCGATGACGTCAGCCGGAAGACATACTCACCCGACTTCCATTACACTTCTTCTGCCGATGACGTCAGCCGGAAGACAATTACTTTCCTCTTCCGATGACGTCAGCCGGAAGACAAATGCTTTACTCTTCCGATGACGTCAGCCGGAAGACAAATGCTTTACTCTTCCGATGACGTCAGCCGGAAGACATACTCACCCGACTTCCATTACACTTCTTCTGCCGATGACGTCAGCCGGAAGACAAATGCTTTACTCTTCCGATGACGTCAGCCGGAAGACAAATGCTTTACTCTTCCGATGACGTCAGCCGGAAGACAAATGCTTTACTCTTCCGATGACGTCAGCCGGAAGACAAATGCTTTACTCTTCCGATGACGTCAGCCGGAAGACAAATGCTTTACTCTTCCGATGACGTCAGCCGGAAGACATACTCACCCGACTTCCATTACACTTCTTCTGCCGATGACGTCAGCCGGAAGACATACTCACCCGACTTCCATTACACTTCTTCTGCCGATGACGTCAGCCGGAAGACAAATGCTTTACTCTTCCGATGACGTCAGCCGGAAGACAAATGCTTTACTCTTCCGATGACGTCAGCCGGAAGACAAATGCTTTCCTCTTCCGATGACGTCAGCCGGAAGACATACTCACCCGACTTCCATTACACTTCTTCTGCCGATGACGTCAGCCGGAAGACAAATGCTTTACTCTTCCGATGACGTCAGCCGGAAGACAAATGCTTTACTCTTCCGATGACGTCAGCCGGAAGACAAATGCTTTACTCTTCCGATGACGTCAGCCGGAAGACAAATGCTTTACTCTTCCGATGACGTCAGCCGGAAGACAAATGCTTTACTCTTCCGATGACGTCAGCCGGAAGACATACTCACCCGACTTCCATTACACTTCTTCTGCCGATGACGTCAGCCGGAAGACAAATGCTTTACTCTTCCGATGACGTCAGCCGGAAGACAAATGCTTTACTCTTCCGATGACGTCAGCCGGAAGACATACTCACCCGACTTCCATTACACTTCTTCTGCCGATGACGTCAGCCGGAAGACAAATGCTTTACTCTTCCGATGACGTCAGCCGGAAGACATACTCACCCGACTTCCATTACACTTCTTCTTCCGATGACGTCAGCCGGAAGACATACTCACCCGACTTCCATTACACTTCTTCTGCCGATGACGTCAGCCGGAAGACAAATGCTTTACTCTTCCGATGACGTCAGCCGGAAGACAAATGCTTTACTCTTCCGATGACGTCAGCCGGAAGACAAATGCTTTACTCTTCCGATGACGTCAGCCGGAAGACAAATGCTTTACTCTTCCGATGACGTCAGCCGGAAGACAAATGCTTTACTCTTCCGATGACGTCAGCCGGAAGACATACTCACCCGACTTCCATTACACTTCTTCTGCCGATGACGTCAGCCGGAAGACATACTCACCCGACTTCCATTACACTTCTTCTGCCGATGACGTCAGCCGGAAGACAATTACTTTCCTCTTCCGATGACGTCAGCCGGAAGACAAATGCTTTACTCTTCCGATGACGTCAGCCGGAAGACAAATGCTTTACTCTTCCGATGACGTCAGCCGGAAGACATACTCACCCGACTTCCATTACACTTCTTCTGCCGATGACGTCAGCCGGAAGACAAATGCTTTACTCTTCCGATGACGTCAGCCGGAAGACATACTCACCCGACTTCCATTACACTTCTTCTGCCGATGACGTCAGCCGGAAGACAAATGCTTTACTCTTCCGATGACGTCAGCCGGAAGACAAATGCTTTACTCTTCCGATGACGTCAGCCGGAAGACAAATGCTTTACTCTTCCGATGACGTCAGCCGGAAGACATACTCACCCGACTTCCATTACACTTCTTCTGCCGATGACGTCAGCCGGAAGACAAATGCTTTACTCTTCCGATGACGTCAGCCGGAAGACAAATGCTTTACTCTTCCGATGACGTCAGCCGGAAGACATACTCACCCGACTTCCATTACACTTCTTCTGCCGATGACGTCAGCCGGAAGACAAATGCTTTACTCTTCCGATGACGTCAGCCGGAAGACATACTCACCCGACTTCCATTACACTTCTTCTGCCGATGACGTCAGCCGGAAGACATACTCACCCGACTTCCATTACACTTCTTCTGCCGATGACGTCAGCCGGAAGACAAATGCTTTACTCTTCCGATGACGTCAGCCGGAAGACAAATGCTTTACTCTTCCGATGACGTCAGCCGGAAGACAAATGCTTTACTCTTCCGATGACGTCAGCCGGAAGACAATTACTTTCCTCTTCCGATGACGTCAGCCGGAAGACATACTCACCCGACTTCCATTACACTTCTTCTGCCGATGACGTCAGCCGGAAGACAAATGCTTTCCTCTTCCGATGACGTCAGCCGGAAGACATACTCACCCGACTTCCATTACACTTCTTCTGCCGATGACGTCAGCCGGAAGACAAATGCTTTCCTCTTCCGATGACGTCAGCCGGAAGACATACTCACCCGACTTCCATTACACTTCTTCTGCCGATGACGTCAGCGGAAGACAAATGCTTTACTCTTCCGATGACGTCAGCCGGAAGACATACTCACCCGACTTCCATTACACTTCTTCTGCCGATGACGTCAGCCGGAAGACAAATGCTTTACTCTTCCGATGACGTCAGCCGGAAGACAAATGCTTTACTCTTCCGATGACGTCAGCCGGAAGACATACTCACCCGACTTCCATTACACTTCTTCTGCCGATGACGTCAGCCGGAAGACATACTCACCCGACTTCCATTACACTTCTTCTGCCGATGACGTCAGCCGGAAGACAAATGCTTTCCTCTTCCGATGACGTCAGCCGGAAGACATACTCACCCGACTTCCATTACACTTCTTCTGCCGATGACGTCAGCCGGAAGACAAATGCTTTCCTCTTCGATGACGTCAGCCGGAAGACATACTCACCCGACTTCCATTACACTTCTTCTGCCGATGACGTCAGCCGAAGACAAATGCTTTACTCTTCCGATGACGTCAGCCGGAAGACATACTCACCCGACTTCCATTACACTTCTTCTGCCGATGACGTCAGCCGGAAGACAAATGCTTTACTCTTCCGATGACGTCAGCCGGAAGACAAACATGAGACATCTACCGGTAGACTTCCCTCTTCCGATAGGACATCAACACAATTCCTTTCAACAGAACGCAATAAAACCTCTACACATATCCACTGATAAAAAATTATTCATTCCCACCAATGGACTAAACAACCTGTCTATAACCCGAGAAAGATTCGACTATCTAACAGACTTAAAAACATTTTACACAAAAATCCATTCATACACTCCAAGTCATTGTATTGATCAAAATCAGTAAGAACATGAAAATCAGAAATTCTCGAAAACGAAGTCAAGCAGCTGTAATCTCCTTTACTAAAAACTCCATATACTCAATTTAAATCATTATCCCTAAACCTCTACATCTGTAGACAACATGCTAAACCGCCCCATCAGTTACCATGTCGAGGCCTGAATGCACTCCTCCAACGTCCACTATTCCTCAACATGATCAGGAGACACACCTGCTAACACTTCTTCACCTACATCACAAAACTCATCTATTAGCCTAATGCTAAGTAAGTAAGCAGTATATGAATGAAATAAAATGCTGAGCTTAAACTCCTAAATATGCAGTTTCTATTTTCTCCTCTCAGTGGCATACATATTCGTTCATATCATGATCAGATCCCATGGTTCCCTTGGGAGTGGGATCAATTCTCCCAATGTCTACATCCTCATACTCAATTAAGGGGCGGATGAATTCCCTTAACAGCTGATCTGATCCCATGGTTCCCTTGGGAGTGGGATCAATTCTCCCAATGTCTACATCCTCATACTCAATTAAGGGGCGGATGAATTCCCTTAACAGCTAATCTGATCCCATGGTTCCCTTGGGAGTGGGATCAATTCTCCCAATGTCTAAATCCCTTCATAAGTTAAGGGGTGATTAGTTCCCTTAATAGTTTGTCTGTCGCATACAGTTCATACCTTACCATTCCTTACATGAAATCATTTTCGTAACTTTTAACAAAAACATGATGCATGGACAATAGAAATATTCAAGCATACATACACCTACTGTTTTGTGATGTAGGCCCGAAGGCACAAGCAATACTTTACTTACCTGGATTCCTTGCAAATGCTCGGTTAAGAGCTACTTCGGGGGTTTGTTCACCTATATTCATAAACAGAACGTTAAACCTCAATCTAAGCTATTCAGAAATCTAAGGAGTGGGTTGGGCATTTCTATTTATCTAACATTCCCGATTCTGCTCTAAGCCTCAAGCAGAATCCTCACTCGTAACATTAACAAAATGCATACGTTGGATCCTTAAGCTACCTAGGTACTAAAATCAGCAATTAATCGAATCAAAACTCACCTGGGTTGGAGGAATCGGTGAGGAAAATCGCCTAGAGAGCTCTGCTGGGTTGAGCTGAAAACCGAGAGTGAAATGAGTATGACGGCTATACCTCATTTACTCTTTCCTTAAATACGTTATCCATTTGCAAAATTGACAATTACCCTTATGCCCTCACTTAGTTACTCATTAACCTAATTGATTTTACGCCTAATTTCATTCTATAAAATTCACACTTAGAAGATTAATAGATTATTTAATTCTAATAAACCGGGGTGTTACAATCTACCCTCCTTAAAAGAATTTTGTCCTCAAAATTCAGTACCTGAACAATCTTGGATGCTGGTCCATCATGTCTTGCTGGCGTTCCCATGTTGTCTCCTCTATATTCTGATTATGCCATAAGACTTTTACTAGTGGAACTTCCTTGTTGCGTAATACCTTCACTGCATAATCCAAGATTCTTACTGGTCTCACCTCATAGGTCAGTGTGGGTTGAATTTCAATGTTCTGTTGTTCCACAATCTGAGATGGATCCCTTAAGCACTTCTTAAGCATAGAAATATGGAACACATTGTGGATTCCTTCCATAGAGTCTGGCAATTGCAGTTCATATGCTGATTTCCCAATCCTCCTCAAGATTGAGAAAGGTCCAACATATCTTGGTTAAGCTTCCCTCTCTTCCCAAATCTTACAACTCCTTTGAATGGTGATACCTTAAGAAAAACCTCACTACAACTTCAAACTCTAACTCTCTGCGTCTTCTGTCAGCATAACTTTTCTGTCGACTTTGAGCTGTTAAGATCCTCTGACGGATGAGAGCAACCTTCTCAACAGTTTGCTGCACAACATCAGGACCAAGTAACTGTGCTTCACCAACTTCATCCCAGTACAAAGGTGATCTACATTTTCGTCCATATAATGCTTCATACGGTGCCATTCCTATTGTTGCCTGAAAACTGTTGTTATAAGAAAATTCCACCAAGGGCAATACTTGCTCCAAGAACCTTGAAAATCCAAAACACATGCCCGGAGCATATCCTCTAATGTTTGGATGGTTCTTTCTGATTGTCCATCTGTTTGAGGGTGGAAAGCTGTACTGAAACTAAGCTGAGTCCCCATTGCCTTGTGCAAACTCTTCCAAAACTTAGATGTAAATCTAGCATCTCGGTCCGAAACTATGGTGCTTGGAACTCCATGCAATCTAACAACTTCCTGAACATACAACTCAGCAAGTTGATCCATCGAGTATGTCATCTTCATGGGCAGAAAATGGGATGATTTGGTCCAAACGGTCAACTATCACCCAAATTGCATCATGTCCTTTAGTTGTCCTAGGTAGTCCCACAACAAAATCCATGGTTATTGTTCCCATTTCCATTCAGGAACTGGTAAAGGTTGTAATGTTCCTGAGGGTCTCTGATGCTCGGCTTTAATCTGCTGACAACACAAACATGATCCTACATGTTCTGCCACACTTCTTTCATACCTGGCCACCAGTAATGCTGTTTAAGGTCCTTATACATCTTCGTACTCCCAGGGTGAACTGAGAATCTAGAAGAATGAGCCTCAGAAAGAATCTCATTCCGAAGTTCCATAATGGCAGGAACAACCATCTGTTTCTAAACTTAAGAATTCCATCGGAAGAACAGTTAAAGTCTAAATTGTCCGCAGAATCCATACTTGACTTGTACTTGCCTGCATTCATCATCATTGACTGAGCTTCCCTTATTTTCTCAAGAATTGTAGGTCTTAAGGTTATGGCCGAAAGTATAGCTGTTACATTGGATACTGCCTCTAGATTAAACTTTAGGAATTCAGATTCTAAGGCTAATGGTAAGTCAAGTATCAATGCTGAAACTGATGTTGTCACTCTGCTCAAAGCATCAGCTACTACATTCGCCTTACCGGGATGGTACTTAATCTCAAAGTCATAGTCTTTTACAAATTCCAACCATCTACGTTGCCTCATGTTTAGTTCCTTCTGTGTGAAATATACTTCAGACTCTTATGATCTGAAAATATTTCGCACGATTGTCCATACAATAATGCCTCCAAATCTTAAGCGCAAATACTACAGCAGCTAACTCTAAGTCATGTGTAGGGTAATTCTTCTCATGAGTTTTCAACTGTCTGGAAGCATAGGCTATCACTTTTCCTTCTTGCATCAAGACACAGCCAAGACCAATCTTGGATGCATCACAATAAATACTAATTTACCATTCTCGGCAGGAAGGGTTAGGATTGGAGCATTGGTCAGTTTCTGTTTCAAGGCTTGGAAACTAAGTTCACATTCATCGGTCCATAAATACTTCACATTTTTCCTTGTTAGCTTAGTGAGAGGTGTAGCAATCTTTGAAAATCCTTCAATGAACTTCCTATAATATCCTGCAAGTCCAAGAAAACTTCTAATATCAGTAGCATTCTTCAGTTGGGGCCATTCCTTAACTGCTTGAACTTTTGCTGGGTCGACAGATAATCCCTCTCCAGAGATGACATGTCCTAAAAAGTGAACTTGGTTCAACCAAAAATTCACACTTAGAAAACTTGGCGTATAGTTGGCGCTGCTTCAATAATTTTAATACTAAGCTTAAGTGTCTTGCATGCTCCTCCTTGGTCTGGAATAAATTAGAATGTCATCTATGAATACAATAACAAACTTGTCCAAATACTCGTGAAACACCCTATTCATAAGATCCATAAAGGCTGCCGGTGCATTTGTCAAACCAAAAGACATAACCAAAAACTCATAATGTCCATACCTAGTACGAAAAGCAGTCTTTGGGATATCTTCGGATTTAACCTTCAGTTGGTAATAACCGATCTAAGGTCAATCTAGAGAAAACTTTGCACCTCTAATCTGGTCAAATAAGTCATCAATTCTCGGTAGGGGATACTTGTTTTTGATAGTTAGCTTATTTAATTCCCTATAGTCTATGCACATACGCATTGATCCATCTTTCTTTTTGACAAAAGGACAGGTGCACCCCACGGTGAAAGCTTGGGCGTATGAACCCTTTCTCTAATAGTTCTTCCAACTGTTTCTTTAATTCTTTAAGCTCTGTAGGTGCTAGTCTATAAGGATTCTTAGATACAGGTTCGGCGCCTGGGTAAACATCCACAACAAATTCAATTTCCCTATCTGGTGGCAAGCCAGGAAGGTCATCTAAGAATACTTCGGAAAATCTTGAACAACCAAGACATTTTGGGGACTTGATCCACCTAAATGTTGTGTGTCTAAAAACACTGGCCAAAAAGCACAAAGACTCCCTGCGTGGGGTGGGTCTACTATTTATAGAAGACATCACGGTCATTTCCTTGCTCTTCTTCAGAGCTTGAAAGGTATGCTTCAAACTACCAGGGGGTTGGAAACTAACTATTCCAGTCCTACAATCGATTATGGCGTGGTGATTAAACAACCAGTCCCATTCCTAGGATTACATCAAATCCGTTATATCCATAACGTTAAATCAGCAGATAGGTTTTTGTCCCCTACTAATACCATGCAATCATGCAACACTTGGTTGGAATGTAAATGTCACCAGAGGGTAAAGCAACATTGAATACATGCCTAGAAGGTGTGATGTACTTCTAACTTATCAGCAAAGTAGACGCAACAAAAGAATGGGTTTGCTCCTGAATCTAGCAAGGTAAAAGCAGGCATAGAATTAACCAATATAGTACCTGACACAACAGCGGGCTGGTCCTCTTCGCCCGACTCCATCATGGAAAATATTCTCGGTTTTATCTTAGCAGGGCCACTCTTCAACGTTGGGCAGTCTCTGATGACGTGGCCAGTCTTATTACAGTTGAAACATCGAAGGACTCTGGGCTTCGGCAATCCTTAAGCGAATGTCCAAACTCCTCACAGTTATAACACTTACCAGTCCCAAACTTACACTCGCCCAGGTGCTCTTCATACATTTCATGCACTGAGGAAACTTCTTGGCATCAGGTACCTTCTTTCCAGTACCCTGACTACCCTGGCCTTCAGCAGGCCTCTTTATCCCTCTCTGCTGGTGGGGCTGAAAGAACTTTCGCGGGGCTTCCTTTGGTCCAGCACCACTTCATTTCAGCTTCTTCTGCCTCCAATGCAGTAGACACTACTTCACTGAATGACAAGCCTTTGATGCCTGAATACTTACTCCTCTGTAAATTTCTGGCTTTAGACCTTGCAGGTATTGAAACACTTTGTCCTCATTCCTATGAACGAGGTATCCAGCAAACCTTGACAGAGACTCAAATTGTCTGTTGTACTCTGCCACAGACCCAGTCTGCTTCAAGCTCAAAAACTCAGCCTTCTTAGCGTTCTGGACAGTGGTGCTAAAGTATTCTCGTAAAAGACTTCCTTGAATTGCGACCAGGGCATGGTTGCGATATCGGTGGTGATCTCCAGCGACTCCCACCAAAGTTGCGCATCACCGGCTAGATGAAACGTTGCTAAAATGACTTTCTCTCCTTCTCCAACATTGGCACACCTGAACATGCTCTCTATCTTCCGATGACGTCAGCCGGAAGACAAATGCTTTACTCTTCCGATGACGTCAGCCGGAAGACATACTCACCCGACTTCCATTACACTTCTTCTGCCGATGACGTCAGCCGGAAGACATACTCACCCGACTTCCATTACACTTCTTCTGCCGATGACGTCAGCCGGAAGACATACTCACCCGACTTCCATTACACTTCTTCTGCCGATGACGTCAGCCGGAAGACAAATGCTTTACTCTTCCGATGACGTCAGCCGGAAGACATACTCACCCGACTTCCATTACACTTCTTCTGCCGATGACGTCAGCCGGAAGACATACTCACCCGACTTCCATTACACTTCTTCTGCCGATGACGTCAGCCGGAAGACAAATGCTTTACTCTTCCGATGACGTCAGCCGGAAGACAAATGCTTTCCTCTTCCGATGACGTCAGCCGGAAGACATACTCACCCGACTTCCATTACACTTCTTCTGCCGATGACGTCAGCCGGAAGACATACTCACCCGACTTCCATTACACTTCTTCTGCCGATGACGTCAGCCGGAAGACATACTCACCCGACTTCCATTACACTTCTTCTGCCGATGACGTCAGCCGGAAGACATACTCACCCGACTTCCATTACACTTCTTCTGCCGATGACGTCAGCCGGAAGACAAATGCTTTACTCTTCCGATGACGTCAGCCGGAAGACAAATGCTTTACTCTTCCGATGACGTCAGCCGGAAGACATACTCACCCGACTTCCATTACACTTCTTCTGCCGATGACGTCAGCCGGAAGACATACTCACCCGACTTCCATTACACTTCTTCTGCCGATGACGTCAGCCGGAAGACAAATGCTTTACTCTTCCGATGACGTCAGCCGGAAGACAAATGCTTTCCTCTTCCGATGACGTCAGCCGGAAGACAAATGCTTTACTCTTCCGATGACGTCAGCCGGAAGACATACTCACCCGACTTCCATTACACTTCTTCTGCCGATGACGTCAGCCGGAAGACAAATGCTTTACTCTTCCGATGACGTCAGCCGGAAGACAAATGCTTTACTCTTCCGATGACGTCAGCCGGAAGACATACTCACCCGACTTCCATTACACTTCTTCTGCCGATGACGTCAGCCGGAAGACATACTCACCCGACTTCCATTACACTTCTTCTGCCGATGACGTCAGCCGGAAGACAAATGCTTTACTCTTCCGATGACGTCAGCCGGAAGACAAATGCTTTACTCTTCCGATGACGTCAGCCGGAAGACAAATGCTTTACTCTTCCGATGACGTCAGCCGGAAGACATACTCACCCGACTTCCATTACACTTCTTCTGCCGATGACGTCAGCCGGAAGACAAATGCTTTACTCTTCCGATGACGTCAGCCGGAAGACAAATGCTTTCCTCTTCCGATGACGTCAGCCGGAAGACAAATGCTTTACTCTTCCGATGACGTCAGCCGGAAGACAAATGCTTTACTCTTCCGATGACGTCAGCCGGAAGACAAATGCTTTCCTCTTCCGATGACGTCAGCCGGAAGACAAATGCTTTACTCTTCCGATGACGTCAGCCGGAAGACATACTCACCCGACTTCCATTACACTTCTTCTGCCGATGACGTCAGCCGGAAGACATACTCACCCGACTTCCATTACACTTCTTCTGCCGATGACGTCAGCCGGAAGACATACTCACCCGACTTCCATTACACTTCTTCTGCCGATGACGTCAGCCGGAAGACATACTCACCCGACTTCCATTACACTTCTTCTGCCGATGACGTCAGCCGGAAGACAAATGCTTTACTCTTCCGATGACGTCAGCCGGAAGACAAATGCTTTACTCTTCCGATGACGTCAGCCGGAAGACATACTCACCCGACTTCCATTACACTTCTTCTGCCGATGACGTCAGCCGGAAGACATACTCACCCGACTTCCATTACACTTCTTCTGCCGATGACGTCAGCCGGAAGACAAATGCTTTACTCTTCCGATGACGTCAGCCGGAAGACAAATGCTTTACTCTTCCGATGACGTCAGCCGGAAGACAAATGCTTTACTCTTCCGATGACGTCAGCCGGAAGACAAATGCTTTACTCTTCCGATGACGTCAGCCGGAAGACATACTCACCCGACTTCCATTACACTTCTTCTGCCGATGACGTCAGCCGGAAGACAAATGCTTTACTCTTCCGATGACGTCAGCCGGAAGACAAATGCTTTACTCTTCCGATGACGTCAGCCGGAAGACAAATGCTTTACTCTTCCGATGACGTCAGCCGGAAGACAAATGCTTTACTCTTCCGATGACGTCAGCCGGAAGACAAATGCTTTACTCTTCCGATGACGTCAGCCGGAAGACAAATGCTTTACTCTTCCGATGACGTCAGCCGGAAGACATACTCACCCGACTTCCATTACACTTCTTCTGCCGATGACGTCAGCCGGAAGACATACTCACCCGACTTCCATTACACTTCTTCTGCCGATGACGTCAGCCGGAAGACAAATGCTTTCCTCTTCCGATGACGTCAGCCGGAAGACAAATGCTTTCCTCTTCCGATGACGTCAGCCGGAAGACAAATGCTTTCCTCTTCCGATGACGTCAGGCGGATGAATTCCCTTAACAGCTGATCTGATCCCATGGTTCCCTTGGGAGTGGGATCAATTCTCCCAATGTCTACATCCTCATACTCAATTAAGGGGCGGATGAATTCCCTTAACAGCTGATCTGATCCCATGGTTCCCTTGGGAGTGGGATCAATTCTCCCAATGTCTACATCCTCATACTCAATTAAGGGGCGGATGAATTCCCTTAACAGCTGATCTGATCCCATGGTTCCCTTGGGAGTGGGATCAATTCTCCCAATGTCTACATCCTCATACTCAATTAAGGGGCGGATGAATTCCCTTAACAGCTGATCTGATCCCATGGTTCCCTTGGGAGTGGGATCAATTCTCCCAATGTCTACATCCTCATACTCAATTAAGGGGCGGATGAATTCCCTTAACAGCTGATCTGATCCCATGGTTCCCTTGGGAGTGGGATCAATTCTCCCAATGTCTACATCCTCATACTCAATTAAGGGGCGGATGAATTCCCTTAACAGCTGATCTGATCCCATGGTTCCCTTGGGAGTGGGATCAATTCTCCCAATGTCTACATCCTCATACTCAATTAAGGGGCGGATGAATTCCCTTAACAGCTGATCTGATCCCATGGTTCCCTTGGGAGTGGGATCAATTCTCCCAATGTCTACATCCTCATACTCAATTAAGGGGCGGATGAATTCCCTTAACAGCTGATCTGATCCCATGGTTCCCTTGGGAGTGGGATCAATTCTCCCAATGTCTACATCCTCATACTCAATTAAGGGGCGGATGAATTCCCTTAACAGCTGATCTGATCCCATGGTTCCCTTGGGAGTGGGATCAATTCTCCCAATGTCTACATCCTCATACTCAATTAAGGGGCGGATGAATTCCCTTAACAGCTGATCTGATCCCATGGTTCCCTTGGGAGTGGGATCAATTCTCCCAATGTCTACATCCTCATACTCAATTAAGGGGCGGATGAATTCCCTTAACAGCTGATCTGATCCCATGGTTCCCTTGGGAGTGGGATCAATTCTCCCAATGTCTACATCCTCATACTCAATTAAGGGGCGGATGAATTCCCTTAACAGCTGATCTGATCCCATGGTTCCCTTGGGAGTGGGATCAATTCTCCCAATGTCTACATCCTCATACTCAATTAAGGGGCGGATGAATTCCCTTAACAGCTGATCTGATCCCATGGTTCCCTTGGGAGTGGGATCAATTCTCCCAATGTCTACATCCTCATACTCAATTAAGGGGCGGATGAATTCCCTTAACAGCTGATCTGATCCCATGGTTCCCTTGGGAGTGGGATCAATTCTCCCAATGTCTACATCCTCATACTCAATTAAGGGGCGGATGAATTCCCTTAACAGCTGATCTGATCCCATGGTTCCCTTGGGAGTGGGATCAATTCTCCCAATGTCTACATCCTCATACTCAATTAAGGGGCGGATGAATTCCCTTAACAGCTGATCTGATCCCATGGTTCCCTTGGGAGTGGGATCAATTCTCCCAATGTCTACATCCTCATACTCAATTAAGGGGCGGATGAATTCCCTTAACAGCTGATCTGATCCCATGGTTCCCTTGGGAGTGGGATCAATTCTCCCAATGTCTACATCCTCATACTCAATTAAGGGGCGGATGAATTCCCTTAACAGCTGATCTGATCCCATGGTTCCCTTGGGAGTGGGATCAATTCTCCCAATGTCTACATCCTCATACTCAATTAAGGGGCGGATGAATTCCCTTAACAGCTGATCTGATCCCATGGTTCCCTTGGGAGTGGGATCAATTCTCCCAATGTCTACATCCTCATACTCAATTAAGGGGCGGATGAATTCCCTTAACAGCTGATCTGATCCCATGGTTCCCTTGGGAGTGGGATCAATTCTCCCAATGTCTACATCCTCATACTCAATTAAGGGGCGGATGAATTCCCTTAACAGCTGATCTGATCCCATGGTTCCCTTGGGAGTGGGATCAATTCTCCCAATGTCTACATCCTCATACTCAATTAAGGGGCGGATGAATTCCCTTAACAGCTGATCTGATCCCATGGTTCCCTTGGGAGTGGGATCAATTCTCCCAATGTCTACATCCTCATACTCAATTAAGGGGCGGATGAATTCCCTTAACAGCTGATCTGATCCCATGGTTCCCTTGGGAGTGGGATCAATTCTCCCAATGTCTACATCCTCATACTCAATTAAGGGGCGGATGAATTCCCTTAACAGCTGATCTGATCCCATGGTTCCCTTGGGAGTGGGATCAATTCTCCCAATGTCTACATCCTCATACTCAATTAAGGGGCGGATGAATTCCCTTAACAGCTGATCTGATCCCATGGTTCCCTTGGGAGTGGGATCAATTCTCCCAATGTCTACATCCTCATACTCAATTAAGGGGCGGATGAATTCCCTTAACAGCTGATCTGATCCCATGGTTCCCTTGGGAGTGGGATCAATTCTCCCAATGTCTACATCCTCATACTCAATTAAGGGGCGGATGAATTCCCTTAACAGCTGATCTGATCCCATGGTTCCCTTGGGAGTGGGATCAATTCTCCCAATGTCTACATCCTCATACTCAATTAAGGGGCGGATGAATTCCCTTAACAGCTGATCTGATCCCATGGTTCCCTTGGGAGTGGGATCAATTCTCCCAATGTCTACATCCTCATACTCAATTAAGGGGCGGATGAATTCCCTTAACAGCTGATCTGATCCCATGGTTCCCTTGGGAGTGGGATCAATTCTCCCAATGTCTACATCCTCATACTCAATTAAGGGGCGGATGAATTCCCTTAACAGCTGATCTGATCCCATGGTTCCCTTGGGAGTGGGATCAATTCTCCCAATGTCTACATCCTCATACTCAATTAAGGGGCGGATGAATTCCCTTAACAGCTGATCTGATCCCATGGTTCCCTTGGGAGTGGGATCAATTCTCCCAATGTCTACATCCTCATACTCAATTAAGGGGCGGATGAATTCCCTTAACAGCTGATCTGATCCCATGGTTCCCTTGGGAGTGGGATCAATTCTCCCAATGTCTACATCCTCATACTCAATTAAGGGGCGGATGAATTCCCTTAACAGCTGATCTGATCCCATGGTTCCCTTGGGAGTGGGATCAATTCTCCCAATGTCTACATCCTCATACTCAATTAAGGGGCGGATGAATTCCCTTAACAGCTGATCTGATCCCATGGTTCCCTTGGGAGTGGGATCAATTCTCCCAATGTCTACATCCTCATACTCAATTAAGGGGCGGATGAATTCCCTTAACAGCTGATCTGATCCCATGGTTCCCTTGGGAGTGGGATCAATTCTCCCAATGTCTACATCCTCATACTCAATTAAGGGGCGGATGAATTCCCTTAACAGCTGATCTGATCCCATGGTTCCCTTGGGAGTGGGATCAATTCTCCCAATGTCTACATCCTCATACTCAATTAAGGGGCGGATGAATTCCCTTAACAGCTGATCTGATCCCATGGTTCCCTTGGGAGTGGGATCAATTCTCCCAATGTCTACATCCTCATACTCAATTAAGGGGCGGATGAATTCCCTTAACAGCTGATCTGATCCCATGGTTCCCTTGGGAGTGGGATCAATTCTCCCAATGTCTACATCCTCATACTCAATTAAGGGGCGGATGAATTCCCTTAACAGCTGATCTGATCCCATGGTTCCCTTGGGAGTGGGATCAATTCTCCCAATGTCTACATCCTCATACTCAATTAAGGGGCGGATGAATTCCCTTAACAGCTGATCTGATCCCATGGTTCCCTTGGGAGTGGGATCAATTCTCCCAATGTCTACATCCTCATACTCAATTAAGGGGCGGATGAATTCCCTTAACAGCTGATCTGATCCCATGGTTCCCTTGGGAGTGGGATCAATTCTCCCAATGTCTACATCCTCATACTCAATTAAGGGGCGGATGAATTCCCTTAACAGCTGATCTGATCCCATGGTTCCCTTGGGAGTGGGATCAATTCTCCCAATGTCTACATCCTCATACTCAATTAAGGGGCGGATGAATTCCCTTAACAGCTGATCTGATCCCATGGTTCCCTTGGGAGTGGGATCAATTCTCCCAATGTCTACATCCTCATACTCAATTAAGGGGCGGATGAATTCCCTTAACAGCTGATCTGATCCCATGGTTCCCTTGGGAGTGGGATCAATTCTCCCAATGTCTACATCCTCATACTCAATTAAGGGGCGGATGAATTCCCTTAACAGCTGATCTGATCCCATGGTTCCCTTGGGAGTGGGATCAATTCTCCCAATGTCTACATCCTCATACTCAATTAAGGGGCGGATGAATTCCCTTAACAGCAGAATCTCTCACTAGTAACATTAAAAAAAATGCCAACGTTGGGATCCTTTAGCTACCAGGTATAAAATTCAGCAATAATGAATCAAAAACTCACCGGGTTGGAGGAATCGGTAGGAAATCGCATAGAGGCTCTGCTGTGTGGGAAAGCTTGAAAACCGAGAGTGAATGAGTATGACGGCGATAACATCATTACTATTTCCTTAAATACGTTATCCATGTGCAAATTGACAATTTTACACTTATGCCCTCACTTAGTTATAATTAACAATTGCTTTTACCCAATTTCATTCTATCAAATTCCACTTAGAAGACTTAAGATATTTTAATTCTAATAAACCGGGTGTTACAGGATCAATTCTCCCAATGTCATAAATC
The DNA here is from genome assembly GCA_022432975.1 of Begonia masoniana. Classification (NCBI taxonomy): domain Eukaryota; kingdom Viridiplantae; phylum Streptophyta; class Magnoliopsida; order Cucurbitales; family Begoniaceae; genus Begonia; species Begonia masoniana. Next base: position 29,860,547 of record CM039502.1, read on the forward strand.
CCTACTTAAGTTAAGGGGTGGATTAGTTCCCTTAATAGTTTGTCTGTCACATTTAGTTCATACCTTACTATTCTTACATGGAAATTCATTTTCGTAATCTTTAAAAAAAACATGATGCATGACATACAAAATCATTCACAAGATACATAACCCTACTGTTTTGTGATGTAGGCCCGAAGGCACATGCATACTTTACTTACTTGGCTCTCTTGGAAATGCTCGGTTACAACTACTCTGGAAGCCCTGTTCACCTAATGTCAGAAGCAGAATACCGATTAGATCATCACCAACCTTACTCTATATATCATTTAGAAACCTATGGAGCTAGTTTGGAAGCTCTGGTCATCGTACATTCTCGGCTCAACACTAAACCCGAACTCAACTCACTCACAGCATTATCAAAAATACACACATTGCACTCTTTCTGCTATCTAGCCACTAAAATCTCAAGAAAACGAAGGAAAAACTTACCTAGTTTGAAGGAGAATCGGGTGAGGAAAATCGCCTAGAAAGCTCGGCTGCTTGAGCTGAAAACCCGAAGAGAAGAGTGTGAAATGGTGGCGGCTACTGTGCATCAAACCCAAATCCCTCGTTCCTTAAATATGTTATCCACTTTTAAATTTCCAATTTACATAAATGCCCTTGCTTAGTTACTCATTAACCTAATCAATAATTCTCCCTATTCTTCCATGAAATTGCACATCATTAATTGATAAGTTAAATTCGGTTTAATTGAAACTGGGTGCTACATCAAGTGTCGGCCAGATAGTGCTAGTGTCGACTGCAGAAACTAATGCAAAAATTTCATAGAGTTTCAAGTGTCGATCGAACAGTGATAATGTAGACTGCAAGAACTAATGCAGAAATTCTAGAGAGTTTTAAGTGTCGACTGGACAGTGCTATGTCGACCGCATGATCAAATCTAGAAATTTCAAAAGCCTTAATGTGTCGATTGGGAAGCCAAAGTGTCAACTGAGTTGTCGAATAACTTTTAAAATAATACACAACGTCAACAAAGTGTCGACCGAGCAAGAGGAAGTGTCGACTACACTAACGACTGTATGAAGAAGCTTATAAATAGAAGAATGAAGACTCATGAAGACCACTAGATCTGAAAAGTTACAACGAAGTACTGTCAAATTAAAACTTGAAAATCTCTTCCCTCAATTGATCACTCACCTCTCCTAACTCATCAACTTGTGATTGTCTGCATTTAAAGTGTGGGAGATTTGTGTTCATCAATATTTCGATCTCATTACTATTTGTGAACGTGTAAAGGATGACGCCTTGAAGAAGAGTCTTATAAGGCATTGATTGACGCCCAAAAGATCAATCGAGTGAACTCAAGAAGTTGAGATTGAGAGGAATCTTCAAAGAGAAGCCTTGAAGCAAAACGTAGGCAATATTGGTCAAATCGCGTCAAAAACTCGGTTGCAACTCTTCTCTCTAAACTCTTTAGAATTTTCTCACTATAAGTTTTAACCCTGAAAAATTAATCTTATTGGTTGAGAATATTACTAAATTTGAACTTGTAAAAATTAGTAAGTAAATCATGAAAAAGTTGTTCATAACCGAATTGACAGAATGTCGGTCGCTAGTCATATTTATGAAACTCCAGAAAGTCTCAAGTGTCGACCACTTAGTGCTAGTGTCGATGCAAAAACTAATACAAAAAATCCATAGAGTTTCAAGTGTCGATTGGACAGTGATAGTGTAGACTGCAGGAACTAATGCAGAAATTTCAAAGTGTTTTAAGTGTCGACCAGACTGTGCTAATGTAACGTCCCAAATTAACCCTAATTTGAAAATTTTAATTTTTTTTCCCAATTTGATTTTATAAATTAGATTTAATTTTAATCATTATAACCATAATTTCTAAAATTTTAAAAAAAAAATTGAATGAAAACATTAAATGCACGGAAGTTTAAAACAATGTTCAATCATTAAACAACTTTGGTCAAAATGAATTCAGAATTAAAACCATTCATAAAATTTTATCAATGATGAAGTCAACATAAATCATTCTAAATTTCCACCGAAATAATTTATGAAATATTCCCGAAAACTTGAAACATACTAATTTAAATTACTTCCTCAAATATTGTCTTTTTCTGTATGTTCTCTTGCCTCTAGAAGGTTCTCGATCACAGTTAATTTTTCCTTAGATAAAAATTCACCTACATCATAAAATTATAAAACTATGAGAATAACTCAGTAAGCGAAAATATTAACTTTTACTGAATGCTGTCTTAATAGTTACATATTGGTTGAAACTCATTTTTCAATATTCGTTCAGACTTAGTCATCTCATTGTCGTTCATGCTTTGTCATCTTACTTTCGTTCAGAAATAGTCATCTCATTGTCGTTCAGGCGTAGCCATCTCATTTTTGTTTCAATATAGTCATCTCATTGTCATTCAAGCTTTGCTGTTACATAATTTCTGTCAATTCCACCATGTTCATACGCATATAAAATGTCTTACCAATTTTATCTTTATACAATTCTGTCAATGTCTAAACATGCGTGATCAAATATCAAAATCATATAATAAAATAATTATAAGAAAATAACATAGATTTTCTGATGTAGGACCATAGCCAAAACGTTGAAAACGTGGTATTTTCACTTACTTGGATTCCGAGAGGATAGGGTTATCGAGTTTTTTTCGATATTCCAAATAATTTCCTGCCTAAATAAAATATTGGTATTAAAATCTCACTTAATTAAATCCTATTTTAGAAGAATTTAGGCAAAAATTCCTTACGTGTGCTCTTAGATTGGATAGGGTCAAATTAGATCGATTATGATGACTTTCGGAATCTTCCTACTTAAACAAAATATTCGATATTAATTTTTCACTTTAATAAATTTATTTCACAAGGATTTATGCAGAAATTCATTACCGGTTTATTCTTGGATCGATTCGGATCAATCAGGTCAAAATTTGGGTCGGGTCAGTTTAGTTGGACCGGATCTGGTTTGATTGGACCGAATTTGGCTTGGTTGGGCCAGTTTTGGATTGCTGGACCGGTTCGGTTGGACCACACCTAAGTGAACCGGTTTAGTTTTAAAGAAAATTGAACTCTTCTTTCTCCTTCCTTCTTCTTCGTGATTTTCTTCGCCCTTCTTCCTCGGTTGAAACAGAGACAGAGTGTGTTTCTCTTCTTGGTAAGAGCTGTTGCACACCAAAGAAATTTCTTCGTGTTGGAAAATGATCGTCGTGTCAAAGAGGGTTTGTTGGAGAGATGCCTGAATCTCTCTGGCTTGAGGAGTTTCACGGCGTTTTGAGGTCGAGTTGTGGTCGAAGATAGAGGTAAGAGTCTTTGAACTCGAGAGGTAGAGAGAACTGTTGTGACTTCATCCTTCACTTAGCCTCTCTATTTATAGCAGAGGCTCGTAACCCGCTCCTCCGAGAAATCCAAGTTCAGATCTGATTTTTTAAGCTGTAAGTTGTTGGGCTCAGATTTTCAGAGCTATCATCTGCTCCTCGGATTTCCAGAGGAGAAGCTGACTGCTGTTTTTCCCAAAATCCGAGTTCAGCTCGGATTTGCTGAGTTGTAACATTATCAGATTTTCAGACGGTTGAACGTTGATATCTGATTTTACCTTGATTTTTATCTGATTTTCAAAGAATAAATCCGAGATTAGGTTTGACTTGGTTTGATTTGGAAAATTTTGAATTTCAAACCCTAAACTGTTACAACTAATGTCGACCGCATGATCAAATCTAGAAATTCCAAAAGCCTTAATGTGTCGATCGGGAAGCCAAAGTGTCGACTTAGTTGTTGAATGACTTTTAAAATAACACACAACGTCAACAAAGTATCGACCAAGCAAGAGGAAGTGTCGTCGACCACACTAACTTCTTTCTAAAGAAACTTGTAAATAGAAGAATGAAGACTCATGAAGACCACTGAATCTGCAAAATTGCAACGAAGTAGTGTCAAATCAAAACTTGATATTCTCTTCCCTCAATTGATCACTCACCTCTCCTAACTCATTAACTTGTGATTGTATGCATTGAGAGTGTGTGAGATTTGTGTTCATCAATATTTTGATCTCATTACTATTTGTGAATAGGGGTGGGCATGGTCTGGTGCTGTTCGATTCTGAGCTAGAATCGGACCGGATCGTAGGATTCAGGATTTTTTTTCCCGAATCCCATAACCGTACCAAAATTTTCGGTCCGGTCCTCGTTTCTCTCACCAAATTTTTTTTACAGTAAATTACAATACAAAAAATTAAAATTTCTTCTAAGGACAAGTTATATACAATCAAACCATTTCCTACAAAGAATTAAAAGACTACAAATTATAAACAATAAAGAGAAGAGAAACTTTGATTTCCATCCACGGAGAAACACACATATTATAAAAAATTCAGCTCTGTTCTTGGAGCTTCTTCCAGGGAGAAGAGTGAAAAATTTCAAAAACTCTATTTTTAACCGCTCAAACAAATAGACAGAATGAATGACCATGGTAGCTCAATAAAAACGATGACTATTTATTCAATTGCAAAACTAACGACACATAGCAATTAAAAGACATCCTCCACACCTCAAATTTGTGAAAAAAAAAATTTGAATTGTAAAATCTCCTTTGTTTTTTATTTGCATAGGTTGTTGCCGCGAGACAAAAGGCAAAAAGCGAGATAAACCTTAGTTTTTGTCACGAGCAGCTTCTTGCCCAGGAGAGCTGAGGAGAATCGAGGACTCCTGCGCGTGCGTGAGGCAGCATAGAGTTGAGATCTGAGGAGTGAGGCGAGCAGTAGAGGCAAAAGAGCACAGGCTGAGCGCTGAGGAGGCTGACAGCCGACGGGCGACGAGACTCAGGAGAGGAGAAAGAAATTGAAGGTTAGAGATTTGTAGAAGACTGAAACTCTGAGCCTTCTTCTCTCTTCAGGCGAGCCTTAAATAGTTAAATGACTATTGAATTAAAGTTTCAGTCCAGTCCAGGATTTCGAGAAATTTTGGACCTGGACCGAGAACCGGACCATTTTCCACGGGAATTCTATTTTTAGGACCGAAACCGGATCAAAATCGGTGGTCCGGTCCTACTCACCCTTATTTGTGAACGTGTAAAAGGAGACACCCTAAAGAAGAGTCTTATAAGGCATTGATTGACGCCCGAAAAATCAATCTAGTAAACTCAAGAAGTTGAGATTGGGAGGAATCTTCAAAGAGAAGCCTTGAAGCCGGACGTAGGCAATATTGGTCGAACCCCTTAACAATTTGGTTGCATCTCTTCTCTCTAAACTATTTAAAATTTTCTCACTATAAGTTTTAACTCTGAAAAATTAATTTTATTGGTTGAGAATATCACTAAATTTAAACTTGTACCAATTAGTAAGCTATTTACGAAAAAATTGTTCATAACCTAATTAACTCTCTCTCTCTCTCTCTCTCTCTCTCTCTGAGGTTATTTTCAATCGTACACAAGTTTCATAAAAGTTTAACCTTTCGCTAAGATTTTTAAAGAAATTAATATAAAGCAATAATATTACTAGTCAAGTCTATTCCTGAGTCGGCAATAAAAAGTCCTAGTCAAATCCTTAAAAGGATGTCGTTGGGGTGAGTCGACTAAACTCAATAGGGATGTATTTCTTATTCTATGCTCTCATGTTCAATTTAACAATTTAAATATCCGAATAAAAATAGAGTCACCTTCGGTCTTTATGTGTATCATGTATTATGCAATGAAATGAAAACAATGATATCAAGCAATGGCCAACGTCATATACAAAATCATGATCAGGTTTAGGATTTTGCGTAGATAGACACAGCACAATCAGTTGTCTCGTGCTCTAGTTAAAATAAATTTTTCATGAACAAAAAATGACATATTGAATAAAATGAAGTGCTAACGATGGATTTATCAATTTTTCTTATAAAATAATATAATTATTTAAAATATGAAAAAATAAATCTCCGACCCATGGTGGACCTACCACTATCCAAGCTCAATAAGTCCATGGTTCAAGAGTCCAAAATTTAGCTCAATTATTGGACACCTAATCAAGAATAAAATCGTAAATTTTTGGGTAAAAATTTATCTATTAAATTCTCACTTTTTCCTTTCCTTAATAATTCATTTATGATTGGGTAATTTTATCCATTCAATTCGCAATTTTTTTCTTAAAATAATCTACATTTAATTGAAAAAAAAATTTATCAAAATTTGAGCTAAAAATAGACTTAAAGCTGAAGCCTACAAAAGCTAGACTGCGGCCCAAAGAAAGCCCAGGATCGCGGCTAATAAAGGTCCAACCCGCGAGTTGACCCACAGTCAAAACCTTGACCCGACCTTCGGCCAAGCGGGTCAGTGTCGTCTTCTTCAACAACGTTGTCGAGTTTGCCAAAATCTTCGGCCTTCCATGCTGGAGTTTCCATCACCTACCACCGATTCAACAACTCTATTAATCCCATCGAAAAAGAAACACTCAAATCGAAAATTTTATAGGCACAACAGAGAACAAAGGTTGGATTTTTTTAACTTCTGTCGATCGATACCTTCGATCACTAGAGTTCTCTCTTGGCCCCGCCAGGTTCGTCGTTCACTCCTCTGCCGGACTCGCACAGGAAACCATCTAACAATACACAATTATTGATTATAAACATGAAGCAAAGGTTCTGCAGAAAAGAAAAATCGAGTTTCACTCCTTAACACAGACTTCGATTTTTCGCTCTTTGCAACCTCCAGTCGATACAGAACAACCCAAAGTTTCTCCCTCCTCGAATCCACTCTAAAAGCATACCAACTATTTCATCCAACAGAGAAGAATCTTTTCATAAATTACCGACCGAAATAGCACCACAGAGGGAAAGAAGTTGACTTACCCATATCGACTTTCTCCTGATTCAAAGCCAGAACCAAATCGTTCAAAATGTTCCACTGCAAATCACTGAGGACTCCACAATTGCAAGAGAAAATTTCAAGGAAAGAGAGCGAAGCTCTCTATTTTTATTTTTATTTTTCCAACGGGGAAAGACGAGAAAATCTTTCCCTACGACCACAAGGAGAGGAGAGGAATCCAACTTTCCTTCTTTGCTCCTTCAACACTTGAAAACTCCTTTACAACTCTAGGAAAGAAAAAGGGAACGGAGGAGTAAATTGGGAGGAAATCTCTCCACCTCCACGATATTCTTAATCAGGTGGAGAGAAAATTAATATAAATAAATAAATGTGGAAAATTACCTTATTTGACTCACCGGTAACAACAAAGACAATGAAATGTTTTCATTGTGAGGAGCCAGAACATATAAAAAAGAGTTGCAGAATATGGAAGAAAGAACAATTTGAAGGATAAGATAGTGAGTATGATAATGACACAGAGACTATTGCAGCTCCTGTTGATGGGAATGTGATTACAGCCTATGATGAAGATTGTGTTAATTTGACACTTCAATTGTGTATTATTGATTCTGGTATTTCATATGTTATGTTACATAGTGAATGCTTCTCATCCTACACTAATACTGATTATGGTCAAGTAAAAATAGAAACTGATGGTGCGCCAAAGATTATTGGAAATTAAACTAGAAACCAATTTAGGCTGCAAGTTGATATTGAGAGATGTTAGACATGTTTCAGATATTCGGGTGAATTTGATAGTTACTTGTAAGCTAGATTTCATCATTTATTTTGGTAATGACAAATGGAAGCTCACAGAAAGTTCCCTAGTTATAGCCAGAGTAAACAAGACCTAATTTTTACCATATATAGAAAATGTTATAAAAAGAAGAAACAAATATCATCGAGAAGTCAAATGATATTGAGCTTTGGCATAAGTGGTTTGGTCAGATTAGTGACAATGGATTTCATACACTTGTCAAGAAGCAGTTTTTGTTTGGTTTTAACTGCTCGAATTGAAGACTTGTGTGCATTGTTTGTCTAAAAAATCCTACAATGTTGCGTTTCGAAGTATTTACCACTTCAGAAGACATCACATTCTTGATTTGATTCATACATATGTCTATAGTATGCAAGATAAGACATTCCGTGATGCATACTATTTGTTATATTTATTGACAAACATTCACAAAAGATTGTTTTTATCTTGAAAACAAAATATCAATTATTAGAAAATTTCAAAGAGAGAGACTGGAACAAAACTTAAATATATCAGAGTTGATAATGGTGGTGAGTGTAGAGGGTCCTTTGAAAAATATTGTAAGAGCCATGATATTAAATTTGAGAAGAATGTGTCAATCTTTGTGAGAATGGAGTGATAGAGAGAATAAATAGAACTATTCAAGAAATAATGAAATATTGATGTCAAGTTATCTGAACTTTTTTATGTGAATCTTTGAGGATTGCAATCAACTTGATTAACATTTCTCCTTCAGCTCTATTAGATGGTGATGTTCATAAACGAGTTTAGACAAGGAAAAATGTTTCTTACAAGCACTTAAGAGTGTTTGGGTGCAGTGCCTATGTTCATGTTCTTAAAGATGAACAATCCAAATTGGATGATAAAGCCAAAAAGTGTATTTTTTTTTAGTTATTCACATGATGAGTTTGGATATAGATTTGAGATAAGTTACTAAAGAGATAGTAAGAAGCAGAGATATTATTTTATTGGAAGATCAAATAGTTGAGACTCATAAGGAAGAGATATCTCACTCAGGTGTGGAATTTCCAGTTAGTTTGAATCAAGTTACTAGGAGTGAACAAAAACTGGTCCGGTCCGGTTTTAAGAAAGATTGGGACAAAAATAATAAAATTAAGTTTTTAATTTTTAAGACCGGGACTGTTTTAATATTTTTAAGGAACGGACCAGAATTTCGGTTCCGGTTCTGGTTCCGGTTTTCCCATTTCAATTTTTTTTAAATTCCAAACTAAAATAATAAATAATATAATAGTTTAATTCGATATAAAAAATGTATAAAAATTTAATGGAACAACACACACACACAATGGGAACAATCTGAATCAAACACACAAACATCAACAATGCACACTGGCAGTGTGCAAAAATCGAAAAAATACACTGCACACAAAAATCAACTAATGCACACTGCACACAAACATCAACTAAGACAGTTTTAAGAAAGTAGAGTAAGAAAAGAATCCTTCATGAAAGGCTGAAAGCTAAATTCCCCATCTGAATCCAATCTGTATCAACGTTATCTTCAACTGCCAGTGAATGAGGATCATAAATGAAAAATTTAGCCAAAATCAGATTTTAAAGATTCGACTTCCGACGAAGGTAAGTAGCTTACGATAAGCTGCTTACCTTCGTCAGAAGTCAATGACTTCGTCTAAGTCGGAAGTCGGCGACTTCGTCGAAGTCTGAAGTCGGCAACTGCGAACTGTGAAGTGCGAGCAGAGAGTGGTTGGGCGTCGGGCGTCGGGCATCGGGCGACTGAGAACTGCGAAGTGCGAGCAGAAAGACAGAGATTGGTTGGGTGTCGGCGACTCCGAACTGTGACTGTGCATGCAGAGAGAGACAGACAGTGGCTGCCGGCTGGGTTGGGCGCTGGGCAACGGGCGTAGGGTTCGCACTTCGCCGATCGATTGTCCAGCGACGATTCTGAAGACAAAAGTGAAGAGAGCGAGGCGAGCGAGCCACAGCCAGGTTTTCACTTAATTTGGTTCGGTTTTTTCGGGTTTGTCTCACTAAACCCGAAAACTGAAACGAATTTTTCGGTTCGCCTACAAGAAAACTGAATTTTGATTTTTTAAAGTGCAAAATCACCCAGAACCGGACCAAATTTTTTGTTCTGATCCGGTTCTTCGGTCCGGTCCAGTTTTTGCCCACCCCTAGTTACTACACCTTCAGTAATAGAGAATTTTGAGGGAGTGAGAGAGGAAAACCATAGTGATATTATTGATCAGAGTATTTTTACAAATGATGGTTTCAACCGATTGATTAGATTGAAGATGATTTTTTAAAATCAGTGGCAGAAAAAAGATCAACAAAAAATTGAGAGCTTTCTAGGAGATATTTTGTCCATGTGTATATGATATTTTTAGATGAGGTAGAAGTAGAAACTTACGAGGATGTTATGTGTTATGAACAAACACACAATGATAAAAGTCATGCAAGAAGAAATAAATTTTTTGCATGAGAAAAAGTTGCCTAAGAACAAGCTAGCTTTGAAAAATAAATGGGTCTACATATTAAAGTCTAACAATGATTGCTCACGGCTAAGTTATAAAGCTAGATTGGTTGTGAAAGAATACAGTGAGAAGAAAAATGTTGATTTTGATGAAATTTTCTCTTTAGTTGTGAATATAACATTTCTAAGAATAGTTATGGGTTTAGTTGTTTCTTTGAATACCGAGATTCAACAACTTGATGTGAAGATGTGTTTCTTCATAGAGATTTGAAAGAAGAAATATCCAAAAGGTTCAAAGTCAAAGAAAAATGACATCTTATTTGTAGACTAAAAAAAAGCTTATATGACTCGGAGCAAACACTGACATAGTGGTATAAAAAATTTAAATCTTTCATGACAATTACATGATAAACCTTTAAGTTATTTTAGGATTCTCTAGCAACTTTGTTCTGCATGACTTGGCCATTACATTGACATTAAGTTGAAATGCAATCTTTATTCTTCCTTCTCGAAGTTTAAAATGCCACTTAAAAGTCGATGCTTGTATTGAAAAAAAAAAATATTGCTATTTATTATGTAAGTGATGCTTGTACGTGTTTCTTTCACATTTATATATTAAAAAAATTATCTTAATATTATTATTTAAAAGTGGATTTTGTACTAAAAATAAAAAGGTAATTTACATGAAAAATTGAAAAATTATGAACTTGTGGTCATTAAAAAAATAAATCTTGAATTATTTTTGTTAACCAAAAAAACTTTAAACTATCAATTTTATATATATAAAAAAAAAAAAAACCTAACGAGCTCTCCTGATCTTGAGAATGGGAGCCCGTTTCGAGGAGAAACTTCAAAATATTACTAGTTATTTCAAAAAATATATCAAACGATATCGGTTTTTTTCTGAAACTTTCACCACATGTCCACCATATTATGGGAAGCAATTCTAGAAAGTCTCGTATTTTTTAACATTTTCACGATTTATCTAATTATTACGTCTTTTTTACGAAATAATTCATTAAAATTACGTATGTAATCCAAAATTATAAAACTTTTACAATAGACTCTACTTATATTTCCAATTTGAGTAGAAAAATGGTTAGCAGAAAAAACTAACATGAATTTATACAAAAATTATGAAACTAACAATAGACTCTTATTTAACCAAAAATTGGGATAAGTTTTGGATAAAGTAGTGTTAGCTTATTTTTGCTAGCCGTTTTTCAACTTCAATTGACTGTATAAGTAGAGTCTATTTGGAAAGTTTCATAAATGTTGGATGATGTACATAATTTTAATGAATTATTCTGTAAAAGAGACGTAAAACATCATGATAAATCGTGAAAGTGTTTAAAATTACGAAACTTTTCAGAATTTCTTTTTATGATATGATGAACATGTGATAAAAATTTTAAAAAATCCAATATTGTTTGGTATATTTTATGAGATAACCTTTAATATTTTGGAGTTTTTCTTCAGAAACGGGCTCCTGTTTTAGAGAATTTTTAAAATATTAGTGATTATATCAGAAAATATACGAAACGATCTTGAATTTTTTTGAAATTTTTATCACATGTCCATAATATCATAGGAAAACATTTTGAAAAGTTTCATAGATTTTAGATGTAACACCCGACATTTTTGGCCAGGAAATTATCCATCGAATTATCGAACGAGATTAGGTTTATATTAATATAATGAATGTTTTGGTGAAATTTGTTAGGATGTTTAGTGAAAAACTAAACAAAAGTGTAACCAAAATAAATCATTTAGTTAGAAAACCAATGGAGGGGCAGTATTGGTAGGAATTAAGGTTGGTGGAAGGAAGCCAATAGATGAGAGCCAAGTGTCCAGGCTTGTTGAAGAAGCCAAGCCCCCCTCTGTCTTTCTCTTATCTACGTGAAACCCTCCTCATTTCTCTTCTCGGTTTCTCTCCACTTCTCTCTGCATTCTCTCTCCCATACGACGAACTGTAACAATCAGTTTTACGGGTTTTAGATTTTTACCTATACAATGGCATTTTCGTAGATAAAGCCAATTAAGTCGTTTCACGAATGGTGAGTTCTATTGGAACTCTATGAATGAATTTGAGTCTTTGGTGGAATAAAAGAAATTTGGAGAAAACGATTAGATAGACAAAAATAACGAAATAAATAATGAATAATAGAAAATCAAGTGAGGGCAAAACAGTACCAAGTTAAGTTGTATAAAATACTAAAAACACTCCCTTCCCCACTCATTTTCTATTTTCTCGAAGGAGAAGCTCCAGAGAGCTTTGGGGCGATTTTTTCTCCCCCACGACGAGTTCCTGCAAGCGCCGACCAACATTCCTCCAAACCCCGATGACTTCTTCACGTTTTCTTCAGCAATCGACATTCTAGGTAAACTTCTAACATTTAGATGATTTAGTTTCCCGTTTAGGGCTAGGAAATGGTTAAAACTTTAGTTAGGGTTTTGTTAAAAGCGTAGATTAAAGTTTGAAATCGATAGGTTTACCATGACCACGCCTCTAATGGATGTATTGTTGGTTATTGGACATAGTTAGTTATGTATTGATGAAAATTTTAGTTAAGTATTCTGTAAGAAAGTCATCGTCCAAAGTCTGTGGACGATAAATTTTAGTTAAGTATTCTGTAAGAAAGTCATCGTCCAAAGTCTGTGGACGATAAATTTTAGTTAAGTATTCTGTAAGAAAGTCATCGTCCAAAGTCTGTGGACGATAAATTTTAGTTAAGTATTCTGTAAGAAAGTCATCGTCCAAAGTCTGTGGACGATAAATTTTAGTTAAGTATTCTGTAAGAAAGTCATCGTCCAAAGTCTGTGGACGATAAATTTTAGTTAAGTATTCTGTAAGAAAGTCATCGTCCAAAGTCTGTGGACGATAAATTTTAGTTAAGTATTCTGTAAGAAAGTCATCGTCCAAAGTCTGTGGACGATAAATTTTAGTTAAGTATTCTGTAAGAAAGTCATCGTCCAAAGTCTGTGGACGATAAATTTTAGTTAAGTATTCTGTAAGAAAGTCATCGTCCAAAGTCTGTGGACGATAAATTTTAGTTAAGTGGGTTGGCAGACATGGCTGTCCTGAGAGGAGGAGCAATGTTTTTTCCCCTGCAGATGGAAAGAGCTATCTAACCGTGAGATGTGCCCTCTCTATCTGGTGAGTCAACCCTCGGTGACACCTCTCGCTATAAAACTAAATGGTGAAAATATAGAACTCATTTTAGGGTGTTTGATGTCTAGATAGTTTAGATATTTAAATCAATGAAATGGAAGATGATTTTCGACGTTTAATGTTTCTGGAAATTCTGGGTGAATGGTGTGTAGGTACAGGGAAAAATAATGTGAAGGCAGCTCTCTGGACAAAATTCAGAGAGCTAGCCGATCGATCGCCAGCAAGGGGCGATCGATCGGGTATTGCATGGTTTAGAGTCAGAATTTTATAAGTCTTGATGTCATCCAAGGTTTTGCCCAGTTTCGTGGTCATCGTCCAAAGTCTGTGGACGATAAATTTTAGTTAAGTATTCTGTAAGAAAGTCATCGTCCAAAGTCTGTGGACGATAAATTTTAGTTAAGTATTCTGTAAGAAAGTCATCGTCCAAAGTCTGTGGACGATAAATTTTAGTTAAGTATTCTGTAAGAAAGTCATCGTCCAAAGTCTGTGGACGATAAATTTTAGTTAAGTATTCTGTAAGAAAGTCATCGTCCAAAGTCTGTGGACGATAAATTTTAGTTAAGTATTCTGTAAGAAAGTCATCGTCCAAAGTCTGTGGACGATAAATTTTAGTTAAGTATTCTGTAAGAAAGTCATCGTCCAAAGTCTGTGGACGAGTATTCTGTAAGAAAGTCATTGTCCAAAGTCTGTGGACGATAAATTTTAGTTAAGTATTCTGTAAGAAAATCATCGTTCAAAGTCTGTGGACGATAAAGTTTAGTTAAGTATTCTGTAAGAAAGTCATCGTCCAAAGTCTGTGGACGAGTATTCTGTAAGAAAGTCATCGTCCAAAGTCTGTGGACGAGTATTCTGTAAGAAAGTCATTGTCCAAAGTCTGTGGACGATAAATTTTAGTTAAGTATTCTGTAAGAAAATCATCGTTCAAAGTCTGTGGACGATAAAGTTTAGTTAAGTATTCTGTAAGAAAGTCATCGTCCAAAGTCTGTGGACGATAAATTTTAGTTAAGTATTCTGTAAGAAAGTCATCGTCCAAAGTCTGTGGACGATAAATTTTAGTTAAGTATTCTGTAAGAAAGTCATCGTCCAAAGTCTGTGGACGATAAATTTTAGTTAAGTATTCTGTAAGAAAATCATCGTTCAAAGTCTGTGGACGATAAAGTTTAGTTAAGTATTCTGTAAGAAAGTCATCGTCCAAAGTCTGTGGACGATAAATTTTAGTTAAGTATTCTGTAAGAAAGTCATCGTCCAAAGTCTGTGGACGATAAATTTTAGTTAAGTATTCTGTAAGAAAGTCATCGTCCAAAGTCTAGTTAAGTATTCTGTAAGAAAGTCATCGTCCAAAGTCTGTGGACGATAAATTTTAGTTAAGTATTCTGTAAGAAAGTCATCGTCCAAAGTCTGTGGACGATAAAGTTTAGTTAAGTATTTTGGCAGAGAAACTCAGTCGTCCACACTGCCTACAGTTTTCAGTCGTCCACACTGCCTACAGTTTTCAGTCGTCCACACTGACTACTGTTTTCAGTCGTCCACACTGCCTACAGTTTCCGTCGTCCATGCTTCCTAAGGTTTTTGTCATCCAAACCCGATATAGAGAAATATCCTCCTCCACTGTTTAAATTGATGAAACCCGAGAGATATTTCCTTCTGTTTTCGTCGTCCAAACCCGATAGAGAGAAACATCCTCCTCCACTGCTTAAATTGATGAAACCTGAGAAGAACTACGTGATTATTTATTCCGAGAGAAATTAAGTGATAGAACCTGAGAGGAAATTTTCACACATGAATAGATTTCTGCTGAATGGAGTTGAGCACCCTTATGCATGCATGATCAAAATATGAATAAAAGCTAAAAATTTCATGGGATTTTTAGGAATAGTACAAGGGTTTAATTAAGGTTCGTTACACGAACGACCATCGAAGCTCCTCTGATCTCCCTAGTTTCTTTCTATTTCGCTGCCTAAGGTAGTCATCTACTAAAGTTAACGAGTTTGGACAAGTTAAACGTTAGTTTTCTTAAAGTTTTAGGGTTAATGTCCGATCGTGCATGATGTAGATCCGTGGATCACTGAGGACTTACGATCAAAGCTGCAACTCACGGACAACAGGTAAGTTCATACGCGTAGGGTGGCTCTTAAGGCCCTACATCACGGAGATACTAGGTTAAAAATGTTGTCGGGTTATCGTTGGGTAGTTAGGTCGATGATTCGACCATAAGTAAGTTTATTGCCATGCTCAGTGTATGGTTTAGATGTCTTGTTATTCATATGTAATTCGAACTGTTTTATAGTATGTTAAGTCTCTGCACAATGAATGTTCATGCATACACGTTTTTCCCAAAAGTCATGTAAATATTTTCTGCACACGGTTTGAAGTTAAGAAAGATAAAACCTGTAATGTAATGTTAGATTAAGTGTGGGACGGGGACTGGCATCCTGTTCTGTGTTTCTGTTCTGTAACTCTGTTATGTGCCTGATAGTGCATCGTGCTGAAAGTGCACCTCTGCTGTGCCAGTTCCCTTATAACCCCCACTTATACCCCCTGACAGATAAAAGTAATGTTCTGTAATGTCACTGTAATTCGAAAGATCATGCATAGCATATGCATCACTGCATTTTATATTCTTATTGAGCTTTAGGCTCATAGTTGAACTCCCTGATTTAGGTACGGACCCCATGGATGAGAATTTTGTGCCTCAGGCTGACGAATAGGTGGTTGGTCGCTCGAGTTTTCGGAGGTGGTTGCGGCAGCCACACACATTTCTGACCAGAGAGAGTGAAGTGTTTATTTTTTTTACAATTTCTGTTTGGTGAATTCTTGAAGTTCATGTCAAGTTTTGTATAGCTTCTGAGATTTTAAAATTGTGTACAGACTCTGTGTTGATATTTTAAAACTACGTTTTGAATCGTATTTTTGAAGTTTTAAGCTTTTTGTGTCAAGTGATGTAAACTATCAAACAGAGAGGTAGCCGATCGATCGGCTGTGGTAGCAGATTGATCGGTGAGGTGTTGCTATTTTAAAACAGTCGTCCACGCTGCTCTTTGAAAATAGTCGTCCACGCTTTTCCTTAAAATAGTAGTCCAGTTCTGCAGTTGTCCACAGTACTCGCCCGTCGAGTAATTGTTTCAAGTATTTGGCTAAGTGTTGGTCATCCTTTCTTTCTTTCAATTCTGTCGTCCATTCTGCCTGTTATTTTTAAATGTCCAAAGTCCATTCTGTCTTTCAATTTTGTCGTTCATTCTGTCTTTCAATTCTGTCGTCCATTCTGCCGTCTATTTTAAACGTCCAAAGTCCATTCTGCCTTTTATTTCAAACGTCCACGGCTTCTGTTGTTCACAGATTTTGCCTTTCATTTCAAACGTGCACGGTTACTGCCTTTAATTTTAAACGTCCACAGACTTCTGTTCTCTACTGTTTTGTTTTGCCTTTAATTTCAAACATCCACAATTTCTGGATATCTGTCGTCCACAGCTTCTGCATTTCTGTCGTCCATGGCTGCTGGACTTCTGTCGTCCACAGCTTCTGCATTTCTGTCGTCCACAGCTTCTGCACTTCTGTTGTTCATAGCTTCTGTCATCCACTGTAGCTTCCCACTGCGTGACTTCTAGTTTACGTTTCCCATTTTATTAAGTGTTTCACTGCATGTCTGTCATCTATTCTGCCCTCAGTTTCTGTTGTCCACTCTGCCTTTTATTTAAAACGTCCAAATGCCAGAATCCTATTTAAGTCAAAGTCAAGTCCTATTGAAAATCCCAGAACTGTTTTCATTTCTCCCTACCTTCTGTCTTCCTGTTTTACTTCTACCATCTATTTTTGTTGACTATTTTAATTGTCTTCCAGTCTTCAATTCCAGGGGAGGTTTTCTCTGTCAAGGTTTTAAAAGTGAAAGTTCAAAAAAAAATATAGTCCGTGTTTTAAAAATGTCCGGAGTGAGGCCCTTCGACCTCGATCGGGTTTGGGGGCGTCACAGTAATGGTAACAGAGCTGCCAAGTTTTAAAAGCGGTTCTGGAGAACTGTCTGGTTGCTCAACCCGCCACGTGAGATCGCTCCATCAACTGTAAGTGTTTAAGTTCCCGTAAAAGTTATGTTTATTAAATTTGATTATTGTTTAAAGGATTTTCTTAGAAATAGTGAGAGGACATCAGGATGAAGCAAATGATAGTGCCAGTGCTATCGACCGTTTAACCGAACTGGTGGGTGTATAATCTCGCATGATAGAACGCATGATGGCGAGAGTGGATAATGGGAATAACAATAATCATGGGAGTCCTCCACGTGACACCAGTGGAGACAAATTTCGACGGCTTCAACCACCAACGTTCGACGGGCAGTCAACAGACCCAGCTCACGCTGAGGAATGGATTCGGCATATCGAACGAATGTTAAACTACGCAGAGATGGAAGAAAGCAAGAAAGTGATATGTGCCACGTTCCATCTCACCAAGAATGCAGGATTTTGGTGGGACACCATCCAGGCAACAACAGTAGCATTAAGCTGGGAAGGATTCAAAAAGATCTTCTACGAGAAGTACTTCGACCGCAGTGTGAGGAAGGAGAAGATGATCGAATTCTCCTGACTACGCAAATTTGGATCGGTGGCCGAGTATGTTCAGAAGTTCGAGTCACTATCTCGCTACGCACCTCATCTAGTGGCCACCGATGAAAACAAGGTACACCAGTTCATCCAGGGTCTAAAGATGGATCTTTTACGGGGAATCACGACTGGAGGTTTTGACGAGGGACCATATACAAAGGTGGTGGCCAAGGCTTATCAGTTGGAGGCCTTAGAGACGAAGTTCTAGAGAAAGAGGGATTCATCAGAAAGGTTCTATTAGGATGTTCCTTAGCAACAACAAGGTCGTGATTGGTAACCACAGCAGCAACCGAACTGGGGCGTGAAGCGGCCCAATGAGATTGCTGCTTATCAAGATAAGGGGAAAAAACCAATGGGAGATCCTCATCTTCCTACATGCCCGCGTTCCCAGAAAAGTCACAGAGGTGAATGCAGGCTCCTTACCGGCCATTGCTTTCGATACGGCAAAGAGGGCCATCACGTTCGGGATTGTCCAATGCCCGACACGAGACAGAAATCATGCCGTGCCAAGGGTTTTTGCATTAACAGAGAACGACGATGATGCCCAGCACACAGCGATCACAGGTACGGTCCCATTATAGAAGTTCATAAAATAGAGAACCTTAGGATGAGGGTAAAAGAGATTAAGAGACCTTTAAGTCTAAGCAAATTTTGGGGACAAAATTTCCATTAAGGTGGGTGGAATGTAACACCCGACATTTTTGGTCAGGAAATTATCCCTCGAATTATCGAACGGGTTTAGGTTTATATTAATATAATGAATGTTTTAGTTAAATTTGTTGGGATGTTTAGTGGAAAACTAAACAAAAGTATAAACAAAACAAATCTTTAGCTAGAAAACCAATGGAGGGGCAGTTTAGGTAGGAATTAAGGTTGGTGGGAGGAAGCCAATGGATAAGAGCCAAGTGTTCAGGCTTGTTGAAGAAACCAAGCTCCCCTCTCTCTTTATCTTCTCTACATGAAACCCTCCTCATTTCTCTTCTCTGTTTCTCTCCACTCCTCTCTGCATTCTCTCTCCCAGACGACGAACGACCATCGAAGCTCCTCCGATCTCCCCAGTTTCTTTCTATTTTGCTGCCTAAGGTAGTCATCTACTAAAGTTAACAAGTTTGGACAAGTTAAACGTTAATTTTCTTGAAGTTTTAGGGTTAATGTCCCATCGTGCATGATGTAGATCCATGGATCGCTGAGGACTTACAATCAAAGCTGCAACTCACGGACAACAGGTAAGTTCATACGCGTAGGGTGGCCCTTAAGGCCCTACATCATGGAGATATTAGGTTAAAAATGTCGTCGAGTTATCGTTGGGTAGTTAGGTCGATGATTTGACCATAAGTAAGTTTATTGCCATGCTCAGTGTATGGTTTAGATGTCTTATTATTCATATGTATTTCGAATTGTTTTATAGTATGTTAAGTCTCTGCACAATGAATGTTCATGCATACACGTTTTTCTCGAAAGTCATGTAAATGTTTTCCGCACACGGTTTGAAGTTAGGAAAGATAAAAACTGTAATGTAATGTTCGGTTAAGTGTGGGACGGGGACTGGCATCCTGTTCTGTGTTTTTGTTCTATAACTCTGTTATGTGCCTGATAGTGCACCGTGTCTGAAAGTTTACCTCTGTTGCGACAGTTTCCCTATAAGCCCCACTTATACCCCCCTGACAGATAAAAGTAATGTTCTGTAATATCACTGTATTTTGAAAGATCATGCATAGCATATGCATCACTGCATTTTATGTTCTTACTGAGCTTTAGGCTCATAGTTAAACTCCCTAATGTAGGTATAGAACCCGTGGATGTGGATTTTGTGCCTCAGGTCGACCAATAGATGGTTGGTGGCTCGAGCTTTCGGGGGTGGTTGCGGCAGCCAGACACATTTCTGACCAGAGAGAGTGAAGTGTTTATGTTTTTTACAATTTCTGTTTGGTGAATTCTTGAAGTTTATGTCAAGTTCTGTACAGCTTCTGAGATTCTAAAACTGTGTACAAACTCTGTGTTGATATTTTAAAACTATGTTTTGAATCGGATTTTTGAAGTTTGAAGCTTTTTGTGTCAAGTGATGTAAACTGTCAAACAGAGAGGTAGTCCATCGATCGGCTGTGGTAGCAGATTGATCAGTGAGGTGTTGCTATTTTAAAACAGTCGTCCACGCTGCCCTTTGAAAATAGTCGTCCACACCATTCCTTAAAACAGTAGTCCAGTTCTGCAGTTGTCCACTGTACTCGCCCGTTGAGTAATTGTTTCAAGTATTTGGCTAAGTGTTAGTCGTCCATTCTTTCTTTCAATTCTGTCGTCCATTCTACCTGTTATTTTTAAATGTCCAAAGTCCATTCTGTCTTTCAATTTTGTCGTCCATTATGTCTTTCAATTTTGTCGTCCATTTTAAATGTCCCAAGTTAATTCTACCTTTTATTTCAAACATCCACGGCTTCTGTTGTCCGCAGATTTTGCCTTTCATTTCAAACGTTCACGGTTACTGCCTTTTATTTTAAACGTCCACAGGCTTCTGTTCTCTACTGTTTTGTTTTGCCTTTGATTTCAAACGTCCACAGTTTCTGGACTTCTGTCGTCCCAAGCTTCTGCATTTCTGTCTTCCATGGCTTATGGACTTCTGTCGTCCACAGCTTCTGCATTTCTGTCGTCCACAGCTCCTGGACTTCTGTCGTCCACAGCTTCTGCATTTCTGTCGTCCACAGCTTCTGCACTTCTATTGTCCATAGCTTCTGTCATCTACTGTAGCTTCCCACTGAGTGAATTCCAGTTTACGTTTCCCTTTTTATTAAGTCTTCCATTGCATGCCTGTCTTCTATTCTGCCCTCAATTTTTGTTGTCCACTCTGCCTTTTATTTAAAACGTCCAAATGCCATAATCCTGTTTAAGTCGAAGTCAAGTCCTAGTGAAAATTCCGGAACTGTTTTCATTTCTCCCTGCCTTTTGTCTTCCTATTTTACTTCTGCCATCTATTTCTGTTGACTATTTTAATTGTCTTCTAGTCTTCAATTCCAGGGGAGGTTTTCTCTGTCAAGGTTTTAAAAGTGAAAGTTCAAAAAAAAAATATAGTCTACGTTTTAAAAATGTCCGGAGTGAGGCCCTTCGACCCCGATCGGGTTTGGGGGCGTCACAATAATGGTATTAGAGCTGCCATGTTTTAAAAGTGGTTCTGGAGAACTGTCTGGTTGCGCAACCCGCCACGCGAGATCGCTCCACCAACTGTAAGTGTTTAAGTTCCCGTAAAAGTTATGTTTATTAAATTTGATTATTGTTTATAGGATTTTCTTAGAAATGGTGAAAGGACATCAGGATGAAGCAAACGATAGTGCCAGTGCTATCGACCGTTTAACCGAACTGGTGGGTGTACAATCTCGAATGATAGAACACATGATGGTGAGAAGTGGATAATGGGAATAACAGTAATCATGGGAGTGCTCCACGTGACACCAGTGAAGACAAATTTCGACGGCTACAACCATCAACGTTCGACGGGCAGTCAACAACCCAGCTCACGCTGAGGAATGGATCCGGCATATCGAACGAATGTTCAACTACGCAGAGATGGAAGAAAGCAAGAAAGTGATATGTGCCACATTCCATCTCACCAAGAATGCAGAATTTTGGTGGGACACCATCCAGGCAACAACAGTAGCATTAAGCTGGGAAGGATTCAAAAAGATCTTCTATGAGAAGTACTTCTGTGAGGAAGGAAAAGATGATCGAATTCTCCCGACTACGCCAATTTGGATCGGTGGCCGAGTATGTTCGGAAGTTCGAGTCACTGTCTCGCTACGCACCTCATCTGGTGGCCACTAACAAAAACAAGGTACACCAGTTCATCCAGGGTCTGAAGATGGACCTTGTACGAAGAATCACGACTTGAGGTTTTGACGAGGGGCCATATACAAAGGTGGTGGCCAAGGCTTATAAGTTGGAGGCCTTAGAGATGAAGTTCTAGAGACAGATGGATTCATCAGAAAGGTTCTATTAGGATGTTCCTCAGCAACAACAAGGTCGTGATTGGCAACCACAGCAGTAACCGAACCGAGGCGTGAAGCGGCCCAATGAGATTGCTGCTTATCAGGATAAGGAGAAAAGAACAATGCGGGATCCTCAGCTTCTTGCATGCCCGCGTTGCCAGAAAAGTCACAGAGATGAATGCAAGCTCCTTACCGGCCATTGCTTTCGATGCAGCAAAGAGGGTCATCACGTCCGGGATTGTCCAACGCCCGAGTCGAGACCGAATCA
The DNA here is from genome assembly GCA_022432975.1 of Begonia masoniana. Lineage (NCBI taxonomy): Eukaryota > Viridiplantae > Streptophyta > Magnoliopsida > Cucurbitales > Begoniaceae > Begonia > Begonia masoniana. The sequence continues at coordinate 29,882,614 of CM039502.1, forward strand.
TGCTGTGCCAAGGGTTTTTGCATTAACAGAGAACGACGATGATGCCCAACACACAGGGATCACAAGTACGGTCCCATTGTAGAAGTTCATAAAATAGAGAACCTTAGGATGAGGGTAAAATGGATTAAGAGACCTTTAAGTCTAAACAAATTTTGGGGACAAAATTTCCATTAAGGTAGGTAGAATGTAACACCCGGCATTTTTGACCAGGAAATTATCCTTCGAATTATCGAACGGGTTTAGGTTTATATAAATATAATGAATGTTTTGGTGAAATTTGTTGGGATGTTTAGTGGAAAACTAAACAAAAGTGTAACAAAAAAAAATCATTTAGTTAGAAAACCAATGGAGGGACAGTTTAGGTAGGAATTAAGGTTGGTGGGAGGAAGCCAATGGATAAGAGCCAAGTGTCCAGGCTTGTTGAAGAAACCAAGTCCTCCCCTCTCTTTCTCTTCTCTACATGAAACCCTCCTCATTTCTCTTCTCTGTTTCTCTCCACTCTTATCTGTATTCTCTCTCCCAGACTACGAACGACCATCGAAGCTCCTCCGATCTCCCCAGTTTCTTTCTATTTTGCTGCCTAAGGTAGTCATCTACTAAAGTTAACGAGTTTGGACAAGTTAAATGTTAATTTTCTTGAAGTTTTAGGGTTAATGTTCGATCGTGCATGATGTAGATCCATGGATCGCTGAGGACTTATGATCAAAGCTGCAACTCACGGACAACAGGTAAGTTCATATGCGTAAGGTGGCCCTTAAGGCCCTACATCACAGAGATACTAGGTTAAAAATGTCGTCGGGTTATCATTGGGTAGTTAGGTCGATGATTCGACCATAAGTAAGTTTATTGCCATGCTCAGTGTATGGTTTAGATGTCTTGTTATTCATATGTATTTCGAATTGTTTTATAGTATGTTAAGTCTCTGCACAATGAATGTTCATGCATACACGTTTTTCTTAAAAGTCAGGTAAATGTTTTCAGCGCACGGTTTGAAGTTAAGAAAGATAAAACCTGTAATGTAATGTTCGGTTAAGTGTTGGACGGGGATTGGCATCCTGTTCTGTGTTTTTGTTCTGTAACTCTGTTATGTGCCTGATAGTGCACCGTGCCTGAAAGTGCACCTCTGCTGCGCCAGTTCCCCTATAAGCCCCACTTATACCCCCCTGACAGATAAAAGTAATGTTCTGTAATGTCACTGTATTTTGAAAGATCATGTATAGCATATGCATCACTGCATTTTATGTTCTTACTGAGCTTTAGGCTCATAGTTGAACTCCCTGATGTAGATATAGACCCGTGGATGAGGATTTTGTGCCTCAGGCTGACCAATAGATGGTTGGTGGCTCGAGCTTTCGGGTGTGGTTGCGGCAGCCAGACACATTTCTGACCAGAGAGAGTGAAGTGTTTATGTTTTTTACAATTTATGTTTTTTACAATTTATGTTTGGTGAATTCTTGAAGTTTATGTCAAGTTCTGTACAGCTTCTGAGATTTTAAAACTGTGTACAAACTCTGTGCTGATATTTTTAAAACTATGTTTTGAATCTGATTTTTGAAGTTTGAAGCTTTTTGTGTCAAGTGATATAAACTGTCAAACAGAGAGGTAGTCGATCGATCGGCTGTGGTAGCAGATCGATCAGTGAGGTGTTGCTATTTTAAAACAGTCGTCCACGCTGCCCTTTGAAAATAATCGTCCACACTATTCCTTAAAACAGTAGTCCAGTTCTGCAGTTGTCCACTGTACTCGCCCGTCGAGTAATTGTTTCAAGTATTTGGCTAAGTGTTAGTCGTCCATTCCGTCATTCAATTTTGTCGTTCATTCTGCCTGTTATTTTTAAATGTCCAAAGTCCATTCTTTCTTTCAATTCTGTCGTCTATTATGTCTTTCAATTTTGTCATCCGTTTTAAATGTCCAAAGTTCATTCTGCCTTTTATTTCAAACATCCTCTGTTGTCCATAGATTTTGCCTTTCATTTCAAACGTCCACGATTACTGCCTTTTATTTTAAACGTCCACAGGCTTCTGTTCTCTACTATTTTGTTTTGCCTTTGATTTCAAACGTCCACAGTTATTGGACTTCTGTCGTCCATGGCTTATGGACTTCTGTCATCCACAGCTTCTGCATTTCTGTCGTCCACAGCTTCTGCACTTCTGTTGTCAATAGCTTCTGTCATCCACTGTAGCTTCCCACTGCGTGACTTCCAGTTTACGTTTCCCATTTTATTAAGTCTTCCACTGCATGTCTGTCGTCTATTCTGCCCTCAGTTTCTGTTGTCCACTCTGCCTTTTATTTAAAACGTCTAAATGCCAGAATATTGTTTAAGTCGAAGTCAAGTCCTGGTGAAAATCCCAGAACTGTTTTCATTTCTCCCTGCCTTTTGTCTTCCTGTTTTACTTCTGCCATCTATTTTTGTTGACTATTTTAATTGTCTTCTAGTCTTCAATTCCAAGGGAGGTTTTCTCTGTCAAGGTTTTAAAAGTGAAAGTTCAAAAAAAAAATATAGTCCATGTTTTAAAAATGTTCGAAATGAGGCCCTTTGACCCCGATCGGGTTTGGGGGCGTCACAGTAATGGTATCAGAGCCGCCAAGTTTTAAAAGCGGTTTTGGAGAACTGTCTGGTTGCGCAACCCGCCACGTGAGATCGCTTTACCAAGTGTAAGTGTTTAAGTTCCCGTAAAAGTTATGTTTATTAAATTTGATTATTGTTTATAGGATTTTCTTAGAAATGGTGAAAGGACATCAGGATGAAGCAAACGATAGTGCCAGTGCCATCGACTGTTTAAACGAACTGGTGGGTGTACAATCTCGCATGATAGAATGCATGATGGCGAGAGAGGATAATGGGAATAACAACAATCTTGGGTGTGCTCCACGTGACACCAGTGGAGACAAATTCCGACGGCTTCAACCACCAACGTTCGACGGGCAGTCAACAGACCCAGCTCACGCTGAGGAATGGATCCGGCATATCGAACGAATGTTCAACTACACAGAGATGGAAGAAAGCAAAAAAGTGATATGTGCCACGTTCCATCTCACCAAGAATGCAGGATTTTGGTGGGACACCATCAAGGCAACAACAGTAGCATTAAGCTGGGAAGGATTCAAAAAGATCTTCTACAAGAAGTACTTTGACCGCAGTGTGAGGAAGGAGAAGATGATCGAATTCTCCCGACTACGCCAATTTGGATCGGTGGCTGAGTATGTTCAGAAGTTCGAGTCACTGTCTCGCTACGCACCTCATCTGGTGGCCAATGACGAAAACAAGGTACACCAGTTCATCCAGGGTCTGAAGATGGACTTTTTATGGGGAATCACAACTGGAGGTTTTGACGAGGGGCCATATACAAAGGTGGTGGCAAAGGCTTATCAGTTGGAGGCCTTAGAGACGAAGTTCTTGAGACAGAGGGATTCATCAGAAAGGTTCTATCAGGATGTTCCTCAGCAACAACATGGTCGTGATTGGCAACCACAGCAGCAACCGAACCGGGGCGTGAAGCGGCCCAATGAGATTCATGCTTATCCGGAAAAGACCAATGAGGGATCCTCAGCTTCCTGCATGCCCACGTTGCCAGAAAAGTCACAGAGGTGAATGCAGGCTCCTTACCGGCCATTGCTTTTGATGCGACAAAGAGGGCCATCACGTCCGGGATTGCCCAATGCCCGACACGAGACCGAATCATGTCGTGTCAAGGCTTTTTGCATTAACAGAAAACGACGACGATGCCCAGCACACAGCGATCACAGGTACGGTCCCATTGTAGAAGTTCATAAAATAGAGAACCTTAAGATGAGGGTAAAAGGGATTAAGAGTCCTTTAAGTCTAAGCAAATTTTGGGGACAAAATTTCCATTAAGGTGGGTGGAATGTAACACCCGGCATTTTTGGCCAGGAAATTATCCCTCGAATTATAGAACATGTTTAGGTTTATATTAATATAATAAATGTTTTGGTGAAATTTGTTGGGATATTTAGTGGAAAACTAAACAAAAGTATAACCAAAACAAATCATTTAGTTAGAAAACCAATGGACGAGCAGTTTAGGTAGGAATTAATGTTGGTGGGAGGAAGCCAATGGATAAGAGCCAAGTGTCCAGGCTTGTTGAAGAAGCCAAGCCCCCCTCTCTCTTTCTCTTCTCTACATGAAACCCTCCTCATTTCTCTTCTCTGTTTCTCTCCACTCCTCTCTGCATTCTCTCTCCCAAACGACGAACGACCATCGAAGCTCCTCCGATCTCCCTAGTTTCTTTCTATTTCGCTGCCTAAGGTAGTCATCTACTAAAGTTAACGAGTTTGGACAAGTTAAACGTTAATTTTCTTGAAGTTTTAGGGTTAATGTCCGATCGTGGATGATGTAGATCCGTTGATCGTTGAGGACTTACGATCAAAGCTGCAACTCACAAACAACAGGTAAGTTCATACGCGTAGGGTGTCCCTTAAGGCCCTACATTACAGAGATACTAGGTTAAAAATGTCGTCGGGTTATCGTTGGGTAGTTAGGTCGATGATTCGACCATAAGTAAGTTTATTGCCATGCTCAGTGTATGGTTTAGATGTCTGAAAGTGCACCGTGCCTGAAAGTGCACCTCTGCTGCGCCAGTTCTCCTATAAGCCTCACTTATACCCCCTGACAGATAAAAGTAATGTTCTGTAATGTCACTGTATTTTGAAAGATCATGCATAGCATATGCATCACTGCATTTTATGTTCTTATTGAGCTTTAGGCACATAGTTGAACTCTCTGATATAGGTACGTACCCCGTGGATGAGGATTTTGTGCCTCAGGCCGACCAATAGATGGTTGGTGGCTCGAGCTTTCGGGGGTGGTTGCGGCAGCCAGACACATTTCTGACCAGAGAGAGTGAAGTGTTTATGTTTTTTTACAATTTCTGTTTGTTGAATTCTTGAAGTTTATGTTAAGTTCTGTACAGCTTCTGAGATTTTAAAACTGTGTACAAACTCTGTGTTGATATTTTAAAACTATGTTTTGAATCAGATTTTTGAAATTTGAAGCTTTTTGTGTCAAGTGATGTAAACTGTCAAACAGAGAGGTAGTCCATCGATCGGCTGTGGTAGAAGATCGATCAGTGAGGTGTTGCTATTTTAAAACAGTCGTCCACGCTGCCCTTTGAAAATAGTCGTCCACACTATTCCTTAAAACAGTAGTCCAGTTCTGCAGTTGTCCATTGTACTCGCCCGTCGAGTAATTGTTTCAAGTATTTGGTTAAGTGTTAGTCGTCCATTCTGTCTTTCAATTCTGTCGTCCATTCTGCCTGTTATTTTTAAATGTCCAAAGTCCATTCTGTCTTTCAATTCTGTCGTCCATTATGACTTTCAATTTTATCGTCCATTTTAAATGTCCAAAGTCCATTCTACCTTTTATTTCAAACATCCACGGCTTCTGTTTTCCACAGATTTTTCCTTTCATTTCAAACGTCCACGGTTACTGCCTTTTATTTTAAACGTCCACAGGCTTCTGTTCTCTACTATTTTGTTTTGCCTTTGATTTCAAACGTCCACAGTTTCTGGACTTCTGTCGTCCACAGCTTCTGCATTTCTGTCGTCCACGGCTTCTGGACTTCTGTCGTCCACAGCTTCTGCATTTCTGTCATCCACAGCTCTTGGACTTCTGTCATCCACAGCTTCTGCATTTTTGTCGTCCACAACTTCTGCACTTCTGTCGTCCATAGCTTCTGTCATCCACTTTAGCTTCCCACTGCGTGACTTCCAGTTTACGTTTCCCGTTTTATTAAGTCTTCCATTGCATGCCTGTCTTCTATTCTGCCCTCAATTTTTGTTGTCCACTCTGCCTTTTATTTAAAACGTCCAAATGCCATAATCCTGTTTAAGTCGAAGTCAAGTCCTAGTGAAAATTCCGGAACTGTTTTCATTTCTCCCTGCCTTTTGTCTTCCTGTTTTACTTCTGCCATCTATTTCTGTTGACTATTTTAATTGTCTTCCAGTCTTCAATTCCAGGGGAGGTTTTCTCTGTCAAGGTTTTAAAAGTAAAAGTTCAAAAAAAAAATATAGTCTACGTTTTAAAAATGTCCGGAGTGAGGCCCTTCGACCCCGATCGGGTTTGGGGGCGTCACATTATATATCATACGTAATTTAAATGAATTATTTTGTAAAACAAATGTAAAAATTATGATTAATTGTAGAAGTGTGGAAAATCATGAAAGTTTCCAAAATTTCTTTTCATGGTATGATGGACACGTGGTAAAAATTCAAAAAAATTTAGGAAAATTTAATATTAGTTGATATATTTTTTGAGATCGCCACTAATATTTTTTAGATTGTTTTTTAGAACGGCCACCCGTTGTCGAGAATGGAAATATGTTGGGATTTGTATTATTAAAAAATTGATAGTTTAAGATTTGTTTTGTTAACAAAAATAATTTAAAATTTATTTTGTTAATAACAAATCTGAATTTTCATGTAAATTACCCAAAATAAAAATATGATCAATAGTACATATCTTTATGAAAAATATTGTAAATTAAATAGTTTTATAAAGAAAAAATGTTCTAATTGTTATAAGTGAACACGTATGTAGATTCTTAAACATCTTTGATTTTTTGCATAATTGACTTGTTTTTTCATCTTCATCGGGCATTGTCAATGATAAATGAATATTGGAAGATAATGATGGAAGATAATGATTAAGTTAAGGTGACCACAAAAACATTAGCAGCAATTATTAGAACACAATATTTTCGCATTTTGAAAAAAAATCTTTTTTTTTTCTAATTGCAAACTTTTAAAAGATGCATTACATTTTCATCTTTTTCAATTTGTTCGGGAAAAATACAAATTAACCCTAAATTTTGGATTATGTTCAATATGAACGCTGAATTTTTTTGATACAATATAAATCTCTAACTTTAGAATTTGATCAACTCATACATTGAATTCTTTTTTTTAAGAAAATGAATCTCAAATTTTGCACTCTGAACAAGTGAGATTTTGATTAGTTTTGTTGTCATCGTTACCAAACCAAACTGATATTATACTATTTTATATATTTTTATTTTTATTTTAAAAAATACAAAAATTAGGCCTAAAGGGTGCCCAAATCGACAAAATCAAGTCCAAATTGAGAAAAATCTAGATTGAAACTGAACCACAACCAAATTGAGAATATTGAAAATATTGGTTTGAGATTTATTTTGTTCACGATGCGAAGTTCAAATTTCATTAAGGTAGAATGAATTTCAAATTTCGAGATTCATTTGTTTAAAACAAAATTTTAAGATTTAAGTTGAAGCCATAAGGGTGGGTAAGATAGGACCGTGTAACACCCGGCATTTTTGCCATGTAATTATTTCCCGAATTATTAAGTGGGATTAATTCACTATTAATACAATGTATGTTTTGTTGGAAACCAAAACGAATGAGTTTATATTGAATTGGATAATGAGATGAAAACCAAACAAAAGTGTAACTAAACAAACAAGTTAGTTGGTAATGGATGGAAGGGTAAATTGGGAAGAAATTAAGGTTGGTAGGAGATAACCAATTGATGATTACCAAGTGGTAATAACTTGCTGAGAAACCTATCTATTCTCCTTCCTTCTACGTAAACATTCATATACATTTCTCCTTCTCTGTATTCGTCTCTACATTCTTTCTTCCAGTCGACAAAACAACCATTGAAGCTACTTCGATCTCCTCGGTTCCTCTCTGTTTCTTCGCTGGGGTAAGCATCTTTTAATGCTAACAAGTTTGGACAAGTTAAATGCGAGTTTTTACCAAGGTTTAGGGTTATGGTATTTGATGAAAACTCGCTGTTTTTGGATGAAAACACACCGGTTTGTTTTCTAAGGGTTTGAATGAGTTTGGAACAGATTCTATTAACTTATTAGTTAGCATTTGCAGCTATTTAATACCTCTTCATGCATACTACAGGTCCGAGCGTTCCAGGGACATTCAAGCATCTGACACCGCAGCAAACAGGTAAGTTCATAACCGTAGGTTGGCCCTTAAGGCCCTACATCACAGAGGTACTAGGGTTCCTGTTCTGTCGGGTAGTTTTGGGTAGAAATGTTATAGCTTCTGTTCAGTTTGTGTTCTGTGTTGTCTGCTCAGTCCACGTTCTAAGTTGTCTGTTTTCTATCTCACAATATGCCCTGCTATTTCTTATGTCTGCTGTTATAGGTTCAGGCACTGAGAATGTCATGCATACACTGTTTTCCTTAAAATTCATGCAAAACCGATTTCTGTACACTGTTTGAAACTAATAAGATAAAATCTGACTGAAATGTACCAGGTTAAGTGCGAGACAGGGACTGGCCACTGAACTGTTACTGTTTACCATTTACTGTACTGTTTCCCTGAATGTGCCTGATAGTGCACCCTCCCCCTCCCCCACTGTTTGCCAGTTTCCCTATAAGCTCCACTTAATTCTACTGCCACTGTAACTAAATGCTATGTACTGTCACCGTATTCTGAAAAATTGCATGCATAGCATTTTGCATCACTGCATACCGATTATGTCTTACTGAGTTTTAGACTCATAGGTGAACTCTCTGGTGTAGGTACTGAACCTGAAACCGAGGACCTTGTTCCTCAAAATGATGATCTGATGTAAATGGTGGATTGAGCTCACAGGGTGGTTGTTGCAGTCAGACATGTTTCTACTCTGAGGTTTCAGTTTTTAAGTAAAGTTTATGTCTGTAGGTTTTACTGAACTCTGGTGTTTTGTTTCAAAACTCTGTCTGGATTTTTGTTAGAAATTTGATTTATGTATAGGTTTTGTTGGTGTATTCTAAAACCTTTGTATTTGACAGTTGTATTTATGTTTTGAAATGTATTGAAATCATTCTGGAACTGCTGGAATCTTTTATCCGTTTGTGCATGGATGGCCTCTAGTTTTAGAGCTGTCCATGCAATCTGCTTCTTTGTTTCTGTCAATTGTAAAGTATGTTCTACAACTTTTATGCCCTCTATTTGTACTGTATTTGACAGTTAAAAGAGGTCTTGTGGTATTTTGGAATTTGTTTGGGATAATCTCTGATAATCTGTGCATGGATTGTCTCTGGTTTTGGAATAATCCATGCAGTTGTTTTCTTGATCTTCTGTTAGGTTTTCTAACTTCTGTCATGTTCCCATGCATGTTTTAAAACTGTGTTTAGAATCAGGTTTGAAGGTCTGAAACCCTTATGTCTTCTGCTTGATGCTGCCTGCCCGTATGTCTCCCTGTAAAAGTTGTAAATTTTGCCTTTAAAATTTATGTCTTCCGGCTGACGTCATCAAGGTCATCCGCCCAGTGTATTTATGTCTTCCGGCTGATGTCAGCATAAGTCTTCCGCCCAGTTTAAAACTCCGTCTTCCGGCTGACGTCACCCAAGTCATCCGCTCAGTGTAAATATGTCTTCCGGCTGACGTCATCCCAGTTTTTCCGCCAGTATAATGCTTATATCTTCCGGTTGACGTCATCCATCTTCCGGCTGACGTCATCTCCTCATCCGATCTCAGTTACTGTCTGTGTCTTCCACCTGACGTCACCCATCTTCCGGCTGACGTCACCACCTCTTCTGCCCAGTTTTACTCAGCCTCTTCCGTTGAATACTTTTCGTCTTTTGTCGTATCTGAATCCACCGATTGCTCTAATCTTCCGCCTGACGTCATCTCCGCTTCTGTCTTTGCATTTACATCTTCCGGTTGACGTCATTCAAAGTCTTCCGCTGCTCCTTAAAACTAAGTCTTCCGTCGGTTATTCGCCTAAGTCTTCCGCCAATGTTTCCTGTTTCCTCCTCCGCCAGCCTTATGCTAATTTCTGTTCTGTTATCCATTATTGAAACCTGTTTTAAATTTCTACACCCGAGAACTCTCTCTCCCTGTAAATGCTTTCTGTTACTCCCTGTAGTTTCTCCCTCTCTGTAAAGTTGCGTTTATAGGGTTTGCGATGACGGTGCATGTTTACTGTCATTCGATTCTGTTTTCCGTTAAAGTTTTAAAAGTTCAGTTGGCTTCCATAAGTTGTTCCAGTAACGCTGTCTGCTCTGTTTATGTTAAAAAAAAAAATAGTCACCGTTTTCCGTCCACTGTCCCGGAGTGATGGCTCCGATCCTGGACTCCGATTGGGTTTGGATCTGGGCTGTCACAGTTGTGGTATCAGAGCGACAAGGTTTTAAAACCGATTCTGTGAAATGTCTGACTGCACAATCGCCACGTGAGATCGCTCCACCAACTGTAAGTGTTTAAAAATTTCTGTAAAAGTTCTGTTTATTAAGTTAGGTTATTCTGTTTATAGGGTTTATTAGAAATGGTGAGAGGACATTAAGAAGAGTCAAGCGAAAGCTCTCGAGCCATTGACCGACTAATCAAACTGGTGGGTGCACAGTCACGCATGGTTGAACGCATGATGGCCAGAGAAGATGATAGAAACAATAACCATGGGAATAACAATCGTGATAATGCGCCGCGAGACAGCAGTGGAGACAGATTCCGGCGACTCCAGCCGCCTTCATTTAATGGACTGTCTACAGACCCGACCCGTGCAGAGACTTGGATTCGAACTATTGAAAAGATGTTCAGTTATGCAGAAGTAGAAGACAACAAGAAAGTTATTTGTGCCACGTTTTATCTCACTGAAAGTGCTGGATTTTGGTGGGACACAGTGCAGTCTACTACTGTGGCATTAAGCTGGGAAGGGTTCAAAAGAATCTTCTACGAAAAGTACTTTGACCGTGGAGTGAGGAAGGAGAAGTTACTTGAATTCTCTCGGCTGCGACAGTATGGATCGGTGGCCGAGTATGTTCAGAAGTTTGAGTCGTTATCCCGATATGCAACGCACATGGTGGCCACTGATGAGAACAAGGTACCAATGGCTTCTTCCGATTTCAGTTATTCGGGAGATGGAATTCTGAAGTTCAAAAACAGATGGTATGTTCCGAAAGACGAAGAGCTACGGAAGCACATCTTGTCGGAAGCCCATTCATCTTCTTTCTCTGTACATCCTGGAAGCATGAAGATGTATCAGGATTTGAAACTTCACTTCTGGTGGCCGAATATGAAGAATGAAGTGGCCAAATACGTGGAGTCTTGCATGATATGTCAACAGGTCAAAGCTGAACATCAACGACCAAGTGGAACGCTTCAGCCTCTCCCGATTCCCGAATGGAAGTGGGAGAACATCACAATGGACTTTGTTGTTGGCCTTCCAAGAACAGCTAAAGGCCACAATAGCATATGGGTCATAGTGGACAGATTGACGAAGTCAGCCCATTTTCTACCTGTGAAGACGACATTCTCCATGGATCAGAATGGTGAGCTATATATTAGTGAGATTGTCAAGCTGCATGGTATTCCAGTGTCAATTGTTTCGGACCGGGATCCTAGATTCACTTCCAGGTTTTGGAAAATTTTGCAGAACTCTCTGGGCACCAGGTTGGATTTCAGCACGGCGTTTCATCCACAGAAAGACGGGCAGTCTGAAAGAACAATTCAAATATTAGAGGATATGTTAAGGTCGTGCGTGCTGGAATTTCATGCTCCTTGGAGTAGATACCTACCGCTTGTGGAGTTCGCTTACAACAATAGCTACCAGGCTACAATCGGTATGGCTCCGTATGAAGCTCTCTACGGCAGAAAGTGTAGATCCCCATTGTGTTGGAATGAGGTCGGAGAAACCAGGCTTATCGGCCCTGAGATATTACAGCAGATGTCCGAGGTGATAGCTGCTATCAAACAACGAATAAAAATTGCTCAGAGTCGACAGAAGAGTTATGCGGACAATAGAAGAAGAGACTTAGAATTCGCTGTGGGCGATGAGGTATTCCTGAAGGTGTCGCCTTTTAAGGGCGTAATGAGATTCGGTAAGAAAGGGAAGCTCAGCCCACGGTTCATTGGCCCTTTTCCCATCCTGAAGCGTGTGGGAAACATGGCTTATAAACTACAGTTGCCAGCATCGATGGATGGGGTCCACAATGTTTTCCATGTGTCAATGCTGAGAAAGTGCGTACGAGATCCAACCCAGATAGTAGAACATGTGGACTTTGATATCATGCCGACGCTGACCTAAGAGGAAAGGCCTATACAGATATTGGATATGTCACTCAAAGTGTTGCGTAATCGAGTGGTCCCATTGGTGAAAGTTTTGTGGCGAAATCATAATGTGGAGGAAGCCACGTGGGAAAGACAAGAAGATGTTAGAGCCCAATATCCGGAGTTATTCGCTTAGGCAAATTTTGGGGACAAAATTTCTGTTAAGGTGGGTGGAATGTAACACTCGGCATTTTTGCCATGTAATTATTTCCCGAATTATTAAGTGGGATTAATTCACTATTAATACAATGTATGTTTTGTTGGAAACCAAAACGAATGAGTTTATATTGAATTGGATAATGAGATGAAAACCAAACAAAAGTGTAACTAAACAAACAAGTTAGTTGGTAATGGATGGAAGGGGTAAATTGGGAAGAAATTAAGGTTGGTGGGAGATAACCAATGGATGATTGCCAAGTGGCAATAACTTGCTGAGAAACCTACCTATTCTCCTTCCTTCTACGTAAACATTCATATACATTTCTCCTTCTCTATATTCCTCTCTACATTCTTTCTTCCAGTCGACAAAACAACCATTGAAGCTACTTCGATCTCCTCGGTTCCTCTCTGTTTCTTCGCTGGGGTAAGCATCTTTTAATGCTAACAAGTTTGGACAAGTTAAATGCGAGTTTTTACCAAGGTTTAGGGTTATGGTATTTGATGAAAACTCGCTGTTTTTGGATGAAAACACACCGGTTTGTTTTCTAAGGGTTTGAATGAGTTTGGAACAGATTCTATTAACTTATTAGTTAGCATTTGCAGCTATTTAATACCTCTTCATGCATACTACAGGTCCGAGCGTTCTAGGGACATTCGAGCATCTGACACCGCAGCAAACAGGTAAGTTCATAACCGTAGGTTGGCCCTTAAGGCCCTACATCACAGAGGTACAAGGGTTCCTATTCTGTCGGGTTGTTTTGGGTAGAAATGTTATAGCTTCTGTTCAGTTTGTGTTCTGTGTTGTCTGCTCAGTCCACGTTCTGAGTTGTCTGTTTTCTATCTCACAATATGCCCTGCTATTTCTGATGTCTGCTGTTATAGGTTCAGGCACTGAGAATGTCATGCATACACTATTTTCCTGAAAATTCATGCAAAACCGATTTCTGTACACTGTTTGAAACTAATAAGATAAAATCCGACTGAAATGTACCAGGTTAAGTGCGAGACGGGGACTGGCCACTGAACTGTTACTGTTTACCGTTTATTGTACTGTTTCCCTGAATGTGCCTGATAGTGCACCCTCCCCCTCCCCCACTGTTTGCCAGTTCCCCTATAAGCTCCACTTAATTCTACTGCTACTGTAACTAAATGCTCTGTACTGTCACCGTATTCTGAAAAACTGCATGCATAGCATTTTGCATCACTGCATACCGATTATGTCTTACTGAGTTTTAGACTCATAGGTGAACTCTCTGGTGTAGGTACTGAACCTGAAACCGAGAACCTTGTTTCTCAAAATAATGATCTGATGTAAATGGTGGATCGAGCTCACAGGGTGGTTGTTGCAGTCAGACATGTTTCTGCTCTGAGGTTTCAGTTTTTAAGTAAAGTTTATGTCTGTAGGTTTTACTGAACTCTGGTGTTTTGTTTCAAAACTCTGTCTGGATTTTTGTTAGAAATCTGATTTATGTATAGGTTTTGTTGGTGTATTCTAAAACCTCTGTATTTGACAGTTGTATTTATGCTTTGAAATGTATTGAAATCATTCTAGAACTGCTGGAATCTTTTATCCGTTTGTGCATGGATGGCCTCTAGTTTTAGAGCTGTCCATGCAATCTGCTTCTTTGTTTCTGTCAATTGTAAAGTATGTTCTACAACTTTTATGCCCTCTATTTGTAATGTATTTGACAGTTAAAAGAGGTCTTGTGGTATTCTGGAATTTGTTTGGGATAATCTCTGATAATCTGTGCATGGATTGTCTCTGGTTTTGGAATCATCCATGCAGTTGTTTTCTTGATCTTCTGTTAGGTTTTCTAACTTTTGTCATGTTCCCATGCATGTTTTAAAACTGTGTTTAGAATCGGGTTTGAAGGTCTGAAACCCTTATGTCTTCTGCTTGATGCTGCCTGCCCGTATGTCTCCCTGTAAAAGTTGTAAATTTTGCCTTTAAAATTTATGTCTTCCGGCTGACGTCATCAAGGTCATCCGCCCAGTGTATTTATGTCTTCCGGCTGATGTCAGCATAAGTCTTCCGCCCAGTTTAAAACTCCGTCTTCCGGCTGACGTCACCCAAGTCATCCGCTCAGTGTAAATATGTCTTCCGGCTGACGTCATCCCAGTTTTTCCGCCAGTATAATGCTTATATCTTCCGGTTGACATCATCCATCTTCCGGCTGACGTCATCTCCTCATCCGATCTCAGTTACTGTCTGTGTCTTCCGCCTGACGTCACCCATCTTCCAGCTGACGTCACCACCTCTTCTGCCCAGTTTTACTCAGCCTCTTCCGCTGAATACTGTTCGTCATTTGTCGTATCTGAATCCACCGATAGCTCTAATCTTCCGCCTGACGTCATCTCCGCTTCTGTCTTTGCATTTACATCTTCCGGCTGACGTCATTCAAAGTCTTCCGCTGCTCCTTAAAACTAAGTCTTCCGTCGGTTATTCGCCTAAGTCTTCCGCCAATGTTTCCTATTTCCTCCTCCGCCAGCCTTATGCTAATTTCTGTTCTGTTATCCATTATTGAAACCTGTTTTAAATTTCTACACCCGAGAACTCTCTCTCCCTGTAAATGCTTTCTGTTACTCCCTGTAGTTTCTCCCTCTATGTAAAGTTGCGTTTATAGGGTTTGCGATGACGGTGCATGTTTACTGTCATTCGATTCTGTTTTCCGTTAAAGTTTTAAAAGTTCAGTTGGCTTCCATAAGTTGTTCCAGAAACGCTGTCTGCTCTGTTTATGTTAAAAAAAAAATAGTCACCGTTTTCCGTCCACTGTCCCGGAGTGATGGCTCCGATCCTGGACTCCGATTGGGTTCGAATCTGGGCTGTCACAGATCGAGTCCCGAGAACCGGCTCTGACCGCCTTTTTAGGTCCCAAATCCACGGTTCTCGGTCCGATTTTGGCCTTTCCATGAAATCTCCTGTCGATTTCAGTCCATATCCTAAAATCACAAAAAATTTGGATCAGACTGATTATTAAAAAAAATAGCAAGTTATGTAACGCCCGGGCTTTCGGGTTTTCAGATTTTCTGATTTCTAGGGTTATTTTTATAAATACGTAATTTAATCCCGTTTTGCGAGCGGGAGGTTTCATTAGAGCTCTAAGAATTTATGAGGATTTTTAGAGGAATAAGTGAAATTTTAGAAATCCAAATCGAAAGAGTAATGCTAGAGTTCCGTTTTAGCCTTTTAGTATGTTAATTCGTAAAGATAGTAAAATAAGTCCGTTTTGCAAACGGGAAGTTTTGTTAGAACCCTTGGAATAAATTAGAATATTTTGTGGATTAAGAGAATTTTGGAGAAACCAAATCGATAGGTGAAATTACGAAATATGTGGATAATTGATTGAGTGACAAACTTGTAATTATGGAATCATAATTTTTTATACAAAAAACTCAACCATTTTCTCTTCTCTTCTCCATTTTTCACGCCAAGCTCTAGAGAGCTTTTCCTTTGCAATTTTTGGGCGATTTCTTCCTCCCTCTCACGGCGCTTCATCAATCGTCCATTCAACTCTCAGTTTTCTTCCGATTTTCCTTCTCTGATCAACGTTCTAGGTAAGCTCCGATCTTTAGGTATGTTTCGTTTAGTTTTTAGGTTGTTATTCGTTAAGTTTTATCGAGCTAGGGTTTATGTAAATTTATGTTTTTGGTTAGAAATCGTTAGTTTTGATATATTGTTGATGATTGATGATAGATTGATGGTTATAGATTATTTTTAGATTGAAAATGGATTTAGGATTTGGGTTTTGTGTTTGGAATATATTGTTATAATGTATATTGGAATTTGGGATTATTAGGCGTGATCACTAAGAGTGGTTTGAAAATTTTCTATGGCATATTAAAGTAGACGTTATGGGTGACGTATAGGCGCTTGAATGGTTGTGATCGAATGTCGGATTAGGGAGGAATTTGTGTTTGAATGTGTGCACGTAAGGTGTTTGATAAAATGTCTAAATGAATAGTTGAATAGTTTTGGGAGTAATTTATGAGGAATTGAACTCCGAATTAGTTATGGACGTAAGAATTATGTTTTGAGGTGTCGGTAAAGGATTAATTCCACTTGAGATGTTTTGCGAAAGTGAGAATTTAGTTATCCCGAGCGAGTTTTAATGCAACGTTTTGATGTTTAGGTTTTTCAGGTTCCACGGTTAAGAGTTCGGATAGAGATAAATTGCTAAGGACGCCGGTAAGTAGTGTATGTTTACGTGTTGCCCTTTTGGCCTACATCACAGGACGTTAGGATTTGTTTGCATGTTTTACGTATGTTTAGTATATGCATCATGTTTTAGAAAAAGTACGAAAATATTTTAGCATATGTTTTCACGATTTGAATGTAGAAACTACAACGATGTAAAACAAAAATGTATAGTGTCTGAGGGAAGTGGTTCACCCTTCAGATGTAGATTGTGGAACGTCCAGAAAATGTATGGTGTTCGAAGGAAGTGGTTCAACCTTCGGATGAATTTGTGGAACGTCTAGAGATGGAGAAACTAATCCGCCCTCCATTGGTAGAGGATTACATGAATGAATGATAGAAACAATAAAAATGTTAGAACGGAAACGAAATGATTATGTACGATGAAACATAAATGAATGATAGAAACGATGAAAATGCTAAAACGGAAACGAAATGATTATGTACGATGAAACAGTAGAAACTGCATATGTTAAGTTAAATGTTTTAAATTTGTGTTTGCATTACTTGCTAAGCATTAGGCTTATAGTGTGAGTTTTGTGATGTAGGTGAAGAAGAACAGGTACGGTGAGTTTCATGAGCATGTTAGGATTACGGACGCGATTGGAGGAGTACGACCATGGTAGCAACCCGGCAACATTGTTAGGGCGATTCCGACCGTGGTTAGTATGAGTTAGGTGTCTATTTTGTTTGGAAATGATTATGAAGTTTTGAGTATGTGTATTGAATCGTGATGGAAGAAAGTATGAAAATGTTTATGTATGTGGATCGAATGGTTTTGATAGAAAAACGTATTAAAGGTTGAGTTTTGATTGAATATGGTGTTTGTAGAATGCTTAGAATGTGAAGTCGTTATTTGAAAAAAATATACTGGAATTGTTTGGATGTTTTTAAAGCTGTAGGGACTTGCTCAGTTTTTAGAGCGATCCACGCAGTTGGTTTTCATGAATTTTAAACACGTGTTCGGGTATGTTTTTGAGTCGGGAGTTCCGGGGTTTTGAGGATTTTGTGTTTAAAAAGGTTGGGAAATGTTTAGGGAAGTATAATGTGAAGTGTAGATGGGATAAAGGAGAAAAGAATGGTCAAGTGTAAGAAAATTGGTAGGTGGGCGCTGATGAGCGCGATGGCCAGGCGCTGGTGCTCGCTGGCCGGGCGCGGCGCGCACGCGGGGTGCACGCTGGAGCGCGCTGGGCGCTCTGCGCGGGCCCAGGATGCTGCCCTTACGATCGATCGCGCCCGGGGGGCGATCGATCGTGGTTTAGGGTCGCTTTTAGTCGGGAAACCCGAGCCGGCCCGATCGATCGGGCTTGGGCGCGATCGATCGTGTTTGGCATTTTCTTTTATTTTCGACTTTTCAAAACCTGTTTCAACCCGACCTTTTACGATACTTTTTAAACGTATTTTACGGGTGACCTCCACGTATTTTAAAGGATTTTAAGAGCCCAGAAACCAAGTCGACGTTTTTCTGAGAAAGGGTTTTTACTTCGTTTTAATGATTTAAAAGTTGACGAATTTTATGCCCGTCATATTTAAGTTAAAGTTAGGCTGTTTAAGGTCGATCTAATCTAGGTGGGTCAATTGTCTATGTCCCTTTTATCTTAGAATATTAAGTAAAAAGAAAAATTTTACGTGTAATTTCGAGGGCTTAGATCAAAGTAAAGTCAACGTCAGGTCAAGTCTTATGACGGCCCTACGGGGTTGGGGTCGTTACAGTTATGGTATCAGAGCCACGTGGTCGCAATCGTTCAGTTGATTACCTAACAATGCCACTCGCCCCATGGAAGTGCTTCGCCAACTGTAAGTGTTTAAGTTTAAGTAATGATCTATAGATGTTTATAGTATTTTGTGTTTTCTAACATGTCTAGGTACAAGAAAAGGCCGTGAGTACCTAAGCAACCTCGAATGGATCCCAATAGCCAGTTTATGGACATATTACGCCAACAGTCAGAACAGATAGGGGTTTTGCTAAATCAAAATGGACAAGGCAACAATTCTCAGGACCAAGGTGGAGAAAGATTTAGGCGGCTTAGGCCTCCGACCTTTGATGGACAGTCTCTGGATCCCACTTGCGCCGAGGAGTTGATCCGCAAGATCGAGAGCATGTTTGCTTATGCTAAGGTAGAGGAAACCGACAAGGTAACATGTGCGGTATTTAACTTGGATAAGGATGCCATTTTCTGGTGGGATACAGTGATGGCCGCTACGGATACGAAGGTCATGACGTGGGAACAGTTCAAGACGACGTTTTACAATAAGTATTTTAACCGCACCCACCGAGCCAACAAAAGAGCAGAGTTTTCCAAACTATGCCAAACGGGAACAGTGGCCGAGTGTGTACAAAGGTTTGAGTCACTATCTCGCTATGCAGGTCCTTTAGTTTGTGGAAGGTTTAAAGTTAGAGATTCTGAAAGGAGTAAAGACTGTGGGCATCGACGACGTGCCGTACCATTTGGTTGTGGCCAAGGCCTTAGAGCTGGATGATATCGAGATGAAGCTTCAGCAACAAAGTGAAACGTCAAAGAAGCTCTTCAAAGAAGTTACAACTCAACAAAGTGATGAAGAGCAACAGCCTTACGGGGCACAAAAAGGACGAGTGACGAAGAAATTAGTCAACGTGCCCCTTTGTATTTGCAGTTCCCTCAATGCCCAACGTGTAAGAAGTTCCATGATGGGGTGTGCAAGGCAGGTTCGGGCCGGTGTTTTAATTGTAATGAGCAAGGTCATATTTCTATGGACTGTCCAAAGAAGAACCAAGGAAGGTGCTTCAAGTGTCAAGAGATAGGACATCTCTCCAGGAACTGTCCTAAGAAAGGTAAAGGTCAGTGTTTTAATTGCAACAAGACGGGCCATCTTGCCAGAGACTGCCCGACATGAAACAAAGGACTCACAAGAGCATCACCAAGAATCTTCTCCCTCAATAGTGTAGACAACGAAGAGCAGCCTATCGTAGTTGCAGGTATGTTTCATTTTAATTAATTATAGAAGATGCTAAAGTAGAAATGTTAGGATAAGTCATATAGAAGTTATGTAACATGTTTGAACTAGACTCGAGGACTAGGGAGGTAAGGAGATTTGGATTTAAGGCGTTAAATTATCTGCAACAAGTTTGCTAACAAGATAGCCGTTTGAGGAAATTGATGTAAAGGATTGAGGAGAATACTTAGGACTTGATCTTTGAGAAAGCAGAAGTGGATAGATTAATTAGTGAATTTTAGAGAAAACCCTAAGAGGACATAAATAATTGTTTATGTGTTGAGAAACTTAGTGAAATGATTGGAATTGGTATTATGTAGTTTATGAAGTAGGAAAAGGGAAGGTTGGAAGTTGAGGTTTAATTCATCAGAATCTAGTGGCGTGCGATTTGGGAAAATATAGGAAATTTTGAATGAGGAAAATAGGAACTATGCGACGTAAGGTAAATGGGATGGTTGGATAGATTTTGGATTTTGGATTGTGTTAAAAGGATAAGTGTAGAGATGTAACGACCCCAGAGGAATCGTCACATAATTCATGGCTTTCTTAATCATTTAATTCTTATTACTCACACTTTACTCATTTTTGGTAATATACATTTTTCTGAAATATAATTTAGCTTAAGACATCACACATTAGGCATCGCTCGGCAGAGGAGTACATTATACATCTGCCGGCGGGCAGGGTAAAATGCTCCATCCGATAAAAGACTTTAGCTCTTAAGCTGCACCTACCGATGGAGAAATAAACTTGCATCTGCCGATCATACCCCAACAGATTTCTATACTTAATCACTTACTCCTGCCGGTCACTAAATGACAAGCAAGGAGTTCACATCTTCCGGTAGAGAAAGATTTCATCATCCGATTCGTCACGTGAAACTCGCGTGACTCACTTATCACCGCCTAATAGAGGACATCTTCCGATGAGCACGTGCTTAACACGTGACCCTTTAAAACTTCACTAGATAGAAGATATCATCCGGTGGGCACGTGCATCACTCGTGGTTCATTAGCCTCGTTCAACATCAGCAATTCGCTACACATACCGGTCACTAGACGACAAAATAACGTCTTCATCGTTCGGAAGCTAGACGACAAAATTAAACTTACATCTTCCGATGGCTTAAACACTCTACATCTACCGGTCACTGGGCGATGAAATAACACTTACATCATCCAGTAACTTAAATACACCTCATCTGCCGATCACTAGACGACAAAATAGCACTCTCATCGCACTACATCTACCGATCACTAGATGACAAAATAGCACTCTCGTCATCCGATAGCTTAAACACACTACATCTACCGATCACTAGATGACAAAATAGCACTCTCATCATCCGATAGCTTAACCTTCATTGACTTCAAACTTCAATGGCATAACATTCATATTAATGAAAATCAGTAACTCACCCAGAATTCATATAGCGGAAGACTTAAGCAAACAGACCAACCAATGCTCCTTAAAATTATTTCCAGATTCAGTGGTCAACAGACATCTTTAAAAGAAGACTCAATGTTATGAAATAGACTTATCCTACTTAAACTATCATATTCGTTATCATAACTAAAATCATAAAAACATTAACCAGGGGTCTCCTTTGCCATCCAGTCACAGATTTGCTACCTGAAAACATTCCAGCAACCGAGCTTAGACATCCTCATTAACTTTGAGATCCTCACCTGAAAACTCGTCACCTACATCATAAGGTTTAAACTATAAGCCTAATGCTTAGTAATGAATGCATTACTAATAAGTATGCATGAATGCTCATTTTAAGAAATTAAATGCTCATGAATCTTTTCTTATTCATACTCATACTCAAGTCTTCATCCTGGTTCATCATTCATATTCATTGTTCATAATCATCATTCGTATACATCATTCATATTCATCGTTCATATTCATTGTTCATAATAATCATTCATATACATCATTCATATTCATCGTTCATATTCTTCGTTCACGTTGTGTGGATTAAGGGAGGATTTGTGCCGTTAAAGGGGGTTTGACAGTGAGAGTGCATATAGTTCCCTTGCGGGTCGTATCATGGTCCTTCTTTTGGACAGTGACATACGTCAAACCGCCCCCAACCCTCACTTAATTCACGTTGCATAAGTTTTATATTCTTATCTTGTTCATGAGAAAGTATACTCTTAAAACATTTTCATATGCATAAAACATTTATGATGCATGAACATGAAGATTCTTAAATCATCAAGCTACTGAACAGAGCACCATTCGACGTGAAACTTTACCACTGAGCTAATCATCAGCATAAACATTAGACAGTAACATAAGGGAAACTTCTAATCATCATATGGGTTTCTACCTAGCATCCTTTGATGTAGGGTCCTAATGACCGAGAAACCTACACATTCACTTACCTAGTCTCCTTAGCAATTTGAGCTCATTTCTCTTCAACTTCTTCACCTAAAACATTTACATTGCAGTAGTTAAAACGAAATCCTATTAGTTCTAATCACAAGTCATCCTAGGATCTAATAGCTATAGTCACTCCCAAATCCTTAGTATAGTTCTCAGTGCAGTTTGAAATCCAAAACCCAAAACAGACAGATTCGGTTAGCGATAATTCAGGGTTGGTTGTTTAATGTCCAAAATCGACTCGAAATGACATTACCACTTTCAGATTTTAAAATACCCTTACTAATACTCGGCCATTGAAGAGCCCAGAACTTCAACACATAGCAGAAAATAGAGCTTAACGACTAAAAGATAGCTACATTGCCAAACTCGTACCTCGAACACAAAGTAGCCGAGAAGCAGCAAGGAAACCGATCGTCGAAAGAGGGATTTTCAGCTGACAGAGAGCGAGAGCTCGGGAGGGGACATCACCGAGAGTAAGAGATGACGGCTACAGTGGTTTAAATGAGGTTTGAATCCTTTCTTTTTTCTTTAAATACTGGTCTCAATCCTCCATTATTACAACTTTGTCACTCAACCTAGTTTAAATCCACATGTAATTAATTAAGCTTGGCATAAAATTCTAAACCGTGAAGATTGAATAATCATGGCCGTTAATTCAGTTAGGAAGTCACCTGATTGAAGTTGTCGGGTGTTACAAGAGATTTGTTAGGTTTAAAGGAGAGTTAAAAATAAGAAGGTTAGTTGTTAAGAAGTCAGAGTTTCGTGTGAGGCCGAGGACTTTTGAGGGTATTGGATGAAAGGAAAGGAAGGTTGCACGAAAACTGTGCAAGTGAGCTTAGGAGTGTGGTTAAGTGAGAGGGTGTAAAGCAATTCTCCTAGTAATGGATGGTGTCATCGCTGAACCGGAGGAGAGGTGTTCTTCATTGGCTTCATACGCGACTCCAGCCAGCTCACACAGTCTAGATACTAAGGATGGAAACAATAGCTGCCCTTTTGACTTCAGAGCGTTTGCATATAAATTTCTGTAACACCCAAAAATTTACGATAACGCATATAACCTTAGTTAGAGTATGTCGGGAGGATTTAACTTTAACCCTAGGGACTTTCTAAGATTGCGAGAATGAAGTGTAAATGGAGGAAGTGGAGGATGACATTGAAGGAAAATCTTAGGATATTTTTGTGCTTTGCTTAACTAATTAAATTTGAAGAAAGAAAAGTGAGGTAAGGGGGAAACTAACATGGGATTAAAGAAGAAAAGAGGAAGTGAGGTTAATTTGTAAAATATAGAAATTGGTGGAAAGAAATCAAAAGTAGAAAAGAACATTTGGTTTAAAATTGGTAAAGTGGTGGAAAATTAATACTTTTCTTCTTCTTTCCTCCTTCCACGCATCCCCTGTGAGTTCCTCCATTTTTTCAACTTCAAGCTTGGTTTGGTGAAGATTTGCAAGGAATTTTAAGGTAAGCTTACATGGGGTTTGATAATAATGCATTTAGGAGATGACTTTAGGGTTTTAGAGATATTTTTGTTGATTTTAGTGAGGCTTTAGAAAACCCTTGAGGTCCAAATTTTGTGGTTGGTTAGTGGATTTCCTTCCCAAATTTCATGGTTTAAATGTTAGATGGATTAGTTTAGATGATCTTTGGAGTTAGAATTAGGATTTGGTGAAAGTTATGGAAAAACCGGATTTGTGGAGTATGAACACCGATTCTGTTTTTGGCATTTCTGTTCAGACAAGTTACTTGGTTGGTTAATTTGAGTGTTTCAATGGATAGTAGACGTGTAGAGGTTTACAGATTGGGGTGTCATGTCGAAATCCGTTGAAAAACAAATAAGTTATGGCCGTTTGAAGTTGGACGCTAAAAGTTGTAGGAAAAATCAGATTTGAATGGTTATGTAACATCCGGTTTTACGGAGTTTTTGTATTCCAATAAATAATGACATTTTTGTAAATATGTCAAATTAAGTCTATTTTGCGAACGAAAAGTTTTAATGGAACCTTAATAATAAATTGGAATTATTGGTGAAATATGAAAATTTGGAAAAACCGAATCGTTAACTAAATAACGAAATAATTGGACGAATGCAAATAAAATTATAAGGAAGGGCAAATTGATAATTTGACAAGCCAATTTTTAATAAAATCACAAATCCCACCCTTTTTCCTCAACACTTACGCGATTCTCTTTTTCTTTCCCTCTCCTCGTGCAACTTTTCTCCTCCCACGGCGACGTCCTCCTTCCGGCGACCAACGCCGCTCAGATCTACTCCCGTTCTTCACGTTCTCTTCTCCAATTCCGACCCTAGATATGAATCTATAGTTTTGGTACGTTAGATTTCAATTTCTAGGGTTTAATATGGTTAGGGTTTGTTAGGGTTTTCATTAAAAACGTGGATTGAGGTTCGAAATTGATAGGTTTAGCTTAGTTATGCCTCTAATTGACGTATTGAGGGTTATTTGACGTAGTTAGCCAATGTATTTGTGAATGTTAGGGTTTTAAAGGTTTTGAGTTTTGGAAAAAACTCTATTAATGGGGGTTTGAGGCGTTGAGCGTAAATTGTTCGATAAAATGCCTCAATAAGCTAGAATAGAGTTTTCCTTTAACTAGAAGTTTATAGTTTTCGAGATTCAAAGGTTTAGACTCGATTTTAACAACTATTGTTGTGAATTGCCATAAGTGAACAATGCTCGTGGACGGAGCTAGAATTGCGACGGACGCGAGGTCAGTCTCCATGACTCGTTTGGTCGATTGGCCTACACCATAAGATTATGTCGATTGAGGAATTGAAGATGTTTGTTGTGTTGGGTAATTAAGTTGGGTAGTTAGTTTAGTTATGTTGTTGAATGTATAAGTTTATTGTTTGTTGTGCTTTGTTTTCGTTATGTCATTGTACATGTTCACGCATCATGGTTTTATAAAAAAAGCACAAAAGGGAATTTCCATGCATGTTTTTACTAAACGGAAAAGGATAACAAAAAGGTAAATGAAAGTAATGATGGTCACGTCGGTGACGGTGGTTCAGACATGGCTGTCGAATGAAGCATGTTTTTCCCCCGGTTAGATACAAGGGCTATCCAATCGTCGGATGTACCGCTTCTATCTAGCGAGAGTGAAGCCCCGGTGACATAAATGAAATGAAATGAATAGCGAAAAGGTAGGATGCATGATTTATGAACTGTACATGCATAGCATTCACGTGCATTCACTTAGACTTACTGAGCCTCTAGCTCACATTTTATTTTCTATGGTGTAAGTGTGTGACGACCCCCGACCCGATCGGGGTCCGAGGAGCCATCACTCCAGGACATTCAAAACGAGAATTATTATTTTTTTTTTTTGTAAACAAAGCAGACTGAGCTCTTTAAAACAAACCCTTAAAACTTTACAGAGAGAGAAAACCTTCTCTAGATTTAAAAGCAAAACGGGAAAACAGTTAAACCGGACTGCAGAATGAATTACAGAAGGAAATCAGAATATTTGGAACATTTACATAAAAGACTGGATGGACGACGAGCATGCAGAGGAAATATGATAAAATACATGCAGTGAATGAACTACTGACAGAAATGAACTGTTCACCGGTGGAAGTGAACTACTGACAGAAATGAACTGTTCACCGGTGGAAGTGAACTACTGACAGAAATGAACTGTTCACCGGTGGAAGTGAACTACTGACAGAAATGAACTGTTCACCGGTGGAAGTGAACTACTGACAGAAATGAACTGTTCACCGGTGGAAGTGAACTACTGACAGAAATGAACTGTTCACCGGTGGAAGTGAACTACAAACAGAAATGACTGTTCACCGGTGGAAGTGAACTACTGACAGAAATGAACTGTTCACCGGTGGAAGTGAACTACAAACAGAAATGACTGTTCACCGGTGGAAGTGAACTACAAACAGAAATGACTGTTCACCGGTGGAAGTGAACTACTGACAGAAATGAACTGTTCACCGGTGGAAGTGAACTACTGACAGAAATGAACTGTTCACCGGTGGAAGTGAACTACTGACAGAAATGAACTGTTCACCGGTGGAAGTGAACTACTGACAGAAATGAACTGTTCACCGGTGGAAGTGAACTACTGACAGAAATGAACTGTTCACCGGTGGAAGTGAACTACTGACAGAAATGAACTGTTCACCGGTGGAAGTGAACTACTGACAGAAATGAACTGTTCACCGGTGGAAGTGAACTACAAACAGAAATGACTGTTCACCGGTGGAAGTGAACTACTGACAGAAATGAACTGTTCACCGGTGGAAGTGAACTACTGACAGAAATGAACTGTTCACCGGTGGAAGTGAACTACTGACAGAAATGAACTGGTCACCGATGGAAGTGAACTACTGACAGAAATGAACTGTTCACCGGTGGAAGTGAACTACTGACAGAAATGAACTGTTCACCGGTGGAAGTGAACTACTGACAGAAATGAACTGTTCACCGGTGGAAGTGAACTACTGACAGAAATGAACTGTTCACCGGTGGAAGTGAACTACTGACAGAAATGAACTGTTCACCGGTGGAAGTGAACTACTGACAGAATACTGACAGAAATGAACTGGTCACCGATGGAAGTGAACTACAAACAGAAATGACTGTTCACCGGTGGAAGTGAACTACTGACAGAAATGAACTGTTCACCGGTGGAAGTGATTTTAAAGGCAGCGGTAGATGTGATTTTTAAAGCAGCGGTGGATGTGATTTTTAAAGCAGCGGTGAATATGATTTTTAAAGCAGAATTTGACAACTTTTGACAGAAAGACGTATAAACAGGGAACATAAAACAGAAGGCATAAAAAGTTTCAGATCTTCAAAACCTGATTCAAAACAAGTTGTAAAACATGTTTTACAAATGACAGAGATTCAAGAAAACAAACTGCATGGATAGCTCAAAATTCGAGACCATCCATGCACAACCTAAAAGGAAGAACTCAAGCAGTTCTAGAATATATTAAAACGTATATACAACTATTAGTTACAGAGGTTTAAAAACTTAAACACCAAAACCTATACGTTATAAAAATCTCAACAGAATTCCCAACATCATTTTGAAAAAAAAACACAGAACTCCAACAGAGTTTTCAGACAATTAACTTTACTTGAAAACTTCCCTCCCTCGAGTCAAAAACATGTCTGGCTGTCACAACCACCCCCGAAAGCTCGAGCCACCAACCACCTATTTGTCGAATTGAGGCATAAAGTCCTCATTCACGAGATCCGTACCTACAACAGGGAGTTCACCTATGAGTCTAAAACTCAGTAAGAACATGAATAAAAATGCAGTGATGCATATGCTATGCATGAACTTTCAGAATACGGTGACAGAACATTACATTACGTTTCACTGGCAGAGGGGTATAAGTGGGGCTTATAGGGGAACTGGCAAGTGCACTATCAGGCACATAACAGATTTACAGAACAGAACAGAACAGTAGGCCAGTCCCCGTCCCACACTTAACCGATACATTACATTCAGATTTTTATCTTTCTTAACTTCAAAACGTGTGCAGAAATCATTTTGCATGAGCTTTAGGGAAAAATTTGTATGCACGGATGTTTACGGTGCTTCAACTTAAAACAGCAGACAACATGAATAAACGGCAGAAAAAAATAGAAATACAGAAAACTCAGAACAAAACTCTAACTTATCTACCCAAAACAACCCAACAGAAGTAAAACCTAGTATCTCCGTGTTATAGGGCCTTAAGGTCGATATACACACATGAACTTACCTGGTTTCTGAAAAGCATCAAGCTTTGCTCGTGAAACCACGGTGATGCACGAACCTATGACGTGCACGAAAAGAGAAATTAACAAGCTGCAAATGCTAACTAATAACTTAGTAGAATAAGCTTTAAACTCCATTCAAACCTTTAGAAACAAATCAATGTGTTTTCATGTAAAAACAGTGAGTTCACTCCAAATTATCGTAACCTCAAACTCCAACAAAACTCACATTTTAACTTATTCAAACTCGTTAACTTTAGCAGATGTTTACCTTGGGCAGAGAAACAGAAGAAAACTGAGGAGATCGAAGGAGCTTCGTAGAGTGTTTGTCGTCTGGAAGAGAGAAAATATAGGGAAGTGGAAAGAAGCAAAGGAGAAATGAGGGTTTCACGTACGAGGAAAGAGAAGAAGAACATGGCTTCTTCAACAAGTTGCCAAGTGTCAAGCAACCATAGGTCATCCCCCACCAACCTTAATTGGCTTCCTATTTTGCCCTTCCATTGGTTTTTAACTAAATTACTATTTAGTTCGTCAAATCGGTTTTACGAATCACTCACATTCAATTGAAACCATCGGTAAACTCATAAAACATACATTGTATAAATATTCCGATTAACTCCGTCTAACAATTCAAGGAATATTTACATGGCAAAAATGCCGGGTGTTACATCCCACCCATCTTAACAGAATTTTGTCCCCAAAATTCGCTTAAGCGAATAGGTCCGGATATTGGGCCCTAACATCTTGTTGTCTTTCCCATGTGGCTTCCTCCAAATTATGATTGCGCCATAAAACCTTGACCAATGGGACTACCTTGTTGCGCAACACCTTGAGTGAAGTATCCAATATCTGTATGGGCCTTTCTTCATATGTCAACGTCGGTATGATATCAAAGTCCACATGTTCCATGATCTGGGTTGGATCTCGTACACATTTTCTCAGCATCGAAACATGAAAAACATTGTGAACTCCATCCATTGACGCTGGCAACTGCAGTCTGTAAGTCATACTTCCCACACGTTTCAACATGGGAAAAGGTCCAATGAATCGTGGGCTGAGCTTCCCTTTCTTACTGAATCTCATTACGCCCTTGAAAGGTGACACTTTCAAGAATACTTCATCGCCCTCAGCGAACTCTAAGTCTCTTCTCCTATGGTCCGCGTAACTCTTTTGTCGACTCTGAGCAACTTTTATTCGTTGTTTGATAGCAATAATCACCTCGGACATCTGCTGTAGTAACTCAGGGCCGATAAGCTTGGCTTCTCCGACTTCATCCCAACACAATGAGGATCTACACTTCCTGCCGTAAAGAGCTTCATATGGAGCCATACCGATCGTAGCCTGATAACTATTGTTGTAAACGAACTCCACAAGCGGCAAATATCTACTCCAAGGAGCATGAAATTCCAGCACACACGACCTTAACATATCCTCCAGTATCTTGATCGTTCTCTCAGATTTTCCGTCAGTTTGTGGATGAAAGGCGGTGCTAAAGTTCAACTTTGTACCCAAGGAGTTCTACAAACTTTTCCAAAACCTGGAAGTGAATCTGGGATCTCGGTCTGAGACGATCGACACAAGAATGCCATGCAGCTTAATAATCTCATTAATATACAGCTCTGCATACTGATCCATGGAGTACGTCGTCTTCACAGATAGAAAATGGGCCGACTTCGTCAATCTGTCCACTATTACCCAAATGCTATTATGGCCCTTAGCTGTCCTTGGAAGGCCGACAACAAAATCCATCGTTATGTTCTTCCATTTCCATTCGGGAATCGGGAGAGGCTGAAGTGTCCCACCTGGTCGTTGATGTTCAGCCTTGACTTGTTGACATATCATGCAAGACTCCACATATTTGGCTACTTCATTCTTCATATTTGGCCACCAGAAGTGAAGTTTCAAATCTTGATACATCTTTGTGCTACTAGGATGCACTGAAAAGGAGGACGAGTGGGCTTCCGACAAGATGTCCTTCCGTAGCTCTTCGTCTTTTGGAACATACCATCTGTCTTTGAACTTCAGAATATCATCTCCCGAAAAACTGAAATCGGAAGAGGCCATAGGTAACTTGCTCACAATATCAGCCATCTCCTTTAAATTGGTCTTCTGGGCTTCCTTAATTTGGTCTAGGACGGTGGGCCGTAGTGTCAAGTCAGCTAGTATGGCGGATAGCCCAGAACTATCTCCATATCGAACTTTTGTATCTCTTTCCTCAAAGGCATTGATACGGCTGACATAGCCAGTTGTATAGTAGCTAGCATCCTGCTCAATGCATCAGTTACCACATTAGCTTTAGCAGAGTGGTATTTAATCTCAATGTCGTAATCTTTCACAAATTCTAACCACCGTCTTTGTCTCATGTTTAACTCTTTCTAGGTAAATATGTACTTCAGGCTCTTGTGATTAGAAAACATCTCACATGATTGTCCATACAAGTGGTGTCTCCATACTTTCAGCGCAAACACAATTGCCGCTAACTCGAGGTCATGTGTAGGGTAGTTTTGTTCATGGTTCTTCAATTGTCTAGATGCGTACGCCACTACTTTCCCTTCTTGCATTAATACACATCCCAGGCCAACCTTGGATGCATCACAGTATACGCTGAATTTTTCGTCTTCAACTGGCAATACTAACAAAGGAACAGTGGTCAACTTCTGTTTAAGTGTCTGAAAACTCACTTTACAAGCTTTAGACCACTTGTACTTGGTATCCTTCCTCGTTAAGCTGGTCATAGGTTTCGCTATCACAGAAAATATCTTGATAAACTTTCTGTAATAACCAGCTAACTCTATAAAACTCCGTACCTCGCTGACATTTCTCGGTCTCGGCCATTCTTTCACTGTCAGAATCTTGGCTGGATCCACGGACACTCCTTCTGCCAACACCACATGGCCTAGGAAGTTAATCCTGCTCAACCAGAACTCACACTTCGATAGTTTGGCATACAACCAGTGCTGTTTCAGAGTCGATAGCACAATTGCCAAGTTCTCCTTGTGCTTGGCCTCACTTCTGGAATAAACCAGGATGTCATCGATGAAGACGATTACAAATTTATCCAAGAAATCTTGGAATATCCTGTTCATCAAGTCCATAAATGCCGCTGGGACATTAGTCAATCCAAAAGACATCACCAAGAACTCGTAGTGTCCGTACCGGGTCCTGAAGGCGGTCTTTGGAATATCATCAGCCCTAACCTTCAACTGGTAATAACCAAAGCGCAAATCAATCTTTGAGAATACCCGAGCTCCCTGTAACTAGTCAAATAAATCGTCGATCCTCGGCAACGGGTACTTATTTTCGATGGTCAACTTGTTCAGCTCACGATAATCAATGCACATACGTAGGAACCCATCCTTCTTCTTGACAAACAAGACGGGAGCACCCCACGGAGAGAAACTAGGGCTCACAAAACCTTTGTCCACCAATTCCTTTAGTTGAGCCTTCAACTCTCTCAGCTCAATTGGCACCATACGGTACAAATTCTTCGATACCAGTTCAGCACCAGGATATACGTCAATTTGAAACTCAATTTCACGATCAGGTGACAATCCCGGTAAGTCATCTAAGAAAACCTCCGAGAAGTTTTGAGCTACCGGAATATTTTAAAGTTCCACCTCACCTTGCCTTTGAACATCTACTACGTGGGCAAGAAATCCGATGCATCCTTACCTCATCAGCTGTTGAGCTATCAAGGAAGATATAACAGGCATACGATGTTTCTTTGGTATTGCCTAATAAGAGAACTCTACCTCGTTCGAGCCCTTAAACGACACTAGCCCTGACCTGCAGTTGATGGTGGCGTGATGCTTAAACAGCCAGACCATCCCCAAAATAACATCGTATCCTTTCATACCGATGACGATAAGGTTGGCATACAACTTCTGGTCTCCTACTAACACTATATCACTTCGTACAATCTGCTCGGAGTGCATAAACTCTCCGAACGATAGCACAATGCTGTAGGAGTGATCTGACGGCGTACAACAAAACTTCTATCTGACCACGAAGTCTATTGCTACAAACGAGTGTGTGGCCCCCGTGTCCCACAAGGTATAAGCAGGTGCATCACATATTGAAATTGTATCTGTAATTGCTGTGTACTGGATGGTATCATCATCATCCTCCATCATTGCAAAAACCCTTGGTACAGCCTGGTTTGGTCTCATGTCTGGTACTGGGCAATCTCAGACGTGATGGCCCTCTTTGCCACATCGGAAGCATTTGCCGGTTATGAGTCTGCATTCCCCTCTGTGAATTTTCCGACATCGCGGGCATACAGAAAGCTGAGGAGCCCACATTGGTCTCTTTCCCTTATCTTGATAAGCGATGGTCTCATTGGGCCTCTTAATGCCCCTGTCCTGTTGCTGTTGAGGTTGCAAATTTTGACCCCTTTGTTGTTGTTGTTGTTGAGGGGCATCACGGAGAAATCTTTTCGACGAATCCCTCTGTCTCTAGGACTTTATTTCTAAGGCCTCTAAATGATAAGCCTTGGCCACCACTCTCGAGTATGGTGCCTCATCAAATCCCCCAGTTGTAATCCCTTGTAAAATATCCATCTTCAGACCCTGAATAAACTGGTGTACCTTATTCTCATCGGTGGCCACCAAATGTGTTGCATAGCGGGACAACGACTCAAACTTCTGAACGTATTCAACCACTGATCCGAATTATCGTAGCCAAGAGAATTCAACCAACTTTTCCTTCCTCACACTGCGGTCAAAATACTTCTCGTAATAGATATTTTTGAATCCCTCCCAGCTTAATGCCACAGTAGTTGACCGCACTGTGTCCCACCAAAATCCAGCATTCTTGGTGAGATGAAACGTGGCACATGTAACCTTCTTGCTCTCCTCCACTTCGGCATAGTTAAACATTTGTTCAATCTACAGAATCCATTCCTCAGCGTGAGCTGGGTCCATCGATAAACCATCAAACATTGGCGGTTGGAGTCGCCGGAACCTATCTCCACTGGTGTTACGCGGAGCATTACCATGATTGTTATTTCCGTTACATTACCATGATTGTTATTTCCGTTATCTTCTCTGGCCATCAAACGTTCCACCATGCGGGACTGTATGCCCACCAGCTCGGTTAAGCGATCTATGGCCCTGGCACTATCGCTTGCTTCATCCTGGTGTCCTCTCACCATTTCTAACAAAATCTTATAAATAGAATAACCAAATTTAATAAACAGAAGTTTTTCACGGGAACTTAAACACTTACAGTTGGTGGAGCGATATCACGTGGCGGGTTGCGTAACCAGACATTTACCCAGAACCGCTTTTAAAACCTAGCGGCTCTGATACCATAACTGTGATAACCCCCGACCCGATCGGGGTCCGAGGAGCCATCACTGCAGGACATTCAAAACGAGGATTATTATTTTTTTTGTAAACAAAGCAGACTGAGATTTTTAAAACAAACCCTTAAAACTTTACAGAGAGAGAAAACCTTCTTTGGATTTAAAAGCAAAACGGAAAAACAGTTAAACTGAACTGTTGAATGAATTACAGAAGGAAATCAGAATACTTAGAACATTCACATAAAAGACTGGATGGACGACGAGCATGCAAAGGAAACGTGATAAAATACATGCAGTGAAAAATTCACTGGTGGAAGTGAACTACTGACAGAAATGAACTGTTCACCGGTGGAAGTGAACTACTGACAGAAATGAACTGTTCACCGGTGGAAGTGAACTACTGACAGAAATGAACTGTTCACCGGTGGAAGTGAACTACTGACAGAAATGAACTGTTCACCGGTGGAAGTGAACTACTGACAGAAATGAACTGTTCACTGGTGGAAGTGAACTACTGACAGAAATGAACTGTTCACCGGTGGAAGTGAACTACTGACAGAAATGAACTGTTCACCGGTGGAAGTGAACTACTGACAGAAATGAACTGTTCACTGGTGGAAGTGAACTACTGACAGAAATGAACTGTTCACTGGTGGAAGTGAACTACTGACAGAAATGAACTGTTCACCGGTGGAAGTGAACTACTGACAGAAATGAACTGTTCACTGGTGGAAGTGAACTACTGACAGAAATGAACTGTTCACTGGTGGAAGTGAACTACTGACAGAAATGAACTGTTCACTGGTGGAAGTGAACTACTGACAGAAATGAACTGTTCACTGGTGGAAGTGAACTACTGACAGAAATGAACTGTTCACCGGTGGAAGTGAACTACTGACAGAAATGAACTGTTCACCGGTGGAAGTGAACTACTGACAGAAATGAACTGTTCACCGGTGGAAGTGAACTACTGACAGAAATGAACTGTTCACTGGTGGAAGTGAACTACTGACAGAAATGAACTGTTCACTGGTGGAAGTGAACTACTGACAGAAATGAACTGTTCACCGGTGGAAGTGAACTACTGACAGAAATGAACTGTTCACCGGTGGAAGTGAACTACTGACAGAAATGAACTGTTCACCGGTGGAAGTGAACTACTGACAGAAATGAACTGTTCACTGGTGGAAGTGAACTACTGACAGAAATGAACTGTTCACCGGTGGAAGTGAACTACTGACAGAAATGAACTGTTCACCGGTGGAAGTGAACTACTGACAGAAATGAACTGTTCACCGGTGGAAGTGAACTACTGACAGAAATGAACTGTTCACCGGTGGAAGTGAACTACTGACAGAAATGAACTGTTCACCGGTGGAAGTGAACTACTGACAGAAATGAACTGTTCACCGGTGGAAGTGAACTACTGACAGAAATGAACTGTTCACCGGTGGAAGTGAACTACTGACAGAAATGAACTGTTCACCGGTGGAAGTGAACTACTGACAGAAATGAACTGTTCACCGGTGGAAGTGAACTACTGACAGAAATGAACTGTTCACCGGTGGAAGTGAACTACTGACAGAAATGAACTGTTCACCGGTGGAAGTGAACTACTGACAGAAATGAACTGTTCACCGGTGGAAGTGAACTACTAACAGAAATGAACTGTTCACCGGTGGAAGTGAACTACTAACAGAAATGAACTGTTCACCGGTGGAAGTGAACTACTAACAGAAATGAACTGTTCACCGGTGGAAGTGAACTACTGACAGAAATGAACTGTTCACCGGTGGAAGTGAACTACTGACAGAAATGAACTGTTCACCGGTGGAAGTGAACTACTGACAGAAATGAACTGTTCACCGGTGGAAGTGAACTACTGACAGAAATGAACTGTTCACCGGTGGAAGTGAACTACTGACAGAAATGAACTGTTCACCGGTGGAAGTGAACTACTGACAGAAATGAACTGTTCACCGGTGGAAGTGAACTACTGACAGAAATGAACTGTTCACCGGTGGAAGTGAACTACTGACAGAAATGAACTGTTCACCGGTGGAAGTGAACTACTGACAGAAATGAACTGTTCACCGGTGGAAGTGAACTACTAACAGAAATGAACTGTTCACCGGTGGAAGTGAACTACTGACAGAAATGAACTGTTCACCGGTGGAAGTGAACTACTGACAGAAATGAACTGTTCACCGGTGGAAGTGAACTACTAACAGAAATGAACTGTTCACCGGTGGAAGTGAACTACTAACAGAAATGAACTGTTCACCGGTGGAAGTGAACTACTGACAGAAATGAACTGTTCACTGGTGGAAGTGAACTACTGACAGAAATGAACTGTTCACCGGTGGAAGTGAACTACTGACAGAAATGAACTGTTCACCGGTGGAAGTGAACTACTGACAGAAATGAACTGTTCACCGGTGGAAGTGAACTACTAACAGAAATGAACTGTTCACCGGTGGAAGTGAACTACTGACAGAAATGAACTGTTCACCGGTGGAAGTGAACTACTGACAGAAATGAACTGTTCACCGGTGGAAGTGAACTACTGACAGAAATGAACTGTTCACCGGTGGAAGTGAACTACTGACAGAAATGAACTGTTCACCGGTGGAAGTGAACTACTGACAGAAATGAACTGTTCACCGGTGGAAGTGAACTACTGACAGAAATGAACTGTTCACCGGTGGAAGTGAACTACTGACAGAAATGAACTGTTCACCGGTGGAAGTGAACTACTAACAGAAATGAACTGTTCACTAGTGGAAGTGAACTACTGACAGAAATGAACTGTTCACTGGTGGAAGTGAACTACTGATAGAAATGAACAGTTCACCGGTGGAAGTGAACTACTGACAGAAATGACTGTTCACCGGTGGAAGTGAACTACTGACAGAAATGAACTGTTCACCAGTGGAAGTGATTTTAAAGGCAGCGGTAGATATGATTTTTAAAGCAGCAGTGGATGTGATTTTTAAAGCAGTGGTGGATATGATTTTTAAAGCAGAATTTGACAACTTTTGACAGGAAGACGTATAAACAGGGAACATAAAACAGAAGGCATAAAAAGTTTCAGACCTTCAAAACCCGATTCAAAACAAGTTGTAAAACATGCTTTACAAATGACAGAGATTCAAGAAAACAAACTGCATGGATAGCTCAAAATTCGAGACCATCCATGAACAACCTAAAAGGAAGAACTCAAACAGTTCCAGAATATATCAAAACGTATATACAACTGCTAATTACAGAGGTTTAAAAACTTAAACACCAAAACCTATACGTTATAAAAATCCTAACAGAACTCCAATAGAGTTTTCAGACAATTAACTTTATTTGAAAACTTCCCTCCCTCGGGTCAGAAACATGTCTGGCTGCCACAACCATCCCTGAAAGCTCGAGCCACCAAACACCTATTCGTCGGACTGAGGCACAAAGTCCTCATCCACGGGATCCGTACCTACAACAGGGAGTTCACCTATGAGTCTAAACCTCAGTAAGAACATGAATAAAAATGCAGTGATGCATATGCTATGCATGAACTTTCAGAATACGGTGACAGAACATTACATTACATTTCACTGACAGAGGGGTATAAGTGGGACTTATAGGGGAACTGGCAAGTGCACTATCAGGCACATAACAGATATACAGAACAGAACAGAAAAGTAAGCCAGTCCCCGTCCCACACTTAACCGATACATTACATTCAGATTTTTATCTTTCTTAACTTCAAAACGTGTGCAGAAATCATTTTGCATGAGCTTTTGGGAAAAATGTGTATGCTTGGACATTTACGGTGCTTCAACTTAAAACAGCAGACAACATGAATAAACGACAAAAAAGAATAGAAATGCAGAAAACTAATAACAAAACTCTAACTTATCTACCCAAAACAACCCGACAGAAGTAAAACTTAGTATCTCCGTGTTGTAGGGCCTTAAGGCTGATCTACACACATGAACTTACCTTATGTCTGAAAAGCAGCAAACTTTGCTCGTGAAACCACGGTGATGCATGAACCTATGACGTGCACGAAAAGGGAAATTAACAAGCTGCAAATACTAACTAATAACTTAGTAGAATAAGCTTCAAACTCCATTCAAACCTTTAGAAACAAACCAATGTGTTTTCATGTAAAAACAGTGAGTTCACTCCAAATTATCGTAACCTCAAACTCCAACAAAACTCACATTTTAACTTATTTAAACTCGTTAACTTTAGCAGATGTTTACCTTGGGCAGAGAAACAGAAGAAAACTGAGGAGATCGAAGGAGCTTCGAAGAGTGTTTGTCGTCTAGAAGAGAGAAAACAAAGGGAAGTGAAAAGAAGCAGAGGAGAAATGAGGGTTTCACGTAGGAGGAAAGAGAAGAAGAACATGGCTTCTTCAACAAGTTGCCAAGTGTCAAGCAACCATAGGCCATCCCCCACCAACCTTAATTGGCTTACTATTTTGCCCTTCTATTGGTTTTTAACTAAATTACTATTTAGTTTGTTAAATTGGTTTTACGAATCACTCACATTCAATTGAAACCATCGGTAAATTCATAAAACATACATTGTATAAATATTTCGATTAACTCCGTCTAACAATTCAATGAATATTTACATGGCAAAAATGTCATGTAACGATCTCATAGGACTTTTAACTTCGGAGTTCTTATAGGATCCGTTGCCAATTGTGCTCCAAAATGCATCTTACTATGTTGGGAGGGTCTCTTTACATATGTTTCATTTCCACATACTTCCCCAAGGGATGTGGGATTGTGACGACCCCCTTTTTTTACGACCTGTCACCTTTTGGTTCGCCCGCGCAGACGTACCGCCATCCAGGTTCCGGTTCATGCAGCCATCGTACACATACTTGCACATTCGGGTCATCACATGTCTGGTGTTACAAGGTGACTTTGATACAGGTGAGGACGACGTTCCTCCACCCGATATTTAAGCAAGTTGAAGAAGAATGCTCGCGGGAGTGTGCTGGCGCAATTGGTGCTTATTTTGACCCGTGGAGATGTAACACCCGAAAATTTACGATAATGCATATAACCTTAGTTAGAGTATGTTGTGAGAGTCCTAAAATTTTCCTAAGTTTTGAAGTGGAAGGTGACAATTTAATTGGGAATTAGAGAAACAAAGGAGTGTAAGAAAAATCATTGATTGATATGTTGAAAAGTCAAGAGACTTTTTTAACCAATAGAATGTATTTATGTGAATGGAAAAGAAAATTAAAAAGGTGGTATGCAAGGAGCATTTCACGTTGGAATAAAGTGGAAGAAAGTGGTGGGGTGAGTTGTAAAATTTAAAAATTTGGTGGAGGAAAATCAAAAGGTGGAAAATGGTTAGGTTAAATGACAATTTTGTAAGCTATTTCCCTCATTCTCCACAGTTTTCTTCCCCTTCCTCCATAGCCAATCCTCCTCCTCCCTTTTCCTCAATCTTTGCAAGGATTTTCAGCGATAATTTATGTGGGTTTTGATTTTTTATATAATTAGGTGTTGAGTTTTGGAAGTTTAAGGTGTTTTTGGTTGGATTTAGTCAGGGTTTGGAAAACCCTAAATGAGAGCTCCAAAATTTTAGTGTCTTTTGGCTAGTTTCTTCCCAAATTGATGGTTTAAACCTTTAATGATGTTAGTTTAGGTTGTTTTAGGAATAGATTTGAGTTTTGGTAAAGGTTATGGAAAAACCAGTTTTGTACACTTGGAGCACCGGTTCTGTTATGGTATTTCCTACTTGGCCAGTGTGTTTAGTTGGCTACTTTGATGATTTCAATGGATAGTAGACGTGTAGAGGTTTACAGAATGGGGTGGCATGTCAAAATTCATTGAAAAACGAGAAAGTTATGGCCGTTTGAAGTTGGACATTAAAATTTGTAGTAAAAATCGGGCTCAGGGCTTTGAGGGTGAATTTGTTTTAAGTGTTGTTTAGTTTTAGTTAGAAAATCCTTTAGAGTTTATTAGTCGCTTACTAAGTTAAGTTTTCTTTATTTTAGGTCATCGAGCTAGCGAGTGAATTTCTTGGATGAAGTAAGCAAACAATTACCGAGAAGTCAGGTAAGTAGTGGTTGCTATCCTTTCGCCTTTCGGCCTACACCATAAAACGGTAGGGTTTGTAATACTCGGCTTTACGGGATATTAATATTATATTCTATTATGGCATTTTTGGTAAATGTGTCAAATCAGGTCCGTTTTACGAAAAAAAAGCTTTATTACAATCCTAACGATTAATTGGAATTTTAAGGAAATTTAGGGAATTTTCGGAATAATAACGCTATATTCCGAGTAATTACCTCTATCGTAATGTAAAGGACGTTTTAGTAAAAATAGTAAATGAAGTCCAAATTGCGAACAGACAGTTTTAATAAAGCCCGGGTAATGAATAAGAGATATCTGCAAAATATGGAGTTTTCGAGAATCTAAATCTTTAGCCGATTAACGATACGAATGACGACACATATATAAAAACTATGGAAGGGCATTTTAGTAATTTGTCAAATCAAATTTTCTAAAATAACACAAAATTCTTTTCTCCTCATTCCTTTCTTCTTCTTCCCTGGAGCTCACGAGAACAGAGAGCATTTCTCTCCCTCGACCGCCGGCGATTTCTCCAATCCGACTCCGTTTTGACCTCCGATCGTTCCGTTTTCTTCACGTTTTCTCCTCCAATCGACGCTCTAGGTATGATTCTATAGTTTCAGAGCGTTAAATTTTGAGTTTCGTAGAGTTATACGTTTAGGGTTCGTTTAGGGTTTCGATTAAAAATGCGATTTTGAGACCGTAATTAATAGGTTTACTGTGATTAAGTATATATTGAACGTATTGGACGTTATTGGACGAATCTAATTTATTTAGGAAAAAATGTTTGAATTTGAGAAATTTCGAGATTTTAGGGAAAACTCGCAAATTGTGAATTGAGGTGCTGAGCGTAAAATTGCTCGAATAAATAATAGCTCAATGAATTGGATTAGAACTTTAGGAAGTTTCCTTAGTTAAGGTTTTGTAAATTTGGACGATTGATAGTTTAAACTCGTTTTAACGTCGATATTATGTTTTGCCTCAGACAAACAACGCTCGTGGACGGAGCTTGAGCTGCTTTGGACACGAGGTAAGTTCTCGTGATCTTCTCTGGCTGATTGGCCTACATTGTACGTCGAATGTCGTCTCGAGGAGTTTTGGAGATGCGTTTATTTAATTCTGCTTGGGTTGGGTAGCTAGGTATAGTGGTTTATAGTTTACGCTTTACGCTCTTGATGGTACACATTATTGTTTGTTTACTTTAAGATATTGAATTGTTCACGCATCACTTGTTTTAAAGAAAAGCATGAAAAAATGAATTTCCGCACGGGGTTTTAAAGATAATGTAAAGGATAAAAAAATGGCCAAAAGGCATATTGGCCGAAAGGCATATCGGCCGAAAGGCATATCGTTTATCGGTCACGCGAGATGGGGCTCAGGCACAGCTGTACGTGTTGTAAGCGTGTACCCCCTCCTCTGGCTGGAAAAAGTAGTCCGCCCGCTGGATGAGCTCTCTTCGGTTAGAGGGTTAGGATCTCGGTGACACCCACAGTAATGTAAAGTAAAGAAAATGATGCATGATTTACAGATTTATATGCGCAGCACGCATTGCATTTACGTAGAGCTTACTGAGATTTTTATCTCATAGTGTAATCGTATGGTGTAGGTGATTACGAGGAAACAGGTGAGGACGAGATTCCTCCTCCTGAGACATGAGTCCAGTTGACAAAGAATGGTTGCGGTGGTGTGCTGGCGCAGTCGACGATTACCTGACCCGTGGGGATGTATGTATAGATTTTGGGGTTTTTGGGATATTTTGGATTGATGATTGTATAGACATTTTAGGATGTTTGAGAACTGATAGTTGATAGGTTTGGGTATTGATGTTTTAAAATGTATTGAAAATTGATTTTATAATCTTTTGTTTGATTTCAAAATAGGAGGATTTGTTTAGGTTTTAAACATATCCACGCAGTTCGTTTTCATGAAAATGTACTTAGTTTAAATGTATTTCGAGTTGTTTATTGGGTGAACGATGAAGTGTGAAAAGAATGAGGATATGAGTGAGTTTTTATTTGATGTTATTGTGTTGGTTAGGGTGTGTGTGAGTTGCATTTGTGTAGTTGGCGCAGGAGAAAATAAAAGAAAGAAGAAGAAAATGGGAGAGGAAAGAAACAGAGATGGTGGCGATTGATCGCCCAGGGGTGGGGATCAATCGCCCCTCAGTCGCCGCTCTCTGGAGAAATCCAGAGAGCGTGGCGATTCGCAACAGGCGACCAGTCACCTGTTGCAATCGCCGAAGGGCGATTGATCTCCATGATCAATCGCCCCTCATCCCCCTTTTAGCCCCTCCCCTTTTATGCTTTAAATTCATTTATTTTAATTGTTTTAAATTGCTTTTAATTTCAATTGTTTTAGTATTTGTTTTAAACGATTTACTAAACAAATTTCGATTTCGATTTAAAATGTTTTAATTCCGCTCACACGTACGAGATTTATTTAGGATAAAAATAAAAATAAAAAAAATAATAGTACGGGAATATTGGGTACAGTATTAGGGTCGTTACAGTTATGGTATCAGAGCCCCGGGTTTTAAAATCGGTTCTGTAGACTGCTCGATTGCACAGCTACTACGCGGACATTCTTCATCAACTGTAAGTATGTCTATAGTTTTATTTGATTTTTGTTTCTTAGAGTATCTGTTTATTAACTTTTATAGGAGATATATAAACATGGTGCGTCGAGGAAATGACCGAGACGACCGAGATGACCGAGATGACACGATAGACACCTTCAAGGATTTTATTGCCCAGCAGTCCCAGCACATGGAGCGTCAGGCTCAGCAGATGGAGAGACAGTCTCAGCAGTTGGGTACTATGATTGATCGTGAGGGCACTAGAGCTCGAGAGGCAGCCATTCCGGGCAATCGGGGGATGGAGAGATTTCAGAAGCCCCGGCCCCCCGTATTTAGCGGACAGTCCACTGATCCCTCTTCAGCCGAGGAGTGGATTCACACTATGGAAGACATGCTGGCGTATGCTAGCATAGAGGACGGAGAGAGGGTGGCTTTGGTGACCTACCACCTAGCTTTAGATGCCCAATTCTGGTGGGACACTGTGAAGACGACCACCGATGTAACTATTATGGGCTGGGAGAGATTCAGGACATTGTTTTACGATAAGTGTTTCAGCCATACCGTGCGAGAGGCGAAGATGGTTGAGTGCATGCAGTTACGGCAGATTGGTTCTATTGCCGAGTACGTGAAGAAGTTCGAAGCCCTTTCTCGATTCGCGCCGCGTCAGGTCAGCGTTAACGAGGATAAGGTATGGAGATTTTTACAGGGACTTAGCCAGGAGTTCCGGATGCGTCTCACTATATCTGGGGTACGGAATGTATCCTACGACGAGATTATGGCCAGGGCGCTTGAGATAGAGGCAGTTGATCAGAGTTATGCCAGACCGAGGGAGCCATCTAAGGGCTTCTTCCGGGAGATACGCCCTCAGTCATTGAACCGAGGCTGGCAACCGAGAGCACAGCCTCAGCAGAAACAGAGGGGTGTTAAAAGACCTCTTGAGGGAGGTAATGATCGGGGTAAGGGGAAGCAAGTACAAGAGGCTTCTCAGTTACCTCTTTGCCCTAAATGCCAGAAGGAACACAGGGGCCAGTGCAGGTTAGGCATGAATGTGTGCTATTGGTGTGGAGAACCAGGCCATTTTGCTAAAGACTGCCCAAAGCGGGGTCGAGATCAGCCAGCCAGTGATCACAGGAGAGTTATGCCCAGGATCTTCACTTTTATCGAGCCTGGTGATGTTGATGACGAGACTCGACCTTCCGTTATCACAGGTACTATATTGCTTATGGGCACGGCTGTATTTACTTTGATGGATACCGGAGCTACGCACTCCTTCATATCAACTGCTTGCATGTCTAGAGTGAGGTTAGTGTCAAAGCTGGCAGAGTACGAGTATAGTGTGATGCTGCCCTCAGAAGAGCGTATGCAGTCAAGTCAGGTTGTCCAGGGGAATATTGTTTCAGTTGGAGACGATACCCTCTATGCTCGCCTTATTGTTATGGGCATCGAGCACTATGATCTTATCTTAGGGATGGATTGGCTATCACAGCACTACGCCACCATCGATTGTCGATCCGGGATTGTGACCTTCCGACCCCCGGGTAAAACCGAGTTTTCTTATCAGGCGATGAGCAGATTGAGTAGCTCGCCTATTTCTTATTCCATGAAGGTCAACGAGCAGTTTAAAGGTGCGTGCTCTATTTATTTGGCCTCAGTTTTTGATATTCAGTTGCTCAGTGGATTGAAGCCGAGCGACATTCCTATAGTCAGAGAGTTCTCTGATATATTCATCGATGATCTTCCCGGGTTACCACCA
Source organism: Begonia masoniana (assembly GCA_022432975.1). Classification (NCBI taxonomy): domain Eukaryota; kingdom Viridiplantae; phylum Streptophyta; class Magnoliopsida; order Cucurbitales; family Begoniaceae; genus Begonia; species Begonia masoniana. The sequence continues at coordinate 29,925,843 of CM039502.1, forward strand.
GACCGGGAGATTGAATTTACTATTGATGTTTATCCTAATACCGCGCCAAGGTTTAAAAACCCGTACCGGTTGGCACCAGCTGAGTTGAGAGAGTTGAGGACTCAGCTTGATGAGTTGTTAGAGAAGGGATTTATTCGACCCAGTGTTTCACCCTGGGGTGCGCCTGTTCTATTCGTCAAGAAGAAAGACGGGACCCTCAGGATGTGCATTGATTACAGAGAGTTAAACAAATTGACGGTGAAGAATAAATATCCGTTGCCCCGGATTGATGACCTGTTTGATCAGCTACAGGGTGCTCGAGTATTTTCTAGGATCGACCTGCGCTCGGGTTACTATCAGCTGAAGGTCCGGAGGGAAGATATTCAGAAAACGGCTTTCCGAACGAGGTATGGGCATTATGAGTTCCTTGTCATGTCTTTTGGACTTACTAATGCCCCTGCAGCGTATATGGATTTGATGAACCGTGTCTTCAAGGAGTATCTGGACAACTTCGTGGTGGTTTTCATCGACGATATCCTGATCTACTCTAAGACGAAGGAAGAGCACGAGGAGCATTTGAGGATTGTATTACGAGTTCTGAGTCAACGCCAGCTATATCCGAAGTTCTCTTAGTGCGAGTTTTGATTGGATCGGGTCAGTTTTCTTGGCCATATTATATCGCAGGACGGAGTTTCTGTTGATCCGAGCAAGATTCAGGTAGTCAGACATAGGCCACAGCCGAAGAACGTATGTGAGGTGCGTGGATTTCTTGGATTAGCTGGTTATTATCGGAAGTTCATAGAGGGATTTTCAAAGATCGCAGTTCCTCTCTCTCGATTGACTCGGAAGAACGAGAGATTTGTATGGTCGTCTGCTTGTGATAGTAGTTTTGTGGAGTTAAAGCAGAGATTAACCACCGCTCCAGTATTAGCGTTACCTGTTGAAGGTGACAAGTTCAGTATTTATTGTGACGCGTTTGGAGTGGGACTCGGTTGTGTATTGATGCAAGAGGGGAGAGTTATTGCTTATGCTTCACGGCAGTTGAAGCCGTACGAGCAGAATTACCCTACGCACGACCTTGAGTTGGTAGCTGTGGTCTTCGCACTGAAGATTTGGAGACATTATTTGTATGGGCAGCAGTGCGAGATATTTTCCTACCACAAGAGCTTGAAGTATTTATTTACGCAGAAGGAGCTGAATATGCGTCAGAGAAGGTGGCTTGAGTTTGTCAAAGATTACGATTTCGATATCAAGTACCACCCAGGAAAGGCGAACAAGGTTGCTGATGCCTTGAGTAGAGTGCCTTCTGCGAGACAACCTTCACTGGCAGCGATGTCAGTCACGCTGCGGTCTGAGATTGAGAGGTTTGATGTAGAGATGGTGGCAGAGTTGTCCAGCATGCTCACCAACATTTCTCTCAGGCCGACTATTCTGGATAGGATACGCGAAGCTCAGCAGAATGATACGGAGTGTGAGGAGCTTCGATCCAGCATGACATTGGGAGACTCATCAGATTTCCATTTATCAGATGACGGTATTCTGAAGTTCAGGCATAGGTGGTACGTGCCTAGCGACGAGGATCTGAAGAAGGAGATATTGGCCGAGGCACATTCTTCGGCATATTCTGTGCACCCGGGAAGTACTAAGATGTATCGGGATTTGAAGCAACACTTTTGGTGGCCGAACATGAAGAGGGAGGTTGCCAAGTACGTTGAGACCTGTTTAGTGTGTCAACAGGTAAAGACAGAGCACTAGAGACCGGCCGGAACATTATTGCCACTGCCGATTCCGGAGTGGAAGTGGGAGCAGGTCTCCATGGATTTTATTGTGGGGCTCCCGAGGACGACGAAGGGCCATGACGGCATTTGGACTATTGTGGACCGATTGACAAAGTCGGCTCACTTCTTATCTGTGAGGATGACATCTTCTATAGATCAGCTCGTCGAGCTTTACGTGCAGGAGATTGTCAGACTGCATGGAGTGCCAATTTCTATTGTCTCGGATCGTGATCCGAGATTTACCTCGAAGTTCTGGAAGAGTTTACACAAAGCTATGGGGACTCAGCTTAAATTCAGCACTCCATTTCATCCTCAGACTGATGGTCAGACAGAGAGGACGAATCAGATTTTGGAGGATATGCTCAGAGCATGTGTGCTGGAGTTTCAGGGCTCGTGGAGCCGATATTTACCCCTGGTTGAGTTCTCGTACAACAACAGCTTCCAGGCTACGATTGGCATGGCTCCGTATGAGGCGGTGTATGGTCGGAAATGTAGATCTCCGTTATATTGGGACGAGGTTGGCGAGGCCAGCATCGTTGGTCCTGAGATTCTACAGCAAACGGCAGAGAAGATTGCCATTATCAGACAGCGCATAGAGGTAGCTCAGAGCAGACAGAAGAGCTATGCTGACACGAGGCGGAGAGAACTAGAGTTCGAAGAAGGTGATGAGGTGTATCTTAAAGTTTCTCCGTTCAAAGGCGTTGCGAGATTTAGAAGGAGGGGTAAGTTAAACCCTCGTTATGTGGGGCCCTTTCCTATTCTGAAGAGGATCGGGAAGTTGGCGTATAGACTGCAGCTTCAGGTTTCTATGGAGGGCATCCACGACGTATTTCATGTAGCTATGCTTCGGAAGTGCTTGCGCGATCCGTCGCATATTGTGGAGGCTAGAGAGATCGAGGTACAGCCTACCTTGACATATGAGGAGAGGCCGGTACGTATTTTGGAGTCTTCTATCAAAGTCTTACGCAACAAGGAGATCCCGCTAGTTAAAGTATTGTGGCGGAACCACGAGGTGGAAGAAGCTACGTGGGAACGACAGCAGGATATGATGGCTAGATATCCAGAGTTGTTTGTTTAGTTAAATTTTGAGGACAAAATTTTAAATAAGGTGGGTAGAATGTAATACTCGGCTTTACGGGATATTAATATTATATTCTATTATGGCATTTTTGGTAAATATGTCAAATCAGGTCCGTTTTACGAAAAGAAAGCTTTATTACAATCCTAACGATTAATTGGAATTTTAAGGAAATTTTCGGAATTTTCGGAATAATAACGCTATATTCCGAGTAATTACCTCTATCGTAATGTAAAGGACGTTTTAGTAAAAATAGTAAATGAAGTCCAAATTGCGAACGGACAGTTTTAATAAAGCCCTGGTAATGAATAAGAGATATCTGCAAAATATGGAGTTTTCGAGAATCTAAATCTTTGGTCGATTAACGATACAAATGACGAAACATATATAAAAACTATGGAGGGCATCCACGACGTATTTCATGTAGCTATGCTTCGGAAGTGCTTGCGCGATCCGTCGCATATTGTGGAGGATATGCTCGAGCATTGTGCTGGAGTTTCAGGGCTCGTGGAGCCGATATTTACCCTGGTTGAGTTCTCGTACAACAACAGCTTCCAGGCTACGATTGGCATGGCTCCGTATGAGGCGGTGTATGGTCGGAAATGTAGATCTCCGTTATATTGGGACGAGGTTGGCGAGGCCAGCATCGTTGGTCCTGAGATTCTACAGCAACGGCAGAGAAGATTGCCATTATCAGACAGCGCATAGAGGTAGCTCAGAGCAGACAGAAGAGCTATGCTGACACGAGGCGGAGAGAACTAGAGTTCGAAGAAGGTGATGAGGTGTATCTTAAAGTTTCTCCGTTCAAAGGCGTTGCGAGATTTAGAAGGAGGGGTAAGTTAAACCCTCGTTATGTGGGGCCCTTTCCTATTCTGAAGAGGATCGGGAAGTTGGCGTATAGACTGCAGCTTCAGGTTTCTATGGAGGGCATCCACGACGTATTTCATGTAGCTATGCTTCGGAAGTGCTTGCGCGATCCGTCGCATATTGTGGAGGCTAGAGAGATCGAGGTACAGCCTACCTTGACATATGAGGAGAGGCCGGTACGTATTTTGGAGTCTTCTATCAAAGTCTTACGCAACAAGGAGATCCCGCTAGTTAAAGTATTGTGGCGGAACCACGAGGTGGAAGAAGCTACGTGGGAACGACAGCAGGATATGATGGCTAGATATCCAGAGTTGTTTGTTTAGTTAAATTTTGAGGACAAAATTTTAAATAAGGTGGGTAGAATGTAATACTCGGCTTTACGGGATATTAATATTATATTCTATTATGGCATTTTTGGTAAATATGTCAAATCAGGTCCGTTTTACGAAAAGAAAGCTTTATTACAATCCTAACGATTAATTGGAATTTTAAGGAAATTTTCGGAATTTTCGGAATAATAACGCTATATTCCGAGTAATTACCTCTATCGTAATGTAAAGGACGTTTTAGTAAAAATAGTAAATGAAGTCCAAATTGCGAACGGACAGTTTTAATAAAGCCCTGGTAATGAATAAGAGATATCTGCAAAATATGGAGTTTTCGAGAATCTAAATCTTTGGTCGATTAACGATACAAATGACGAAACATATATAAAAACTATGGAAGGGCATTTTAGTAATTTGCCAAATCAAATTTTATAAAATTACACAAAATTCTTTTCTCCTCATTCCTTTCTTCTTCTTCCCTGGAGCTCACGAGAACAGAGAGCATTTCTCTCCCTCGACCGCCGGCGATTTCTCCAATCCGACTCCGTTTTGACCTCCGATCATTCCGTTTCTTCACGTTTTCTCCTCCAATCGACGCTCTAGGTATGATTCTATAGTTTCAGAACGTTAAATTTCGAGTTTCGTAGAGTTATACGTTTAGGGTTCGTTTAGGGTTTCGATTAAAAATGCGATTTATGGACTGTAATTAATAGGTTTACTGTGATTAAGTATATATTGAACGTATTGGACGTTATTGGACGAATCTAATTTATTTAGGAAAAAAATGTTTGAATTTGAGAAATTTCGAGATTTTAGGGAAAACTCGCAAATTGTGAATTGAGGTGTCGAGCGTAAAATTGCTCGAATAAATAATAGCTCAATAAATTGGATTAGAACTTTAGGAAGTTTCCTTAGTTAAGGTTTTGTAAATTTGGACGATCGATAGTTTAAACTCGTTTTAACGTCGATATTATGTTTTGCCTCAGACAAACAACGCTCGTGGACGGAGCTTGAGCTGCTTTGGACACGAGGTAAGTTCTCGTGATCTTCTCTGGCCGATTGGCCTACACCGTACGTCGAATGTCGTCTCAAGGAGTTTTGGAGATGCGTTTATTTAATTCTGCTTGGGTTGGGTAGCTAGGTATAGTGGTTTATAGTTTACGCTTTACGGTCTTGATGGTACACATTATTGTTTGTTTACTTTAAGATATTGAACTGTTCACACATCACTTGTTTTAAAGAAAAGCATGAAAAAATGAATTTCCACACGGGGTTTTAAAGATAATGTAAAGGATAAAAAAATGGCCGAAAGGCATATTGGCCGAAAGGCATATCAGCCGAAAGGCATATCGTTTATCGGTCACGCGAGATGGGGCTCAGGCACGGCTGTACGTATTGTAAGCGTGTACCCCCCTCCTCTAGCTGGAAAGAGTAGTCCGCCCGTTGGATGAGCTCTCTTCGGTTAGAGGGTTAGGGTCTCGGTGACACCCACAGTAAGTAAAGGGCGATTGATCATGATCAATCGCCCCTCAATCGCCGCTCTCTGGAGAAATCCAGAGAGCGTGGCGATTCGCAACAGACGACCAGTCGCCTGTTGCAATCGCTGAAGGGCGATTGATCATGATCAATCGCCCCTCAATCGCCGCTCTCTGGAGAAATCCAGAGAGCGTGGCGATTCGCAACAGACGACCAGTCGCCTGTTGCAATCGCTGAAGGGCGATTGATCATGATCAATCGCCCCTCAATCGCCGCTCTCTGGAGAAATCCAGAGAGCGTGGCGATTCGCAACAGACGACCAGTCGCCTGTTGCAATCGCTGAAGGGCGATTGATCATGATCAATCGCCCCTCAATCGCCGCTCTCTGGAGAAATCCAGAGAGCGTGGCGATTCGCAACAGACGACCAGTCGCCTGTTGCAATCGCTGAAGGGCGATTGATCATGATCAATCGCCCCTCAATCGCCGCTCTCTGGAGAAATCCAGAGAGCGTGGCGATTCGCAACAGACGACCAGTCGCCTGTTGCAATCGCTGAAGGGCGATTGATCATGATCAATCGCCCCTCAATCGCCGCTCTCTGGAGAAATCCAGAGAGCGTGGCGATTCGCAACAGACGACCAGTCGCCTGTTGCAATCGCTGAAGGGCGATTGATCATGATCAATCGCCCCTCAATCGCCGCTCTCTGGAGAAATCCAGAGAGCGTGGCGATTCGCAACAGACGACCAGTCGCCTGTTGCAATCGCTGAAGGGCGATTGATCATGATCAATCGCCCCTCAATCGCCGCTCTCTGGAGAAATCCAGAGAGCGTGGCGATTCGCAACAGACGACCAGTCGCCTGTTGCAATCGCTGAAGGGCGATTGATCATGATCAATCGCCCCTCAATCGCCGCTCTCTGGAGAAATCCAGAGAGCGTGGCGATTCGCAACAGACGACCAGTCGCCTGTTGCAATCGCTGAAGGGCGATTGATCATGATCAATCGCCCCTCATCCTCCTTTTTGCCAATTTGACGATCGAGTTTAAACTCGTTTTAACGTCGATATTATGTTTTTGCCTCAGACAAACAACGCTCGTGGACGGAGCTTGAGCTGCTTTGGAACACGAGTAAGTTCTCAGTTATCTTTCTCTGGCCGATTGGCCTACACCGTACGTCGAATGTCGTCTCAAGGAGTTTTGGAGATGCGTTTATTTAATTCTGCTTGGGTGGGTAGCTAGGTATAGTGGTTTATAGTTTACGCTTTACGGTCTTGATGGTACACATTATTGTTTGTTTACTTTAAGATATTGAACTGTTCACACATCACTTGTTTTAAAGAAAAGCATGAAAAAATGAATTTCCACACGGGGTTTTAAAGATAATGTAAAGGATAAAAAAATGGCCGAAAGGCATATTGGCCGAAAGGCATATCAGCCGAAAGGCATATCGTTTATCGGTCACGCGAGATGGGGCTCAGGCACGGCTGTACGTATTGTAAGCGTGTACCCCCCTCCTCTAGCTGGAAAGAGTAGTCCGCCCGCTGGATGAGCTCTCTTCGGTTAGAGGGTTAGGGTCTCGGTGACACCCACAGTAAAGTAAAATAAAGAAAATGATGCATGATTTACAGATTCATATGCACAGCACGCATTGCATTTACGTAGAGCTTACTGAGATTTTTATCTCATAGTGTAATCATATGGTGTAGGTGATTACAAGCAAACAGGTGAGGACGAGATTCCTCCTCCTGAGACATGAGTCCAGTTGACAAAGAATGGCTGCGGTGGTCTGCTGGCGCAGTCGACGCTTACCTGACCCGTGGGGATGTATGTATACATTTTGGGGTTTTTGGGATATTTTGGATTGATGATTGTATAGACATTTTAGGATGTTTGAGAACTGATAGTTGATAGGTTTGGGTATTGATGTTTTGAAATGTATTGGAAATTGATTTTATAATCTTTTGTTTGATTTCAAAACAGGAGAATTTGTTTAGGTTTTAAACATATCCACGCAGTTCGTTTTCAGGAAAATGTACTTAGTTTAAATGTATTTCGAGTTGTTTATTGGGTGAACGGTGAAGTGTGAAAAGAATGAGGATATAAGTGAGTTTTTATTTGATGTTATTGTGTTGGTTAGGGTGTGTGTGAGTTGCATTTGTGTAGTTGGCGCAGGAGAAAATAAAAGAAAGAAGAAGAAAATGGGAGAGGAAAGAAATAGAGATGGTGGCGATTGATCGCCCAGGGGTGGGAATCAATCGCCCCTCAATCGCCGCTCTCTGGAGAAATCCAGAGAGCGTGGCGATTCGCAACAGACGACCAGTCGCCTGTTGCAATCGCTGAAGGGCGATTGATCATGATCAATCGCCCCTCATCCTCCTTTTTGCCCCTCCCCTTTTATGTTTTAAATTCATTTATTTTAATTACTTTTAATTTCAATTGTTTTAGTATTTGTTTTAAACGACTTACTAAACGAATTTCGATTCTGATTTAAAATGTTTTAATTCCGCTCACACGTACGAGATTTATTTAGGATAAAAATAAAAATAAAAAAAATAATAGTACGGGAATATTGGGTACAGTATTAGGGTCGTTACAGGGTTAATGGTTATTTATTTTGTGTTGTGTTGTGTTATGTCGCATATTTGTTGACATGCATCATGGTTTTACACGGGTTTCTTGCATGGTATGCTTGTGAGCGTGAAATGTAATCAGATAAAGAAATTGAGAAATGCATCTTGATTAGTGTGCCTTGTCGGAATTACGTGCTGGAGTGTAGCACCCCGGAGGGACCTCTATGAAAGATGATCGGCTAAAATACAAAATCTTGATTAGTGTGCCTTGTCGGGATTACGTGCTGGAGTGTAGCACCCCGAGGGACCTCTATGAAGGATGATTGGCTAAAATACGTAAATGTCGTGAGTATGAATTCCTAGACAGTTATAGGATTCTATGATCGACGAGGGAGATTATGTATGACCATCCTAGACGGTTATGGGATGAGTGCTATCTAGTCTTGCTCTGGTGGTTCTGAGTGTGGCCGTCCTAGACGGTTATAGGATGTGTGCCTACTCGATCCACACGGCTTATGAAATGATTAAAGCAACAAACAGCAAACAAACACAACTGAGAGTTAGAAACTACATGTGATAGGATTGAGTTGCATTGTGTGTGTGCGCATTTGTTTTCCCTACTTACTAAGCATTATGCTTACTTTTTTGTATTCTATTGTGTAGGTGACGATATTTACCCAGGTGAGATAGACGAGACAGCCCAGGACTAGATGCAGTCGTTGATGCACAGGGCACGCCGGTGCAGGCCTTTGTCGGGGCACCTCGACCATGGATTTCTGGGAGTTTGAGGACGGGGTATACGATGTTTAGATATTTTGGGTTGTTTTGTTGTGTAACTAAAGATAATCTTACGATGTTGTGAATATGGTTAGTAACTGTTTTGGAAATGATTTGAATGGTCTTTATAAATGGTTAAATTTACAGGTTTTTGGGTTTTGAAAATTTTAGGCGTTATGCCGCTCGTTTTAGTTTTAAAATAAATAATGTCGAGTTAACGTTCTCTATTTTTTTCGTTAACCGTTTTAAGTCGGTTTTTCGTGATTTTTACGGGACACGGAGTCGGAAGTGTCAGGAAGATGTGGTTAAATTTTTAGGTGATTTGGAAGTGTTTGGCAAGACGTAAAATGAAGAAAAGCGGAAAAAGGTCGAAATGTGGTGCTGGCACCCGAGAGGGTGCCGAACGTTCGGCGCCAGGCGCCGAACGCTCGGCGGTGCTGCGCACGCGACGCCCAGCCCACAAATTTTTATTTATTTATTTATTTTAAATTTTGCCTATTTCTAAAATGTTTTGACCCGACTTTTTTCGACGTATTTTAAACGTATTTTACGCACGTTCTCCAACATTTTTTGAGGGTTCGAAAAACCCAAAAATTGAGTTGAATAATTATCAAAAATTATTTTAAACGTCGTTTTAAACACGTTTTTGGTTAGCAAAGTAGCGCACCGAGCCGGGGCGAGTTCGGGGGCGTTACAGGGGATGTAATAATGGTTTTGGGGATTTGATAGATAGAAAAATAGGAAAATTGTATAGTTTGAATCATTTTAGGATGCTTGGTTCTGGATATAAAACATTCGTGTCTTGATGTTTTGGGTGAATTCGCTTAATGGAATTGCTTGGTGAATTTTAAGTTTCATAGGGATTTGTTCAGTTTTCAAACGTATCCATGCAGTTCGTTTTTATGAAATTTGGTTATGTTTTAAATATGTTTTGAGTCGGTTTTGAGTGATTTGTGGGGTGTGAATTGTGCGAGGGTAGTAGCGTTAATATGTTGAAGCGTGGTTATAAGATGTGTTTAGAAGTAAAATGATGAAATGAGGAAGGTTGGGAGTGAAATGGTGAAGTGAGGGTGTGAGTATATGTGTTTGGGCGTGAGAAGGGTGGAAGAAAACAGAAGAAAAGAAGGAAAGGTAGAAGAAAAGGGGTAGGCGTTCAATCGCAGAAGGAAGGGCGATTGAACGCAGAACTCTCTGGTTTTCCAGAAGAGTTCCCGATCGTTCGCCTTTAATGGGACGAATGATCGGCTCCTGAAGGTCGCGTTCTAGAGTAATACCAAAACGTGAGCCGATCGATCGCCAAAAATGGGGGCGATCAGCTGTCATGTGGCCAATCAATCGCCCCTTTGTTTTCTCGCCCTCTGACCATTTTTCCCTCGACTCCTTTGGTTGAATTCTCTTCTGCTTTTATATGTTTCTTTAAACGTTTTCCTTTTCTTTCCAAAGCAATTTCAACACCTATTTTATTATATTTTCTTTAAATGGTTTTGAGGATGTTTTAATTGATTTAGAGGTTTAAAAAGAAAAATTTACACGGGAATTTAAGGGATAGGTTTAAGGGTCGTTACAGGTTAGGTTGAAAAGTTAGTGATAGTTTTGTTTAGATAATTCTTTAGAGTCCCTTAGTGTGTTACTAAGTTGATTTTTTCTTATTTGTTAGGTTATCGCACGAGTGAGTTAACGGCACAAAGTGATAGAACCCTTGCCGAGCAATCAGGTAAGTAGATGAATTCTTTTTGTTGCCTTAGGCCTACACCATGGAACGGTAGGGTAAACGGTCGGTTTCTTGTTCGCGTTGTGTTGTGTTGTGTTGCATATCCTTCAAGCATGCATCACATTTTAGTTTTTTTGCATTGTGAATTGCGAGTGTGAATTGTGCGAGTGTGAAATGTAATAAGATAATAAGAATTGTAAGAACTGGTCTCGAGTAAATTGGCCTTGTCGGGAATTAGTGCTGGAGTGTAGCACCTCGAAGGGATTTTTACGAGAGACCGGCTTGGCTAAAAGATTTAAGACATCGTGAGTATGAACTCCTAGACAGTCATAGGGTTCTACAATCGATGTGGGTAAGGCAAATCGTGCTTGGTCATCCTAGACAGTTATGGGATGTGTGCTAACCGGTTTTATTTGGTTGGATCAAGGCGTGGCCGTCTTAGACAATTATGAGATGTGTGCCTACTTGATCTACACAGCTTATGATAAGATTAATGCAACGAACATGTAACGAGCACAACTGAGAGATTGAAACTGCATGTGATAGGATATGGTTGCATTATGTGTTATGTGCGTTCGTTATTCCCTACTTACTAAGCATTAGGCTTACTTTTCGTGTTTTATGGTGTAGGTGACGATCTTTATTCAGGTGAGCTCGATGAGGGAACCCAGGATTAGGCAGCAGTCGATAATGCATGGAGTATGCCGATGCGGGAACTTGTTGGGGCGTCTTGGCCACGTTTTTCGGGTAGTTTGGTGGGGAGTTTTGGTATTTTGTCTTGTAAATATTTTCTTAGCTATTTTGGATGATTGTGAATGGTGGTGGTTTTGTGGAATGATTTTTAAGACTTTGTATTTCAGGTTTTGGGATTTAAGAAATTTTAGCCGTTATATTATCCGCTTAAATAATTTTAAGACTTTGAATTTCAATGCTAAAAGAAGGAAGAAACAAGTACAACTTTCCATAAGCGGGCATGGACAAATTCAAGGCGGCTACACACTTTTTCATTTCTGACACCTTCCTAGAAGATGCTTTTCTTGTTCATTTATTTATATATATGCAATTTAGTGATTCTTTCGTTTCTACTTCTATTTGTTAATAAATATTTCGGGAATATGAATTATTATTATTACTTCTTAATTTTTAACTAATTAAGAATATAATGTATGCCCTACAATTTCATTGATACGTCAGCATTTTATTTTTTAAAAAACTGACAATAATTAAATTTGATTTTATTGGAAAGAGACTGGACTCGGACTGGGTCTGAACAGAAGACTAGGACAACTAAGATTTGATAAAGTCCACTCTCCCCATGTTTGACTTCCAATAACACGCAAAGGAAAGTTCCTTCTTTCTGAATACTTGGCGATTACCGTAACACCCCCGCTCAAACTACTTAAGTCCTTCCGTATCCTCCCTTTTATATAAAACAAATCCGGAATTGCAGGGGAGAGAAGCAGGGGAGGAAGCGAGAGCGAGACAGAGATGGATGTGATGGGGGCGAAGAAGGGGAAGAAGGAGAGATGCAGAAGGAAGATGAGGTGGGGGATAATGGCGAAGCTGAAGAAAGAGCTATGGCGGTGGAAATTCTTTGGAAGCGCATTCAAGTGGAAGAGACTCAATCTCCAACTTTCTATCGTCGACGACGTGATTTTCAAGATCGTTTCGTTGCTGGAGGCTATTGTTTTGGTCCTCACTCTCTGCCTCTTGTTCTTCTTCTGCGGCTGCCATTTTTAATCCCCGAAAGCTATTAGATTCCCTGTTAATAAAATTTTGTAATTTTGGTTTCTAGTAATCGATTCTTCACATATTGACTTTTTCGGAGGCCTCACTTTATGTTTTCTGGCCGGTCACAATGCGCCGCCGTTCAGCGAATATCTATCAATTATTTTTTCAGAAAACCATAGATATTGCAAAGACTGGTGAAGATCGTCTTTGCGTTGTTTATTCAATTTTGTTGTGAATATTTATTTTTTAATGAGCTCCGGTTATATCCCTCCTTCTGTAATTATTTATTCACGAGATAATGCTGTATTTTACCGATTTTATTGATAATTACAATTTATTTTATACTTCTCTGCAATAGCATGGCATGGAACCGGTTTTTTACAAAAAATAATAATGACTTTGTAAGTAATAATTAAATCAGGAGGACAGACACCTATATTCTTTCAGGGATTAAATAATTAAAAAAAAAAATCATTCTACTCAATTGCTGCCGCTTTTGCCTGATGGTTATAGCGGGGAAATCGGTGAATTTTTTTGTTGATTTTCTCAAGAGATGTTAAACAGGCGGACGGACAGGCTCTCAGCCCCTCGCTCGACTCGTTACTATAGCTGGTCGAGCTAAGCTCGGCTCGCTACAGTAACGAGCCAGTTTGGCTCGGGTCACATTGACGAGCCGAGCCGAGCTCGGTCATCTCGGCTCGCGAGCCATCGATGACCGGGCTCAACGAACCTGCTCGCGAGCGGTCAAGCCCAGCTCTGGGCCCTGAGCAGCTGAGTCATCTCTGATGCCCGACAATTAGCAATCTCAGATGGCTCGGTCAAGCCCAACTCTGATGCTGTCTCCGATGCCCAAGTCGGGCCGTCGGGGTCCTCTCCGGTGCCCAGCTCAAGGCCTTCTCCGACGCCTCGATAGCGGACATGGCAGCCCCGTCTTCGTCTTCCTTCGACATCTACCGACGACGACGAGTACGACCATCTTTAGATCTTCTTCATCCAACTCGAGTTGCCGCCCACCGAGCACAAGATCGATGAAATTTTTGATGAACCAGTTGGTGTCCCGGCGATTGCAACAGGATCGATAAATCCTAGGCTTAAATTAAAACTTGTCGTTCTCGTCGCCACCCGAGAGTGAGGCGATGATTCGCCCTAAAGGAGGCGATCAATTGCTTTGTAGGGATGAAAATTTGGCCAAAAGGCGATCAGTCGCCCCACCGGGGCGAATAATCGCCTAAGGGTGAAAGTTCGCTCCTGGGCGAACTTTTTGCCAAAATTCCAGTGAAGGGGCTGATTGCTCGCCCCTGAGGGGGGAGCAATCGCAACACTGTTCATGTGAACAGTGCACTATTTACATGAACAGTATACTTTACTATTCACGTGAACAGTAAAAGTTATTGTTCACGTAAATAGTGCCCTAAAAAAATGTTTAATTAAATTCTATGAAATTTAAAAAAAAAAAAAAGTTTACACGTTTTGAGTCCTTTTAAAGATGTACAATATTTTCAAAGTATTTTAACGAACAGTTTAGTTAGTGACGTCTGAATTATCGATGTAGATAATAGGTGAAATTCTATTTATTTAATGTTGAAAAATACTATGTCATATTGACAAGTTATTTGTGTTTTTATTAGTGAGAAAACACAATGTATTAATCTTTATAAATCTAGTTGCGAAGTAGCTAATATATTTCTTGATTTTTTAAAAACTATTTTATGATACTACAAATAAATGTTCAGGAATTTATTATCTCACTTATCATCTTGTTCTCTCAATTTTTATAAACTTAACGGGTATATATAATATATTTATATAAAATAATTTTATTTATGTAAGCTTGGCTCGTTAAGCTCGACTCGTTACGCTCGTTGGGCTGACTCGACTCGGCTCGTTAGGCTCGCGGCTCGCGAGTTGGCTTGATTTGAAAATTTTTTAGGTCAGCTCGTTAGGCTCGACAGGCTCGTTATGCTCGACTTGTTTGGCTCGGCAGGCTCGGTGAGCTGGGTCTTTCTCGGCTCGACTCGCTCGTTTAACACCTCTAGTTTTCTTTTACAGGGAAAGTAAAGTCTACTGCCCTCTAATGATTTCTGCATGGGGAAGAGAAAGCTGAGTTTTGTCCCATCGTTCTTCCCCCTCCCTCAGCGCTGGTCTTCATCTTTGCATCCTCATCCTTCTTCTTTCTCTGTATTCTCTGTCGAGTAACGTTCTTCCTCTCTTCTTTCTTCTTTGTATTCTGTTTTCGTCAGCTCACTGGTGTTGTTTGTCTGTGTGGTTCTACATTCGGTATTGACCTATGGGTTTTTTTTGGTTTTTCCGAAAATAGGAAGTGGCGGTGCTTTTAGCTGTTTTTCTTGTGGAACCAGCTTGTTGCTGATGCAATTTGATTATAAAATAGTGAATCAGCATTTGGGTTTAAGTATCATTATACTTGGCTAAAACAAGGCACTTCTGGACCTCAGTTAATATTAGGGGTTCTGACCGAGATTTGGCACTAATCGTGGACATTAATCTTTAAAATCTGTTTGTAGTTTAGCTCTTCTTTTATAGAGGCGTTGTGTTTCTGTTCCACTGTTGTACGTTCAATAATATGCTCCAACTGATAAACATTCACGCGGAGGAAATCAAGCTTAGCTCTGGGAATAATTTTACTTGCAGGAATGTTACTCTTTGCCATGTTTAGGCAAGTAAATTTATGACTAATTGGTAGAAGTGGATGAGAAATTGATGGAAATAGTGTTTGAAAATATATACGTGTATGGTGGAGTATGAAATGGGTTTGATGAGTTTTAACAAATATTATTGGATTGGTTCGAAACCATATAAAATTTGTGCTAAAATTTCTAAAATTTATAAAGAAGTTTCTTCGCATAAATATTGTATTTCCTTTCCGTTTTTTCAGAATAATCATACTTGATGAGACAAACTTGTTAATGAAGATATGTTGGCAGATGTTTTTTGAAAAATATATTTTTGGATATTCATGTTAGATGAACAAGTCGACCGATTGCAGATGTGTTGGGTGAAGAGGTCGACTGTGTTGGGTAAATAAGTCGATCGATTTCAGAAGATATGCGAAGTCGACCGATTGCAGTTGTTCTGCAATGTCATCGACCGATTGCGATGGCAGAAGATCTGCGAAGTCAACCTCTTGCAGTTGTTCTGCAATATCGACCGATTGCAGTTCTTCTGCAATGTCATCGACCGATTGCGATTGCAGAAGATTTACGAAGTCGACCACTTGCAGTTGTTCTGCAATATCGACTGATTGCAATTTTTCTGAAAGTCGACCGATTGCAGGAATGAAAGATCGGTCGACTATTATGCTATAATGTCTTCCCTGATGTATGACGATTCCCTTTCCTGAATAATCCAATCATGAAGCATGATTAAGGCTATTAATTCATATTTCCTATTATGTTTCTCAGGAGGAATATTTTGCGAAATATATAATCATAACAATCCAGACTATATTTTTGGAGTGTTCGGATTGGGTTTCTTTGTTTGAATGATTTCCTTCTAAAAGTATTACATGCGATGTCACTCACGCAAAACAGGAAAGTTCGGCAAAACAGGAAAGTTCGGTTTCCTTTATTTGCTCACTCAGGTTATTAAATATGGTATTCAGAATAATTTTTTGCACACATATATGGTACATAATATTGGGACGATACTTTCCGTTGGGAGCGTGCAGAATGAATTATATATGTGAGTTTTATTGTCGTGAGATGTGCTCTCTGAATTACTTCTCTAAATTTGCCGATCTGAGAGAAGAGGTTATATGCACTCAGTTTAGTGAGCAGTCTTTACTATCATCAGAGCGTATTTGTGTTTTGTATCTGTGACGACGACGGAGTTTTGATTTTCGCGTGAGAAGGTTTCTTCGTTCTTTAAGCCGTCGTTTTTCTTTCACTCCCTACGTTTCTGCGTATGGGTTTGTGATTGTTTTACACACTCTACCTAATCTGTGGATTTCATCGTTTTATTGAGTGTGTTGATTATTGCGTCCAAAGACCACTGCCTGGTGTTTCAGAAGGTGTCATAGGAGGCAATATTTTTGTTCTTTCATTAAAACTCAGTCTCGGGAGGAGACTACCTGGAACTCGGGAGGAGTTCTGATCGTGGGCAAGGAGATCTTGCCATACACGGATTTCGGGAGGAGTCATTAACGACAAGAGGAGCTTGTTGCAATCAGATTTCGAGAGGGATCGATCCAAAGTCGAAGGGAGCTCACAAAAACAGATTCACTGAGGAAGTTAGTGAGAGGCGGCGACAAAAACATGAGGGAGTCTTTATTTGTATAAGCTCGGTTGTCTTGTAACTTTGTGAACTCTTTGAAATGTTTTTATGTCTGGGCGTGGCCCCGCAGACGTAGGCAATTGCCGAACTACGTTACCAATCTCCTGTGTCATTATTTTCTGCACTTTATCATTGTCCATTATCACGAAAATAAATTGGTATCCCACCTAGTGTTCCACCTACACTAGGGCATCAAGTAACTAACCTTGATCTTTCAATTGGTATCAGAGCGGTTCGCTTCTGTTTCTTAAGTGGGATCCACAGAATTTGATCTTGGTACAATGGACTCTATGAAAGAAGGAGGTTCAACTGTGCGTCTGCCACTATTGGATAGAAGTAATTATGCTTACTGGAAGGCCAGGATGAGAGCATTCATCAAGGCTATGGATGAGAAGGCTTAGAGATCTATTTTAATAGGATAGAATCCTCCCATGACTACTGACGAAGGAGGTGTCATCTTTTAAATCTGAAGAAAATTGGTCGGTCACTAAAGATGCACTAGCAAACAGTAATTCTAAGGCACTTAACGTTATTTTTAATGGTGTTGATCCTACTCAATTCAGGCTTATTTCAACATGTGAGTCAGCTAAAAGAGCATGAGAAATTCTTCAAACCACTTATGAAGGAACATCGGCCGTGAAACTGTCAAAGATGCAAATGCTCACTACAAGGTTTGAAAATTTAAAAATGCATGAAGATGAAAGTATTGCGGAATTCAATGTCAAACTATGTGATATAGCCAATGAGGCGTTTGCGCTTGGTGAAACTTTCTCTGAAGAACGGTTGGTACGAAAGACATTTCGGTCTCTTCCACAATGCTTTGCCTATAAAGTTACTACAATTGAAGAAGCTAAAGATGTTTCCAAAATGAAATTGGAAGAACTAATGGGATCACTTAGAATGTTTGAAATGAATCTTGGGATTGATACCGAAACGAAGAAGTTCAAAGGTGTTGCACTAAAAACCGACACACAAGACTTGGATGTCCATGATGAAGACAATCTTGAGGAGTCTCTTGCATTACTATCAAAGAATTTCAGTCGTGTTATGAAAAAATTTGGGAGAAATAATCGCGGTGTCAGACCCAATGTCAGTCATGCAAAACCGGGTCCTTCAAGCAATAAGAAGTATAGGGAAGACAATCATGATCCAGATCAATCTACTAAGAACAGAGGAATTCAATGTAGAGAATGTGATGGTTTTGGGCACATACAAGCTGAATGCGCTATCACTTTGAAGAAAAAGAAAATCTCTCTCAACACTACTTGGAGTGATGATGAATCAGAAAAAAAAAGTTGAATTTCCAAATAATCATGCATTTGTTGGTAAAGTTGAATCTACAGACAATGGCAGTGTTACACACGAGGTAAGAGATGATATATCGGACTGTAGTGATGAAATTAAAGATGAAGTTACCAAAGAAGACTTCATTGCAGAATACAAGTATCTTCATGAGAAATGGACTGAGCTTGTCAGATTAAATCAGCGCCTTCGTATTCAGAATGGAGACTTGAAAATTGAGAAGACCAACCTACAAAAGTCGGTTTCTGAACTAGAAGCCGAATTAAGAATGAGTCAAGCAAAAGAGACAGAACTATTCAACGAGCTGAGTCACTTGAAGAAAAATGTTAAAATGTTAAATACAGGCTCAACTAAGCTGGATGATATCTTAAGCGTCAGCAAGCCCAGTAGTGATCCCTCTGTTTTAGGGTTCAGAGGAGAAAGTTCGATAACACAAATAGTGTTGTCTAAACCTGGAAGTAAAGGAAAAATTTTGATGTCACCGATAGTGTCCTATGAGCAAAAGCGAAGTATAGTCTCTCAAATGATACCAATAAAGAATTCTGATTACAAAGGAAAACAAATTGCAGTGAATGATGCGGATGTCAAGAAGATGACAAAGCCTAATTCCACATCCATCAGAAATAGTAACAAATTTAATATAGTTTGTCATTATTGCAATCGTAGAGGACATATACGACCTAGATGTTTTACCTATTTGGCTGATTTAAGACAAGGTACTGCTAGAAATCCTTTTGTTTACATGATGCCTCAACAAAAATGGGTGAAGAAATCCACATTGAAGTGTAATGTCACTCATACATCTCTAAAAGCTACTACAGCTGATGCATGGTACTTTGACAGTGGATGTTTGATAAGTGTGTATTTTACACACTTATTTATACTCTTTTTATACTTGATTTGATAAGTTTTTCTCAAGTGATTGAAGGAATTTGATAAATTTTGTGGAAAGTGTGCAGAAATTGTAATTATAACAGGAGGTGGAAAAGAGATAAAAGTCATCGAGAAATAGTGAAGTTGGAGAAACCACAGCAATCGATCTCCATAGACATGCAGCGATCGATCTCCATTCAAATAAAAGAGCCAGAGATCGATCGCTACCACAACACCCGTATTCAAATAAAGGAGAACCTGCGACTGATCTCTGTGCATGCCTGTGAACAACCGCGATCGATTTCTGTTCAATCCCATAAACAGCCCGCGATCGATCTCTGAAGAAATGCAGAGATCGGTCGCCACATATTTGAAGGAAGCAGCGATCGATCTCTATGAAATGCAGAGATTGATCGCTACTTATTTGCAGGAGAAAAGCAGCGATCACTTGCCATACAAAGTCAGCGATCGGTTGCCATACATTAAAGAAGATGCAGCGATCGATCTCCATAACCTAGCAGCGATCAATCGCTTATCATCTACAATTTTGGAAAGAGTTTGACTTCTAATCTGCACCATTAATTTAAAGCATCAGTGAATCTTAACCATTGATCTTGAGAAGAGAGATTGAATTAAACCTAGAGCATACGGCTTCTCTATATTAATTCACGCAGTCGGCAGAGAGGGCATTCGAGATTTGGAGATTCTGAATTCGGCGACAGAGAGAGCGGAGGTGATTTTGGAGGCGATTCAGCAGCGGAGAATTTCCAGCATAGTTTTCTTCTATTTTCTTTAATCATAAACCATGCACATCTTTTTATTTATTGTTTATTTATCTTTTAGCATGAACTAAACTTCCCGTTCTAGGGTTTCGACGTAACTTTACTATGATTATTTATTTTTCTTGATTCAAGTATTTAATTTTCTGTTCCTGTTCTGTGTTGAGTAATTTATTCTGAACGTAATACTTAGGTTTGCTTGATCACCAAAACTAAGAACTTTAGGGTTAGTTCGAGATGCGAGAGCGGAGAATTTAACCGTGCACTGAATAAATTGCCTTAAAAAGGATCCTAGGCTAGAGATAGTTAGGGCGTTTGAGTGGTAATATAATTTCTTGTTCTTAATGTATTCAATTAATTCTCAGGATTAGAGACCGAGAGGTGATAATTCGTTAATTGAATAAGTTTGTCTTTGCTCGAGAGAGATTGATGAATATTTTCGTGAAATTGCCATCAACACAAAGGAATAGGAATTGATTACTTGAATTAGGTTTAATAAATAGGATTAGTTAAGTGAAATCGGAACCCTGGATTTTCTCATCATATAATCTTACTCTTTTAAATTTAAATCTTTTATTTAAATTGTTGTTTGATTTTTATTTGAATTATTTTAGTTTAAAATCCAAAAACCCCTTATTATTTCTTTTCAAATTAAACTGAAAATTAGATATTCAATATTTAACATTATTATTTCTCGTGGGATCGACACTCGTACTTGTACACACTTTATTACTTTTGCGACACGTGCACTTGCGTATCACGATTTTTCGCAACAATGTTCTAGGCATATGACCGGTGAAAAGAGGTTCTTGAAGAACATTACATCTGATCGTATGGGAAAAGTAACATTCGGGAATGGTGTCAAGGCCAGTGTCATAGGCGCAGGAACTCTAAATGTGCCTGGATTACCACAATTAGAGAATGTGCTTCTGGTAGATGGTCTAAAGGCTAATTTGATAAGCATTAGTTAGTTCTGTGATCAAGATTTAAATGTACATTTCACTCATGAGATGTGCACAGTCTCGGATCTTGACAAAAATTGCATCATAGAAGGAGTAAGGTCTGCTGATAACTGTTATCTTATCTCATCGTCTTCAACTTGTTATAGTTCAAGCATGGAGGATTCTACTTTATGACATCGAAAATTGGGACACGTCAATGATAGGATGCTAAAGATGATTATTTCAAAGGGAGCTGTCCGTGGGATTCCCAAGTTGAATTTTGATGAAGATCGTTTATGTGGACCATGCTAAAAAGGTAAACAACCAAGGTGTCGCACCCGAAGTCACAGGCGTCAACAACCAATTGTGTGCTTGCATTACTTCATATGGACTTAATGGGACCGATGCCTCTGGAAAGCATTGGAGGCAAACGGTATGCTTATGTTACAGTTGATGATTTTTCACGATTTACGTGGGTGGAGTTCCTTAGAGAAAAATCTGATACTTTCAAAGCTTTCAAAGCCTTATGTATTCGACTTCAACGTGAAAAAGCATGTGTCATCATGGGAATTATTCGCATCCGTAGCGATCATGGGCGTGAATTTGAAAACTCAGAGTTCTCGGATTTCTGTAATCATCTTGGAATATCTCATGAGTTCTCGGCACCAAAGACACCTCAGCAAAACGGAGTCGTTGAACGGAAAAAATTGAACTATTGCCGAAATGACCCGTGTAATGTTACACGAGACAAATGTTCCACAGAAATTCTGAGCTGAGGCGATGAACACTGCATGCTATATTATTAATCGAGTGTATCTCCGTGGAGGAACTTCTATGACACCATACAAGATATGGAAAGATAAAACTCCAAATCTTCACTATTTTCATCCTTTTGGTGGTACGTGCTATGTGTTAAATGACAGAGAACACAGAGGAAAATTTGACGCTAAGAGTGATTAAGCTATTTTTCTCGGATATGCAACACATAGTCGCGCCTACCGAATTTACAATAAACGAACTCGAACAGTACTGGAATCAGCCAATGTTAAGGTGGATGATTCACTAGAAACAGCTGCTGCGTCTCAAGATGATGTGTTTCAGGTGTCAAATAATGAAACTTCTAGCGCTCACACTAGTGTTCCAGATGATTGTCCAAACTGTGTCATAGGTAATGTCTC
Organism: Begonia masoniana; assembly: GCA_022432975.1. Classification (NCBI taxonomy): domain Eukaryota; kingdom Viridiplantae; phylum Streptophyta; class Magnoliopsida; order Cucurbitales; family Begoniaceae; genus Begonia; species Begonia masoniana. The sequence goes on from CM039502.1 coordinate 29,947,496, forward strand.
TGATACAACTATCACAACTGGTGAAGCTGAAGTGACTATATCAGAATGCAGACAACCGTCCATACGTGTCCAGAAAGATCATCCTGTTGACAAAGTCATTGGCAGCCTTAATGATGGCCTCCAAACCCGAGACAAATCGAGAGTCAACTATCGAGACATGATTCATATGGCATGTTTCACCTCCACTATTGAGCCCAAAAATGTGAAAGAAGCTCTCCTAGATGAATATTGGATTGAGGCAATGCAAGAAGAACTTGATCAATTCACTCAAAATCAAGTTTGGGATTTAATGCTGTGTCCTCCAACTATAAATGTCATCGGCACCAAGTGGATATACAAGAACAAGAGTGATGAACATGGAAATATAACGCGCAACAAAGAAATATTTTTGTTAATGAGTATGGTTGGTGAGCTCAATTACTTTCTTGGTCTTCAGATTCAACAAAGAAATGATGGAATTTTTATCTCTCAAACCAAGTATGCCAAAAATCTGTTGAAGCGGTTCAAATTAGAAAATGCTCGCCCCAAAAGAACACCGATTGGGACACATGAAAAAACTCTCCAAATATGAGAAAGGGACTTCTGTTGATGAACGACTATATAGAAGTATGATTGGCAGCCTCTTATATCTAACTACTAGTCGGCCAGACATTTGTTATAGTGTGGGATTATGTGCTCGGTTTCAAGCAAATCCTCGAGAGTCTCACCTGGTGTCAGTGAAGCAAATTCTCAAATATGTTGGCGGGATGACTGACTATGAAATCTGGTATTCTTTTGATACAAATGCAAATCTAGTTGGCTATTGTGATGCTGATTGGGCTGGAAGTTCAAATGATCGGAAGAGTACTTCCGGTGGATGTTTTTATTTGGGAAACAATTTAGTGTCCTGGTTTAGCAAGAAACAGAACTCTATTTCTCTGTCTACAGCCGAGGCAGAATATATTGCAGCTGGTAGTAGCTGTACGCAGCTGGTAGTAGCTGTACACAGCTTCTTTGGATGAAACAAATGCTCAAGGACTACGGTGTCAAACAGGATGTCATGACGTTATATTGGGATAATTTGATTGCTATTAATATCTCCAAGAATCCAGTACAGCATTCTCGGACAAAACATATTGATATACGACATCATTTCATCAGATCCCTTGTAGAAGACAAAGTTATCACCTTGGAATATATGGTGACCGAAAAGCAAATCGCCGATATTTTAACCAAAAGTTTGGATGGTGTGAGATTTGAAGAATTGAAGTCTGCCTTAGGCCTTTGTGTCATGTGAAGAGGTTCTTCTGTGTTGAGTTCTATGAAGCCTTCGGCGGTCTTTATGGAAATTTGAAGTTAATCTCAAATGTTGGAGCCTTTTATGGGATGCGATAGTGGTTATAACCTTGGGTTTATTTCCCAACTTATTTGAAGATTTAAAGTTTATTCTCCAGATTTAGTGGCTCGTGGGAATTGATTGATAATCATGCCGATTACAAGAATGCAATGTTAATGTTCTGGAAGGTGCTCCCAAGAGTGTTCCCGCTCTCGACAATATATATAAGTCTGCATTGTTCTCTCGTTTCATCAAGATGTCATTGAAGAAGTTCTTGGTGTAGCAAAGAAGGAAGCCCTAGTATTTCATGTTGAAGGAGAATCTGTCCAAGGAAAATGATACTAATGGACAGTTGCAGACAACTATGATCGGGGTTGGTCTTTCTTCTGATGATATTTCTACTTAATGATAGATTTATTATGAACTTCTAATATGATCTCTTGCTTCTGAATATTATTGTGAATTCTCTCATGAGCTATCATTGTTGGTGGATATTTTACTATGGTGGTTATATGTCTGAATTATGAATTTATCTTGGTACTGTGAGTTGGATACCCTTTTGCTCTTTTATGGCAAAAAGGGGGAGTATTGGTGTTTTCTTTTATGATGATATCATGATGATATATGATGGCATCGGTTAAGGGGGAGTTCTTGTTTACAGTCATCATAAATGAAGAAGTCTGGATTTTGCCAAAAAACTGCCAAAGGGGGAGATTGTTAATGAAGATATGTTGGCAGATGTTTTTTGGAAAATATATTTTTGGATATTCATGTTAGATGAACAAGTTGACCGATTGCAGATGTGTTGGGTGAAGAGGTCGACTGTGTTGGGTAAAGAAGTCGACCGATTTTAGAAGATATGCGAAGTCGACCGATTGCAGTTGTTCTGCAATGTCATCGACCGATTGCGATTGCAGAAGATCTGCGAAGTCGACCACTTGCAGTTGTTCTGCAATATCGACCGATTGCAGTTCTTCTGCAATGTCATCGACCAATTGCGATTGCAGAAGATCTACAAAGTCGACCACTTGCAGTTGTTCTGCAATATCTATCGATTGCAATTGTTCTGAAAGTCGACTGATTGCAGGAATGAAAGATCGGTCGACTATTATGCTATAATGTCTTCCCTGATGAATGACGATTCCCTTTCCTGAGTAATCCAATCATGAAGCATGATTAAAGCTATTAATTCATATTACCTATTATGTTTCTCAGGAGGAATATTTTGCGAAATATATAATCATAACAATCTAGACTATATTTCTGGAGTGTTCGGATTGGGTTTCCTTGTTTGAATGATTTCCTTCTAAAAGTATTACATGCAATTTCACTCACGCAAAACAGGAAAGTTCGGCAAAACAGGAAAGTTCGGTTTCCTTTATTTGCTCACTCAGGTTATTAAATATGGTATTCAGAATAATTTTTGCACACATATATGGTATATAATATTGGGACGATACTTTCCGTTGGGAGCGTGCAGAATGAATTATATATGTGAGTTTTATTGTCGTGAGATTTGCTCTCTGAATTACTTCTCTAAATTTGCCGATCTGAGAGAAGAGGTTATATGCACTCAGTTTAGTGAGCAGTCTTTACTATCATCAGAGCGTATTTGTGTTTTGTATCTGTGATGACGACAAAGTTTTGATTTTCGCGTGAGAAGGTTTCTTCGTTCTTTAAGCCGTCGTTTTTCTTTCACTCCCTACGTTTCTGCGTATGGGTTTGTGATTGTTTTACACACTCTACCTAATCTGTGGATTTTATCGTTTTATTGAGTGTGTTGATTATTGGGTCCAAAGACCACTGCCTGGTGTTCCAGAAGGTGTCATAGGAGGCAATATTTTTGTTCTTTCATTAAAACTCAGTCTCGGGAGGAGACTGCCTAGAACTCGGGAAGAGTTCTGATCGTGGGCAAGGGGATCTTGCCATACACGGATTCCGGGATGAGTCATTAACGACAAGGGGAGCTTGTTGCATTCAGATTCCGGGAGGGATTGATCTAAAGTCTAGGGGAGCTCGCAAAAACAGATTCACTGAGGAAGTTAGTAAAAGGCGGCGACAAAAACAAGAGAGAGTTTTTATTTGTATAAACTTGGTTGTCTTGTAACTTTGTGAACTCTTTGAAATATTTTTATGTCTGGGCGTGGCCCCGCAGACGTAGGCAATTGCTGAACTGCGTTATCAATCTCCTGTGTCATTATTTTCTGCACTTTATCATTGTCCATTATCACGAAAATAAATTGGTGTCCCACCTAGTGTTCCACCTACACTAGGGCATCAAGTAACTAACCTTGATCTTTCAAAACTCATCTTTTTTCTTACTATGCTCTTTTTATTAGATTTGTGGTGACATTCATGGGCAATTCTAAGACTTGAAAGAGCTTTTCAAAGTAGGAGGTGATTGCCCCAAGACTAACTACTTGTTTCTCGGAGGATTTTATTCGGTTGAGACATTTCTCCTCCTCCTTGCACTGAATTTAATAACTTATATTCCGGATTTACTAACTGTTAGTTTGAAGTTGAGACATATTGCACAGAGATGTTGAAATACTTTTTACAGTGCCTGGAAGAAAATTTGAAGCTCTGGCACAATTTCTTGTGTCAGCAGGTTGAACAAACCATAAATTCAGATTTTCGGTTTCTAACACTAAATTCGATGATGATGATTTGTCTCAAATATATAAATGAAGATGGATTAAAGCTAGCCTGGCTTGGTTTTTTATCTTTTCTTTTCTTTTCTTTTCTTTTGTATTCCTTTTTCTATCCTAATTGGCATATAGTTTATCCTTCATGATCAGGTGAGATATCCAGATTGTCTTTTGTTGGTTTCTTGCGGGAAAAAAGAAATTTGCTGTGCTTGTTGGAATTTCGTATTTGGTTTTTTGTTTGTTTCTAGACCTGAGGTTATATATTTGTTTTTCGTTCAGTCTCTGTGGTTCTACATTTAGTATTGTATGCTCGGAAAAAAAAAATGTTGTGCTTGTTAGAATTTTGTATTTGGTCCCATTTTTATATATGTTAACTGTCGTTATTTCCGTCTCTGTGGTTGTAAAAAAAAAAAAAAAAATGTTGTGGTTGTTTGATTTTCATTGTTCTTGCCAAGCATTTTAGGCATTGTTGTTGAGCTTGTTTTGTATTGTATAATGATTTCTATCTTTGTAATAATTAACTCACTCTTGTCAGCTTCAAAAAAATGTTTCAGTGGTGGATGGAATTTGATTGGTCTGAGCTCATGGTGTTTTCAATTATGTTGGTTGATTGGTCTATGCTTCTCTGCTCATAGATTGGTTTAGTAGTGTTTTCAATCAATCCTGTTGTTTAATTGGTTTATGCTCCACGTACACAGCAATAAAATGTGTTTTCCTGTTGTTTAAGACCAACTCTATATGTGCTCTCCTTCTCTAAAGGCTTCTAATATTTGTTGAGCTTATATGATTATCAAATTTTTTATATTTTTTTTTTAGTAAATATGGAAAAATACATTACATCTCTTTTCTTTTCTTTCTACTTTATTTATTCCTTTTTTGGCTTATTGGTGGCTTTAAGTTTTATATTCGAGGAGGGTATACATGTATTATAGTCAAGACATTAAAAATATCTTTCATTTTGATGTATATTTTTCTTCTTCTAAAATTCAAATAAAATGACAATGTTCTACGCATAATTAACTTTCATTTCAATGATCAAAAATATTATCTCTTAGGAATTGTCCTAAAAAATAAGTTAAATCTGACGCGCCGGTGCAAGGCCCGTATTGAAGAAAAGTTATTAAAATAAACAAAACTCACTGCCTTTTATCTCTTACCTCTTCCTTTCCTGTTTTGGACCTCTTGCTTACACCCATATTCAAAGAGAAGAAGTGACACAGAGAGAAATGCTGGTCTCCATTACCTCGCCCATATCACCTTCTTCTGCCAACCTTACTCCAAACCCCTATTTGGCCCACTCTCTTACTACCACGCCATGCTTTCCTCTCAGAAGAAGAGCCTCTCTCACTACCACGGCAATTCTATCTACCTCCAAAGAACTGGTGTTAAAGGAGTTTCGCGATAGAAGAGCCCTAAAGGTAGTAAAACCAACGTTTCCTGGTCGTATTGTATGTTCAACTCTGTTTTTCCTTTTGCTTGTAAGAATTTTTGGCATTTTTTAACTTTACCTAATCGACGAAGATGAACTGAAAAAGTATGGTTTATTTTTTTCACTTTTGAAATCGAAGACGCGGAAAGTATGGTTTTCTTTATTAGTTACTTCGTTTGAACTAATCGCCTCATAAAAAAAGCAGCAATAGTCAACTCGTTGGGTACTGTAGCGAATAAACGTTACAAGCCATGAAGCAGTAATTGGATTTTCCTTTTGTTTATTTTTTTCAATCTAAATCTCAAGTCACCATTTACACGCCATCGAAGGACACAGATAAGAAATTTTAGTAAATGCGTTGAAAATTATATATATATTTTTTCTCCTTCCGTGATGGAAATAAAGAAAAAAAGTCAGCTACCCTCTTCTTACAGCAGCCTAAATTGCTTATAAAGTATAATTGTAAAACGATTCATGAATAAATCAGTAGTTTATGGCTTGAAAGTGTTTTTCTAAACTGTTTATTTTACAGATTATTTCAGGGTTGAATAATTTTAATAAGGAGAATGTTGCATCAGTTATTACGGCTGCAGATAAGGTTAGTCTGATGTTTTCATAATTGAATATTCTCACCTCTGATTTAGTTTGTACATTATGACTTGAAATTCTTACACCGATTAATTTGTTTACCTAAGAAGCCATTTTTAATTCCAGGGAGGAGCAACTCATGTGGATATAGCTTGCGACCCGGATTTAGTGAAGCTTGCTGTTAGCTTAACTACTCTTCCGGTAAAGTCGTGTTTTTTAAAGTACAAGTCGTGTTTTTTTTTTTTTCGTTTATGTCATGCGATATTTGGAAATTCTTTGATGTTGGGACTAGAAAGATAGAGTGTATACTGAGTGATATATTTTAAATGTGCTTTCAAAGACGGGGAAAAATTTGGAAAAATATGTTTTCATATATTTTTTTTTGGTAAAATAAAAGGTAGAAAACAATGTCCTTACATCGCCTTTATAGTTTTTTTTGCTCTTTCTTAATCTGAAAACAATAATGGAAACATATTTCTCCATCGTTTCCAACAATTCCTTGTTTTTCTGTTTTTAAAAACTGAAAACTATGTTTAGAAATAGTACACATTCAGGCACATAGGCTTGCATCTTTCACATGAAGAGAAGTGGGAAACATTTTTTCCTCTAAACTTTTCCAAACATTTCTTTATTTTCCCATAATCCTTGGTTTGAGGAACAGAAGAAAGGAGTCGAATCAAATGACTGCAGATAAACAACAAAAATTTATTGCTAGGCTCTTTGAATCTTTAGCAAGAATCTAAGACTTGGGTAACGTTGGGAAAGAACAAAGACAACCAATTTGAAACTCTTCTCTGAATTTTTTTTATTTCAATTTAAGCACATTAGTTTTCGAGAAAACAAATGAATCCTGAAGTTTGTCATTAAAATTTCAGCTACAGTCTCTTGTTTTATAATCCCAGAAAAGGAATCAGTAATGGAGGTTCTTGAGTCTCTCTATTTTAGGTTTGCGTTTCTTCTGTGGATCCTACTGCGTTTCTTCCTGCTGTTGAAGCTGGGGCAGTAATGGTATGTCTAAATTGAATCAAACGGCTTTATTTTTTGGGTAAAAAGCATAAAACGTTCATTGTTCAATTTGTTGTTGTTATATGTTGATTAAATTCATGGAAAATGTAGGTTGAAATTGGAAATTATGACTCATTTTATGAGATGGGAGTGAGTTTTTCTGCAGAACAGGTATGACAATAGAAATTCAACTTTTAATACAAACATAATTTCTTATTTAAATAGTTTCGAATGATTATTTCTGCAGATATTGAAGTTAACAAAAGAAACTAAGAAGATGCTCCCATCAGTGACCTTATCAGTTACAGTGCCTCACACACTTGATCTTCCCGACCAGGTTAGAGAGCAGTTCTTTTTATCTTATTACTTCCTGACTTAATTCGTTGATGCACTTAACATTCAACTAAGCAATCTGTTCATCTAAGTAACCAACAGGTAAAGCTGGCGGAGATGTTAGAATCTGAAGGCGTTGACCTTATTCAAACCGAAGGAGGAAAATGCTCGAATCCTTCTGAATCTGGGGTGCTTGGTTTGATTGAAAAGGTATGCTAAAAGAAACTTGAAAACCATCTGTTTCATGTGTTGGAAAATCAAACAATATACGAAAAAGAAAACTACTAGCAGAGAAAAACTTCAAATTTTGCAACTCATACTTACGTGAATTTAGAGAAATAAAATTTTAAATGAGATTCATAATGTGAGTCTATCAGCCCAACAAAAGAATTTAGATCATTGAGCTCTAACATCATGGTTTACAAATTACTATTTAGAAGCTCTAAAACTATGGAGATTTGTTTTGAACCATTTCATGCTTGTCTATTTTTCTTAAAAATTTGATTTTTAGGTAGAAATTATACAACATGTTTGACAAGGTGTTTTTTTATATCAATTGAAGCCAAATTCCATTTTAAAGTTTTCCTTGGTAAATACAGGCAACGCCTACGTTGGCAGCAGCATATTCGATTTCACGAGCCGTGAAAATTCCAGTCTTGTGCTCGTCAGGGCTAAGCTCGGTGACTGCACCAATGGCTATCACGGCTGGGGCAGCAGGCGTGGTATGTATCAGCAGCCCTGATGATTTTATCATAAGATTAGATTTTGAGATTAATAAGAAGATTAGCTTGTTAATGTTATGATCGGAAATAATTTAAATACAGGGAGTTGGGTCGGCTGTGAACAAGCTGAACGATGTGGTGGCGATGATTGCCGTAGTCCGCAGCATTGCTGATTCATTGGCCATTGTTGAAAAGGTCAATAGATCTCAAGATGTTGCTTTAAAATTGTGACTTAATTTGTATAATTAATTCTAAAGTCATTGACTGAATTTAGTCAATAACATTTTCTTGATTTATTATTGACTGAATCTAACTCACTAGATTTGAAATTAATGTTTAGATTTAGCAAAAATGAACACAAAATTTATACTTACCTCTAAGCATTCTTGTGGTTCCGAGAGGAGAGGTTTCCTCCTTTTTCTGTTTGCCTCTTTTGTCTTAAGAACTCTGGTCAACACGACAAGTCAAACTAATTCAACCAAGTATTGAAAGATCGTGTTTATAATTTGTCAAGTATGTCTGGCCCAATTTTTATCTTTTTATTTAATTTTTTTAGTCAACATTGAATCCATTAATAAGATTAACGGGCAATTTGAGCATTGTAATTTTCAGGCAACGAACAATGATTTCTTCTACTTTTTCTTTTTAGAATTCAAATCCTTACCCATGACCAGTTGGCAATTAAAACCGGGGAGTTAAAAAATTTGTAATTTTAACAATTGGGTAAATATCAAAATGAATTTCGAAATAAAAGATATTTTCAATTGACACTTTAAATTTTTAATTTGAGCAACTACTTAATATTTCGAGGCATTAGCTGCATACACCTTACCTCTAACATTAGTTGTTCCTTCTCTCATATCTCTTTCCCGTGTCCTTCATTTCTTTCCCCAACCATTGGTTTATGAACTGGCCAAAAGGGCAACTAAGTTGGAAAACAAGATCAGAACAGTCATTAGAAAAGAGTCATACACTTAGCTCAGGATTTTACCATGTTTCCACACATTAGAAACTGTTACGGTGTTAGCTTGCAAGGGTCGCTAGAAAACTACACAAAGATCGTTAGCCCTCTTGGTGCTCGGCCAAGCCGAGGAAACATCAAAAGATACTAGAAAATGAACAAGCAAATGAACTTTAAATTAACCGAAAATTTATGTGAGTCTTGTGTTGTTAGTGAGGTGTGTGACTATGGAAAACGTGGTCCAAATGATTTAAGGAAAAAAAATTGTGCAAACAAACCTCAATTTGGCCGATAAGTTAGAGTTTGTGGCTTTTGGCAAAACAACATTTCCTTGGAAATAATGTCAACTCTGAGGAACCGGTTTGGCCACTTCCTACTTGTTTCCAACCCTTGAAAGGGAGGAGAGAAAAGTGGAGGTAAAGCTACAATAACAACCTCGGGTTGATGAGCTAGGAGGCTAACTCCTTTCAGCCTTGGTCGATGCTTACCTTGGATCTTCACTCCTCGATTTTATCTCAAGGAAAAAAAGCTCAATTTCATTTCATCAACCACCAAACTTTTACACACACTAAAGTCATGCTTAAATAGACCTAGGGTGGCTGGTTTAGGGTTATGATTTGACCTTCAAATGACCGTTGGAAAGGAGGTCATGTGTTCGGCCAAGGTGATGAACTTGAGTGGCTGAGATGAGGGGAAACCTAAGTGATCAAAAGCTAGCTGAATGCCAAGTCATTGATCCATGTTTTCTCCCATGGTAAGGGGAACAAGCATCTTCAAGGAGCAGCATTTGGTGTGGCCAAATTGGGTAAAGAAGCTTCAACGTGGTGCACCAATCTTGGCCTTCCATTTTGGCACGCGCGGCCGAGTCTCCATGCATGATTTTGCACTCCAAACTTATGTTAAACGAAACCAACCACCATCTACCCTATCATACATCTAATCCTAAATGCCTAACATGCATACATATAATAATTATAACAAAAAAGTCAATGTTTGTCAATTAGAGTTTAAAATAAAAATGTTACATAAACTCATGCTTGGGGAGACAAATTCCCATGTGAGCTTCTTTATCTTCAATCCTTGTCGCCCATGCAATGACGTGCTTCGGTTGATCATTGTCTATAGCCTCGACCGCTCACGTTAAGTCGCCAAGGGTGTGTTCCAAGCTAACATATAGTTCATCTCCTACAAAAGACAAAAGTGTGTGAGAACATAATTTAGCTAAATTGTGATTGAGTGATGGCCCTCCTTGGCACATCATCCTCCCCGGCTTATTGAGGATTTGTCCTCAAATCTAAAAGGTGCTCCTTCGTACTCCTTCTACTTTCCCGAGATCAAAAGAAAAGGTGATCACTAAACGCTAGATTAGATCAATGCGGCCTACAAAAAAGATAATGGTATTAGCAAGAAAATTCGGCCATAGGTTAGGTCGAGTTTGGTAGAGTATTTCTCTTAGCAATTCCCCCTTTAATACAAAGTTGAAGTTGAGGGGTGTCTTCCATTCATGCCAAGTTCCTATTTCTTCCTTCTTGAAAAACATGGTTACAAAATTCATCATATTTAACATCCTTAAGAATAAATATTCTAAGTTGGAAACTAGAGATATAATTATGGAATGGGAAATTATCAATTTTAACCCTGTACTATACACGTTGTTTCAATTCGGCCCCTGTACTATAAAAACCGGCAAACCGAACCCTGTACTTTGATTTTGTTATCAGTTTTGATCTTCTATTAACAATTTCATTAAACACTTATTGAAAAAACTAACAAACAATCTTGGATTCAGTTTAAATTTTTACCACATGCTCACTACTTAATGAAAAGATAATCTGAAAATTTTTGTGATTTTTTAACATATGTACGATTTATTGTAATTTTATTTCAGTATTTTTTAAACATATTATAATAAATCATACAAGTTTTAAAACATTACGCAAATTTTTGTATTATCTATCCATAATATGGTAAACATCTAAAAAAAGTTTCAAATAAATCCAATATTGTTTGGTATTCTTTTAAATTAATCTCATTTTCTTCTTTACTTTATAAATTAATTTTTAAACAAATACCAAACAATATTTAATTTATTTGAAAACTTTTTCATATGTTCAACCAATCATGGTTAGATAATAAAAAAAGTTTTGTGATTTTCTAAAATTTGTATGATTTATTATAATATTTTTATAAAATACTAAAATAAAATTCTAATAAATTGTACATGTGTTAAAAAATCACGTAAATTTTCAGATTATCTTCTCATTAAGTAGTGAGCATGTGGTAAAAATTGCAACTGAATCCAAGATCGTTTGTTAGTTTTTTCAATGAGAGTTTAATGAAATTGTTGATAGAAGGTCAAAACTGATAACAGAATCAAAGTACAGGGTTCGGTTTGCCAGTACAGGGGCCGAATTGAAAAAACGTGTATAGTACAGGGTTAAAATTGATAATTTCCCTTATAGAATTATCAATAAGCTCAAAATTCAACAACGTTAGCTTCCATAAGAATAAATGTCCTATCTTCAAAACAAGAGGTATATTTATGGATATTCTACTAAATTCATCCACAACATAATAATTCAACTTCAAAAGTGGATGTGACAAGACATGCAATATAGTAACATAAAATGAATCATCTTTCAAATAATATTTTAAAGTAATTAACAAAGAAGGATTATAATCATGATACCCAAAAATCCATTCAAGAAGACAATTAAAACAATCTACAATCCATCTAATTTTAAGGAGCCAAGCAAGTAGATTATTAGGTGGCACAAATCTTGTGGTAAAAGTGCCGATGATCTTCCTTGCTATTCCATAGTTATCGATAATATAAGCAAGAAGTAATGGAACTCTATATTTGTTCTTTACTTTCTCCTTCCAAGATATAATGGATAAATAATTATTTTCTAACATGTGAGAGATAATTTTAACTTGATAGGAAAAAAGTTCATCATAACTATTAAATTCAAGAGTATTTACTGTTAACAAGTTAGAATCTATAATCCAAAAAGTTAATGGCTTAACACATGCAAAACCAACATAAAATATCAATCATAGCTAGTAAGGACACACATAATATTCATTCATGACCTTACCCTTAATTTTATTTCTTTCACGATAAGTGGTTTTGAAGCATATAATTCTAACTAGATTCATACTATTCAAGAATAAAGCTAATTATATGGATCTACTAATATAGTGCCATAAATTGATAATGCAATAAATTTTCATAGTTTTAGAGCTCAACAAAATATCATGCATTAAAAATCATTTCTTATTCTTAAACTTTAGCTTCATCATAAAATAAAGGTTACATTCATAACAAACTTATAATGAAGTAAGTAGAAATATCATAAGAAGGTGTGATGACATAATTTTCTTCAATTAGAGAATAAGTAACTGTAACGACCCCAACCCGATTAGGGCCGCCACGGACTAACCATAACGTAACCTTAACTTAAACCCTCAAATAGTTCACGTAAAATTTTCATTCATTTTTTATAAACTTTTTAAACTTCAAGTGATCCTAAAGTGAAATCAAAATCGAAATAGAAATCGAAATCGAAATCGAAATCGAAATAGAAGTCTATTTTTTTTAAATCATTTAAAACAAAACCATTAATAACTTAAAACAATTAACAATTAAGGTAAAATCAATTAAAACAAACAATTAAAACAGGGAGGGCAAAAAGGGCAAACCGCGACAAAAAGGAAGGGCGATCGATCTCCAAATTCAGGAGATCGATCGCTGAGGCATCAAACAGCAGGGGCGATCGATCGCCCCCTTGTACCAGCGATCGATCGCCATAACGACAACAGGGAGGGGCAATCAGTCGCCCCTCACACCCGCGCCCAGTCGCCCCACACCTCCAGAGTCGCCCTTTCAATAGCTGTTCGATCGCCTCTCCTGGCGATCGACCGGCAACGGCTCTGGAATCCGAATTCCAGAGCCTTGCTTCTTCTCCTCACAACTTCCTGCCAATGCTTCTTCATTACTTCACCTTCACAACACTCAACAAAATCACCTTCAAATTAACATACCAATCTAAAATACCTCAAAATTTCCAACTAAGTACCTAGAAACATAATCCGAGCATTTCATAAGAAAATCCGATAAAAGCTTTTACAAAACATTTTATAAAACGATTTATCAAAATATCAAAACATTAATCACTTAACCATCCAGAACCAAACACCCTACAATGTTCTATCTTTACAATCTTCCTACATTTCTTTCTATTCAACTCTCAAAACGTTTACTTACATCCCCACGGTCATCGAACCTTGCCAAAACACACCCCGTCGCCACGAGCACCATCCGTCGACCACCTATTCCTTGTCATCGAGAGAAACTCTCACCTTCACACCTGTCACCTACATCATACAACATAAACATTAAACCTAATGCTTAGTAAGAGAATGTACTATATATGACATATGCATGAATGCATGGTTTTTCATAAAACATGTTCATTTACTTGTTCTTATTCTTTTTCTTTTCGTTGACATGAATTAAGGTGGGGATGTGCCAGGGAGCAGGCCAAGTGCGTGTACATAGTCCTTTCGGCCGTATTCATGATCCATCGTATGGAAGTGACATTGGTTTTGTTGATATGGCCATACTGTCCCAACCCACACTTAATTGTTACCTTTCCTTTTCATAATTCATGCATGAGAACATTTCATATGTCATTTGGAAAAACATGATGTATGAGGAATTTACACATAACATACCATCAAACAATTCACAACGTGCATGAACATACATTGCTCACAACGAAACTAACAAACAATAGCTAACATCCTAGGCTACTCGACTCATTAAACCCCACAATCAGAAAATCATCATCAAACACAAAAACCTAGCGTTGACACGATGTAGGGCTTTAAGGGCCGGAAACCTAACATCCACTTACCTGACGTCCTTAGCAATGCCGAGCACCGTCCGATAGTCGTCTCCACCTAAGGCATTTCACAAGCAGAGGCATTAAAACCGATCCTAAATAAACAATTCCCAAACTTAAACTAAACTCCTATCTAAGGCAATTTCTCCTAAAACTTCTATTTCCTCCATTTAGGCATTTCATCGAGCACGTGGTGCTCACGAAATACCAAACTCCATTAATGGAGATTTTTACAACCTTCAACAACCAAAAATCTAACCTAAATCCGTCAATAACCACAATCTCACATAACTATCGTCAATAGTCGTAAATACATCATCAAAGGGCACTAATTTAAACATCCTAACGATTTCTAACCGAAAACGTAAATTTACTCAAACCCTAAATTAATAAAACCTAATGAATAACAACCAAAATCGACAACTAAACCCACAATATACTAGAGTCTTACCTAGAGGGTTGAATCGTCGGCGTGAGAGAGCTTGGCCGAGAGGAAAGAGATCGCAGGGAGGGAGGAGAGAAAATGGTGTCTGCGTAGGAGGAGAAATGAGGAAAAGGGGGGCTATTTGTTTTTATTTAAATTTTTAACCTTGCAAATTACTTAAATGCCCTTCCCTCAATTTCTCGCTTAATTTATTATTTCACCTATCGATTTGGATTCCCGAAACATTCTCATTCCTCCAAATATTCCAACTTATTCCTAGGGTTCTAACGAAACTCTCCGTTCGCAAAACAAACTTAAGTTACTATTTTTACGACTTAAAACACTATAGGCGGCAAAACCGAAACTCGGCGTTACGATATCAATTTGAATTTCTAAAGATTTACTTATTCCACTAAAAATCCTCATAAATTCCTAGGGCTCTAATGAAACTTTCCGTTAGAGAAAAGACCTTAATTTGCTATTTTATGAAAATACCCCTAAGAGCGGAAATCTGAAAAACTCGGGTGTTACAGTAACAACATGTTCAAAAAGATTATGCCAACAAAATAAAATATAACTTATATTCCATCCAATTCTAAAAAACCAAGAAATCAAATTATTTGGCGGAATAAACAAAGGCGTTATGTCACTCAAAAAATTTCTAGATCATTCATCCTTAAAGTTTGGTTCTAAAATGCTAGGATGCCCTAAAGTTCTAGTTTCTTTCCTTTTTAGTCTATGAAAGAATAACAGGAAAACCATTTCTTTCTAACACATGAACTTTACTTTCGATTTGGATTAAATGAAGTTTACTCATGAGGTAGGACTCTTGTGGAATGTGGGGAATATGCATATATGCACAATTTCTAAAAAAGGTTCCCTCCATAGCATAGGTTGGCTTAACAAAGTCCTTAACTACAATGTCCTTCCTAGGGTGAATATAAAATGGATCATGCAAAAGTACATCCTTAAAAAGTTTAAAATTTTGGAAATGTTCAGTTTAGGTAGGGTCCTAACGGATTCTACCATTGGTTCACTTTCTTCCTCTAGGGTGATTCCTCAATTAGCTTAAGAATTCCAAAATCTTCCAAGAAATCAGTTGGGGTGAGGGGTTCTTGTAACGTCCCTAATTCTTTACCTTAATTTCTCGTAAAAAATTTTCTTTTTGCGCACTAAGTAAATTTCGACTTCAAAAGCTTTAAATCAATGTCTAAGTCGTTGAAACCGTATCGAAAATCATTTAAAGAAACATATAAAGCTGAAGGAAAACACAGTGAAGAAACTGAGGGCAAACGTGTCCGAAACCAAAAAATAAAGGGGCAATCGATCGGCCACTTGGCAGCCGATCGATCGGCCCCTAAACCACCGATCGATCGCCCCTCATTTGCTGCGATCGATCGCGTAGTTCTCTGAAAAACCAAAGAATTCTACGTTCGATCACCCCTCTTGCTGCGATTGAATGCCCCTCCTCCTTCTTCTTCTTTCTCTTCCCTTCTTCCTCTTCATTTCTTTTGTCTCATCTCCATCAACTCCTAACCTCACTCTTCCTTAACTCATCAAACACATGACACAACATAGCCTATACGTATTGACATTTCGTGAAAGCGAACCGCATGGGTCCGTTTGAACACTAGACGATTCCCCATGCCTAAAAGAAGTCACCAAACAATTCCAGAAAATTCTAAAATCATCAATGACAATCATATGCAGTGGAATACTAACATTTACACTAAATTTGTTCTAAAGTTAACCCATCGTTATAATTCCTCAAAATACTTTCATTAACATTATAAACTCACATACGAGCACTACATCGACCTATATGCACTATCGATACATTTTCTACCCATCTCTAACCCAAAATACCTTTACATCGCCCCCCACGGGTCAAAAGTCGCACCGACTACGCTAGCACACTCCCGCGGAACCCTTCTTCAACCTGCGTGTCCATCAAGCGGAGGAACGCCTTCCTCACCTGTCTCGAGTTCACCTACACCATAAAGACGCCTATGAGATAAATCTCAGTAAACTCTACGTAAATGACAGTGCATGAACATGTATATGTAATTTTCATTAATTCAGTCCATTCATTTCATTTATCATTCAGTATCAATCGTCTTAGTCGTCTCATTTCATTCGTCTTAGTCATCTCGTTTCAGTTGTCTATTTAAGTCGTCTTATTTCATTTTCTTTCATAAACTTCATGCATAAATCCATTTTCGTGACATTTGTAAAACGATGATGCATGACAATTAAATGCATAACATAACACAAACAAAATATCGATATCATCAAAACATCACAAAAACATAACCTATAAAACAACTAAACCTAAACTACCCATCCAAAGCGTAAAAACATACAGTTCACCAAATATCCTCAACAAAACTCGACTTATGGTGTAGGCCAATCGGCCACAGTAAGTCACGAGAACTTACCTAGGGTCCTTAGCAAATTCGAGCTTGAAAGTCTTTGGCCTTACTTTTGCTAATCACAAGTAACCTAATCAAGACATCAAAATTAAACACTTAAAACGCTTACCAGAATTTTCGGATTTACACTATAAAATTGGGTAAACTTCAAACGGTCGTAACTTTCTCAATTTTTATCCGTTTTCAATGATACAACCTGTTTTGGAAACCTCGTTATGTCTATTTTAACATGAAATCATCCATTTATCCCAAAACAAGACAGAAACAGGGCAGAAACCCGAAAACCAAACTGGCCGCTGAAATTTTCCAGTTTTTGCACAATAACTTCAAAAATCCATAACTTAATCAATTCTTAATGAAATCGAGTGGTTCAAGTTGCTATGGACTCCTCTAAGAGTCCCCTATCCAATGAAACAATTTATTTAACCAAATAAAATCACGAGCTAGGTCAGTTCTTTTAGAAACCGAAAGTGTTCTGTTTTGTGCATTTTTCAAACCCATTTCTAATTCTTTCTTCTATTATGCACCATCTTCCATTACAATCTAAACCTAATCCTTAGAATGCAATTTAAACATATTACTCATCAAACAACCCATTTTTGAAGGAGAATTCGTAGGTGTTAGGGTTTTGAAACCCACTCCAATCAAACTTCAACAAACTTAAGTTTATCACTCCAAAAATCGAGTAACAATGAACCCAAAATCCAAACTTACTTTAAATCTTCACCAAAAGGGAGCTAGGGCTTGGGAGTGCTGGCTGGAAATGAAAGAATGCAGAGGAGAATCGTGGGAAGAAGAAGGGTTTAAACCCTTTTTAAAAGTTATCTTTTAACTTTATCAAATTACCATTTTCTCCTCACATTTTCTTCATGTAGTTTGGTCACACTACATGTAGTTTGCACTCTTCATTTTCTTCCTCCTCTCTCACGTGAATTGCTCCTCATTGTACCAAAATTTTACTTTTAAATTTTGACTTTTCAACTTTAAATCAATTGCCCCCCTTTTGTTCTTCATTTTCTCTTTTACTTTCCTTTCCTTTTTCTTCTGAATCAATAAACTTCTTCTTATTGAAACCATAACTTTAAATATCTTCTACCAAATTTTCATCTCTTCCTTTATTATTTTCGTCGATCATTTAAAGAAATTCCTCATTTATCTACTAGCACAAAATCTACAAAGTTTCCAGGTTTTACATTCCACCCACCTTAATTAAAATTTTGTCCTCAAAATTTGACTTAGCTTATAGTCCTTGACAGTATCGTCTCATGTCATGCAGGCTTATACTTCAATTTATAATTGCTCTATTCTTTTCGAGTGCCTTTTCTCCATCTCTAAAACTAATTAAATTCCCCGTTGGAAACTTTGGTCCTCTCTTATACTCAGGGTTAATCTCTATGGTTCTAAACCAAACTCCTAACCTATACTCTTCAACATAAATCTCAAAATCGCATTCCCTACTCTCAATTGGATTTAACATGTCCTTACTCAAATATTGAGCACTATCAATTTCGAAATCTCCAATTAGATAGCCCAACGGCATATTCGGTGACCTTAAAACTTGCGCATGCCTCGACCTTTACTAAATCACTCATAGATTAAATCTCCTAATAATGTTAACTTCAAAGTTTTCTTTCATCAACATCTTTCCTCAGCTGTTCATTTAGATCATAGCTATACTTAAGCTTCCTAACGTCAGCTAGAGTGAATATCGTCTAAAAATGTCTTTCAACTCCTGGGTCGGAATGCAGTCCAACTCAATTTTTCTATATTTTTCTCTAGTAATAATCCCTCATAATCTATTTTATCAATAGTATCTCTTGGTCACATACTTTCTTGGGCAACTCGTCGATTGTTGGCGACTATTTTAGTGTAGGCTTCTCAATTAAGTTCCCATTGCTATACCTTGCAAACTAAATCATCAAAATACCTCAAGGTCTCAATGAGTCCAACTGGGGCTAATGCTGCTACTTTCTTAAAATCCTCGTTCCTTTATGAATAAAATCCTATAAACACCGCATTTCATTCAAATGCTACCCTCGTATTTATGGTTGTAATGTCATCCTCGATTACACTATGACCTTAACCACCTATCGGGTACTGACGATTTCTACATCCTCAAAGTTCTAAACTCTCCCAACTATGCACTTTATCGTTCAATCCCTCATATGTCCATTGACTTCACTTAGTCAATCATCACTTAAACTCTCAAACTGCTCCCTTTTTTAATTTATCCAATTTCCTTCACTTATCATTACTTCAAATCATTCCTAAGATCTCAACACTTATAACTATGCCTAATCTCTCACAGGATCTCCTCCCATAATAATTTTTCTAACTGATCTACCTTCTCGTTTGTAAACTTGTTGTAGTTAAGTTCACATCCTTAATCCAAATCTCCTTGAGTTCTCTAATCTTACCCTTTTACTTTCCAATAATTTGGAACATCTCTTCATTACGGCTAACCTTTCCAGTTCCTCAAACACCGAAGTTCCTACTTTCATACCGGAGGTAAGCCTCAGGCTGTGATTTTTAACTTGAACTATATTAACTATAGGCTAATAACTAAAACCCTATACTTTTAAGCCCAATAGAATTTGCAATTTCTTACTTTGTCACCATTCTCTACAAGTGATACTCACTCTTGTCGATTTACCATTTCTTCTAACGTTGTACACGTCACATTTAAACGCTAGACACGACTCTTAATTTTTCTGAGTTAGTCTAACTCTTATGCTTTAGTCCCACATTCCTTGATCAAGTAGAGTACCAATGGCCTGACACATCTACGCTTTACTCGTCCCTTAATGCTCTCAAAATTTATCAACGTTGCAACTCTGATCTGACCCTTTATTTTTTTCACAGGCATTGTCTAGTACGAACACGCCTAAATTGTGCCTCAATCTTTCGTCCACAACCTAGTATTGATCAATCACGTCCTCTAAAATTTCCAAGTAAAAGCCACTTCTCCTTCGAATATTGTTTTCGTCCAAATACTTTCAACCTCACACGGATTTAATTTATACGAGTTCTTACTAGGTCTTCTATTCACTTAGACGTACTATTGTACCTCGAAAATCTAGGGTATTCCTCAATAAGTTTCATATCTAAGCTTCGAATTTCTCTCTGAAGCGTCATATTCTAAAACTCCGAGGGTTTGTCAATCAAGGTCCAGTTTCTATCTATCGCACGATTATTGCCTTCAAATCTTCACTCTATACTACGTCTCTATTCTAATGTCCTTCATTTTATTCACCTTTAAGATTAAACCATACCTGGAACAATTGGAGGTCTGGCCTCATTACCAATGTCACCAGGCTCAATGAAGGCAAATACTCTCAGGGTAATCCTCTTCTGATCGGTAACCATTCTTGGACAATTATGGGGTAGTGGCCCACCTCGCCACATCTAAAACATCAGTCTGTCCCCAATCTACAAGTGCCAAAATGGGCCTTCTGGCACTTCCGGCATACGGGCCTCTCAGTAGATTCCTGGATTTGCTTACTCTTCCCTGGTCGCCCCTTTCGTCATAAGGCCTCTTAACGTCTCTTTGTTGCCGTTGTTGTTGCCCTCTTGGCTGCGAGCCCTCGTTCTGAGGTCGAGGCTGGATCTCCTGAAAGAACCCTCTTGCTGGCTCCCTCAGTTTGACGTAAGTTGGTTCAGCGGCCTCAATCTCTAGAGCTCTTGCCACAATCTCTGTATAGGGCACATTTCGCACCCCTGATATGATGACACTTTTTCAGATTTCCTGACCTAGCCCTTGCATAAACCGACGCACCTTGTCCTCATTAACACTAACCTGGCATGGTGCGAACCGGGATAGGGGCTCAAACCTCCTGACGTATTCGGCAACTGAGCCAGTCCGTCTCAATTGCATGAACTCCATCATTTTTGCCTCTCGTACCGTGTGGCTAAAATATTTGTCATAAAATATGGTTTTAAACCGCTCCCAAGTCATCATTGTAACATCTGTGGTTGCCTTGATGGAATCCCACCAAAATTGAGCATCTAACGCCATATGGAAGGTGACGTATGCGAATTTATCTCCGTTCTCTACCCCTGCATACCCCAGCATGTCCTCCATAGTTTGGATCCACTCCTAAGCTAAAGTGGGGTCCAAAGATTGTCCATTAAATACGGGAGGTTTTAGTCTTTGGAACCTTTCTATACCCTGATGGTTTGGAACGACCACCTCTCGGGCCCTGTGATCCTCACGATTTACCAGTCTCTCGATTTACTGGGCTTGTCTGTCCATATGCTGAGCCTGACGGTCCAGCAAATCTGTCAGTCTATCCAGGACTTCGTCCCTGGCGTCTCTTGTTCGGACCATTTTGTAATCCTATAGAATACAAAGAAAAATAATCCTAAGAAATCAAAATAAAACAAAACTCATAACGTACTTACAGTTGAAGAAGCATGTCCGTGTAGTGGCTTGCACAGTCGAGCAGTCTATAGAATCGATTTTAAAACCCAGGGGCTCTGATACCATAACTGTAATGTCCCTAATTCTTTACCCTTAATTTCCAGTAAAAAATTTTCTTTTTGCGCACTAAGTAAATTTCGACTTCAAAAGCTTTAAATCAATGTTTAAGTCATTGAAACCGTATAGAAAATCATTTAAAGAAACATATAAAACTGAAGGAAAACACAGTGAAGAAACCGAGGGCAAACGTGTCCAAAACAAGAAAATAAAGGGGCGATCGATCGGCCCTAAACCACCGATCGATCACCCCTAATTTGCTGCGATCGATCGCGTAGTTCTCTGAAAAACCAAAGAATTCTACGTTCGATCACCCCTCTTGCTGCGATCGAATGCCCCTCCTCCTTCTTCTTCTTTCTCTTCCCTTCTTCCTCTTCATTTCTTTTGTCTCATCTCCATCAACTCCTAACCTCACTCTTCCTTAACTCATCAAACACATGACACAACATAGCCTATACGTATTGACATTTCGTGAAAGCGAACCGCATGGGTCCGTTTGAACACTAGACGATTCCCCATGCCTAAAAGAAGTCACCAAACAATTCCAGAAAATTCTAAAATCATCAATGACAATCATATGCAGTGGAATACTAACATTTACACTAAATTTGTTCTAAAGTTAACCCATCGTTATAATTCCTCAAAATACTTTCATTAACATTATAAACTCACATACGAGCACTACATCGACCTATATGCACTATCGATACATTTTCTACCCATCTCTAACCCAAAATACCTTTACATCGCCCCCCACGGGTCAAAAGTCGCACCGACTACGCTAGCACACTCCCGCGGAACCCTTCTTCAACCTGCGTGTCCATCAAGCGGAGGAACGCCTTCCTCACCTGTCTCGAGTTCACCTACACCATAAAGACGCCTATGAGATAAATTTCAGTAAACTCTACGTAAATGACAGTGCATGAACATGTATATGCAATTTTCGTTAATTCAGTCCATTCATTTCATTTATCATTCAGTATCAATCGTCTTAGTCGTCTCAGTCGTCTCATTTCAGTCGTCTTAGTCATCTCGTTTCAGTCGTCTATTTAAGTTGCCTCATTTCATTTTCTTTCATAAATTTCATGCATAAATCCATTTTCGTGACATTTGTAAGACGATGATGCATGACAATTAAATGCATAACATAACACAAACAAAATATCGATATCATCAAAACATCACAAAAGCATAACCTATAAAACAACTAAACCTAAACTACCCATCTAAAACATAAAAATATACATTTCACCAAATATCCTCAACAAAAAAACTCGACTTATGGTGTAGGCCAATCGGCCACAGTAAGTCACGAGAACTTACCTCGGGTCCTTAGAAAATTCGAGTTTGAAAGTCTTTGGCCTTACTTTTGCTAATCACAAGTAACCTAATCAAGACATCAAAATCAAACACTTAAAACGCACACCAGAATTTTCAGATTTACACTATAAAATTGGGTAAACTTCAAACGGTCGTAACTTTCTCAATTTTTATCCGTTTTCAATGATACTACCTGTTTTGGAAACCTCGTTATGTCTATTTTAACATGGTATCCCAAACCAAAACAAAATTGGGCCAGAAAACCGAAAACCAAACTGGCCGCTGAAATTTTCCAGTTTTTGCACAATAACTTCAAAAATTCATAACTTAATCAATTCTTAATGAAATCGAGTGGTTCAAGTTGCTATGGACTCCTCTAAGAGTCCACTATCCAATGGAACAATTTATTTAACCAAATAAAATCACGAGCTAGGTCAGTTCCTTTAGAAACTAACAGTGTTCTGTTTTGTGCATTTTTCAAACCCATTTCTAATTCTTTCTTCTATTATGCACCATCTTCCATTACAATCTAAACCTAATCCTTAGAATGCCATTTAAACATATTTAACTTATCAAACAACCCATTTTTGAAGGAGAATTCGTAGGTGCTAGGGTTTTGAAACCCACTCCAATCAAACTTCAACAAACTTAAGTTTATCACCCATAAACACCAAAAATCGAGTAACAATGAACACCCAAAATCCAAACTTACTTTAAATCTTCACCAAACGGGAGCTAGGGCTTGGGAGTGCTGGTTGGAAATGGAAGAATGCATAGGAGAATCTTGGGAAGAAGAAGGGTTTAAACCCTTTTTAAAAGTTAACTTTTAACTTTATCAAATTACCATTTTCTCCTCACATTTTCTTCATGTAGTTTGGTCACACTACATGTAGTTTGCACTCTTTATTTTCTTCCTCCTCTCTCACGTGAATTGCTCCTCATTGTACCAAAATTTTACTTTTAAATTTTGACTTTTCAACTTTAAATCAATTGCCCCCTTTTTGTTCTTCATTTTCTCTTTTACTTTCCTTTCCTTTTTCTTCTGAATCAATAAACTTCTTCTTATTGAAACCATAACTTTAAATATCTTCTACCAAATTTTCATCTCTTCCTTTATGATTTTCGTTGATCATTTAAAGAAATTTCTCATTTATCTACTAGCACAAAATGTACAAAGTTTCTGGG
The DNA here is from genome assembly GCA_022432975.1 of Begonia masoniana. Lineage (NCBI taxonomy): Eukaryota > Viridiplantae > Streptophyta > Magnoliopsida > Cucurbitales > Begoniaceae > Begonia > Begonia masoniana. The sequence goes on from CM039502.1 coordinate 29,971,242, forward strand.
TTTTACAGTTTTATAAGGTTATCTCCTAGACTTTTCCCTTGTTCATCATCCTTTTGTTCGTTGGGGTCATTATCCATTTCAAGTGATGGTTCCTCTACGGGATGGATAAGCTCTTCTTCGTCATCATTATCCTCTTCCTCCTCACTTAAGGATTATTTCTTACCCATTGGTTCTTCCTCCTCCTCACTTAGGATTTCAACTAATTCATCATCCTCCTCACTTAAGGTTTCCTCAACAAGTTTGGCTTGAGTTGGCTCTAGGGGAGGGGGCGACTCACATGAAATGGATGTAGGCCAAGGGTTGTAATTCTTTTGGTAGGGATTTTGGGAGTTTGGTTTATACCAAGGGTCTTGGTTTTGTTCTTGTGGCATTGGTGCAAATTTTTTTTCCATTAGCTTTTTCATGGCTCTCCAAGTGCACACTTCTTCCTCACCATTTTTCTTTCTTTTTGCTAAGAGGATATTCTACCAATAGCTAGCATAATCGGTTCGCTTCGTAGAGGCTAGCTTTATCTTTCCCTTTTCCAAATAATCTCCATAAGCAAAATATTCCTCAACTCTTTCTACCCAGGATAAATATTCATTCCTATCCAAGGTTCCTCTAAAGTAGGGTATGGATGGTTCCTCAAATTTATGATGGCTTTGGGAAGTTCTAATGTTTGGCCTTCTTAGAGGTTCGGTTCTTTTCCTAAGCAAAGGTTCTTGATACTTCCTAGGTTTGTCTAATCTCATCTTGGATACTAGGGTGCTAAGCTCTCGGTTTATCTCATTAATTTGGTGGTTTCATTGGTTGACTTCTCTAACCATCCCATTAAGTTGGTTTTCCATACTAGGTTCAACTACTTTGGACTTTGATGCTTTAAATGGTTGATAGAAGAGTTCATGGTAAGTGGTACTAGGGCCACCTCTTGTAAACATTTTAACCATAAAGTAATCAACACAAACAATTCAAGTATTTGTACTTTTCGGTCACTAGGTTAGAGCAATATGCAACCATAAAAACAACTTAGTACTACTTTTAGAGATTAATTAGTGAGCAGATTTTATCCAAGGTTTGATGCAATAATTACCACACTTAGCACTTAAATTTTGGAGCTAGGTAGTAAGCACAATGGTGAAAGAAAAATGGTAACAACTTCACAATCATTAAACATAAAACATGCTAATATTTGTTAAGCAAGAAACAATTAAGCAAACAAACTTCAAATAACAGCAAGCTAATGGCAAGTTTTAATCTTTCAAGTTTAGGAAACATGCAAAACAAGTTGAATAAATATACCAAGCAACAAGAGTGGATGGGTGCTTTTAAGGTTTGTACTTATTCAAGCTAGGTTTAGTCATTTTTGGCAAAAATAGAAACATGTCTTGTACAACTCAGATATGCTCAGTTTTATTTTTTGAACTAAAGTTGATGCATTAGCTAGCAAATTATTAAGTCCTTAAACTTCAGATGATGATGGTCAATAGAATGGTAAACGAAAACAGCAACAAAACTAAACAAAATATCAAACTTAAAACATGATATTCTTGGTTTTTATCCAGAAAAGAAAATTAAACATTTTAACCATAAAGTAATCAACACAAACAATTCAAGTATTTGTACTTTTCGGTCACTAGGTTAGAGCAATATGCAACCATAAAAACAACTTAGTACTACTTTTAGAGATTAATTAGTGAGCAGATTTTATCCAAGGTTTGATGCAATAATTACCACACTTAGCACTTAAATTTTGGAGCTAGGTAGTAAGCACAATGGTGAAAGAAAAATGGTAACAACTTCACAATCATTAAACATAAAACATGCTAATATTTGTTAAGCAAGAAACAATTAAGCAAACAAACTTCAAATAACAGCAAGCTAATGGCAAGTTTTAATCTTTCAAGTTTAGGAAACATGCAAAACAAGTTGAATAAATATACCAAGCAACAAGAGTGGATGGGTGCTTTTAAGGTTTGTACTTATTCAAGCTAGGTTTAGTCATTTTTGGCAAAAATAGAAACATGTCTTGTACAACTCAGATATGCTCAGTTTTATTTTTTGAACTAAAGTTGATGCATTAGCTAGCAAATTATTAAGTCCTTAAACTTCAGATGATGATGGTCAATAGAATGGTAAACGAAAACAGCAACAAAACTAAACAAAATATCAAACTTAAAACATGATATTCTTGGTTTTTATCCAGAAAAGAAAATTAAACATTTTAAGCACTAAAACCAACAAGCTAAAAGTAATATTCAGGATGTTAAACGTTTAAGTTCAAGCCTTAACACGTTAACAAGGGTGCTGGAAAAGAAAGATAAACATTACAATGCAAAAAAAGAAGCAATACACAAGCAGCAAACTGAACAGAAAATTCTGGAATTAGCAACAAAAGCAAGCAGAAAAGTGAAACGATTTGCAGCTACGAAATCATTAAGGAAAATCAAACCAACACAGCTACTAGCACACAAGGGAAGCTGCCTTAGCTTTGATACCAAATTTTACGGTGTAGGTTGGGTCACTAGAAAACTACACAAAGATCGTTAACCCTCTTGGTGCTCAGCCAGGCTGAGGAAACCTCAAAAGATGCTAGCAAATGAACTTTAAATGAACTGAAAATTTATGTGCGTCTTGTATTGTGAGTGAGGTGTGTGACTATAGAAGGCGTGGCCAAATGACTTAAGGAAAAGAAATTGTGAAAACAAATCTCAAGTCGGCCGATAAGCTATAGTTTGTGGCTTTAGGCAAAACAACCTTTCCTTGAAAAGAATGTCGACTTTGAGGAGCCGGTTTGGCCACTTCCTACTTGTTTTCAACCTTTGAAAGGGAGGAGAGGAAAGTAGAGATAAAGCTACAACAACAACCTCGGGTTGATGAGCTAGGAGGCTAACTCCTTTCGGCCTTGGCCGATGCTTACCTTGGATCTTCACTCCTCGATTTTACCTTAAGGAAAAAGAGCTCTATTTCATTTCATCAACCACCAAAATTTTACACACACTAAAGTCATGCTTAAATAGATCTAGGGTGGCTGGTTTAGGGTTAGGATTTGACCTTTAAATGACCGTTGGAAAGTAGGCCATGTGTTCGGCCAAGGTGATGAGCTTGAGTGGCCGAGATGAGGGGAAGCACAAGTGATCATAGGCTAGTTGAATGCCAAGTCATAGATCTATGTTTTCACCCAAAGTGGTAACGGGAGCAGAGCAACATTTGGTGTGGCCAAATCGGGTAAAGAAGCTTCAACGTGGTGCACCAATCTTGGCCCTCCATTTTGGCACGGGCGGCCAAGTCTCCATGCATGATTTTGTAGGATTGTGATTATCTAAGAGGGTGGTGAATTAGAAATTTCTTGAGCTAATTGATTTTAGCAATACAACAATCAATACTAAACACTTAAAAATAAGAGTGAGAGGGAGAGATTAACACCGATATTTTTAGCTTTAACTATTAATAACATTCATTTCTTACATTCATTTTATATTTATATATTTCTCATTAATCACAATCATAAAAAACAGAGTTAAACTTAAACACATTTTATGTTAACAATCTCCCCCTTTTTGATGATGACAAACATAAAATGAATAACCATATACTCCCCCATGTTATTCTGAAAATGTATAAACTCTCACATACTATATGCATTAATATCAACTACTTTTCTCCCCCTTTGACATTATCAAAAAAAATATTAGCAAACAGAGTAAGAGACGAGAATGTCATTCAACACAATGCAAGTGTAATAAATAAGGAGAAAAATTCAAGATAAAGAATGATAAATATTGATAAAGAATGATAAAGAATGATCAATAAATGAGTATCCTAAGAGAGTCCTAAGTTCCTAAACTAGCTAACGGAGACAGAGAATGGAGAATGGAAAGATACAACGGAAAAAACAACATCGACATCCCTAGAACCTGCGAGCATAGAAATCCCTCGCACATCTGAATAGAGGCTCATCTTCATCGTCATCGGGAACAATAGCAATAGGAGAAATAGGAGGAGTTCCTTCTCCAACATTTACATCCCCTGCATCTTCTTCTTCAGCTATTGGTGTACCAGCAAAGGGCTCTACCTCCTCAATCGGTTCAGACATGACAAGATCACTAGGACCAGCAACATCATCAACAACATTAGCTGGAGTAAGTACTGGCTCATCCTCACAAACAACATCCCTAACAGCATTCTGAGCTACAGCATCCCCTACAGCATTCTCTCCACCAAAAGGCATATCACTCGAAGAAACAGCTGGCGTGGCTAGATGAGCTTCCTCAGGATTCTCTCCACCTTCGTCCAAGCCCTCATCCAGAGGAGAGGGCTCATTATCACTCCAGGTCAAAAATAAGTTAAGAGAGCCAAAGTGAGTGATAATGCGATCAAACTCTCGTTGCAAGGAATCTACTAAATGACTTGTATTGAATCTAACGAAAGAGATGACATCATCAATAGCTTTACTGTTATCTATTTCCACTTGATCAATGCAACTGTGAAGTCCTTGAATAGCAGCAGCAAGATAATCATTCCGAGAGAGGGTGGAGGCTTTGAGTTGACGAAGCTGAGAGAGGTAGGAGACTTCAAGGTGTTCTAGTTGTGAGAGAACAAAAGCTTCAAACTGATCCTGTCGGGAGAGATACATGGACTAAAACGATTCAATGCCTATGCCAAGACTTTCAATACTTGCCTGAAGCTCATGATATTGTTCCTCATAAATAGATGTCCTCACAGAAGGAGTGGGACGACTTTGAGATTGAGGAGGAACAAGAGCTGACAAATTAGGTGCCTCTGTTGGTGAAGGAGCAGGGATTGGACTAGAGGGATGTGGAAGAGTAGCTGCTTGAACTTCTAGAGGATCAAGCAGAAAGTTTTGATCATTAAAGCCCTCAGCAACTGATGGGAGAAAGTCGGAGCAGGTTGGAGGAGCTGAAATGAGAGACCCTGGAAACTGAGGAGGATCAAATGAAGGAATATAATCCTCTTGCTAAGCATCATCCTCTTCTTCTTCTTCTCCCAATATCACTCTTCGCCGCTTTTGAGGTTCAGGAAGAGTTTGAGAGGTACTGCTTCTAGAAACACCTCCCTGTGTTTCTTTGTCACATAGAGTACCTTGCTGATTTCTTTCAATCCTCATTCGCAGCAAGGTGGAAGCAGAGAAACGATCAGTGTACTTTACCAAAATTGGCTCGTCTTCAGCCGGCAGTTGAACACCAAATCGATGGAAAATCTTCATTAAGAGAAGATTGTATGGAAGAGATTTGGATGCTATTTTGACAACTTGAAGCATCCTTCTCATAATAATACTCCCAATGTGAAATGGCTCGTGACGGAAGAATCTATACAGAATGTAAAGATCCATGCCACTGACATGGTCTCTATGGCCATCTCTGGAAATAATGTTATAATTAATCATTTGATGGAAGACTCTAGCTCGAATATTCAAGTCTTTGCCCTTGAGCCTTAGAGAGGTGTTGTTTGGATCCTTGGAAATCTGTTTGGCTAGAGTCAGTCCATCTAGTGTTCCAACGAAGGGAAGATCCTTGGAAGCCTCAAAATATCTAGGCATATCGTTTAGAAACTCACAGTTGAGTATCTCATGAATTTTTGCTTGAGTCAGCTATATGTGCCTTCCATACATATAGCTGCGGATGACAAGAGGAGAGGTAGAGTGTTCTAGGTTAGCATAAAACATCCTAATAGGGGTTTCACAGTATGAAGTGCCAAGTTCAAACAAACCTAATAACCCCATGTCTCGGAGAGACTTCTCTAGATTCAACCCATGAAGGTCTTTAAACACGACGCCTCTACTTTTAATGAGAGGCGTCTCTTCAAAATATTTATAGTACCTATTAAATGCAGCCTCATTGAGAAACTGCAGAGATTGCCAAATAAGAAAAGGAGGTTGCACTATCGGTGGAGACTCCATTTGTTCTGCATTCTTCTGCTTCTTCCTGGAAAATGTTAATCCGGCGTTGGAAGAGGATGCCATATATACACCATAGATAAGAGAGGTGACTGGAGATGAGTGAGATGATCGTCGGAGAGACAAGAGAAGATGAGAGGTTTTTCGCGCTCTGGAAGAGAAGTAGGGTTTCTGTAATCTGAATGCTAATTTATAGGATTTAAGAACAGACTTCGTCTGATTCGTACATCGACCATTCCTAACATCATCCGTTTCATATATTAACGCAGTCGATATACTTCAGAAAACTTCAATTTCTCAACCGTTCTTTCCAGAAAGATATAAGTTGATAAACACATGACATCGACCGTTTACGGCTTTTCACACCTAATAAGACCTAAATGAATTCGAATATTATTAAATGTCTTCTCATCTAAAGGTTTTGTAAAGATTTCTGCTAATTGGTTGGAAGAATTGACAAATTCTAAGGTGATATCACCTTTTTGAATATGATCCCTAATGAAATGATATCTGACCTCGATGTGCTTAGTCCTAGAGTGTTGGATATGATTTCTTGAAATGTTGATAGCACTTGTATTATCACATCTGATTGGAATTCTATCTTATGAGAGATTATAATCCTCTAGAGTTTGCTTCATCCAGAGCATTTGAGCACAACAACTACCGGCAGCAATATATTCACTTTTGGCAGTTGAAAGTGCTACAGAATTCTGCTTCTTAGAGTACCAAGATACGAGTGATTCTCCTAGGAACTTACATGTCTCACTAGTGCTTTTTTTATCAACAAGACTTCCTGTATAGTCTGAGTCTGAATAACCTATTAAATTAAATGAGGTTCCCTTTGAATACCACAAACCTAAATCATATATCTCACTAAGGTATTTGAAAATCCTTTTGACAGCTTTCAAATGTGACTCCTTGAGAGAAGCTTGAAACCTAGCACATAAGCACATACTAAACAAGATGTTTGGCCTACTAGCGGTTAAGTAGAGAAGTGAACCAATGATTCCTTTATATTTCTTGATGTCTACATTTATGTCATTCTCATCTTTGTCCAATTTCGTAGTGGTGCTCATTGGGGTCTTAGCTGACTTAGAATAATTCAATCCAAATCTTTTTATGAGATCTTTGATATATTTTTCTTGACAAAATAAAATACAATCTAGAGTTTGACTAAGCTGAAAACCTAGGAAAAATTTTAACTCCCCCATCATACTCATCTCAAATTCACTTTGCATTAGGGAGGAGAATTCATCACACAGTGAGACATTAGTTGAGCCGAATATAATATCATCGACATAGATCTGTACAATGAGTATGTCTTTGTCCTTTTGCATGGTAAATAGAGTTGAATTGGTTTTATCCTTTTGTGAACTTCCTTTTCTCATGAAAATTCTTCAACCTATCATACCAATCTCTAGAAGCTTGCTTAAGACCATACAGTGCCTTCTTAAGTTTGTACACATAATTGAGTTTATCATAGACTTCAAAACCTAAGGGTTACTCCACAAAAACTTATTCCATTATATATCCATTTAGAAATGCACTCTTTACGTCCATTTGGAAGAGTGTGAAGTTTTTGTGGCATGCATAAGCAAAGAGCATTCTAATTGACTCTAACGAGTCACAGAAGCAAAGGTTTCCTCAAAATCTATTTCTTCTTCTTGGTTGTAACCTTTGGCAACTAACCTAGCTTTGTTCCTAACAACAATACCATTTTCATCCATCTTATTCTTAAATACCCATTTGGTTTCTATAATTGAATGATCTTTAGGCCTTGGAACAAGTTCTCATACATTGTTCCTCTCGAATTGATTCTGCTCTTCTTGCATGGCCACAATCCAATTTTCATCTAACTCGGCTTCCTCAAATTTCTTAGGTTCTATTTGAGAGATGAATGCCACATTAGCACATAGATTTCTGAGGGAAGCTCTAGTTTTGACTCCTTGGAAAGGATCACCTAGAACTTCATCTAAATGATGATTTTTGACAAATTTTCAATCTCTAGGAAGAGCATCATTTACATCCTTGATTAGAACTAATTCTAAAGGGTTTGATGGTTCTAAGGTGATTTCTCCCTGAATATTTTCATTAGGCTTTTCTAAGGATAGAGAATCCATTTTCTTTTCCAAATTGTCATCTTCTTCCACATTGATTGTGGGATGGAGATTCTCATCAAAATTGACATTAACAGATTCTTCGACAACTAGAGTTTTTTTGTTAAAGACTCTATATGCATTACTGGATAGGGAATAGCCAAGAAAAATTCAAAGGTTAGATTTGGAATCCTTGGTGTTTAGAATAAAACACTTACAACCAAAGGCTCAAAAATACTTGACAGAAGGGATTTTTCCATGCCAAAGCTCATAAGGGGTTTTCTCTAGAATAGGTCTTATGGAGACCCGATTTAGAACATAGCATGCTGTGGAAATAGCTTCAGCCCAAAAGTATTTTGGAAGTGAGTTCTCGTTGAGCATGGTCCGAGTAAGTTCTTGAAGAGACCTATTTTTCTTCTCAACAAATCCATTTTGTTTAGGGGTTCTAGGGGATGAGAAATTGTGCTCAATTCCATGTTTGAGACACAAGAGTTCAAATTTTTCATTCTCAAATTCTCCACCATGATCACTACGAATAACAACAATGGTGAGCTTATTTTCATTTTGAACTCTCTTCCTAAAGCTAAAGAAAGTGTCAAATGTTTCATCCTTAGACCTTAGGAAGAACACCCATGTGAACCTAGAAAAGTCATCTACTATAAAAAATGCATAGAGTTTTCCTCCTAGACTAGCCACGTTTGATGGACCGAAAAGGTCCATGTGGAGCAATTGAAGAGGTTTGGAAGTTGAAACTACATTCTTTGATGAAAAAGAGCTTTTAATTTGTTTCCCCATTTGACAGGCTTCACAAACTTTATCATTTTCAAAGGATATCTTAGGAAGACCTCTAACTAATTTTTTCTTAGAAATCCTAGCTAAAGTATCCATTCCTACATGCCATAATCTTCTATGTCAAGTCCAACTATCACTAGGGGAATTCACAGCAAAATATTTTTCATCAATATGTTCAAAGTCTAAATCAATAATATAAACATTCTCTTTCCTATAACCTTTAAACAGAATCTTGCTATTTGAAACATTTTTAATCACACATGCATTTGATTTAAATATGACTTTGTAACCTTTATCGCACAGTTGACTAATACTTAACAAGTTGTGTTTCAAACCTTTAACTAATAGTACATTCTCAATAATAGGGTTGGTAATATTACCTATATTGTCGATGCTAATAATCTTACCCTTTTGATTTTCACCAAAAGTAACGTTTCCTTTATTCTTGTTGACAAAATAAAACTTTGTTGAGTCTCCCGTCATATGTCTTGAACATCCACTGTCAAGGTACCATTGATTCTTCCTGGGAAAGCTATCAACCTACAAAATAATAATCAAGTGGTCTTCTTAGGTACCCAAATCTTTTCGGTTCTAGCGTTAGGTTTGGTTCCCTTATGAACCCATTGTAATGTACTACTTGATTTCTTACCAAGTTTCAAAGGACATTCATATGATTTATGTCCTATCTCATTACATGCATGACAGGTAGTTGATTTGACAAAGAAATTCTTATATGCTTTCTTTTTTTTTAAACCTTCCATAACCTAAACTTGCTTTATCAAATGTTACTCTTTGACTGCCTAACAACATGTTCAAGTTCTTGCTACTGTTAGTGAATTTAAGAACAATGTTATTCAAATTCTCATTTCTACTTTTAAGATCATTTATCTCCTTTTCATGCATGTTGACTTCTTTAGCATGCTTTTTGATTAGGTTAGCATTTTTCTTTTTCAACAGGTTGTATTTAGACTTAAACATGTCATATTGTTTAACTAAATCATTGAAGACATCAATTAGAACACCATCATCATTATCACTATCACTAACCTTGTTTTCTTTGGTCATGAAGCACAATTTGGCCACTTCCTCGTCTTCAGAAGAGGTGTCGCTCTCGCTGTCATCCCATGTTGCTTTCATGGCTCTCTTTTTAAACTTTTTGGGAATCTTTTTGGCTTGAGGACAATCAACCTTGATGTGTCCCGACTTTCTGCATTCGAAACACGTGATCTCCTTTTCTTTTTGTGGTTTATCTCCCTTTAAGAACCTCTTTCCATGCATCCTTTTTCGTTGGAGAAATTTGCTGAACTTTCTCGTGATGAATGCAATCTCTTCGTCATCCTCTTCTTGTTCGGATTCTTCATTTTTTTATTGACGAGGCTTTGAGGGAAATATCTTTTCTCTTGAAGACTTCCTTTTCTTTGAGATCCTCCTTCTCATTAGCTCTCATTGTTATCTCATGTGTCATAAGAGATCCAATGAGTTCTTCAAGTTTGAGAACCTTAAGATCCCTAGCTTTTTGAATGACTGTCACCTTGAGCTGCCACCCTCTTGGTAGACACCTAAGAATCTTCTTTACCAATTCTTCATTTGGATACGTTCTACCAAGCACTTTTAAACTATTAGTAATGTTAGTAAAACGAGTAAACATTGAGCTAATAGATTTATCCTTTTCCATAGAGAACAATTCATATTCATGCACTAACATACTCATTTTACTTTCTTTTACTTGATTTGTTCCTTCGTGAGTTATTTCAAGTAAACGCCAAATTTCAAACGCACTATCACAACCTTGTACTCTATTTAATTCATCTCTATTTAGAACATAATATAAAGTGTTGATTGCCTTAGCATTTAAGCTCAAATTCTTTTTATTTAAATCACTTAGTTCATGTGATACTTTGGGAATACTAACACCATTTTCAACTTTGACCACTATGAATGGACCATTTTCAATGATATTCCATAAATCATAATCCATAACTTGAACAAAAATTCTCATCCTAGACTTCCAATAAACATAATCATTTTCATCAAAGAATGGAGGTCTAGTAATAGATTGACCTTCTACATGTGAGGTGTTTGTGTTGAATGTCATTTCTGATTATATCATAATATAGACAATATTAAACCAGTCTCTGATACCAATTGTAGGATCGTGATTGTCTAAGAGAGATGGTGAATTAGAAATTTCTTGAGCTAATTGATTTTAGCAATACAGCAATCAATACTAAACACTTAAAAATAAGAGTGAGAGGGAGAGATTAACACCGATATTTTTACGTGGTTCGACCAACCTTGCCTACGTATACGCTTCAAGGTTTCTCCCTTGAAGATCCTTATCTTCTCCTCAACGAGATTTCTTGATTGAACTTCACGGGCGTCGTTCTACTGCCTTACAACTTTGGATTGAACTTCAAGGGCGTCAATCCACTGCCTTCTAGTTTTTACAAGTTGAAAATAGTAGAGCACAAAAACTACACTCTCTTGAAAGTTAAAATCACAAGTATAGATGGAGAGAGATGTAAACAAAGATTGTCGTGTGAGCTCGTGAGTGTTGAGAGAAAAATGATCAAATTGGCAAAAGTTCTTCTCCCAAGCTTCTATTCTTCTTTATATACTTTTGTTTGTAATATACTTCACATTCGAAAGACTCCTTGTTTTCGTACCAAAATATGACCGTTGTGAAGAGTCCGTACGTAGAAATCTAGCCGTTGTGGTCTGCAGATGATATTAATCACGGCAGAAGACTTATTGATTCCGGTAATGTTATCCATTCAGAAGACTTCTTGATTCGGATGAAAATATCTTCGGTGGAAGTCTTCTTGATTCCGACTTCTTTATTGGTTTTGGTCAACAATGATTTCGGTAGACGTCAGAGTTCAGTTGACTTGACTTGTTCGGTATTGATTTCAGTAGACTCCAGAATCTGGTCGACTTGACTTGTTCGGTATTGATTTCGGTAGACTCCAGAATCTGATCGACTTGACTTTGTTGCAGAGTCGTACTTGGTTTTGGTCGATGATGATTTCGGTAGATGTCAGAGTCTGGTCGATGTAATTTTCACGGATGACTTCGGTCAATAATCAACTGGTTCTGCCATCAGTCGATGTTCATTTTGGCAGACAACTTAAACATCTGGTTGGCATTATGCATACATCATTCTTGACTGCCAACACTTAATCAAAAACATTAGAAAACATAATACCCCTTTTTAAAAGGGCATTCCTAATTAACTTCAACTATTAATAACATTCATTTCTTACATTCATTTTATATTTATATATTTCACATTAATCACAATCATAAAAAACATAGTTAGACTTGAACACATTTTAAGTTAACAGATTTTTCACTCCAAACTTAGGTTAACCGAAACTAAACCACCATCTACCCTACCATTAATCTAATCCTAAATACCTAACATGCATGCATATAATAATTATAACAAAAGGCCAATGTTTGCTAATTAGAGTTTAAAATAAAAAAGTTACATAAACTCATGCTCGGGGAGACAAATTCCCATGTGAGCTTCTTGATCTTCAATTCTTGTCTCCCATGCAATGACGTGCTTTGGTTGATCCTTTTCTATAGCTTGGACCTCCCACATTAAGTTGCCAAGGGTGTGTTTCAAGCCAACATATAGTTCATCTCCTACAAAAGACAAAAGTGTGTGAGAACATAAGTTACATAAATTGCGATTGAGTGATGGCCCTCCTTGGCACATCATAAACACACCCACCATGATTAACCTCATTGAAGCTTCTCGAGAAACTGATAAGAGGGAAGGACACCGCGTATATGCACTACACAACTCGAACATGCAGAGAGAACTTCCACCATTTTAGTGGTCCACAAAGCTAGAAAGAACAGATTGCTGTTCCGGAATAAAGGGTCCCAATCAAACTTTGACCAAGTTATCGTTGCTTTCGAAGATTTCTAGCAACTCGACAGAGTCTTAATTCGTCTAATGATGGCGACATCTCCTTTGTCAGAAATGCACGATAATATCTATAAAAGTGCAGAGAGAAATAGAGCAACTATCATAATCCTTCTGTATCATAAGCATCATAGACTCGACGAGACTTTCGAGACTACTAGGCCAGAGTTCCTATTAGTTAGCGAAGAGTTCTAGATCATGCTCTCTATTTTGTTGGAATTGGAGGAGGCAACCATGTCTAGGCCAACAATCTTTCCTCAAGCTTGACGTTCTCTTCTTCGGCAGCTGAGACGACTATGAAGCTCTCACTTATGGGTCTAGAATGGTGAAGGATCCTGAAATTACTTTCCCTCTTGTTCACTTCCTTGAAAGCCTCAAAGCCACCTGAGAAATCACTGAATTCAATCACCCTTTCAACAAATATGGAGGATGATGAAGCAATTAACAAATTCAAGAGCATGATCAAAACCGTCAGAGAAGATTCGATCAAGTATGTGGATAGAGTGGTGAGTGTTAGAAAATCGAACGTGAAATGAAAAAGAAAAAATACGCCAAAAATAGGTACATCAAAATTTACGTGAAAACTTCTTTCGAAAAACTCACGAGCAGAGGAGAAATTGACTATGATCAAAATCAAAGTACAATGTGACTATTGAGTTTTGCGATTCAAATGTCAATATAAAAAAAACACAAAAACTCTAATATCAAATATGTGCCCAACCTCACCCAACAAGTTTGGGTCACATCGAAGTCTAACAATCTCCACCTTGGTACGAATTCTACATGAGAGATTCAATGCAAGCTTGTCAACCTGACACAAAGCGAATCCAGAAATTTAAACTCTGACAATGTCCATCTTCAAAGAATTTACAGTACAAGGAAAATAATTTTGCAAAACTCCAACAAAAGTAATAACCTCTTCTTCCTCAAAGCCCTTTACTGAGTCAACTCAGCATCTGATACCGATCAAGTTTAAGCCCAGCTTAAATATGAGATATATTTGAGAAGAAACCACAACTTGTTCTTCATGGTGTCCCCGAGGTATCAGAGTTGTCACACGAACTGCATCTAAACATATTGAAGATTTTCCACTAGAATTGTAACGCCCTCGAACCTGCCCCGGCTTAATACGCTACTTTGCTAACTCAACCCGTGTTAAAACAGCGTTTAAAATAATTTTTCTTAAACTTTTTGACTCGATTTTGGGTTTTACGAACCCTCGAAAAATGTCGGAAAACGCGCCAAAATACATTTAAAATACGTCGGGTTGAAATAATTCGGGAATAGGAAAACTTTTTAAATATTTTTTTTTTTCGGGTGGCGATCGATCGCCACCCTCTCAGGTGCGACAGTGCCCGAGAGGTGCGATCAGCGACCGATCGCCGCTGGGCGCGCGATCGATCGCCTCTGCGGCGCCCACCGCCCCCTGCGCGCGCCCAGCATGCCCCAGCGCGCGCCACCCACGACACCCGGCAATTATCCTCCACTTTTTCCCGAGCCAAACTCCTCCAAATTTCACGACCTAAAACGGATAACAAAATAAACCCGACATTATAAACATTTTTAACAAAAACCGACAACATAAGGGCTAAAAGTTTCTAAATCCGAAACCCTAAAAACATGCATTTAAACCACAATTTTACCAAATCCACACCAATATCAAGCCACAAGTATTTACCCCCAATCAAATCTAACAAACCAAACGACAAAATATCAAACCCCAATTCATTTTAAATCAAAACAATATCTATACAAAAATCTCCAAACCACCAACCAAATACCTCAAAAATACCAACATAACCAAAAAGTAACTATCACTCACAACTCCCCGAAGACCATGGTCGAGACACCCCGACAACTGCCTGCACTGGCATGCCCGTACATCACCAACTGCGTTCCAGTTCTAGCTTTTCTTAAGGCTCTCACCTGTAATCCTGTCAACACCTACACCACGGAACACAAAACATAAGCCTAATGCTTAGTAAGTAGGGAATAATGCATACGAAAACAAAGTGCACACCGCACACATCACCCTCACACACAACCCTAATACATGTGGTTTCTAACTCTCGGTTGTGTTCAACTCGTTCTCGTTTCATTACTCTTCACTTTCACTTGTACGTCAAACGGATACCTATCCTAACAGGATGGTCACGCGTTGACCACGCAGAGCCAGATCCGAGACACACATCGTGTTCACACACGGGACGGCCATACATGATCTTCTCCCACGTCGATCAATGAACCTCGTTCATAATCACGACAACTTACATGTTTTCAGCTGTGACTCTCTTGTAGACACCTCCCAAATTGCCATTCTTTCAGGCACTAGTTTGCGACGAGGTGACTTTGTGATAACCTCCCGAATTGCCATTCTTCCAGGCACTATTCGCGACGAGGCTACCTTGTGATAACCTCCCGAATTGTCATTCTTCCAGGCACTATTCACGACGAGGCTACTCCACAAGAGACCACCACACCTCTTTTGTGGAACCCTCCCGAACTGCCATTCTTTCAGGCACTAATTCGCGACGAGGCGACTCCACAACAGTTCACATTGCCTCACATATCTTTATATTTCACTTTCACAAATTGCAAACGATGCTTAAAACACGTATTTCATAGTTTAAAACCCATGATGCATGTCGCATACAATGCACGACACAAGACAAAAACAAAACAACCAAGCAAACAATTCCCTACCGTTCCATGGTGTAGGCCCGAAGGCAAAACACAAGCGATCCACTACTTACCTGAACTCCCGCACGCGTTGACTCACTCCGAGTATATAATTCACTCGCTCGTTAACCTAGCACATTAATGGAAAAATTACTTAAAATCACCAAAACATAAACTAAAGGATATTTACTATAATTCTCACACAACTAAACTAACTTTTCCAAATAAAAACCCCAACACCCGATTTTTCCCCAATTTCCACCGTCCAACTTCGAATGGCCATAACTTTCTCATTTTTCATCGGATTTCGATGATTCACCCCATCCTGTAAACCTCTCCATGTCTACTATTCAATGAATCAATTTATTTTGCAAAACCAACCAGCCAACTCAGTCAGAAACTGCAGAACAGAACCGGCTACATAATTGATCAAAATCGATTTTTCACAACTTACTTCTAATCTTCCATTTCTCTCTAAAAACCACCTAAACTAATCCATTCCACATCTAAAATATCAAATTTGGAAATAAATCTAACATTTAAAGTCAAAATTCGGACTCCATGGTTAGGGTTTTCCAAACCCTAACCAAAACCCACAAAACCACCCTAAAACCCTTAAAAATCATCATCTAATTGAATAAATCTCAAAACCCACTTAAATTGTTACCTTGAAGCTTGAGAAAACTTGAAGAGATGAAGGAGAGAAACCTCAAATGGTGGCTGAGCTTGGCGTGGAGAGGAAGAGGAAGAAATGACTTTTTGGTGTTTTCTTTTCCTTTGTCTTTTTTCTAATTTATAAAGCAATTCTTTTTCCTTTTTGATTTTACCACTAATTTTTCTTAATTTATAAAAGTGGCTCTCCCTTACTCATCCCCTTCTTCAATGTGACATGCACACTTAATTTCCCTTCTATTTCACTTTTACTAATTTTTCAATTGGTTAATAAAACTTTTGAATTTTCAAACACCTTTGGTGGTTTGAATTGTCAACATCATTTCTTCCCTTTGTATTATACTCTAATCCCTTCATCACTTAGCAATAAACTCTCATACGTAACTTAACCTAGGGCTATGCACATTATCAAAATTTTTCGGGTGTTACATTTCATGAATCCAATGATATCTGACATCAATATGTTTCGTACGCGAGTGCAAAATGGAGTTCTTGCTAAAATAAGTTAGACTTTGGCTGTCATAGTATAAAACCAATTTATCTTGTTCATGACCCAATTCTTGTAAGAATTTTTTCATCTATAAGACTTCTTTACAAGCTTCTTTAATTGCAATATACACATCCACTGTAGTTGAAAAAACAACATAATCATGAAGTTTAGATTGTCATGAAACAACTTCCCCTGCAAAAGTAACCATATACCCTGATGTAGACTTTCTTGAGTCCATGTCACCAGCCATATTTGCATCTATGAAACCATCCGACATAGGCTTATCATTTCCAAACCACAAACACACATTGGAGGTACCTCTGAGATACCTGAAAATTCATTTTACTGTTGCCCAATGCTCTTTTCCACAATTTGAAAGAAAATTACTAACAACACTAACTGCATGAGCAATATTTGGCCTTGTACATACCATTGCATACATTAAGCTACCCATTGCAGATGCATAAGGCACTTTCTTCATCTCCTGCTTCTCATTCTCACTTGTAGGACATTGCTTGAGAAAGTAGAGACGCAATAGGCTTTGCATTGCTCATGTTAAATCTCTCAAGAACTTTCTCTATGTATCTCTTTTGAGATAACCATAGTTTGTTCTTCTTGCTATCACAAATAATCTTCATGCCAAGAATCTGCTTAGCAGGACCTAAATCCTTCATGGCAAAGAATTTACTAAGCTCTTTTTTAAGCTTGTCTATCTTAGCAGCACCATGTCCAACAGTCAACATGTTATCAACGTATAGCATGAGAATCACTGCCCAAGAATTTCTTAATGAAAACACAATGATCAAAAGTAGTCTTACTGTACCCATTCACTTTCATGAAAGCGTTGAACTTTTTGTACCACTATCTTAGCGCTTGCTTAGACTCGTATAAACTTTTTCTCAACTTGCAGGCAATATCTTCTTTTTCTTTAGCTCTAAAGCCTTGAGGCTTCCCATATAGATCTCCTCCTCTAAATCTCCATGGAGGAAAGTTGTTTTCACATCAAGTTGTTCTACCTCCAAGTCAAAACTAGCGACAAGTTCCAAAATAACTTGGATTGAACTCATCTTCATGACAGGCGAGAAAATTTCATCAAAGTCAACACCTTTGTTTGGTTGAATAATTTCACAACCAGTCTTGCCTTATATCTTGACTATAAAAGCTACTTTCTTCTTACTTCAATCTGAACACCGACATATTTTTTAAAGCTCTCTTTCCCTTTGGTAATTTCACCAAGTCATAAGTTTTGTTCTCACGTAAGGACTTCTTCCCATCTTGTATTGCACACAACCACTTTTTTTCTTCTCATGCGACAAAACCTTTTGATTAGTCTATGGTTCTCCACCTTCAATAAGCAACATATACTCACTGGTAGAATATCTTCTAGAAGGTTATTTATCTCTGGTCGATCTTCTTAACTGAGGCTCAACCAGTGGTTTTTTTGGGTTCTCGTCAACTAGTTCATCATCAACTGGAAAGGGATCATCTATCTGTGCATCTCTTTTGTCATTAATAGGGATTGTATGTGGACAAACCATACCTAGTCAACTTGGTCTTCACTGTTAGACTTTGGTTTCTTTGTCTTATCAAAGTCTGCAATGGTTTGATCTTCCAAAAAAATTGCACCTCTACTTCTGATAACCTTCTTATTGATTGTATCCCAAAATTTGTGCCCAGACTCATGATTGTACCCAATGAAGATGCATTATCTCATTTTAATGTCAAGTTTAGATCTCTCATCTCTATGAATATCCACAAATGTCCTACAACCAGAAACTTTCAAGTACCCATTTGAAACATCTTTCCCTGACCAAACCTCGAAGATGTATCATAATTCAAAGAAACTAAAGGCGAAAGATTTACCAAGTCAACTGCCAATCTCATTGCCTCCCCCTAAAAAGACCTCTGCAACTTTGCATGGGAGAGCATACAACGAATCATGTTTTTAATCGTGCGGTTGATCCTCTCTGCAACTCCATTGTGCTGGGATTTTTTTGGCTATATTTTCTTTAACTTGATCCAATTAGTTCTAGAGTACTCCTTGAATGACCCTCTATATTCACCACCATTATTTGAGCGGACACATTTAAACTTCTTGTCAGTTTCTCTCTCAACTGATGTTTGGAAAAGTTTAAGAAAACCTAAAGACTGGTCTTTAGTTTTCAAAGCATAAACACACATCTTCCGAGAATGATCATCAAGACTCGTAGTATCCATAGAACAGATATCAGTATGCACCAAATCTAACACATTGGGTCTTCTAGACGGAAGCAAAGTTTTAAAAACAACCATGTGTTGTTTACCAGCCAAACAATGAGTGAATACCTCTAACTCTACAGACTTCAAACCCAAAATTATTTGTTTTTGATAAAGCTTTTGCATACCATTTTTGCTTATGTGTCTGAGCCGCATATGCAGTAGTTGAGTAGATAAGTCATCACCTGCATTCACTTATTCTCCGTAAGACGTAGCTTGCATCAAATAAAGAGAACTGTGTTTATTTCCTCTGGCAAACCACCAATGAACCCTTAATGAGCTTCCACTTACCTTCCCTAAAATGGTTATGGTATCCCTAGTCATCGAGTACACTAGTGGAGATCCAATTTAGGTGATTATCAGAACATGTATCACATTATTCATACGCAATCAACATCCAACATCAATATCATGTAGATATCACCTATACCTACGATCTTGCACTTTGCATCATTCCCATCTTCACATGACCAAACTCACCATCACTGTAGGTAGAAAGCACATCACATCTAGCAGTAATGTGGTATGAAGCACCAGAATCAACTATCCGATGAGGATTCTCACATGTGAGATTAACACTACTATCATCGCAGATAATAGTCACATCTCCATATGCAGTTGTTGTTGTATTAGCATCATCTATCTTGCCTTTGCCTTTCAGAGTCTGTTTTTGTTCTCTCAACAATTTTCTGCACTGAGATTTATTGTGCTCTAGCTTGTCACAATGGAAACATCTGAAGTCATTTCTTGTCTGAGACTTCCCTCATGATCTGTCATTGTTGTCACTACTCTTCTGGTTATTACTCTTGCTCCTACCTCGTCTCTTTGAAACTAGCACCTGACTCTGCGTAGTTAGAGCTTTCTCCTTTCTTTTGTTTTCTTCAATCAAAATATTTTCTCTCACCATCTTCAAAGTGATAATGTAACGCCCCCGAACCCACCCTGGCTCGGTACGCTACTTGGCTCACTCTAACCCCGATGAAAACGACGTTTAAACCTAATTTAAAATAATTTTCATAAACCCTAAAACATAAAATAAAACTGACACAGCGGAATTTAAAACTAAATCTCTCGAAGCTCTCTTATGTCATACCTACCTGCCTAGACTCCCTAATTTCCTTACTCCTAACCTTTAAGCACCACGGCGTCCTTTCCGAAAATTTCGGCAAAGTAACGCCTGAAAATGGCGCCTCCAAGATGCTAGGTATCTGCAAACAAATAAATCCTAACCAATCCAGCATACGAAATCTCCAAATAACAGTAAAGAGAGAAACTATACTACTAACATCCCTAAGGGAAGAAAATTCACAGTATAGGGCGACACATCACCCTTAACTATGACTACATACAACAATACAAATAGCTATACAATAACTCTCAAAACATCAAACGAAAAGAGACACATAATCCCATCATTTCCACAACCAGACATCTACAATAAACTATCGAAATACAAAGTCCCACATTCTCCCGAAGACCATGGTTGAGTCGCCCCGACAACTGCCCGCACCGGCATGCTCCATGCGCCACCGACTGCCGCCTAATCTTGGCTACCTCGTCTAGCTCACCTGTACACCTGTCGTCACCTACACCACAGAACACACACACACACGTAAGCTTACGCTTAGCAAGTAGGGATAACAAATGCAACTAAGCAAAATGCAACTTCTACACTCTCGGCTGATTTCAATTACATGCTCCTTTTATTAAACTTTTACCCGTGCATCTTTCATAGAGACCCTCCCGAGGTGCTCCACGAGCACTACTCCCCAGCGAAGGAACTCTATTCAATATCACGGCTCAATCTCATAGAGACCCTCCCGAGGTGCTCCACGAGCACTACTCCTCGACGAGGCAGCTCTATTCGATATTACAGTTCAATCTCATAGAGACCCTCCCAAGGTGCTCCACGAGCACTACTCCCCGGCAAGGCAACTCTATAAAATATCACGGCTCACAGTGCATCTCTCACAGAAATCCTTCCGAGGTGCTCCACGAGCACTACTCCCCGGCAAGGCATGTCGAGACCCTCTCGAGGTGCTCCACGAGCACTACTCCCCGATGAGGCATGTCGAGACCCTCTCGAGGTGCTCCACGAGCACTACTCCCCGATGAGGCAGCTCTACTCGACATCACTGTTCAGTGCAATGCACCCCTTTTAGAGACCCTACCGAGGTGCTCCACGAGCACTACTCCCCGGCAAGCAACTCTACTCGGAATAACTATGCATTTCTCACTATCTCATTACCTTTAATGCTCACATCTCATTCCTGGGGCTCTAAAACTACAATGCCAGTCACACTACGATGCAAGTCACACAATGCATAACATGAACTAAAATACAACAATCAAACAACCAAACAAACAAACATCCCTACCGTTCCGTGGTGTAGGCCCGAAGGCAACAAACATACAATCCTCTACTTACCTATCCGCTCGGTTTGTAGTTGCTCACTTCTATCGATCAATTATCCGCTCAACAACCTAAAATGATGAAAACTTAAATTGATAAGTCACCAATAAACTCTAAGAAATTTCTAAACCTAAACTAACCAAAACTACACCACAATTCAACTTAAAACCACAAAACCCGATTTTTCACCCAATTTGACCGTCAAACTTCAAACGGTCATAACTTCCTCGTTTTTCAACGGATTGCGACACGCCACCCCAATTCGGAAACCTCTCCATGTCTACTATCTAATGAATCAATTTATTTTAGAAAACCAACCAGCCAACTCAGTCAGAAACTGCAGAACAGAACCGACGACGACATTGATCCCACAATCGGTTTTTCACCAAAACTCACCACTTTTCTAATCTCTCCCTAAAATCAACCTAAACAAACATATCTAAGAGTTAAACCATCAAAAACATGAAGAAAAACCAGCAAGTAAACAAAAATTCGGAGCTCACAATTAGGGTTTTCCAAACCCTCACTAAATCTCACCAAAACACCCTAAAACTACTAAAAATCAACCCCTTTATGTAATAAACCAAAAACCCACTTAATTTTATACCTTAAACTCTTGAAAAGCTAGAAGGATCGGAGGTGGAGAAGCTCTCCAATGGCAGCCAAAAATTTCGTGGAGAAAGAAGAGGGAGAAGGGTGTTTTGTCATTTTTTACAACTACTTTACCAATTTTATAAAATAAACTTTCTACCTTTTTGATTTTACCACTCAATTTTCCTATTTTTCATTCAACCCCCTCCTTTTGCTCCCTTGAATGCCAACGTGAATAACATTCATTAAACCTCTAACTTTTCACATTTTAATTCATTAAATTGCTAATTTCCTATTGGTTTATACATTTTGACTTTTCTCACATCTTTTTGCTTTTGAATTTTCACTCTCTTTTCTTCTCTTTTACTCCAACGTGAATCAAATAAAAACCACACATTGCTTTGGGATTTTATTGGTTTAACACCATTGACTTGTCAACCTTGTCCTACCAAAATTTCTTTGAAATTTAATTGGATTAGCACCTTAACTTTTCAATCCTTTTATTGTTTTTGAATTGTCAAGCTTCCTTTCTTCTTTACACATTACTTCTAAACTCTTCATCCCTTAATATTACACTCTCATACATAACCTAGGGCTACGCACGTTATCAAAAATTTCTTGGGTGTTACAAATAATACCGTATGGAGTAGAACTGCTAAGATAAATAACAAGAGTTTCCCAACTGTCAGGCAATGAACTAATCAAACACGAAGCATGTATTTCATCATCTAGCTTCAGATTCGGCCAAAACAGTTTTCTGCTCACCAAGGAATTGTGATTTGTGTGTTGAATTTGTATTGGATTTGAATCTGTTTTGGGAAGTTATTTGTTAAGGAAAATGAATACAAGGAGTGGGGCAAATAAGCAGAAAAACCGAGAGCATGTTAAACCAAATATCCAACCCCTTTTAGTACATAGCTTGAGTGTTGGTGAATGTAGCTTTCAAGAGAAAATTGATGAAGTGAACCATAGGCTTGATAACATAGGCCAATGGATAAAAGAGATGAGGGATTAGCGTATGAAGACCCAACCACCTTTTCTGAGAAGAAAAGGAGGTAACCCGAGGAGAGGAAACTAATTTGGTGAGGTTCATGAAGTGGAATCCGAAGATGAAGGGTATGGAAATCCTTTTACTAGGCATGGAACTAACAAGGATGCAAGACATGTGAGGATTTCAACTCCCCCTTTTAATGGATCAAGCAATGGAGAGGTATTTCTAGATTGGGCGGGTAAGGTCGAAAATGTTGAGGAGACCAAAATCAAACTAGTATCTTTAGAGTTAACCGGGTATGCAAACTTGTGGCGGAAAAACTTGAAAGTCCAAAGAAGACGTGAAGGGGATGAACCAATTGAGACTTGGCGAGTGATGAAAACCTTCATGAGGAGGAGATTCGTGCCTAGCCGCTACCGGCAAGAATTATTTTTGCAAATTCAAGGTTTGAAACAAGGCACACTCACGATGGAGGACTATTTGACTGAGTTTGAGACCCTTAAGATTAGAAGCGGGTTAGAGGAACCCGAAGAGCAAATCATAGCTCATTTTATAAGGGGTTTGAACAAGGAAATTAGAGACATTGTAGAGCTCCAAAGCTTTGAGATGATGGATCATGTCATTCAACTAGCCTTGAAAGTGGAAAGGCAAATCAAGAGAAGAGGAAAGGGGAATACCAACCGATTGCCCCTTAAGACCGATACCCCCTACACACCTCCCCCTAATGTGGTTGAAGAGAAATTGAGCACAAAGAGATGGCCCCTAAAGGGCCTTGATGAGAAAAGAGTGGATGACCCCACTAGACCAAGGGCGAGAGAAATTAAATGTTTCAAGTGCCTTGGTTTGTGACACATTGCCTTCCAATGCCCAAACAAAAGAGTGATGATCATTAAAGAGGGTACTAATGAGGTAGTAAGCGAGGATGAACAAGTGGAGGACTCGAGTGAGATCCTTGAACTTCTTGAGGAGGTATGTCACGTCCAAGAAGGGACTTTGATGATGGTGGTCCGAAGATCTTTAACAACTCTAGCTAACGGTGAAAAGTGTCAAATAGAATACCTTTTCCACAGTCGGTGCTTGATTAATGAAAAAGTTTGTTCTCTTATTATTGTTGGTGGTAGTTGCATAAATGCCGCTTCATGTGGGCTAGTGATCAAGTTGGGATTGCAGACTTCACCCCACCCGAGCCCTTACAAAATAGGTTGGTTAAATGATCGTGCGAATATCCAAGTCACCGATCAAGTAGCCCTAGAATTCTCCATTGGAGGGTATAAGGATAAGATTCTATGTGACATAGTACCATTGAGTGCGTGCCACATTCTGTTAAGAAGACCTTGGTAGTATGACAAGAGGGCAATCCATGAAGGACACTCTCTCTACTACTCATTCAAGGTTGGGAATAAGATATTTAAGTTAGCTCTACTTAAGCCGGAGCAAGTCACTCAAGATGAAAAGCTTATGGGGAAAGGAAAAGAGAAGACCAATCTCCTCATTTTCAAGAGAGGAGCTTCTTCCTTTGGATTTGAGGTCAAATCCTCAAATACCCGGGGAGGATGATATGCCCATGGGAACAAAGAAACTAGCTCGGTCCATCCCAAGGCCAAGTCTATTATCTAACATGTTTGCTCCTTTTATAGGTACTCAACTTGGAGAGCAAGAGGAACATAGGCCTTCCTACCAAAGCAAGCTTAGAGAACATAAAGAGATATTCGACCAAGGCAAGGAAGAGAAGGAAGCCAAGGGTGGAGTGCATGGCAATCCACTTGCATGGCGCACTCACAGACCACATGCCAAGCGTGGCCACAAGCCATTGCAAGGCTTGACCGCAAGGAGAACCACACCAAGAAGCTTGACAATGCTCAAGGGAAATTCAAGCCAAGCGATCAAGCTAAGGAGAAGCCAAGCCAACCACCACCATGGAGTTTCCTTGCTGAAAGCTCTTCTGTGATAAATTTTTAGTCTCTTATCATTGACTTTGAAAGTCTTTTTGAGTTAAGGTCTATTATCTCCACTGCTCCATGTGGGTGATGTGAATCGCACATCGGTTCCAGATGGTCGCCTGGGTTAGTATATATGTTGGGTCCGAAGCTCCCCTCTTGAGTTAGATTTTGTGGTGAAGTTAGAGGTTCTCATATAATTTGTATCAGAGCCAAACCTCTGTGGGTTGGTGTGAACACATCGAGTTTACTACTGACCTGTGGGTCCGATAGATCGCTGACTAAGGAAGTCACCTTTAAAGGGTGTGGGAATGATGTGAATCCCACATTAGTTCGAGAGGGTCGCTTAGGCTAGTATATATATTGGGTCTAAACCTCCACCCTTGAGCTAGCTTTTGTGGTGGAGTTAGGAGTTCTCATATCATTTGGTATCAGAGCCAAACTTCTATTAGTCAGTGTGAACATATTGAGTTTACTATTGACCTACGGGTTTGATAGATCGTCGACTGAGGCAGTCGCCTTTAAACGATGTAGGAATTATGTGAATCTCACATCGGTTCCAAAGGGTCGTCTGGGCTAGTATATATGTTGGGTTTAAAACTTCACTCTTAAGCTAGCTTTTGTGGTGGAGTCAAGGGTTCTCATATCAGATGGTAAGTTTAAATTACTTGGAAGGGTTTTGTCCAACGTGATTTTAGCTTGCCTATAATAGCTTTAACCTTGAGTCGAATAGTAGCACCAGCTACCCACCATCAAAATTGCGTTGCAAAGTTCTGATGTTTTGCCACTTTTAAATCTTGTATTTGTAAATTCATAATTCCAATTTTTCAGCTTTTCTAGTTTGCTAAGATGTAACCTTCTCTTCTCACCAACAACTAGAGTGTCGTCAATAAAGCCAATTGTGCTATATGTTCCAACTCCACGAGTAGATGGCAGTCTTTCCCATAAACAATGCAAAAGGGTGAGGTTCTCAAAGGTGCCTTGTAGGTTGTCTTGCATACCCATACATAATCATCCAACTTTAAGGCCCTATCGTTTCTCGAAGGATTCACTACTTTTTTTATAATTTCTTAATTTCCCTATTGATATTTCAACTTAGCCACCACTCTGTGGGTGGTATGTTGTAGTAACTTTGTATCCGACTCTATACTTTGCTAAAAGCTTCTCAACTTGTTTGTTTAAAAAGTGCGCTCCTCCGTCATTGATAATGGCTCTAGGTGTGCCAAACCTTATAAATATATTGTAACGCCCCCGAACCCACCCTGGCTCGGAGCGCTACTTGGCTCACTTTAACCCCAATAATTTAAATAAAATCGAGCACAACAGAATTTAAAACTAAATCTCCCGAAGCTCTCTTATGTCATACCTAGCTGCCTAGACTCACTAATTTCTCTTAATCCTAACCGTTAAGCACCACGGCGTCCTTCCCAAAATTTTTGGCAAAGTAACGCCTGAAAATGGCGCCTCCAAAATGCTAGGTACCTGCAAAGGAATAAATCCCAACCAATCCAGAATACGAAATCACCAAATAGCAGTAAAGAGGGAAACTAAAATACTAACATCCCTAAGTGAAGAAAGTCCACAGTATAGGGCGACACATCACCCTTAACTATGACTATATACAACAATTACAAATAGCTATACCACGCATTCCCATCATTTTTACAAACAGACATTTACAATAAACTACCAAAAGACAAAACCCACATCCCCCGAAGACCATGGTCGAGATGCCCCGACAACTGCCTGCACCGGCATGCCCCGTACATCACCAACTACGTCCCAATCTTAGCTTTCCTTAAGCCCTCACCTGTACTCCCGTCGACACCTACACCACAGAACACACACACACACGTAAGCTTACGCTTAGCAAGTAGGGATAACAAATGCAACTAAACAAGATGCAACTTCTACACTCTCGGCTGGTTTCAATTTCATTCTCCTTTTATTAATCATTTACCCGTGCATCTTTCATAGAGACCCTCCCGAGGTGATCCACGAGCACTACTCCCCGGCGAAGCAGCTCTATTCAATATCACGGCTCAATCTCTTATCACAGTGCATCTCTCATAAAGATCCTCCCAAGGTACTCCACGAGCACTACTCCCCGGCAAGGCAGCCCTACTCGATATCACTGTTCAGTCTATTATTATCACCACACAACTCTTGTAGAGACCATCCCGAGGTGCTCCACGAGCACTACTCCCCGGCGAGGCAACTCGACTTGTAGAGACCGTCCAGAGGTGCTCCACGAGCACTACTTCCCGACGAGGCAACTCGACTTGTAGAGACCCTCCCGAGGTGCTCCACGAGCACTACTCCCCGGCGAGGCAACTCTACTCGAGATCACGATGCATTTCTCATTATTTCTATACATTTAATGCTTACTCCTTAAACTCGTGCTCACCACTCATTTTTGATGGTGCAAAAACCCTAATGCATGCCACACAATGCACAACATACAATAAAACACAACAACCAAACAACCAAACATAATACACAACATACAATAAAACACAACAAGCAAACAACCAAACAAACAACATCCTTACCGTTCCGTGGTGTAGGCCCGAAGGCAACAAAACACACAATTCTCTACTTACCTAGCGTCTTGGTTCGTTCTCGCTCACTTCGTCCAACCAAATTACACTCTCGATCACCTAAAATAACGAAAACTTAGCTTGATAAGTTATCAATACAATCTAAGGAAATTTTCTAACTAAAACTAACAATACTTAAAACACATTCCTCTCACAAAACACTAAACCTGATTTTTGCACAATTTTGACCGTCCAACTTCAAACGGTCATAACTCCCTCGTTTTTCAACGGATTTCGACGTGCCACCCAATTCGTAAATCTCTACACGTCTACTATCCATTGAAATACTTAAATCCATCAAACAAACACATTAGCCAACCCGAAAATCCCTCAATAGAATCAGCGCCCATAGTGTTCTTAAATCATTTTTGTGTAACACTCATCCAATCTTTAATCTAACCCCTCAAATAACTTAAACTAACATAATCAAGGGTTAATTGATCAAAAAGGAGAAGAAAATCATCTAAGGAAAAGGAATTTTCGGACTCACAAATTTAGGGTTTTCAAACCCTCACCAAATCCACCTAAAACATACTAAAAACACTTCCAAACTTCATCAAATTGTACACAAACCAAAACTCATGAAGTTTTACCTTGAAATCCTTGAAAAACTTGAAGCAAAGAAGGGGAAGAACTTTGGTGGAAGGGCTGGCTCGTGGGAGAGAAGAAAAGAGGAAGAAGATAAAGAAAAAGTCTCACATTTTGCATTTTAACTTCACAAATTTTTCCACTTTTAAATTCCCTCCACAAAATTCTTTAAATTTAAAAATAAACCGACCCTTTTCTTCCTTCAAAAGCCAACGTAAAAGGCTCCAAAAATTCACCACAATTTCATTAGATTTTTACTAAATTTTGATTGGTTAATGAAGTTTGAGTTTTCAAAGGTTTGACTTTTCAAACCTAAACCTTTTTACTTGTCCAAGTCTCTTCTTTGAATTTCAACGTGATTGCTTCATTAAAATCACCATCTTTTCTTCCTTTCTCATTCACACCATTGCTTGAATTTTATTGGTTAAAATAGTTGGACTTTTCAAACCCAAAACTTTCAACAAATCACAAGTTAGTTTGAATTGTCAAACTCTTCCACCATACTTCATCTACTCTCAACTCATAATTGAATGGATAACTCATGCTAAATAAAATTCCCATAACCTTTCTAAGGCTACACTCGTTACTAGAAATTTTCGAGTGTTACATATATTCTTCTACAGCTAATCGCAATTTTAGCATCATTTGTTGGCTGCTATAGCCTTAACTCACTTTGAAATATAATCTACAACCACAAGAATGTACTAATTTTTGAATGAAGCTGAAAAAGATCCCATGAATTCTAAACCCCAAACATCGAATAGTTCCACCTCTTGAATATTGTTTAGAGGCATTTCATGCCTTTGTGTGATGTTTCCAAACATATGACATCTATCACAATTCTTTGCTGTTCTTATGCATCTTTTAAACAAGCTTGGTCCCTAAACCTGACTGTAATACTTTATTTTCTTCTCTTGTGTCTCCAAAGTGTCCTCTATAAGGTGATGAGTGGCAATGTTGCAGGATACCTATCTTTTCTTCTTTTGACACACATCTTTGCATAATTTGGTCAGCACAATGTTGAAATAAATAGGGTTCATCCCAATACTAGAGCTTTGCCTCATGCATAAATCTCTTCTTTTGTTGGCTTGAAAAATTAGCTGGACTGATACTACTGGCTATATAGTTCACAATATATGCAAACCAAAGAAGCTTGCTCATTTGTACCCCAAAAAATTTATCATCACGAAAATTGTTAGATATTGAGATCTCATCTTTGTTTTAAGCTCCATCTTCTAATCTTGATAGTTGGCCAACAATTTGATTCTTAGTGTGTTGTACATCTCTAATCTCTAGGTCGAGTTCTTGCAGAAAAAAACACCCATGTTATGAGCCTTGGTCTTGCATTTTTCTTGGCTATAAGATACTTTATTATTGAATGATCAATATACACTTTGACTTTGTTTTGCACCAAATAAGCTTTGAACTTTTCAAAAGCAAATACAACAACAAGCAGCTCATTCTCTGTGGTTGTATAAGTTAGTTGAGAATACGTTAGACTATCGATTGTGGAACAATCTTCTAACTCGTCTAAAACCTTCATTGTGATCCTCACATTCAATGTGATTTGATCATCATGGACGCACTCGTTTGTTCTCTTTTTCATACATCAATGATGGTTATTCTAGTTGCTAAGAAGGGTCTGCTCAAAATTTTTGGAATATTGATAACTCTTGAAAAAAATTATTTTGAGTTAATATTTGTGTGTGAAAAACTACTTGCATCAGTGAGTTATGAATAATTTAAGTCAAAATTATGTAAATTGCTGCAAAACTATATACTTTGAAGAAATAATTGATTTCATTTATATTTTCAAGAAATATCATATTAATATTACTAAAAGGATTTCTGCTATAATTTCTACGTCAGAAACTCCAACTGGAATTGCGCATATTATAAGAATTAAAGAGATGGAGCCAAAGAAAAAAAATTACAAAATTCAAATGAATAATAAAAAAAAGGAAATTCTGTAGAACATAGAAACATTAGAGGAAATTCCACAAAGAGAAGGAAGGAAAATTGCAAACAAAGGAAATAAAAAGAGAACTTTTTTAAGCAGAGAAAAAGAGAGGTGACATTGGGGGAAAAATGGTTTTTCAACTTGGAAAAGAGGAAGATAACAAAGGCGTGAATTTCTTCCTAGGAGAAAAGTTGCAGCCTTTTTACTCACAGAATCTATTTTCCATAGAGTTCTTCATTCTCTAGACGATTTTCATTTTGAATATTTTCAAATTAATTGTTTTTATGATTTCTATGATTATGGACTAAGATTTTATTTTGGTTATGGGAATAGAGTATTTGTTACAAGAATTAGATTGATTGCTATGATTTCTTACATTTGTTCGAATAAATTATTATGATTATTAAAGTGAAATTCGATGATTTATGTCGATGGGCAAAGAGGATTACACATATTCTTATTATATTGAGAAATATGTAAGAATTTTTAGATGCATGAATTTATGCAGATTGAATTTTATGAAGTTGTTATCATTCAATTTGTATGGCTTCTAGAATGGGGTGTTATTGAGCTTTTTAGTATTTTTCCTTTGTCTATAAATTAAAGAGAAGAATAAAACAAATCACAAAGCAATTCGAATGAACCTTGGTCATTACATGATTCTTGTTGTTTGAATGAAGCTTTAGCAATATGTACCATTAGTTAAGGGTGGGCACAGTCTGGGTTGGTCCGTTTCCAAGTTGGAACCGGACCGGACCATTTCGGGATTTATAACCCAGTACTGAAACCAGCCCCGAGAGGTACTAGATCGATATCGGTCCTCCCAACAATATTTTATTTTATTTTTAAATTAAAAATAATTAGAAATAAATTAAAATGATGAAAAAATAAAATCGACATATATTAATCCAACTATCTATGATTAAAATTAAATCTAACCAACTCAATCAAACGTCCAAAATAAATGCAATACTACAAAATCTAAACTAAATAGTAAATCTAACTATCAAAAATTCAAATTAAATCCAACAAACGCAACTAAATTATGAAACATCGAAATTAAATAAATACAATCATCTAACATTAAAATAAAATCTAAAAAACTAAAGTCAACTATCCAACATGTAAATGAAATCTAAGAATTAAATTCAATATCCAAAATAAATTAAACTATCTAACATACAAACTAAATGCAACTATTCAACATTAAAATGAAATCTTAAAAATTAAGATCTAAAATTAATCCAACTACTTTAAAAAGATAAACTAAATTGTAAATCCAAACAAATAGTCAATTCCATTCAAAGCAATCAATTCCAAACTATAAGTCTTTAATTGCAATTGCAACCATATTAAATCATCGATGTGTCATCTTCTTCAAACTTTTCATCGGTAGGGAAATCTGCAAATTGAAAATAATGAACATATTAGTTAATCATTATAGATAAACATGTAAAACAAATAAATATTATAATGTTCGAACCTTCTTCAATAGTCAAAATCGTACTGTCATCGAAATCATCATCAATGTTTTTTCAAAATTTTAAAAGGATTGAATGTTTTGAGCCAACTTTGAGCGCATATAAGAGCTTCAACACTTTGATTAGAGAACTGCGAAATGCATCAAGAACACGACCACCACAACTAAAAGCAAATTCTGACACCACCATAGAAATTGAAATAATCAATATATCTTTCGCAATTGCACTCACTACTTATCAGAGTTCTTCTTCCACCAAAATAATATGTCTGCACTATCTAAAAAATTATCTAATTTCTCAGACAAATATTGATTAATCTCTGACATATTACTTTCCTCATTTCTCTTAGAAGAATTTTCAGACCCATAAAACAAAGAGTATACTGCAGTTGAACGAGCTTGCACCAAAAAACTTATTTTGGAGACCTTTGTTGACTATTGTTGCTATTTGGAGTCTGGTCTTCATTAGTTGTATCACCTTTATATTCGATATACAACTTTTCAATTTCATCATCCATCTGCTTTGAGTATTGTGCAGTTCTTTCACTACCAAATAAAATGGCTAAACAATGTCGTAAAAATCTTGTTTTGCAACTTGGATCAATAACAACAGCAACATATACAAGCATGCTTTATTTTCTCAAAAGCTCCCCAATATTTATCAAACTTCTTTTGCATCTCGATGGTCATTCTTTTTATCGTCATATTATCACCGTTAGTATATCTGTAACACCCGGTATTTTTGGCCAGAAAATTATCCCTCGAATTATTGAACGGGATTAGGTTTATTTTAATATAATGAATGTTTTGGTGAAATCTATTGGAATGTTTAGTGGAAAACTAAACTAAGGTGTAACCAAAGCATTCATTTAGTTAGAAAAACCAATGGAGGGGTTGTTTAGGTAGGAATTAAGGTAGGTGGGAGGAAGCCAATGAATGACTGCCATGTGTTCAACTTGTTGAACAAGATATACTCTTCCTCCTACGTGAAACCCTCTTCACTTCTCTTCTCTGTTCTCTCCATTCTCTTCTCTGCTCTCTCTCTCTTCCAGACGACGTGCGACGATTCCAACTTCGTCTCTTCCCTGTTTTCTCCAGTCCCTCCAGTAAAGGTAAATGTTTTATGCTAGTTAACGAGTTAGGGAAAGTCATTATCCAGTTTTAATCAAGTTTTAGGGTTAATGTCCGATCGTGCATGATGTAGATCCGTGGATCGCTGAGACTCACCGAGACGTTCAAGACTTGCAACTCATGGACAGCGGGTAAGTTCATATCCGTAGGTTGGCCCTTAAGGCCCTACATCATGAAGGTACTAGGTTTTCATTTCTGTTGGGTTGTTTCGGGTAGAAAAGTTAGAGTTACATCCTGAGTTATCTGCTTTTTCCTTATGTTCTACTGTTTTATTCCTGTTGTCTGCTGTTTTAAGTTCAAGCACTGTAAATGCTCATGCATACACGATTTTCCTGAAAGACATGCAAAAGTTTTCTGTGCACGGTTTTGAAGTTAAGAATGATAAAAACCTGTAATGTAATGTTCGGTTAAGTGTGGGACGGGGTTTGGTATTATGCTCTGAATTACTAGTGTCTGTTAGTGCACTTCTGTTACGCCTGTTTCCCTATAAGCCCCACTTCCTGACAGATAAAAAGTAATGTTCTGTAATGTCACTGTATTCTGAAATGTTCATGCACAGCATATGCATCACTGCATTTTTATATGTTCTTACTGAGCTCTAGGCTTATAGTTGAATTCCCTGTTGTAGGTATGGATCCCATGGATGAGGGCTTTGTGCCTCAGCCCGATGCATAGGTGGTTGGTCCCACGAGCTCATGGGGGTTGGTTGTTGCAGTCAGACAAGAGTTAACTCTGTGAGAATGTATTTTCTGAAGTTATGTCAAGTTCTGTATCATCTTTTGAAATTTTAAAACATTTGAAGTATAGGTTCAGTTCTGTACAGCTTTTGTGTTCTTTTAAAACGACGTATGGAAATCTGTATTGATGTCTAAAACCTCTGTATTTGACAGTTGTATCTATATATTTTGAAATATTCTGGAATGGCATTGAGTTCCCTCTGATTAGTTCATGCAAGGGTGGTCTCTGGTTTTAGAGCCATCCATGCAAATTGATTTTCTTAAACTCACGTCATGTTTTCTGTTATGCCCAAAAACCATGTTTTGAATCGGTTTCTGAGGTTTGAAGTTTTTATACCTTCTGTCTTTATGCTCCCTGTTCATATGTCTTCTTGTTAAAATATTGTCAATTCTGCCCGTTTAAAATCACATCCACCGTTGCCTTTAAAAGCACGTCCACCGCTGCCTTTAAAATCACATCCACCGCTGCCTTTAAAATCATATCCACCGCTGCCCGTTGCCCGTTTAAAATCACATGTACCGCTACCTTTAAAATCATGTCCATCGCTGCCTGCTGCCCTTTAAAACTACATCCACCGCTGCCCTTTTAAAATCACTTCCACTGGTGAACAGTCCCCTTCTGCCTGTAGTTCACTTCCACCGATGAATAGTCCCCTTTCTGCTTGTAGTTCACTTCCACCGGCGAACAATGCATTTCTGCCTGCATCCACCGCTGTCACTGTTCACTTTTGTCTTATTCACATCCACCGCTAGTCTATATCGCCTGTCCAGTTTACTTACATTTTCTGCTTCGTCTACTGCCTACATCTTCCGCCCAGTTTAGCTACATCTTCCACCTGACGTCATCTGCCCATATCCTCCGCCCAGTTTATTTACGCCTTCCGCTTGACGTCATCCACATCTTCCGCCTGACGTCATCTACCTAATTCTTCCACCCCGTTTTATTTACTTCTTCCATTTCTTTCTGGAGTCTGAATTTTAAATACGACGTCCAGTTTCTATTTTTTTTTCCATTTTATTAAGTCTTCCACTGCATGTCAGTTGTCCATATTTGTCTGTTTATTTTCGTCGTCCATCCAGTCTTTTATGTAAATGTTCCAAGTATTCTGATTTCCTTCTGTAATTCATTCTGCAGTCCGGTTTAACTGTTTTACCGTTTTGCTTTAAATCTAGAGAAGGTTTTCTCTCTCTGTTATGCTTTTAAGGGTTTGCTCTTAAAAGTTCAGTCTGTTTGGTTCAAAAAAATATATATATGTCCTGTTCTCTGTTAAATGTCCCGGAGTGACGGCTCCTCTACCCCGATCGGGTCTAGGGTCGTCACAATATCTGTCAATAGCAATCTTCAAATTATAGACTTCACCTACGTACATATTCTATATAATATGTAGATAAGCAAAAATATTAAGTATCATGGTATGAAACATTTCTAAGAATTTTATGTATTCTTGAATGCATGACCAATCTTCAGATGTGGGTGGACCTTTCCTTTCCATTTCATGCAAGAAAAAGCTATCATTCTCTACTAATTTTTCAAACGTCGTTTCATACTTCTCAGCGCTTTCCAACATCAAATATGTAGAGTTCCAACGAGTAAGAACATCAAGCGACAAATTACTTTTACAGTTAATTTTAACCGCATCAACGCAGACGTTGAATTGTTACAATCTTCATGGAGAAGACCTTACGTACTTAACAACTTTTTGTACCCTCGCTATGGACTCATGATGTTCTTTCAATCCATTAGAACGATCAAATTTAGGATATATACAAAACATCTCATGTGCATATGATCGTCATTTAAAATCAACCATTTCCAATTTTGAATTGTCTTCGTCAAATAAGAAATAGCAATGTCATTGGAAGACGCATTGCCAATGGTTATGGTTGTAATATTTTCAATCTCCCAATTAAGCAAATATTTTTCAACTTCCTTACCAATATATTCACCCTTATGGTTTAGAATCAAACAAAAATTCAATATCTTCTTTTGAACTTTTCACTCTTGATCAATATAATAACATGTCAACACTATGTAATTCAAATTTTGAATAGATATCCATGTGTCAATAGTCAAACATATTCTTTGTGATGTTGTAAAAAAAATACTCTTTCAACTTGCTTTTTTTTGTCTGAAATATCTTGCGAATATCTCTTGTAGTTGTTCTTCTAGATGACATAATGAACTTAAGATTGAGACGCAGACTAAATGTCCTAAAACTATTTCCTTCAACCACTTTTAGTGGTAATTTATCCAATATAATCATCTTTGCGAGAAATTCTTGAGTAGCCATTATAGTAAATGTGAGTACACCAACAATCTTGCTCTCATTAGGTCTAAAGTTTAAACTATTTTGCTTAATTGTCTAAATTTTGTGGAAACCTTTTGCATGCTTTCATATGCTTTATTAAACTTAAAGTCTCATTTTTCATCGGGTGTGCTACATAAATCTACCCACAACATTTACATTTAGCTGAATCAATTCCACATGCAAATTTTCACTATGAGTGAATTCATCCTAAATTTTGCAATCAACAAAATTGGCAAACAACATCCCTCGATCAGAAAATAAAAGCATCAAACAAAAAACAAAAAACATTAAATTGTTCCAGTAGACAGTGAATTGAACCTTAACTCCAACAATGAATATAGAAAAAGTAGTGTTGTGCTCCTAGAAAGCCAACAAAATTCAGTATATAGAACAGATAAAGTTAGGCATACCTTTAAAATGCAAAGTTGAGCAACGTTGTGGAGAAGATCAAAACTCTGAAATTCTATATTCTCTTGATGCAGAAGGGTATATTTGATTTCAAAATATTTTAGATTAGATGATATACGCCGACGAAAGAAAGATAATTCCATAAGATACTATGTGCATTTCCAACCAAAGCGGAAATAAAAGCAAAAGATTGAGCTCCTAATTGCTTTCATACGAAGCCCAAATAATCCTCACGTGTGAATTTCACGTAATCAAATTATTTCCAGAGCAAAATATTCATTTGTCATGCAGTAATCAAAGACCAATTCTTATGCAGCAATCCAAAACCATGAAAAAAACACAGAAAAGCTCCAAGTACTCAACTTAGAGAGAGTCGAGGTCCTAATTCCTTGAAACGAATACAGTAAGAGTTGGATAGCAAGAAAGGACCTCAAATTCAGTTGCCAAGAAGTGGTTGAACGCTAATAAGTTAGGTTTTTGACTGAAGGTCAAACTGTCGAGTGTCGAAGGAGGAAGACAATGCTCTACGAGTGCGGGATCGGGGCTGCGACTTTGGAGAGTGGAGCCTGGAGAGTACCAGAGATGAGAGTGGAGTACTAGAGTAACCTTAGAGAGTTAGTGGCTCTAAGTTAGGCCCGAGCCGAGGTCTGGTCCAGACTTCAATCCAGATGTCTGGGCCAGGGCCTTGGAGGTCTGTGGTTTGCAGGTTTAGACCTGTAACTTAGGGTTAGATAACCCATTTCCGCCGAGCTTACCCATGGATCGGTTCTCTCATGGTCCAGCCGGTTTTTGACGTTGGAACTAGAGACCTGACCGTGGACCGCAGTTCCAAGTGTATAGAAATCGGACACAGTTCCCAGACGTATGGAACAGGCCCAAAACTGCTCGGTCCGATCCTGTTTCCTGGTTCTGGGCTGGTTCTGCTGTAACACCAAGCTCCATTGAACCAATTTACCTTATCAACTAATAGTGTACATTTTATGGATAAAATTGGGAGAATTATTGATTAGGTTAATGAGTGACTAAATAAGGGCAAAATGGTAAATAGAGATCTATAGTGGATAACGTATTTAAGGGAGGGTTTAATGAGGTTTAGCCGCCACTGTTTCTCATTTCCTTTTTCAGCTCTCAGCTTAGCAGAGTGCTCTGGGAGATTTCCCCTCCGATTTCTCCAGCGATTTCTCCAGCCTAGGTGAGTTTCCTTTGTTTACCTTGTGTTTTAGTGGCGAGATAACACAGGGTGTACAATGTGTGTGTGCTGGGAATGCCGTGAATGAGATTAGATTCGGGTTTTGGTGAAAAATCAGGAATCCACGATTATCAGAGTTCCAAACTAGTTCTTTAGATTTTTGGTTGATTTAGGATTAAGTTTAGTGAAGATCTGATTAATATTCTGTTTATGGCTTTAGGTGAGCAAACTTCTGAGGTAGCTTACAACCTAGCATTTCCAGGAAGCCAAGTAAGTAGAGTATGTGTGCGCCTTCGGGCTTACATCACAAAACAGTAGGTTTATGCATGTTTGAATGTTTTCTGTATGTCATGCATCATGTTTTTGGAAAGAATACGAAAATGAATTTACATGTAAGAACACAGTAAGACATGAACTTATTATAACAGACCAACTATTAAGGGAACTCATCCACCCCTTAATCGATGAAGAGGATGTATAATTTTGGGAAAATTAATTCGCTTCCCATCGAACAGGGTGATCAACAGGGAAAAATACTTTGGGAAAATTGATCTGCTTCCCATCGAACAGGGGGATCAACAGGGAAAATACTTTGGGAAAATTGATCCGCTTCCCATCGAATAGGGGGATCAACAGGGAAAGTACTTTAGGAAAATTGGCTCGCTTCCCATCGAACAAGGGGATCAACAGGGAAACAAACATTAATACAACTGAGATGTGAAAGTAGAAACTGCATGATTAGGATTTATGAATTAAGTATTTCATTCATACTTGCTCTACTTATTTAGCATTAGGCTAATAGATGAGTTTTGTGATGTAGCTGCTGAGGTAACTACAGGTGATTTCTCTGAGTTTACAGAAGAATAGGCGATGTTGATGGAGCACATCTATGCCACGGTCTGGTACTCTGATGAGGCGGTTTACAAATGTCAGTATGTGAAGTCTCAGTGGTTAAGTGTTTTGTTAAAGTGTGCTGAGGATTTTAATAACAGCAGTAGTTTTGATATTTTTAACACCTCTGGGGTTTTCTTGTTTTGATTATGAAAACATGATTTGGTTTAAGATGTAGTTACTTTCCTGGATTTTTAGAAAGTTGTGAACTAATGTCCAGTTTACTTTTGCTGAGAATTTTAAAAACAGTGATAGCTTTAGTATTTCGGTTATGTTTCTTTTTTTGGGAATTTTTCTAGAAAGGATACTTGATGATTATAATTAGGTCTTTTACTTAATTTTGGAGCAAATTTGTGGATTTGAGCAATTTTGAATGATTACAGTGAATTTACAAGTTCTTTTAGCAGTCGGAGTTGTTCTTTGTTTTGAGTGTTATTGTCTATCGGTGGACGTTGTCTATCGGTGGATGTTGAGTGTTACTATTCACCGGTGGATGTTGTCTATCGGTGGATGTTGAGTGTTACTGTTCA
Organism: Begonia masoniana; assembly: GCA_022432975.1. Classification (NCBI taxonomy): domain Eukaryota; kingdom Viridiplantae; phylum Streptophyta; class Magnoliopsida; order Cucurbitales; family Begoniaceae; genus Begonia; species Begonia masoniana. The sequence continues at coordinate 30,009,812 of CM039502.1, forward strand.
CCGGTGGATGTTGTCTATCGGTGGATGTTGAGTGTTGCTGTTCACCGGTGGATGTTGTCTATCGGTGGATGCTGAGTGTTACAGGTCACCGGTGGATTTTGTCTATCGGTGGATGTTGAGTGTTACTGTTCACCGGTGGATGTTGTCTGTAACACCCGGCCTTTTTGCATGTAATTATTTTCCCGAACCATTTCTCGGGATTAATTTAATATAAATGCAATATATGTTTTGTTGGAAAACCAAACTAATGTTTAACTAAGCATAACACTAAGTTTAAAACCAAGGGAAGGGCAAATAGGGAGAAAATAAGGTTGGTGGGAGAAATCAAATGGATGATTGACATGTGGCAGCTTGTTGAAGAAGTTAAGTTCTTCCCCCTACGTGAAACCCTCTTCACTTCTCTTCTCTGCTCTCTCTCCTTTCTCCTCTCTGCATTCTCTCTTCCTGTCGACAAACAACCAGCGAAGTTACTTCGATCTTCTCAGATCTTTCTGCCTAAGGTAAACATCTTCTAATGCTAACACATTTGGACAAGCAAAAACTATGGGTTATGCTGAAGCTTTAGGTTAAGATAGTTGTGAGAAAACTCTTGGTTTTTGTATGGAAACACATTCATTGTTTTCTACAAGTCTGAATGGAGTTTACTGCATAATCTTCCAAGTTATTTGTTAGCATTTGCAACTTGTTTAACTTCTCTACATTGCAGCAACAGATCCGTGCGTTCCAGAGACATTCGAGCATTCTACATTGCAGCAAACAGGTAAGTTCATAACCGTAGGTTGGCCCTTAAGGCCCTACATCACGGAGGTACTAGGTTTCCTATACTGTCGGGTTGTTTCGGGTAGAAAGGTTATAGTTAAGTTCTGAGTTGTCTATGTCCTGTTTCCCGTATGTTCTGTTATTTCTGTCATCTACTCTCTGCCTGTTTAAGTTCAAGCACTCACTGTTCATGCATACACGTTTTCTCTGAAAGTCATGCAAAATCGATTTCTGTACACCGTTTGAAACTAAACAAGATAAAATCCGACTGAAATGTACCAGGTTAAGTGCGAGACGGGGACTGGCCCCAGAACTGTTTACTGTACTGTATCCCTGACGTCAGCCGGAAGATGGATGACGTCAACCGGAAGATGCAAAGACGTCATCGGCAGATACAGATAGTAAACGTAATCGGCAGAAGGTGATGACGTCATCGAAAGATAGATGACGTCACCGGAAGATGTAGGCATTAAACGTAATCCGGTAGGAGATGAAAAACAGATGTGATGACATCATCGAAAGATGTGATGACATCATCGAAAGATGTGATGACATCATCGAAAGATGTGATGACATCATCGAAAGATGTGATGACATCATCGAAAGATGTGATGACATCATCGAAAGATGTGATGACATCATCGAAAGATGTGATGACATCATCGAAAGATGTGATGACATCATCGAAAGATGTGATGACATCATCGAAAGATGTGATGACATCATCGAAAGATGTGATGACATCATCGAAAGATGTGATGACATCATCGAAAGATGTGATGACATCATCGAAAGATGTGATGACATCATCGAAAGATGTGATGACATCATCGAAAGATGTGATGACATCATCGAAAGATGTGATGACATCATCGAAAGATGTGATGACATCATCGAAAGATGTGATGACATCATCGAAAGATGTGATGACATCATCGAAAGATGTGATGACATCATCGAAAGATGTGATGACATCATCGAAAGATGTGATGACATCATCGAAAGATGTGATGACATCATCGAAAGATGTGATGACATCATCGAAAGATGTGATGACATCATCGAAAGATGTGATGACATCATCGAAAGATGTGATGACATCATCGAAAGATGTGATGACATCATCGAAAGATGTGATGACATCATCGAAAGATGTGATGACATCATCGAAAGATGTGATGACATCATCGAAAGATGTGATGACATCATCGAAAGATGTGATGACATCATCGAAAGATGTGATGACATCATCGAAAGATGTGATGACATCATCGAAAGATGTGATGACATCATCGAAAGATGTGATGACATCATCGAAAGATGTGATGACATCATCGAAAGATGTGATGACATCATCGAAAGATGTGATGACATCATCGAAAGATGTGATGACATCATCGAAAGATGTGATGACATCATCGAAAGATGTGATGACATCATCGAAAGATGTGATGACATCATCGAAAGATGTGATGACATCATCGAAAGATGTGATGACATCATCCCGTGCGTTCCAGAGACATCGAGCATTCTACATTGCAGCAAACAGGTAAGTTCATAACCGTAGGTTGGCCCTTAAGGCCCTACATCACGGAGGTACTAGGTTTCCTATACTGTCGGGTTGTTTCGGGTAGAAAGGTTATAGTTAAGTTCTGAGTTGTCTATGTCCTGTTTCCCGTATGTTCTGTTATTTCTGTCATCTACTCTCTGCCTGTTTAAGTTCAAGCACTGTTCATGCATACACGTTTTCTCTGAAAGTCATGCAAAATCGATTTCTGTACACCGTTTGAAACTAAACAAGATAAAATCCGACTGAAATGTACCAGGTTAAGTGCGAGACGGGGACTGGCCCCAGAACTGTTTACTGTACTGTATCCCTGACGTCAGCCGGAAGATGGATGACGTCAACCGGAAGATGCAAAGACAGATACAGATAGTAACGTAATCGGCAGAAGGTGATGACGTCATCGAAAGATAGATGACGTCACCGGAAGATGTAGGCATTAAACGTAATCGGTAGGAGATGAAAACAGTGGATGACGTCATCGAAAGAGGAGATGACGTTAGACGGTAGATGCAGGCATTAAACGAAATCGGATTATGTGATGACATCATCGGAAGATGTGATGACATCATCGAAAGATGTGATGACGTCATCGGCAGATAAAGGCAGTAAACGTAATCGGCAGAAGAAAAGCTATGGTGACGTCATCAGAAGAGGAGATGACGTCGTCGGAAGATGAAGTTAAACTGAGAGACAGATGAAACTGGAAGAAGTAACTAAGACTGATGAAATCAACTGTTCACCGGTGGATGAGATAAGACAAAATGTGAACAGTGACTATCGGTGGATGCATTAAACGTGATCGGAAGATGCAGTTTAAAAGGGGCAGAATTTGACAACTTTTAACAGAAAACATATAGACGGAGAGCTTAAGGAACAGAAAACATGAAAGTCTCAGATTCTTAAACCAATCCAAAACATGGTTCTCGAGCACAACAGAAGGCATACAGGTTTCAGACCTTCATTACAAATGACAAATTTTCTTGTTCCAGTAACGCTGTCTGTTCTGTTTATGTTAAAAAAAAAATAGTCACCGTTTTCTGTTAACTGCCCCGGATTGACGGCTCCGATCCCGGAGCCCGATCGGGTTGGGTTTTGGGCTGTCACAGTTGTGGTATCAGAGAGACAAGGTTTTAAAACCGATTCTGTGAAATGTCTGACTGCACAACCCGCCACGTGAGATCGCTCCACCAACTGTAAGTGTTTAAAAATTCCTGTAAAAGTTTTGTTTATTAAGTTAGGTTATTCTGTTTATAGGGTTTATTAGAAATGGTGAGAGGACATCAAGAAGAGTTAAGCGAAAGCTCTCGAGCCATTGACCGACTAACAGAACTGGTGGGTGCACAGTCACGCATGGTTGAACGCATGATGGCCAAAGAAGATGATAGAAACAATAATCATGGGAATAACAATCGTGATAATGCGCCGCGAGACAACAGTAGAGACAGATTCCGGCGACTCCAGCCGCCTTCATTTGATGGACTGTCTACAGACCCGACCCGTGCTGAAACCTGGATTCGAACAATGGAGAAAATGTTTGGATATGCAGAAGTAGAAGACAACAAGAAAGTTATTTGCGCCACGTTCTATCTCACCGAAAGTGCGGGATTTTGGTGGGACACAGTGCAATCAACTACAGTGGCATTAAGCTGGGAAGGATTCACGAAGATCTTCTACGAGAAGTACTTTGACCGGGGAGTGAGGAAGGAAAAGTTGCTTGAATTCTCTCGGCTGCGACAATATGGGTCAGTGGCTGAATATGTTCAGAAATTCGAGTCACTGTCCTGATATGCAACACATATGGTGGCCACCGATGAGAACAAGGTGCACCAATTCATTCAAGGGTTAAAGATGGACCTTCTGCGAGGGATCACAACCGGAGGATTTGACGAGGCACCGTATGTGAAGGTGGTGGCCAAGGCTTATCAGTTGGAGGCCTTAGAGATAAAGTCCCAGAGACAAAGAGATTCACCGAGAGGGATTATTAGAAATGTTCCTCAACAACAACAACAGCAACAACCAAGGGGTCAAAACCTGCAACCTCAACAGCAACAAAACTTGGGCATTAAGAGGCCCAATGAGACCATCACTTACCCAGACAAAGGAAAGAGACCGATGGGAGCTCCTCAGCTCACTATATGTCCACGGTGTCAGAGAAGCAACCAGGGCGAATGCAGGCTTATTACTGGCGCTTGTTTCCGATGTGGCAAAGGAGGCCATCATGTCCGTGATTGCCCGATACCCGACACGAGACAAAATCAGGCCGTGCCAAGAGTCTTTGCAATGATGGAGGACGTTGATGATGCTGATCTGCACACAGCAATTACAGGTACAATTTTGGTGTGTAACATACCTGCATATACTTTGTTAGACACGGGGGCCACTCATTCATTTGTGGCCATGGACTTTGCGGGTAGAAAGAACTTGTGCCTTGCACCGTCCGATCAGCCCTACAGTGTCATGCTACCGTCCGGAGAGTTTATGCACTCCGAGCAGGCAGTGCAAGGTGATATAGTGTCAGTTGGAGACCAGAAATTGTATGCCAATCTTATCGTCATCGGTATGAAAGGATACGAAGTGATTCTGGGGATGGACTGGCTATTTAGACATCATGCCACCATCGACTGTAGGTCCGGGCTCGTAACTTTTAAGCGCCCGAACGAAGTAGAGTTCTCCTATCAGGCAATACCAAAGAAACACCGTATGCCTGTTATATCTTCCCTGAAAGCTCAACGGCTAATGAGGTCAGGATGCATCGTATTTCTTGCCCACGTAGTAGATGTTCAAAGACAAGGTGAGGTGGAACTTCAAAATATTCCGGTAGTTCGAGACTTCTCAGAGGTCTTCCTGGATGACTTATCGGGATTGCCACCTGATCGTGAGATCGAGTTCGAGATCGATGTGTATCCTGGTGCTGAACCAGTATCGAAGAATCCGTACCGTATGGCACCGATTGAGCTGAGGGAGTTGAAGGCTCAGCTAAAGGAATTGGTGGATAAGGGTTTTGTGCGCCCTAGTTTTTCTTCGTGGGGTGCTCCCGTCTTGTTTGTTAAGAAGAAGGATGGGTCCCTACGGATGTGTATTGACTACCGTGAGCTGAACAAGTTAACGATCAAGAATAAGTACCCGTTGCCGAGAATTGATGATTTATTTGACTAGCTACAAGGGGCTCGGGTATTCTCTAAGATCGATTTGCGCTCCGGTTATTACCAGTTGAAGGTCAGGGCTGATGATATTCCAAAGACCGCCTTCAGGACCCGATACGGACACTACGAGTTCTTAGTGATGTCGTTCGGGTTAACTAATGCTCCGACAGCATTTATGGACCTAAAGAACAGGATATTCCAAGATGTCTTTGATAAATTTGTGATCGTTTTCATCGACGACATTCTGGTTTACTCTAGAAGTAAGGCCGAGCACGAGGAGCACTTGGCAATTGTGCTATCGACTCTGAGGCAGCATCAACTATATGCCAATCTGTCAAAGTGTGAATTCTGGCTGAGTAAGATTAATTTCCTAGGCCACGTGGTGTCTGCTGAAGGAGTGTCCTTGGACCCGGCCAAGATTGATGCTGTAAGAGACTGGCCTAGGCCGAGGAATGCGAGCGAGGTAAGAAGCTTTATCGGACTAGCTGGTTATTACAGAAAATTCATCAAGGGATTTTCTGTGATAGCGAAGCCTATGACCAGCTTAACGAGGAAGGATATCAAATTCAGGTGGTCTGAAGCTTGCGAGATGAGTTTTCAGACACTTAAGCAAAAGTTGACCACTGCTCCTCTAGCCTATCGGTGGATGTAGCCTATCGGTGGATGTAGCCTATCGGTGGATGTAGCCTATCGGTGGATGTTGAGTGTTACTGTTCACCGGTGGATGTTGTCTATCGGTGGATGTTGAGTGTTACTGTTCACCGGTGGATGTTGTCTATCGGTGGATGTAGCCTATCGGTGGATGTAGCCTATCGGTGGATGTAGCCTATCGGTGGATGTAGCCTATCGGTGGATGTAGCCTATCGGTGGATGTAGCCTATCGGTGGATGTAGCCTATCGGTGGATGTAGCCTATCGGTGGATGTTGAGTGTTACTGTTCACCGGTGGATGTTGTCTATCGGTGGATGTTGAGTGTTACTGTTCACCGGTGGATGTTGTCTATCGGTGGATGTAGCCTATCGGTGGATGTAGCCTATCGGTGGATGTAGCCTATCGGTGGATGTAGCCTATCGGTGGATGTAGCCTATCGGTGGATGTAGCCTATCGGTGGATGTAGCCTATCGGTGGATGTAGCCTATCGGTGGATGTAGCCTATCGGTGGATGTAGCCTATCGGTGGATGTAGCCTATCGGTGGATGTAGCCTATCGGTGGATGTAGCCTATCGGTGGATGTAGCCTATCGGTGGATGTAGCCTATCGGTGGATGTAGCCTATCGGTGGATGTAGCCTATCGGTGGATGTAGCCTATCGGTGGATGTAGCCTATCGGTGGATGTTGAGTGTTACTGTTCACCGGTGGATGTTGTCTATCGGTGGATGTAGCCTATCGGTGGATGTAGCCTATCGGTGGATGTAGCCTATCGGTGGATGTAGCCTATCGGTGGATGTAGCCTATCGGTGGATGTAGCCTATCGGTGGATGTAGCCTATCGGTGGATGTTGAGTGTTACTGTTCACCGGTGGATGTTGTCTATCGGTGGATGTAGCCTATCGGTGGATGTAGCCTATCGGTGGATGTAGCCTATCGGTGGATGTAGCCTATCGGTGGATGTAGCCTATCGGTGGATGTAGCCTATCGGTGGATGTAGCCTATCGGTGGATGTAGCCTATCGGTGGATGTAGCCTATCGGTGGATGTAGCCTATCGGTGGATGTAGCCTATCGGTGGATGTAGCCTATCGGTGGATGTAGCCTATCGGTGGATGTAGCCTATCGGTGGATGTAGCCTATCGGTGGATGTAGCCTATCGGTGGATGTTGAGTGTTACTGTTCACCGGTGGATGTTGTCTATCGGTGGATGTAGCCTATCGGTGGATGTAGCCTATCGGTGGATGTAGCCTATCGGTGGATGTAGCCTATCGGTGGATGTAGCCTATCGGTGGATGTAGCCTATCGGTGGATGTAGCCTATCGGTGGATGTAGCCTATCGGTGGATGTAGCCTATCGGTGGATGTAGCCTATCGGTGGATGTAGCCTATCGGTGGATGTAGCCTATCGGTGGATGTAGCCTATCGGTGGATGTAGCCTATCGGTGGATGTTGAGTGTTACTGTTCACCGGTGGATGTTGTCTATCGGTGGATGTTGAGTGTTACTGTTCACCGGTGGATGTTGTCTATCGGTGGATGTAGCCTATCGGTGGATGTAGCCTATCGGTGGATGTAGCCTATCGGTGGATGTTGAGTGTTACTGTTCACCGGTGGATGTTGTCTATCGGTGGATGTAGCCTATCGGTGGATGTAGCCTATCGGTGGATGTAGCCTATCGGTGGATGTAGCCTATCGGTGGATGTAGCCTATCGGTGGATGTAGCCTATCGGTGGATGTAGCCTATCGGTGGATGTTGTCTATCGGTGGATGTAGCCTATCGGTGGATGTAGCCTATCGGTGGATGTAGCCTATCGGTGGATGTAGCCTATCGGTGGATGTAGCCTATCGGTGGATGTAGCCTATCGGTGGATGTAGCCTATCGGTGGATGTTGAGTGTTACTGTTCACCGGTGGATGTTGTCTATCGGTGGATGTAGCCTATCGGTGGATGTAGCCTATCGGTGGATGTAGCCTATCGGTGGATGTAGCCTATCGGTGGATGTAGCCTATCGGTGGATGTAGCCTATCGGTGGATGTTGAGTGTTACTGTTCACCGGTGGATGTTGTCTATCGGTGGATGTTGAGTGTTACTGTTCACCGGTGGATGTTGTCTATCGGTGGATGTAGCCTATCGGTGGATGTAGCCTATCGGTGGATGTAGCCTATCGGTGGATGTTGAGTGTTACTGTTCACCGGTGGATGTTGTCTATCGGTGGATGTTGAGTGTTACTGTTCACCGGTGGATGTTGTCTATCGGTGGATGTAGCCTATCGGTGGATGTAGCCTATCGGTGGATGTAGCCTATCGGTGGATGTAGCCTATCGGTGGATGTAGCCTATCGGTGGATGTAGCCTATCGGTGGATGTTGAGTGTTACTGTTCACCGGTGGATGTTGTCTATCGGTGGATGTAGCCTATCGGTGGATGTAGCCTATCGGTGGATGTAGCCTATCGGTGGATGTAGCCTATCGGTGGATGTTGAGTGTTACTGTTCACCGGTGGATGTTGTCTATCGGTGGATGTAGCCTATCGGTGGATGTAGCCTATCGGTGGATGTAGCCTATCGGTGGATGTAGCCTATCGGTGGATGTAGCCTATCGGTGGATGTAGCCTATCGGTGGATGTTGAGTGTTACTGTTCACCGGTGGATGTTGTCTATCGGTGGATGTAGCCTATCGGTGGATGTAGCCTATCGGTGGATGTTGAGTGTTACTGTTCACCGGTGGATGTTGTCTATCGGTGGATGTAGCCTATCGGTGGATGTAGCCTATCGGTGGATGTAGCCTATCGGTGGATGTAGCCTATCGGTGGATGTAGCCTATCGGTGGATGTAGCCTATCGGTGGATGTAGCCTATCGGTGGATGTAGCCTATCGGTGGATGTAGCCTATCGGTGGATGTAGCCTATCGGTGGATGTAGCCTATCGGTGGATGTAGCCTATCGGTGGATGTAGCCTATCGGTGGATGTAGCCTATCGGTGGATGTAGCCTATCGGTGGATGTAGCCTATCGGTGGATGTTGAGTGTTACTGTTCACCGGTGGATGTTGTCTATCGGTGGATGTAGCCTATCGGTGGATGTTGAGTGTTACTGTTCACCGGTGGATGTTGTCTATCGGTGGATGTAGCCTATCGGTGGATGTTGAGTGTTACTGTTCACCGGTGGATGTTGTCTATCGGTGGATGTAGCCTATCGGTGGATGTTGAGTGTTACTGTTCACCGGTGGATGTTGTCTATCGGTGGATGTAGCCTATCGGTGGATGTTGAGTGTTACTGTTCACCGGTGGATGTTGTCTATCGGTGGATGTAGCCTATCGGTGGATGTTGAGTGTTACTGTTCACCGGTGGATGTTGTCTATCGGTGGATGTTGAGTGTTACTGTTCACCGGTGGATGTTGTCTATCGGTGGATGTAGCCTATCGGTGGATGCTGAGGGTTACTGTCGTTCGATGGATTTGATCGGTGGACGTGAGCGGTGGATGTGGGTAGTCGACGTGTCGTTCGACTGTCACTGTTTAGCGGTAGATGTCTTTTGTTTCTTGAGCGGTGGATGTGGGTAGTCGACATGTCGTTCGACTGACACTGTTCAGCGGAAGAAGTGTTCAAATTTTAAGACTTTTAAATATTCAATGTCTCACACCCCCGTTTCTTTTGCAGATTGTTTCCATTATATTTACTGTTAATTAAGTATAATTTTATAGCTTTGTTTAATCTTGTTTTACGTAAAAGGTTTTCTTTTCCACTGCAAGTCTTGATGCTTTAAATAAATGTAAAATTTTGACCGTTGAGCGAAGTTTTAAAAATTTACCAAAATTTCTTAGTCATGTACTGTATTATGGGTAACGAACCGGGTTTATAAAATTCGGGACGTTACAGTATGGTATCAGAGATATTTTGTTAAACCGTTCAAAAAATTACTCATCAGTACCAATCGTCGCATAGGAGCACTCCAACAACTGTAAGTGTTTATGTTAACCTTAGTTATTAGATAATTATAAGAGTAATTAACTTTGTCCAGGGATATAGCAAAATACCTAGACGATCAGGAAGACCAAGTGTATCAAGTATAGAGCCAGAATTGAGCAGTGAGGAGGGTCTGAGTGTGATCAGACAGTTAACAGAATTAGTGCACCTACATTCAGAGCAGATAAGTACACTGTTGAACCGAGAAATGCAAAGGATGAAAAGGCCCAGTGAAGACCAGAGTGGCCAAGGAAAAGGAAGGAAGGTGCAGGATATCAGGAAATTTCCCCGATGTCCGAGGTGTTTGAAGAATCACCCAGGCGAGTGCAGGTTTGGATCGGGAAAGTGCTTCAACTGCGAAGAAGTTGGGCACACATTCAAGGATTGCCCGAAGCCCAGAGTTGTTCAGTGCTTTAACTACAATGATGTGGGCCATGTTAACAGGGATTTCCCAGCTCTAAAGAAGGGTGCTGCTAAAGTGAAACCGAGGATATCCACTATGATTGAGTCGAGTGTCGATGACCAGCCAGCCGAGGCGTCAGGTACGGTGCTGATTAATTTAGAGTCTGCTTAAAGTTGGTTAAAGTGAAGTCAGTATTTGGGAAGACTGTTGAGTGCTATGACGAATAGCTTAGAATGGTTTAAATTAGAGACCCAGGGGTTTGGTAGTACTAAGGAGTGATTGAAATTTAGTGGAACACTTAGAAATGAGTGGTTGTAAGACGAGTTAAGGGAAGAGAAGTGTTAAAATATGTCTTATGACATAGTAGAAGAATTTAAAGAGGATGAAGTAGCTATCTTATAATCTACTCTCATTGAAGCGACAATTAAGTCCTATATAGACGAGATAGATAGTATTTAAGATCCAAATCAGCCGAGTGGTTCATTATGCATGGGGTTAAAAGTGGAAGATGGATGACTAGAATACATACCTTATATTCGGAATGTAGGATAGGATGTTCATTACCAAGGAAGCATTACTAGGAATTTGGAATTCAGAACAAACAAAAGTGACACTCTAGATTGTCGACCTACAATCGGTAAGTTCTAAGTTAAGAGAAAATAATAATATAGACCTGAATATTTTAGACCCATGAGAGTTGACAGTCCCGAGGTGAGAAATTACATTCAAGAATCTAATTGAGGTTAATGGTTAGGAAGATATGAATAAAAATAAATTTTGAGGATGTAATTTATCACTAAGAAGTTGGGGACTTATGTCTTAGTTTGTGGAAAGGTGTACGTTTTTAGGTAGTGAAAGGAGTCGTCGGGTTAGATGTTATTTTTAATAATTGAAATTTATTATTCGAGTACTTAGAAGTTAGGTTTGTTTGGAGACTTAAGGCAAGGATGTTCCTCCTATGTATGTAGCATAGCTGCATTGAGGAAATTTGGAGGATTTGGAAATATAAAATTTAAGGGTTGAATGAATTTGTTTCAGGGGACTTAGGGATAAAACTATGTCTGGTAATTTTGAAAGTTGAGGTTATAGTGGATTGGGTGAAGCTAAAGAAATTGTAAATCGCTGAATGTAAGACGGGTACAGTTATGATGATTTAATTTACATCAAATGTAATGAATGTAGATATGGAAGTTCGAAGAGAAAATTGAAGACTGGGGGTGATTTTACGTGCTGCTTCGTGCAGAATTGAACGAACTTAATTCAAGAAAAATAGGACTGAACCTAAGTTAAATGAGTTTGAGTGCCTAGGTTATAATTGATTGAGTTGTAGTCAATGAATGCATGAATGGTTGAGTGTCAAAGTATATAGTTTGAGTCGTCTGAACTTTGGAGACTTAGGGATCGCCAGAGATCAATAGGTGACTGAGATTATAGTAGAATCGAAATGAGTGTTGCGTGCATAGTTATGACAAAAGTATTGGAGTGTACAATCGGGAAAATATTACTTGGGAGATATAAGTTTGGGTGTATATATAGGGATTTCTAACATCGGTATAATGAGGGGACATGTATGAAGATTTGTGGAGGACTTTTTTTTAAAAAAAAAGGTGATACACTGAGTATTCGAGTGAAAGACTAAGGATTTAGTTATTGATGTGGAGAAAGGAAGTAGGGATTTAGTTACAAGAATATTAGCTTGACAGGCGGTTCGTAAAGGATTTGTGATGTGGTAGAAATTGATGGTATAAAGGTGGGTACGTAAAAGAGGTGAATTAGGATAGATTGGAATTTGGATAGATTGGAATTTACATCGTCATAGGTAAATGTCGAGTTGTATTCGCGGAGTTAGAATATTCAAGGATGCAAACTGATAGGAAAGGATTGAGCTATTTTCTTTTTGCGGCTTTAGTAACTTGGAGTAGAGAGAGATTTATAAGAGGTATGAAGAAGGGGATCGATGACGAGGGCACAGGCTGTCAGGGAGTTATCCAAACCCACGGAATGTTAGATGTTATGAGTGGTCCCTATGGTTTAGTAGAACAATGACATCCAGCCTACTCTTATACACAAGGAGGAATCAATGGAAATTCTAGATTATACAGTGAAGGTTTTACGCAACAAGGAAATTACGGATAAGAATGTGATGTGAGCTACAACAAGGTTGCATAATGGGGAGTTAAAAGAATACTTAGAACCTGAGTTGGAAGTAGAGACTTAAAGTATACCTTGATGGAATAGTTGTTAAATTAAGTATTAAGAGCATAAGTTTGGGAATAACCAAGCAACGAATTTTGAGGACAAAATTCTTTTAAGGAGGGTAGATTGTAACACCCGGCTCCATTGAACCAATTTACATTGTCAACTAATAGTGTACATTTTATGGATGAAATTGGGAGAATTATTGATTAGGTTAATGAGTGACTAAATAAGGGCAAAATAGTAAATAGAGATCTATAGTGGACAACGTATTTAAGGGAGGGTTTAATGAGGTTTAGCCGCCACTGTTTCTCATTTCCTTTTTTGGCTCTTACCTCAGCAGAGTGCTCTGGGAGATTTTTCCTCCGATTTCTCCAGCGATTTCTCCAGCCTAGGTGAGTTTCCTTCGTTTACCTTGTGTTTTAGTGGCGAGATAACACAGGGTGTACAATGTGTGTGTGCTGGGAATGCCGTGAATGAGATTAGATTCGGGTTTTGGTGAAAAATCAGGAATCCACGATTATCAGAGTTCCAAACTAGTTCTTTAGATTTCTGGTTGATTTAGGATTATGTTTAGTGAAGATCTGATTAATGTTCTGTTTATGGCTTTAGGTGAGCAAACTTCTGAGGTAGCTTACAACCTAGCATTTCCAGGAAGCCAAGTAAGTAGAGTATGTGTGGGCCTTCGGGCCTACATCACAAAACAGTAGGTTTATGCATGTTTGAAAGTTTTATGTATGTCATGCATCATGTTTTTGGAAAGAATACGAAAATGAATTTACATGTAAGGACACGGTAAGGCATGAAAAGATTGTAACAGACCAACTATTAAGGGAACTCATCCACCCCTTAATCGATGAAGAGGATGTATAACTTTAGGAAAATTAATCCGCTTCCCATCGAACAAGGGGATCAACAGGGAAAAATACTTTGGGAAAATTGATCCGCTTCCCATCGAGCAGGGGGATCAAGAGGGAAAATACTTTGGGAAAATTGATTCACTTCCCATCGAACAGGGGGATCAACAGGGAAACGAACATTAATACAACTGAGATGTGAAAGTAGAAACTGCATGATTAGGATTTATGAATTAAGTATTTCATTCATATTTGCTCTACTTATTTAGCATTAGGCTAATAGATGAGTTTTGTGATGTAGGTGCTGGGGTAACTACAGGTGATTTCTCTGAGTTTACAGAAGAATAGGCGATGTTGATGGAGCACATCTATGCCACGGTCTGGTACTCTGATGAGGTGGTTTAACAAATGTCAGTATGTGAAGTCTCAGTGGTTAAGTGTTTTGTTGAAGTGTGCTGAGAATTTTAAAAATAACAGTAGTTTTGATATTTTTAACACCGCTGTGGTTTTCTTGTTCTGATTATGAAAACATGATTTGGTTTTAGATGTAGTTACTTTGCTGGATTTTTAGAAAGTTGTGAACTAATGTCCAGTTTACTTTTGCTGAGAATTTTAAAAATAGTGATAGCCTTAGTATTTCGGTTATGTTTCTTTTTTTGGGAATTTTTCTGGAAAGGATACTTGATGATTATAATTAGGTCTTTTACTGAATTTTGGAGCAAATTTGTGAATTTGTGCTATTTTGAATGATTACAGTGAATTTACAAGTTCTTTTAGCAGTCGGAGTTGTTCTTTGTTTTGAGTGTTATTGTCTATCGGTGGACGTTGTCTATCGGTGGATGTTGAGTGTTACTGTTCACTAGTGGATGTTGTCTATCGGTGGATGTTGAGTGTTACTGTTCACCGGTGGATGTTGTCTATCGGTGGATGCTGAGTGTTACAGTTCACCGGTGGATGTTGTCTATCGGTGGATGTTGAGTGTTACTGTTCACCAGTGGATGTTGTCTATCGGTGGATGCTGAGTGTTACAGTTCACCGGTGGATGTTGTCTATCGGTGAATGTTGAGTGTTACAGTTGTAACGTCCCCGAACCCACCCTAGCTCGGTGCGCTACTTGGCTCACTTTAACCCCCAATAATTTAAAAAAAAAAAAGCAGACACTGCAGAATTTAAAATTAAATCTCCCGCAGCTCTCTTACGTCGTACCTAGCTGCCTAAACTCACTAATTTCCCTTAATCCTAACCTTTTAGCACCACGGCGTCCTTCCCGAAAATTTCGACAAAGTAACGCCTGAAAATGGCGCCTCCAAAATGCTAGATACCTGCATAACATCCAATCCAGAATAGTCTTAACCATCTAACCAACCTACGAAATCTCCAACAATTAACCAAAATGAAGAAAACCCACAATACAGGGTAACACATTCCCATCATTTCTACAACCAGACATTAACAATAAACTACCAAAATATAAAGCTCCACATTCCCCGAAGACCATGGTCGAGGCGCCCCGACAACTGCCTGCACCAGCATGCCCCGTACATCACCAACTGCGTCCCAATCTTAGCTTTCCTTAAGGCCCTCACCTGTACTCCGGTCGAAATCTACACCACGGAACACAAAACGTAAGCCTAATGCTTAGTAAGTAGGGAATAATGCATACGAAAACACAATGCACACTGCACAAACAACACACACACACAACCCTAATACATGCGGTTTCTAACTCTCGGTTGTGTTCAACTTGTTCTTGTTTCATTACTCAACACTTTCACTTGTGGGTCAAGTGGATACCTATCCTAACAGGATGGTCACGCGTTGACCACTCAGAGCCAGATCCGAGGCACACATCGTGTTCACACACGGGACGGCCATACATGATCTTCTCCCACGTCGATCAATGAACCTCGTTCATTATCAACTCACTGAGAGACACCTCCCAAACTGTCATACTTTCAGACACTAATTCACGACGGAGTGACTCACACAGACACCTCCCAAAACTGTCATACTTTTAGACACTAATTCGCGACGAGGTGACTCACACAAACACCTCCCGAAACTGTCATACTTTCAGACACTAATTCGTGACGAGGTGACTCACACAAACACATTGCCTCACATATCTTTACATTGCCTCACAATTTGCAAACGATGCTCAAAACAAGTATTTCGTAGTTTGAAAACCATAATGCATGTCACATACAATGTACAACAAAAGATAAAATAAACAACCAAGCAAACAATTTCCCTACGGTTCCATGGTGTAGGCCCGAAGGCAAAACACAAGCGGTCCACTACTTACCTGGTTGCTCGATACTTTCTCGTCCACTTCGTCCAACCAAATCACACGTTCGATCACCTAAAATAATGAAAACTAAACTTAATAACACTCCAAAGGATTCTAAAGAATTCAACTAAATCAACTAACACAAATCTTTCAACCTAAACACTCAAACCCGATTTTTACCCAAAATTGACCGTCAAACTTCAAACGGTCATAACTTTCTCGTTTTTCAACGGATTTTGACGTGCCACCCCAACTCAGAAAGCTCTACACGTCTACTATCCATTGAAACACTTAAATTAACCAAATAAACAATTTGTCCAACCCGAAATTGCAGCCAACAGAATCGGTCATCTACGTGTTCTTAAACCATTTTTGTGTAACACTCCTCCAATCTTCAATCTAACAACTCTAACCACCTAAACTAATCCATCCAACAATTAAATCATCAAATTTGGAAAGAAAACCAACCCTTAAACTCAATTTTCGGACTTCACCATTTAGGGTTTTCAAACCCTATGCAATCTTCACCAAAACTACCCAAAAACCACTAAAAACAACCCCTAAATGTATAAAACTAAAAACCCCACTAAACTTACCTCAAAATCCCTTGAAAACTCTTGCTGAAATGGAGATTTGGAGGGCTTCAATGGCGCTGCAAGAAATCGTGAAAAGCTAGGGGAAGAAGATGACTAACTTTACAAATTTGACCTTTTTAACTAATACTTTTTCTCTTTTATTTTATTCCTTTAAAATTACATTTAAATTACCATTCAACCCTCACTTTTCATCTTCAAGTCTCCAACGTGAAACATCATTACTTCCCACTTTTCTTTTCCATTCAAGTATTTCATTTATTATTTACTTAATTCCTATTGGTTTTTACTTACTTTGAAAATTCAAACCTATGCTTTTGACTTTTCAACACACCTTTTTGGTTTAAACTTTTTCAATTCTTTTCCCCACTTTCCTTCCAACGTGATGGCCATCTTTAACCATTTCTTTCCAAGTTTTTATTTCACATAATTATTTGCAATTTGATTGGCTTACTTATTTTGACTTTTCAACACTTTTGTTTTAACACTTCAACCTCTTTTACTCTTCCATGCATATTCTTAGCTTTCAATGACTCAATCTCTCATACTTGACCTAGCTAGGGCTACGCACAAAATAGAAATTTTTCGGGTGTTACAACAGTTCGCCGGTGGATGTAGTTCACCGGTGGATGTTGAGTGTTACTGTTCACCGGTGGATGTTGTCTATCGGTAGATGTAGCCTATCGGTGGATACTGAGGGTTACTGTAGTTCGATGGATTTGATAGGTGGACGTGAGCGGTGGATGTGGGTAGTCAACGTGTCATTCGACTGTCACTGTTTAGCGGTAGATGTCTTTTGTTTCTTGAGCGGTGGATATGGGTAGTCGACATGTCGTTCGGCTGACACTGTTCAGCGGAAGAAGTGTTCAAATTTTAAGACTTTTAAATATTCAATGTCTTACGCCCCCGTTTCTTTTGCAGATTGTTTCCATTATTTTACTGGTAATTAAGTATTAGTTTATAGCTTTGTTTAATCCTGTTTTACATAAAAGGTTTTCTTTTTCCGCTGCAAGTCTTGATGCTTTAAATAAATGTAAAATTTTGACCGTTGAGCGAAGTTTTAAAAATTTACCAGAATTTCTTAGTCATGTACTGTGTTATGGGTAACGAACAGGGTTTATAAAATTCGGGGCGTTACATCTGCCCACTCCTACCTTTAGTAATGGAATACACATAACAAAGAAATCAACCCTGAACAATATTCCCAACATTAATTCCAACTTATTTTTTGTTTAATATCTTAGTTTTACATTTCTTATAAAAGTCAAGTATTTTCTTTTACCTCTCTAATTGTTTTTATGCAATATAATTTGATTAAAATTATCCTCGTGGGTTAAACTCATACTTATTATTTATTATTTTGTTAGCGATACGTGCAATTATATTAAAGTGTGATTTTTCACTAATAAGTTTTTGGCGCCGTTGTCGGAAATAATTCTTAATTATTTTATCTTGATATTAAATTCTTGTTGTTCTTAAGATACCATATGTTTGATGCCTGACGAGAACGACCAGGATCTCATACCATACGATTCAGAGATTGAACAAACATTTTTTGCAAGAATGAGACAACAAGAACACCCATTTGTTGAGGGAGAAAATATGGTTGAACAAGAAGAAAGGAGAAATCTTCCTAGCACAATCATTGATTGATGATCGAGATTGGCCTATTCAAGATTTTGTTATTCCTATGCTAGACGATCAAAATCCCGACATTTTGAGACCAGACTTACAAGCAATACAATTCGAACTTAAGCTAGTAATGTTTCAAATGCTTCAGACAGCTAGACAATTTAGTGACATGGTATCTAAGAATCTGATCATCATCTCATAGTATTTGGTAAAGTAAGCGATTCATTCAACTTTCCTGGAGTATTGGCCAAAGCATTAAGACTCAAGTTGTTGTTCCCATATTCTTAAGAGACAGAGCAATAATATGTTAAATGATATTTTGTCAAATACTATCGCTACATGAGGAGATTTAGAAAAGAAATTTATCGTGAAATATCACGCACCTATAAGAAATGCCAAAATGAGAAATGATATCACAAGTTTCGAATCTTTTTCATGCTTCATATAGAGATTCATTGTCGAGTTGTTTAGACGAAGGAGTTTCTTTCTCATCTTAGTATTCTTGATCAGTGAAAAACATTTTCTCAAAAACCTTTCTGTCAACTCACCTTATGTAGTTATAGAATTCAGTGATATAGATTTTAACCATGCTTTAACATTGTCCCTAAAAGAAAAAAGAAAAAGTTTCAATCTTACTGTATCTCCAGAAACTCCATCCACCGTGAAAGAATCACTAACTCTTGTAAAAATTTTAAGGTGTAGACAAGGATTTTCTATATCTTGATCGTTGAATTGTCCAACTGTTTGCAACATTTGAAACATTATAGGTTTGATTTCTAAGTTCTTGGCTTGAATGATAGGCCATGCAATCCAAGAATTAAATCCATGTATTCTCAAAATGGCATAGTCATGGATCAATTTGTTTATGCTATTCATTGGTATGTTGCACAACTTTGTCAACCATTTTGCTTTGGCCGAGAGTTTCTTGAAGCACTTGTCTCCTAGTTTAGAAAGTTCATTCTATCTCTTGATCAAAAATGTCAATTTCTGGCTCGTTTTCTTTAATGTTCATGAAATATCACGTCGTGCAATAAATTTCATATTTTTATTAACATGTAAGAGTGTAGAAATTTTGATTGATTTTATAAAAATTGTTTTCAGGTAATGGCACCAAAATGTTGTTGTGAAAAATAGTTGCAACCACAAGTGTAAAATATCGTGACAAGTATATTGTAACACCCGAGAATTTCATGTAACGCACGTATGTCCTAAAATAGACGGTTAGGAGGGATTAGTGTTGAAGGATAAAGGGATTAACAAAAGAAGAGAATGGGTTTGACAATTCAACATAAAGGGAGTTGAAAAGTCAACAACCAATAAGAAAATTCCAAGTACTTTACATGCATTAAAAGGATGAGATAAATGAATTAAATAAATGGAAAAAGGTGGGATTTAATGTTGATTCACGTTGAATGAAAGAAGAAAAGACAAGTGGTGGTAGTTTTATAAATTTAGAAAGTTTGAGTGGGCAAATTCATAAAGTAAAAATAATGGTTAGGTTAAAAAGGTGAAATGGTAATGTTTAATCATCTTCTCCCCTCTTTCTTTCTCTCCCACGATCCAGCCAGCCCTCAAAGCTCTCCCTCCTTCTTTCCATAGTTCTTTCAAGGATTTCAAGGTAATAACACGTGGGTTTTGATTTTTATACTTTGAGGTGAAGTTTATTGAAGGTTTTAGTGAGTTTTAAGTGTTTTTGGTGAGGGCTTGGAAACCCTAATTGGTGAAGTCCGAAAATTGAGTTCTAAATGTTAGATTTCTTCCTTATGTTGATGATTTGGTTGTTGAATGACTAGGTTAGGTAGATTTTAGGGTTAGATTGAAGATTGGTGAAGTGTTCCACAAAAATGGTTGAAGAACACCTATATACCCGATTCTGTTTGATGGATTTTCGAGTTGGTCAATTACTTTGTTTGGTTACTTTGAGTGAGTCAATGGATAGTAGACGTGTAGAGGTTTCCGAGTTGGGGTGGCACGTCGAAATCCGTTGAAAAACGAGTGAGTTATGACCGTTTAAAGTTTGACGGTCAATTTTGGGTGAAAATCGGGTTTATGTATTTAAGTGTGAGATTATTTGTGTGTTGGTTAGTTTTAGGTTAAAAAGTTAGGGTTAGTTTAAACTAGTTGAATTGTAGAATTTCTTAGTTTGTTACTAAGTAACTTTTCCTTAATGGTTAGGTAATTGACGTGTACTTTGGTTGGACGAAGTGACAGCACGTTTTTGAAGCAGCCAGGTAAGTAGTGGAGTGCGTGTTTGTTGCCTTCGGGCCTACAACATAGAACGGTAGGGATTGTTTGATTGTTGCTATGTTTTGCTTTGTGTCATGCATCGTGTGTCACGCATCATGGTTTTTAAACTACGAAATTACGTGTTTTGCATCCTTGAGCGGTATGAATGAAATGAAAGATAAGAAAAGATTTGCAACGTGGTCGTGAGTATGAATTCCTCGACCTATTCGTGCTTGAAGTGCACAATAGGGTTGTGCTTGAAGTGCACTCGTGCTTGAAGTGCACGATGGGGATTCTACGATCGATTGGGGGATTCTAATGTACGTAATGAGTCGTGAGTATGAATTTCTCGACCTCAACCTGTTCGTGCTTGAAGTGCACAATGGGGTTGGTGCTTGAAGTGCACCCGTGCTTGAAGTGCACAATGAGGTTCGTGCTTGAAGTGCACTCGTGCTCGAAGTGCGCGATGAGGATTCTACGATCGATTGGAGGAGATTTGGTTGGCCGTCTTGGACTGTGTTGGGACGTGTGCCTCTGGTCTAGCTCCGTGGGTCAAGGCGTGGCCGTCCTGGACTGTGTGGGGGCGTGTGCCTACTTGATTCACCTGGAAGTGAAAGATAAAAATGCAATTGAAATGAAAAGAAAACAACAGAGTGTGTAGAGACTGCATGTTAGGGTTGAGTCGAGCATTTAGTGTGTGGTTGTGCATAATTCCCTACTTGCTAAGCGTTAGGCTTACCTTTTTGGTGTGTTCTATGGTGTAGGTGACGATTTGTTTACAGGTGAGGTAGACGAGACTACCAAGGATTAGGCTGCAGTCGGAGGAGTACGGAGTCCGCCGGTGCAGGCTATTGTCGGGGCGTTTTGACCACTGGATGTCTCGGGTAGTGGGAGGTGAATGTTTGACATGGATAGTTTAATTTGTAAGTATTTGGGTATGGATAGTTGGTGTGCGGAAACGTTGTTTTGTGGGAATGTGTAGATAGTTTGGTAAGCTTTTTGATAAGGGTTTTGGAAGGAATATTGGTTAAAAACAACTTAGATAAATTGGACGTGTAGTACGAATATTGGCAAATGTTTTCGTAATGTATTTTGGTGTTTTTGAGTTGGGATATTGTGTTTAATGGTTGTCGTATTTAAGGAAGTTGTAAACATATATTTTCGTGTGTTGATTTCAGGTTTTGGTATAAAGAAATCTAGGCGTTATGCCGCCCGTTTCGGTTTTAAACTATTTAACGTCGGGTTATGTTCGCTATTTTTTTATGTAATCGTTTGAAGTCGGTTTTCTACAAAATTTACGGGATTTGAAGATTTAGGTGTCGGGAGTGTGTGGTTAAAATTTCATGGATTTTGGAGAAGTTTAGCTTAAGGAAAAGTGGAAAAACAAATTTGCATGCAGGTGTTGACATTTACTGTTCATCATGTTGTAAAAGTGTTGACACCAAAGACAAGGTGTCGACACCTACTGTTCATGGTGTTGCAAAAGTGTCGACACCAAATACAAGGTGTCGACACCTTTTGCAAAGGAATGGGACCAGAGAATAAACTGTTTTTAAAGTGTTGACACCTACTGTTCATAGTGTCGACACTTTACTGTTCATACTTCAATTTTTAACATTTTGACGCTTATTTCAAACCAGTTTTAACCCGACTTTTTCCGACATATTTTAAACATATTTTGGCATGTTTTCCAACAAAATTCGAGGGTTCGAAAAACCCTAAAACCGAGCCGAATATTTAACGAAAAATATTTTAAACGTCAGTTTAAACACGGGATTTGTTTGCAACGTGACGCACCGGGCCCGGGGCGGGTTCGGGGCGTTACATATATAATGATTAAGATTGAATGTCAAACCAACATAAAACAACTTATAAAAGTTTCCTATAAATCAACTAAAACTTCGACGTAAAAGGTAATGAAAAACTACAAGGTCTAGAAAATCAATTCACAATCATCTTTCGCATTGATTTGTCATCACTTTTGTTACTTTGCTTTATTATAATTCTTAGTTATCCATCATTACTCAAATCATCACTTTTTATTTACATTTTACGTGGAAGTTTTAGTTGATTTTATAGAAAAGTGTTATAAATTGTTCATAGTGGGTTCCACACTCAATCTTAATCATTATATTATTTTGTTACAATAGTGTACACTTGTGCTTGCACCTATTTTTTACAACAATTCATAGCTTTAATCATTGTTTATTTAAAATTCCCACACAAGTGGCAAACTGTAGAACCTCAATTTTTCTCCCAAAAACCCTGATGGTAATGTAATTCCTTGATGGTGAGGAAACTCGATTCTTAAGGCTGAGAGAGTACTAGAATTTGTTAATTGATATTGTAATTCTCTCTTAACCATAAAAAAGAACAATAATATTGTGTTTATAACTAATATAGATGGGATCCATTAATTCATTAAGGATATTTTAATCATTTTCTTAATTAAGTCATTTAAAATACATAAAAAGATATTACTAGAAAAAAAATATTTAACAGATATACCCCACCAATCCATTTGAGGGGGCTTCAATCTCTCGAATTGTCGGATAATTTGCTGGAGGGAGAGATTCCTCTTGGCATCAGAAATTTGTCAAGCTTGATGACGATAAACTTGAAGAAGAATTGGTCGTGTGGGAGGACCCTAAATGACAATGGAAACTGCTCTCGTTGCTATTCATGGGCATTTAGCCACATGTAATGTAACACCCGGAAAAATTTATATAATGTACGTAGCCTTAGTTTAGGGTATGTTATGAGAGTTAACATTAATCCTAGCAATATCCTAAGCAAGTTGAGAGAAAAGTGGAATTGGAAGAAGATTTTGGAGAGAAAAACCTAGATTTGAGTGGTTAGCAATTTGTGTTGTGTTGAGTTTATGTAAAGGTATAAAATTAAGTGAATAAAAGTGAGGAAGGGAAGACTTCACGTTGAAAACAAATTGGAAAAGCAAAGGGTGGTTCGAATTTTTATCAAAAATTATTTTAATTACGTTTTAAACGTGGGATTGGTTAGCAACGTAACGCATCGAGCCAGGGTGGGTTCAGGGGTGTTACATGTAAATTCTTCAGTCAATCGATCAAAATGGTGACTTTGAGTCTATCATAGAGTTGTATTCCTGAAATTTCATGCTTAGAAAATAATTTATCTTTGGGCTTAATCTAGTTTGCCAATTGAGTCTTGTTCGGGTGGACTGTCTTCATTCAAAAATCTGTATTCTTATTTCGAATTCATGGTTCGCCTCTGTGTCGCTCGTTTGGAGCATTCTTGATCGGGTCGATGGTGTCTGATCGAATTTTCAAAATTTTCCTTAATTTGTGGTATCCCCCTCGTTTGGTGTCTGGCAACTGGGTTAGCGTTGAAATTTCCCTCCTCGCATTTAACACGTCGAGGATGGTACATGTCGGAATCGGGATTTGGCACAATTAAATAAAATGTGTGTGTGTATATATATATATTATATTATGTTCTTAATTAAAATAATATAATAAAAGAAATGAAAAGGGTTAAAGAAAACCCTTTTCTTTCTTGGTTGTTTGTGCAGCGTAGCGTGGAGAGAGAGGGACAAGAGAGGGAAGGAGAGAATCGGAGAGGGGGAGGGGGAGGCGGAAATGGGCCGGTCGGGGTCCAATTTTTACAAAACAAGTCTCAAATTGTTCCTTTCACGATGCTCTATCACTCTTGTGAAGAAATTTTGTACGTTAATTTAATTTTTCGTTCGTTTTCCTCCATCGAATGTTAGGGTTTGTAGTCGATTTTGTTTATGCCTAAAAACTCCATTCAACTCTTGATTCTGGTATTTTTGGGTTGGGAAATGTTGTTGGTGTGTGAGTAAGTGGTGAAATCGGGAGGACCGATCAGAAACAATGTGTGTACTGTCTGCATAAACATCCGGAGGCAGATGTGGTGAGGAGATTACTTTGTTACCAATACTAGCTTTGAGCAGAGAGACATGAAAAACAAGATGGATGCGAGCACCCTCTGGAAGGTCTAACTTGTAGGCCATCTGTCCAATCCGAGCAATAACCTGAAAAGGGCCAAAATATTTTGGGGACAGCTTCTGGACATTCCTAGCAGCCACCGACTGCTGACGATATGGCTGAAGTCTCAAATACACCCAGTCTCCCACGTTAAAACTTCGTTCAGTTCTGTTTTTGTCAGCATAAACCATCATTCGGCTCTGAGCCTGAGCTATATTCTCCTTAAGAAGCTTGTCCATTGCATGTCTATCATGGAGATAAAAATCAGCAGCAGCCGAGCGAGATTGCAGGTACGGACCCATGGCTAACCGAGGTGGTGGCTGGCCATATAAAGCTTCAAATGTATCATCTTAATGGCGGTTTGAATAGTAGTATTGTACCACCATTCTGCTAAAGGCAGCCATTGCCGCCAAGCGGATGGTTTACAAAAAGTCATACAGCGAAGATACATCTCCAAACATTGGTTCAATCTCTCGGTTTGGCCATCTGACTCTGGGTGGTAAGCTGTAGATGTGTCTAAAATAGCTCCCAAAGATGAAAAAATAGATTGCCAAAAATTGGATAGAAAAACTGGATCTCTATCTGATACTATAGACTGAGGAAGGCCATGTAACTTGAAAATGTTATCCAAAAATAAATTGGCTACCTGGACAGCAGTGAAAGGATGATAGAGTGCTAAGAAGTGGCCGTACTTAGTGAATCGATCCACCACCACCAAGATGCAGTTGGAGTGAAGGGAGCTAGGTAATCCCTCAATGAAGTCCATTGCAATATGGGTCCAAGGATTTTGGGGGATTGGAAGTGGCTGGAGCAGACCGGGGTAAGGGACATGCTCGTGCTTACATCTCATACAAACGTCACAATTGTTGATGTATGTGTGAACAGTTGATGTTAAACCATGCCACCAGAAGAGAGACTTGGCTCGATGGAGTGTTGCTTGAATACCGGAATGCCCCCCTTCTGCCGAGTCATGTAAGGTTTGGAGAACCTTGGTTCTGATGTCATTCCCCTTCCCCAGCACCAATCTACCTTTGAAACGAATGAGACCATTAGAATAAGAAAAAGAGGCGACCTGAGAGGGGTCCACCAATAGCTGAGTGATTAGAGTTGCGGCCCAATCATCCCCGTCGTAACTGGACACGACCTCCCTCATCCAGGTCGGAGTGTTTAACGCGACTGTTTGGCATTGAGGTACAACCATTGGCTGACTTAAAGGATGACGAGAGAGGGCATCTGCTACTGTGTTGAATTTTCCTTGTTTGTATTCGATTTGATAATTGAGTCCCATCAGATTAGATAGCCACTTCTGTTGTAAGGGGGTCGTAAGTCACTGCTCCAGAAGATATTTGAGAGATTGATGGTCTGTTTGAATGACAAAAGTATTGCCTTCTAGGTAGTGGCGCCAGAGCTGAACCGCTGAGACCAACGCTAACAGTTCCTTCTCGTAGATGGATAGCCCCATGTTCCTTAAATTAAAGGGCTTGCTCATATACGCGATGACTTGTTGATGCTACATCAATACTACCCTCATTCCTCCGCTACACGCGTCTGTTTGAATAATAAATGGTTGGGAGAAATCCAGGTAGCATTAAGACTGGGGGCTTGCTCATTGTCGATTTGAGAATTTGGAAAGCTTCCTCTGTGTCCTGGTTCCACTCAAACGTGTTTTTCTTTAACAGGGCTATCAGCGATTTAGCCAACATACCATAGCCACGTATAAACTTTCTGTAGTAGCCTGTGAGTCCTAAAAACCCACGCAGCTGTTTGATAGTAGTAGGAGGTGGCCAATTTATCATGGCCTCAATCTTGGCTGGATCGGCCTTGACTTCTTCCTCGGAAATGATATGGCCTAAGTAGCCAATCTGTTTGTGACCAAAGGTGCATTTCGATTCCTTGGTGACCAACCTGTGGCGTCGTAATAAGACAAGCACAATTCTTAAATGCTCGCAATGGGTCTTAATGGTAGGGCTGTATACCAGTATGTCATCAAAAAATACAAGGACAAACTTCCGCAGATATGGCTGGAAGATATTATTCATGAGTGCCTGAAATGTGGCCGGCGCATTCGTGGGGCCGAATGGCATTACCTTGAATTTGTAGAGCCCTTGGTGTGTTCTGAAGGCAGTTTAGTGGCAATCCTCTTCCCGGACCCTAATTTGGTAGTAGCCTGCCCATAGATCTATTTTCGAAAAAATTGCTGAGCCGTGGAGCTCATCCAATAATTCATCTATAATGGGCATTGGAAACTTGTCCTTGATGGTTAGAGCGTTGAGTTGCCGGTAATCGATGTAGAAGCGCCACTGGCCATCCTTTTTCTTCACTAGAATCACAGGGGATGCGAAAGGGCTATTGCTAGGAACAATTAAGCCTTCCTGTAACATTTCTTGTACCAATCTCTCAATCTCAGTTTTCTGCGAGAAAGGGCACCTGTAAGGCACGATCCGAAAAGGTTTCGCTTCTGGATAGAGTGGGATCTGGTGATCCTGGTTCCTTGTCAGAGGTAGCCCCGATGGAAGAGCAAAAATGTCGGTTAACTCCTGTAGGATGGCCCTAATACATTCGGGGCTCGTCGGTTCAGTGTTGAGTTGAACCGGTTCCATCTGTGCAATGTACCCACTTGGATGCTGTTTCCAACAAGTCAAGAGAGACTTTGGGCTAGACAATTCACTAAGGCCCGCCCGACTAGAGTATGGAATGGTTAAAGGCCTGCCTTCATATTGGATCTGAAGCTGTTGGTGAGGCGGATCGAATGTGACTGGGCTATGCATGGAGATCCAATCGATGCCCAAAATCACATCGCTCCCTCCAAATCGCAAAGTCCGTAGATGATATGTGAATGGCAGGTTCAACATCTTCCAAGTTACCGGAGTGGCCAGTTCGTGGCTCACTAGTTTGTCGCCGTTGGCTACCATAACAGTAGCAGAACGTCAGGCTAACTGCTGCAGCCGAAAATGGGCAGCTAACCTCTCCTCTAGAAAACTATAAGTACTCCCACTATCAATCCGAATGGAGATTTTTTGTTGTCCCATTTGGCCGGATATTCGCACTACTGAATTTGACGTTTGGCCGGACAAGGCATGAAGTGAGACCTCTAATGGAATGGCGTCTGGATGGTGGTCAGGATTTTCATCGCCGGACAAATGGGTAATCTCGTCCTCTGTGGAGTCGACGATAAGAACGTTTAACTCCCTGTTCTTACAAACGTGCCCCGCAAAATACTTCTCATCACATTTGAAACAAAGACCCAACTTCTTTTTAAGTTGTAAGTCAGCTTGTGGAATTCGCTGAACTCTATTTGGTGGTTTAGCAGAGTCGGTGGGTAGTTCGAGTAGCGGAGTGGTTACTAGCACTACCCTAGGAAAATCAGTCCATCGAGGATGGGAAGTTGGTCTAGCAGTTTTGAAGGTCTTGTTAATGATTCCCAGAGCTGATTCCTGTAGACCTGCGACTTCAATTGATTGTTCCAGGGTCATCGAGCGGGCTATCTTGACCATCGCCCGTAATTCTTCTTTCAAGCCGCTGGTAAATCCGGCAATCCAGAAGGATTCCGGCATGTCCGGAAGACGGGATTGAGCCTGAGCCTTAAGATCCTCAAATTTTTCAAGGTACTCAGCCACGGTTCATGTTTGAGTGACTTTGCTAAGCGCCTCCAATACATCTTCTCCTGGATTGGCAGTGAACCGCTTGCAAAGGGCAAATGTGAATTGCCTCCAGGTGACCCCGGGTCATGTCGTCACCCATCCGTGGTACCACACATCTGCTTTCTCCCGTAGGAATAGTTCTGCCATTTCTAATTTGTGGTGCTCAGCGGTACGGTGTAAATCAAAGTATCTGTCCGCTTTTCGTATCCATTCTCGAGGATTGTCACCAGTAAAGTATGGAAGTTCTAGCTTCAGAAATCTCGGATACTGAGGCTCAATACGCTGGTGTTCTGCAGTTGTTGGGGGAAAGAAAGGCAGTCAGGTCGGCGGGTTTTGCCAAGGAATTCCATGAGTTAGGCAAAAATGTATTACTGTGTATGGGTTGTTTCTGAGGCCCCGATTCCGCCGCTGCGTTTGGTGTGCTAGAAGAGGGGGCAACGGAATTTCCGCTTACCTGTTGTCGGTGCCCAGGATCGGTTTCCACACTTTGATTCTGCCCTGTTTCTGATCGAGTGTGGCCCATCTTCGTTAACAGAGACAGCAGTGCGTCGTGTTTCACCATCGATTCCTGGACATACGAATTGAAAGCGAGCTCTAGACGGTCCTATTTAGTCTGGAACTCCTGAAGATTCTGATTGGTAGATGCTAGTTGAGATTTAAAAATATGATCGGTAGCTGCTAGCTGGGAGGCAAGGTCTGTGACTGTGGTGCTCTTCATTGGATTTCGCTCGGGTTTCTGCCATCGTCGATCGTAACCTGTCTCTGATACCACTGTTGTGTAACCCAATAGTTTTCAATAAAGATTACACAAATGAAGAAGAAAACAGGAAAAACTTCATTCAAATCTCCATCTCCATCAACAAAGTTCTTCAAAACAGAAAATGCAGAAAAAGCTAAAACAGAAAATACAGAAGATAACAAACCAATTCCCCCCTTCTCTCCTCTCCAGCAAGTTATATAAGATCCATTTTCTCTAGCTATTTCCTTACGCCTCGTCATTATGTTCTTTGGGCTGATACTGCTGGGCTCTTCTTGTAACGCCTGGAAATTTTGGTTTTAGGTTTTAAGTTTTTAGTTGCCGGTTTGTCAATTTTTAATCCTTAAAGAGTTTTAATTCAAACAAGTTAGTAAATTATGCCCGTATTGCAACCGGGAAGTTTTGTTAGAACCCTAGGAATAAGTTGGAATATTTGGAAAGATAAGAAAATTTCGGAGAAACTAAATCGATAGACAAAATAAGGGATTTAAACAAAGAAATTTATAAAAAGGGCATTTAGGTAATTTCTATGTCATTATTTTTATAAAACCTAAATCCTCTCCTTTTTCCTCTCATTTCTCTCCTCTCCATACGTGAAGCTCTCCTCATGATTTTCTTCCCCTTTCCACTGCGATCTCTCAACGTTGATCATGCTCCTCCGTTTCGGCGATTTTCCGTCCATTTTCTTCCCTAAATCGATACTCAAGGTAAGCCCTAAGCTCTAAGCCAGTTTAATTATTGATTTAGGGTTGATTTCGGTTTAGGGTTTTCTGAGAAATTTTTGGTTTTAGTTAGAAATCGTTAGGATGTTGATAGTAATGCCCATTGACGAAGTATTTATGATTATTGATGATAGTTAGGTGAAATTTATGGTTTTGATGAGTTTAGGCTAGAATTTGGATTGCTAACGGTTGTTGAAGAACCATTAAAGGAGTTAAGATTGTTGTGAGCGTGCAGTGCTCGATAGAATGCCCGAATGAGAAAATATAAGTTTTAGGAGAGATTGCCTTAGCTAAGTGTTCCTTAATTTTGGAGTCGGTTATTTAGAGACGATTCTAATGAAGAATTTTGGATTTGTCTTAGGTAACCCAAGCTTAAAGGACGGTGCTCGGCATAGCTTAGACGCCAGGTAAGTGGTGTTAGGTTTTTGGCTCCTAAAGCCCTACATTATGTCGATGTTAGGAATTAAATGTCTTAATGATGTTTTCACGATTTTGGGGTTCTAAAGAGTCGGGTAGCCTAGGATACTTCCTATTAGTGGTCGGATAGGTTTGTTTATGAGTTAGGCTCGTTTAGGTACGTTAAGAATTGATTGATGATTGTTTGGAGTACCTTACCTCATGCGTCATGTTTTCTCCTTTAAGATTTAATGAAATGTTCTTGCATGCAAGTTTTCAAGTAAATGAAGTGAGGTATGTAATATCGAGTAAAGTTGGAGGATGAGTAGGCACAGGGCATGTTAATGGCAACTCAGGGCACGATAATACACCAAAGGAAATGGCAACTCAGGGCAAGTGTTTGGTCTACGGGGTAAACAGGGTGGTGCCTGTGACTACTCATGCCTAAAAATATATATATGTTATGTAAAGTGAATAAATGAAAAACGAACATGTTTTGAAAAACCATGCATTATGTATACTCATGTTTAGCGCACCTCATTACTAAGCATTAGGCTTAATGTGTTTATCGTATGATGTAGGTGACGAGAATGAAGGTGAGGAACCCCCACTTGATGATCAGACGTAGTTGGTCGATGGGCGGAGCTCGTGGCGACGGAACGTGTTTTGGCTAGGCTAGAGAACCCGTGGGTTGTGCTCCGAGTCATTTTGTGGTAATTAGATGTAAGTTTGATAAACATTGGATATTTGAAGGATTTTAGGGTGTATGTAGAAGTTTAATATTTTGGAAATTGTATAGTGGATGTAGGCTTGGAGTAGTGTTGTCTAGAATGATTTGGTGAACGTTATTGTTTGGTGACGTTTTAAGGATTTCCGCTTTTATGTTTAACCTTGGTGTTATGAATTAGATTAGGTGATATTTGATGATTCTAGGTATTTTAAACCGTAAGGATTAGCTCAGTTTTTAGAGCGATCCACGCAGTCCGTCTCGGAGATTTTAGGTTGTGTTCGATTTATGTTTTGGTGGGTAGTAATTGTGGATTGGTAAATTGATGATTATGTGGTGTTTGAGGCGTTGTTTTATGATAGAAGATATGAAGTGTAGTTGCAGGAAAAGGGAGAAGGAAAAAGGTAAGAGGCAACGCTCTGGAATTCAGATTCCAGAGCGGTTGCCGATCGATCGCCAAAGGGGGCGATCGATCGGTTAGAGTATATGACAATTCTCTGGATTTCCAGAGAAGTTGTCGAACGATCGCCATTAGGGGCGATCGAATGGTAACCAACGGCCGATCTATCGGCTGTCAAACAGCCGATCGATCGCCCCTTGTTTTTCTTGCGGGTCGATCGATCGGTTGCAAACAGCCGATCGATCACCCCCCTTGTTTTCCTGCGGGTCGATCGATCGGCTGTTGAGCCACCGATCGATCGCCCCCTCTTCCGTCGATGTTTTGACCGAATTGCCCATGGCTTTTACACTATGTTTTCCATTAACTTTTTATATGATTTTATTGAATGATTTTAAGGATTTGAAAAGTTAGAAACAAAAAGAAAAAAAAATAAAGAAGAATTTCCTCCTCCTACGTTTACCTTTGGCGGCCCAGCTTCGTAATCCTTCTTGTATGACCCTTCTGTGACAGCCGTGGTCAAACCCCTGGCCCAA
This sequence comes from Begonia masoniana, assembly GCA_022432975.1. Taxonomy (NCBI): domain Eukaryota; kingdom Viridiplantae; phylum Streptophyta; class Magnoliopsida; order Cucurbitales; family Begoniaceae; genus Begonia; species Begonia masoniana. Next base: position 30,041,242 of record CM039502.1, read on the forward strand.
CGGGCCAGACCTGGGTCCGATTTTTTTGTTTTTCCGTCTTACTTCTTCTCTTCTTTGTCTGATTCTTAACGGGGATATTCTTGTCATTTTTGAACGATTTTGGCAATAACTTTGACTGCTTTTTTGGACCGCCACACACAATGCCAAAAAATTCGCGGATCGTGTTTACTGACCCGTTTTGGCTTTCTGAAGGTGATGGAGGCATCCATTCGATAAAAGAATGTCCGCATCGTTTTGCAAAGAAATCGAGGTAAAAACCTTAAACTCTATCGTTGGGTGTGTAAGTTACAGCCTTGCTGAATAGGTTGGTTAGCATCGGTTTTGGATGAATTCGAGGTTTAGAAGAGGGAAAATTTTAGGAGTTTTTGAGGGTAGAGTGTGCGACATCAAAATTTTGAGTTTTGTCGATGCTGCATATGTGAATTGATGTAAATAGTGAGTTGTGACTCGTTAGGGTTCCTAATCCCAATTTAGGAGTCCCTTCTTGTCCTCCCATTTTGTATTAAAATTTCTGACGTCGGATTACTAGTAGGTTCCGACGATGTTCTTGCTCTAGTGTTTGCCTCCCGGTATCGAGTCTTGACTTGTCGATAAGAGTACAGTCACCATCTAGGTAGAAGTTTTTATATTGTACGTTTTTACTCACATTGCATAGTTTTCAAATGAAACTTATTTTGGTGGATGACACCTATGAAAAATCCTGACCGGACCTGGACGTCAGCACGTCATTTTTTACTTATATGTACGTATATTTTACACGTTTAAATTTCATGCGCATGGTATTTCATTTTGGATTGATATAGATGCAAGTCAATGGGCTAAATTTGATTGGGCCATTTGAGCATTCCAGTGTTGAACTCCAGTTGTTCTGGCTTGGAATGACCGAGCAACTAAAATAACTGGACTCGAACATGATGTTTGTTTTGGGCCGTTCGAGCTTTTCAGACAACGGTTTCTGGTTGCCTTTGGTTGTACCAGTATGCGAGCAACCAAAGTAATTGGAGTCATTTGTAAGCGCTTTCTGCTGCGTGAATGTTACTTGATTTTACATGTGCAATCTATGATGATAGGGCGGTGTTGACGCGCTCCTTTAGGGGGTCGATAATCCCTAAATTTGGCTAGGGTCTTTTTCTTCGTACACTGCGTTGGTGTCGTGTTGGAGTTCACTCGCTAGCCATCAGTGGACATTTATATAGATGATTTTGTGTTTAAGCTTGCTCGCTGGCAATCATTTGATTTACGGGGTTTGCCGTCGCTGAATTTCTGATCGGTAGCCCAGGTGACGTGGTTGGATCTTCGAATCGCCTTTTTAGTTTCTTTTGACTCATAAGGTGCATTCAGATCTACGGTTGTCACCTTTATGTGATAATGTGCCGAAAGGGTCCATGAGTGACACTTCTTTTTCACTGGGAATTGTTTTCTAACAAAATTGGTAACGACTTAGTTTATGTATATCTATGTATGTAGCAATGTTTTTTTAAAATGCCTCGCTCATGGCTTGTTGAGCTTGTTTTTAAAATGGTAATAAGAATTTGATTGTTTGAGAATTATTGGCTCGTGGAGCCTGTTTCAAGTGGAAAAACATGTTTTGAATATAAACTCATGCACTAAATTTTTATAACTGATCATGGTTTTAAAAATAAAAATAAAACCAGTTTTTCATATGCATCTTGGCATGGTATAAGGTTCCCTAGTAAATTAGTCACTCATCCTAAAAACCTCCTTCTATCTCTCAAGTTAAGATCGTGGAAGTTGATGTTGCTGATGTTCGTCGAAAAGTAGATTCCTGCCTTCGTCCTCTCTCTTGTTATTTTCCTCGAATGTTATATTTTTTTCTTGGTGAGGAATTCCTATATTTTAATAATTTCCTTCTTTGCTCTGAATTGCTCTTTACGTGTCTAGCTTTTATTTTATGTACAGTATTTTTATTGGATCATTTAAGATTCTGCATTATCTTATTTTTATTTGATTATTATGTGGATTTTGGCCCATTCTCCGTGGGATAGGGCTCATTTCATTTAAAGTCTTCTACTGTTAAACTTAGCATCGAGTTGGGTTGTTAGGTTCTCTTCGAGGATCTGGTTGCTTAACCCGATGCTTTTGTCTAGACATGTCTCCATGTCGTGACATCAACTAATATTTAGAGCTCAGTGTCGGCAGCTAGCCAAATGCCTAGGCTCGACCGAGGTTGGGCCTGGACCTTTGTCTAATGGGCTGGCTGATGAGCCTCCGGTGGGATGACCAGAGTCCCTTATTTTTTTTATAGAACGCCACAATGCTTTTTGTTTAATCGATCATTAGAGGCTCTCACCCCCCATAGTAGTTGTTACACACATTGTGAAGATCGCCAAGGTGTTCTTGATATGAACGCTTCGGCATTCTTCGGCATTTTTACTTGGAAAGGTAATTCTGTTTAAGAGATTGTCTAGTACATTACACCACTTAATACGCAGTACGAGAAACAATAACAAATGCGATCCAATTATCTACGGTATAATAAATAAATATCTAATAAAAATAAAATAGAAAAAAACTCGTACTTAGCCGCTGAACGCAGAGAAATATCGCCGGAACAAGAAAATAGTCATCGCTAATATAGAAAAAAAATATTAAAAATATTTAAATAATTAAAAATAAAATAAAATATTCACATTTTTAGAATTTAGATAGAAAATATTAAGAGAATTTCAAATAAAAATACAATGAAGAAAAAATACGTCATAAAAAATTTAATCTCGATTTAACACCTTATATATATGAGTTTTTTTAAGAGATTTAACATTTTAATCTCAATTTAACACCTTATATATGTAAGTGGTAACGTTTGTGACCCCTCCAGCTTTTCCTAAGAACTTACTTTGAAAGATAATTCTGTTTAAGAGATTGTCCAGTACATTACACCACTTAATACGCAGTACGAGAAACGATAACAGATGCGATCCAATTATCTACGGTATAATAGATAAATATCTAATAAAAATAAAATAGAAAAAAATTTCACACCTAGCTGGTGAATGCAGAGAAATATCGTGGAGTAAGAAAATAGTCATCGCTAATATAGAAAAAAATATTTTAATAAAATGTCTACATTTTTAGAATTTAAATAGAAACTGTTAAGAGAATTTCAAATAAAAAATACAATGAAGAAAAAATACGTCATAAAAAATTTAATCTCGGTTTAACACCTTATATATGAGTTTTTTTTTTTTTAAATCCCTAAAGTAAATGATAAAATTAAAAAAAAAACTTCATACCTAGAAGGTGAACACGGAGAAATATCACCGAAACAAGAAAATAGTCGAGATAGTATTAAAATTTTGGTGTGATTTGAAAACCAAGAGGGAAGCCTTTATAGGAGCTGAGAGTACCACCCGTCCTTTGCCTAAATCGAAAAAAATTAAAAAAAAAATTGATGACGGTCCAGCTGGACCGGCTGTCTTCTCCAGAAAGGTCGGCCTCCTCACCCCCTTCGAGTTTCAAATTGTTTATTTATAATACTTTAAGATTTTTTTGATGAATAGTAAATTTTGAGGGTTTTTAAAGAAAAAACGAAAATTTAAGGTTTAAATTAGAAAAATCCCTAATGCCTTTAATAATATTGTTGAATTACATTTTTGTATTCGTGGTTGTGAACAGATTTTTAGTGTAATTGTGCAATGTGATTTGAGTATATTAGGAGACTTTATTCCAAAAATTAGAAATATAGTTCTTAATATTAATTATTTGCAAGCTAGGCACAAATTATTTATGAAAATATTATAAAGATAAAAATAAACATAGAAAAATATTAGAATCAATCTGCCACATAGGTGGACGTTAATCTATGAAATGTTAAAGTTAGTCGTCAAATATGAAAAATTTATAAATTTATATTGTTTGAAGTTAGATAATATTTCACGGTAGTGTAATTGGTTGTATGCCGAAGTAGTAAGAGATTTTTTACAAGTTTTTAATTCTTGTACAAATTATTTTTGTAACACCCGGGATTTTTTTAAAGGAAAAATTGGAGAGAAAATAAAAGAATAATAAAATAGATTGTTTTAATTAATTTATGTTCGGGTATTTCCAATGGAGAATTTAAGCCGGGTACGAGGTGAGGGTCAATTTATGAAAATTTAGAATTTAAGAACGGAATTTATCTGAGTTTCGGAGGGGCCGATTTTACGGGAGGGCAAAATGGTAATTAGATATTTTAATTTATGTTTTAAGAGAAAACATTAAGTTTTCTCTTAAAATAGCAGAATGGCTTTTGAAAGCCATTCTGCCTTTCGAACGCAGAGGACCCGAGCGGAGACGAACGGAGGGAGGACGGCGACCACATGATTCCGGCCACCGTTCAGACGAGCGAACTCCGGCGAGCTGAAGCCAGAGCTCGATTCGGCTTTCTCCGCGCCAGACCCGATCGAAAACAGGTAGAGTTTCTTCCCTGTTTTCATTCTGCTTGAGGCCGTGAATGGAGAGCCAGCTTGGGCTCCGACCACCGGCCATTTTTGGCTAATCTCGGCATCAAATGGCTGGGCTTGGACCGGTTATGGTCGCCTGGCCGTGATGTGTACTGTTAGGGCGAAAAAACAGCAAGCCCTGTTTGGGCATTTCGATTTTTGGTGTGTGTAGCTCGGGATTTTGGTTAGATTATTCTAATTAAGGGTGTGGGTGGTCGATTGGTGAGGTAATGGGTGGAATTTGATGAAAAACCAGAAAAGAGAATTTTTCAGGTTAAGGGGCAGTTCGGGTTTTTGCCATTTTGACCTAGCTACGGTCGTTTGTTTTAAAATTTCTTTTGGCAGAATAAAATAGGTTATTAGAGGAGTACGTGGCCGCTGGAATCGTTCGATTCTGATAACCGATGCAAAAGTTATGCGAGTTTGAAGTTTTGGGTCGGTTTTTACCGAACTCAAATTAGTGGCCCGTTTAGTTAGGTTTTAGTTGGATTAGGCTAGAAATAGTAGTTTGAAAGTAATTAGTGAATGTAGGCTTGATTTTAATGAAATTTGAATATTTTTCGTAGGTCGAGCCGTAGGTGGACAGGTAACCAAATATCCTCAGTGAGCTAGGACACCAGGTAAGTAATGGATTGTATGTTTTGTCTCCTTCGGGCCTACACCACGGAACGGTAGGATTTATTATTTTTATTATTTGATAGTGTGTTGTTTTGTAGTGCGGAAATGAATTGCTTGGTTGTTGTTGTTTGGGGTTAAGTGTTGTGTGAATGACATGTGTTATGTTTATATTGTTTGGGGTTTGATAGTTGTGTTGTTTATATTGAGTAGGATTTATTGTTTGATAATTGTGTTGTTGTTGTTTGGTGTTTAAGTATTATGTGAGTGGCATGAGTTGTGTTTCAACTACGAAAATAAGTGTTGGGGTATGATGTGAATGGTAAGCATGAAATGTGTAAAAAAGCACTAGAGAGTTAAATACCTCGATGTTAAAGTGCATGACGCACTAGAGGATTTAACGTCTCGATGTTAAAGTGCAAGTGGCACTAGAGAGTTAAATGCCTCGATGTTAAAGTGCATGACGCACTAGAGGATTTAACGTCTAGATGTTAAAGTGCAAGTGGCACTAGAGAGTTAAATGCCTCGATGTTAAAGTGCATGACGCACTAGAGGATTTAACGTCTCGATGTTAAAGTGCAAGTGGCACAAGAGAGTTAAATGCCTTGATGTTAAAGTGCATGTGTAACACCCAGGAATTTCCTGTAACGCATGTATGCCCTAGATTAGGATAGTTTATCGTTACGTGAGAAGAGATGAAGAGATTTAAAGTAAGAAGTTAAAAGAAATGGTTGGAGAAAAGAGTTTGACAAGTCAAAATTAAAGAAGTGTTTGAAAAGAGAATAATAAGTAATTGGTTGAAAAGTCAACAAAAGTTAACCAATAGAAATGAAGGAAAATGTAAAGTAGAAAAAGTCAAAAAGAAGGGAGAAATTGAAATGTGTGTCACGTTGGATTATATGTCAAGAGGGAGGGGGTTGAAAGTATGAATTTTGAAACTTTGGTGGTAATTTTAAAAAGTGAAAAATAGGTTTATAAAAAAAGAAGAAAAAAAAGGGTAAAAGAGAAAAATGTCCTTCCTCTCCCTCTCCAAAATCGTGGCAGCCATGGGAGGAGCTCCACCTTCATCTTTTCTCCATTTCATCAAAGATTAAGGTAAATTTTTGGAGGGGTTTTGGTAGTAATGCATATAAGTGAAGGTTGATGGTGTTTTTATGATGTTTTGTGGGGATTTGTTAAGTGTTTGAGAAACCCTAGGGGAGGGCTACGAAATTCTCATTTATGTTGCTGGTTTTTCTTCCAAATTGGATGGTTTAATTCTTAGGTATGTTAGTTTAGGTGGGTTATGAAGTTAGAATAGAGTTTTGGTGGAAGGGAAGAAAAATTGGTTTGGAGAACATTCAAGGCCTATTCTGTTTATGTATTTTCGACTTGGTCAAATGTTTTTGTTGTTGAATTTGAGTGTTGCAATGGATAGTAGACGTGTAGAGGTTTCCGAATTGGGTTGGCACGTCGAAATTCGTTGAAAAACGAGAAAGTTATGGCCGTTTGAAGTTGGACGTTGTAAATTTTGGTGAAAATCGGGTTTTGTGGTTTTAGGGGGAAATGTTGTTTAGTTTTGGTTTTAGAATCCTTTTTAGGATCCTTTAGAAATTTATGAGTGAATTGCTAAGTTGTTTTCCTTATATTGTTAGGTTAACGAGAGAACAATTGGACCGACCTAGCTTTTAGTTTCGAGCACGCGCAGGGAATCCAGGTAAGTAGTGGATGTGTGTGGTTTGCCTTTGGGCCTACACCATGCAACGGTAGGGAATTGGTTGTTTGCTTTGTTTAGTTATTTTGTTTAGTTTTGTGTTGAGTATTGGTGTGACATGCATCACGGTTTTCAAACTACGAGAAACGAGTTTTAAGCATGGTTTTGCATGGTGAGCTTGAACCGTAAGGGATGGTGTGAGTTGAATCGTAAGCTGGTTTGTGTCGGAGTCGCCTAGTCGCGTTAGGGTAGCACCTGCGGGTAACTCCATGGGAGTTGTCACGTCGCGTTAAGGTGGTACCTGCGAGGGACTATAGTTGAGTCGCCTAGTCGCGTTAGGGTAGCACCTGCGGGTAACTCCATGGGAGTTGTCACGTCGCGTTAAGGTGGTACCTGCGAGGGACTATAGTTGAGTCGCCTAGTCGCGTTAGGGTAGCACCTGCGGGTAACTCCATGGGAGTTGTCACGTCGCGTTAAGGTGGTACCTGCGAGGGACTATAGTTGAGTCGCCTAGTCGCGTTAGGGTAACACCTGCGGGTAACTCCATGGGAGTTGTCACGTCGCGTTAGGGTGGTACCTGCGAGGGACTTTAGTAGAGTCGCCCAGTCGCGTTAGAGTGACACCTGTGAGGGACTCCAGTGGAGTTGCCCAGTCGCGTTAGGGTGGCACTTGCGAGGGACTCTGTGTGAGTTGGACACCTGCGAGGGACTCTATGTGAGTTGCCCAGTCGCGTTAAGGTGCGATGTTAGCATGAGTGATGAGGGTGATGAGCTTCGGTTCGGTGAATGAACAACGAAAAGCAAACGAATTAAGAGCAATTGAGCGAGTAGAAACTTCATGTGTTAGGGAGTGTGTTGCATTATGTTTGTCGTATGCATTATTCCCTACTTACTAAGCATTAGGCTTATGTTTTGTGTTCCGTGGTGTAGGTGTAGACGGAAGTACAAGTGAGGGCCTAAGGAAAGCTAGGATTGGAGCGCAGTTGGTGATGTACAGGGCATGCCGGTGCAAGCAGTTGTCGGGGCGTCTCGATCATGGTCTTCGGGATGTTGTGAGTGATGGTTATTTTGGTATTTTTGATGTATCTGGTTGGTGATTGGGAGATTTGATACGTGTTGACACGTTGTTTTTATAAAGGTTTTCGTAATGAATTTTTAAAGATTTCGAGTCGTTGGGTTGTTGAGTAATGGTGGTGGTATTTTGAGAATTTAAACTATATATTCTCGGGTTTTATATTGCAGGTTTTGGTTTTAAAGCATTTAGGCGTTATGCCGTCCATATTGACTTTAAAACAAACGACGTCGGGTTTAAGTTCGCTATTTTTATTTATATTCGGTTGAAGTCGGTTTTCCAAAATTTTTACGGGATTTGAAGGTACGAGTGTCGGGGAGGTATGGTTAAAGTTTCGTGAATTTTGGAGGTGTTCGGGGTGGAGAAATATGAGGAAAAGTGAGGAAAGGTCAAAAGGGATCAAAATAGAAGGTTTTTAAGTGTTTTGGGTCGAGAAAACCCGAGGAGGCCCGACCAATCGGGCCTCGGACAGCGACCAGTCGCGGTGGGGCGCACAGGCGCGCCCCAGCGCGCAGGCGTGCGCGGCGCCCAGCGCCTCCTTGAGCCATTTTTCGGTTTTTTTCCAAATTTTCCCTATTTCTAAAATGTTTTGACCCGACATTTTTCGACGCATTTTAAACGTATTTTGGGCCTGTTTTCCAATGAATTTCGAGGGTTCGAAAAACTCGAAAACGAGTTGTAAAAATTTACTAAAATGATTTTTAAATGATATTTTAAATGCGGGATCGGTTTGCAAACGTAGCGCACCGAGCCGGGCGGGTTCGGGGCGTTACAGCATGACGCACTAGAGGATTTAACGTCTCGATGTTAAAGTGCAAGTGGCACTAGAGAGTTAAATGCCTCGATGTTAAAGTGCATGACGCACTAGAGGATTTAACGTCTCGATGTTAAAGTGCAAGTGGCACTAGAGAGTTAAAGTGCAGGAAGCACTAGAGAGTCAAAGTGCAGGAAGCATTAGAGAGTCAAATGCCTCGATGTTAAAGTGCATGATGCACTAGAGGATTTAACGTCTCGATGTTAAAGTGCAAGTGGCACTAGAGAGTTTAACGTCTCTTTGCTAACGTGCATTAGTATGAAGCAGCAGAGTGAGTGGAATTGGCATGTGGTATGGGGTTGTGGGTGCATGGTGCATATTTACATTGTGGGTGCATTGTGCATGTTTATATTCGATATTCATTACTTGCTAAGCGTAAGCTTACGTGTGTGTGTGTGTTCTGTGGTGTAGGTGACGACAGGAGTACAGGTTAGAGCTACGAGGAAAGCTAGGATTCGGACGCCGTCGTTGATGTACGCTGTATGCCGGTGCGGGCAGTTGTCGGGGCGCTTCGACCATGGTCTTTGGGGAATGTGGGGCTTTATATTTTGGTAGTTTATTGTAAATGTCTGGTTGTAGAAATGATGGGAATGTGTTACCCTGTATTATGGTTTTTTTTCATTTTGGTTAATTGTTGGAGATTTCGTAGGTTGCTTAGATGGTTAGGAATATTCTGGATTGGTTGAGAATGTATTTAGTTGCAGGTACCTAGCATTTTGGAGGCGCCATTTTCAGGCATTACTTTGCCGAAATTTTCGGGAAGGACGCCGTGGTGCTAAAAGGTTAGGATTAAAGGAAATTAGTGAGTCTAGGCAGCTAGGTATGACGTAAGAGAGATTCGAGGGATTTAGTTTTAAATTTTGTTATGTCAATTTTATTTTAAATTATGTTTTAATGTGGGATTGGTTAGCAATGTAGCGCACCGAGCCAGGGTGGGTTCGGGGGCGTTACAATTTTTCCATGATATAGTCCTAGTGTTTATAATATAGTCCTAGTGTTTATAATACTCTAATTCAACTGAATTGTCACAACTCGAAGGCGGGCCTACAAAACGCTGGATCGGATAATCCAATTCTCAGAGAGGACCCAACCTAAAGTTTGGTTTGCAACAAAACACTTGAACACAAATCAAAATTCATAAATCCATACAGTGATTACATGTATATTGTGTAATAATTAAACAACAGTTCAATAAGATCTAAATATTTAAATCCAAATAAGTTAATCTTATACAGACCCAAAGTAAAGAAGTTATCACCAAGTAACTAAATAACACTAATAAGAAACAAATAAAATGGGTTGTCTACATCGAGCTACTGCTCACTCTTACTGAGCTCACTGAACAAACCTTTTAACCATATGGCTTCCTTGCATGCTTCTGTAATAGCCATATATTCTGCCTCTGTAGTAGACAATGCGATGGTATCTTGTAAAGTAGCTCTCCAACTGATGGCATAACCTCCAACTGTAAAAACATATCCGGTGAGAGATCTCCTCTTATCAAGATCTCCTGCATAGTCAGAATCAACATAGCCAATAACTCCATCTCTAGTCCTTCCAAACTGTAAGCAAACATCAGTAGAACCACGCAAGTATCTGAGAATCCACTAAACTGCTTTCCAATGTTCCTTTCCAGGGTTTGCCATATATCTGCTAACAGCACTAACAACATATGCTAAATCAGGACGTGAACAAACCATGGCATACATAAGACAACCAACCGCACTGGAGTATGGAACTCGTGACATGTAATCAACATCGATATCTGACTGTGGTGATAAAGCAGATGAAAGTTTAAAATGATCAGCTAATGGAGTACTAACCGGCTAGGCACTTTGCATATTAAATCTGTTGAGAACTTTCTCAATGTACCCTTTCTGACTTAGATATAATTTACCTGCCGATCGATCTCTAAGAATCTCCATCCCAAGTATCTTCTTTGCTGCACCTAAATCTTTCATCTCGAACTCGCTACTCAGCTGTGTTTTTACCTTTCTGATCTCTGTCTGATTCTTAGCTGCAATCAACATATCGTCAACGTACAAGAGAAGATAAACGAATGACTCATCACCACTCACTCTGAAGTAGACACAACTGTCATAACTACACCTCTTGAAACCATGAGTGGTTATAAATGCATCAAATCTCTTATACCACTGTCTCAGTGACTTTTTCAAACCGTAAAGAGATTTTTTCAACTGACAAACGTAGTCCTCCTTTCCTAAGACTACAAAACCCTCAGGTTGCTGCATGTAGATGTCTTCCTCGAGTTTTCTGTGCAAAAATGCAGTCTTCACGTCTAACTGCTCAAGTTCAAGATCGTGCAATGCCACAATACCAAGTAAAGCCCGGATAGAGCTGTGCTTCACAACTGGAGAAAATACATCATGAAAAACCTATACCTTCTTTTCTCTTGTACACCCACTTGCAGCGAACAATTTTCTTGTCCTCTGGTAGCTTCACTCGGTTCCACATACCATTCTTATGAAGTGATTCCATTTCTTCCTACATAGCAATCATCCACTTACCAGAGTTATCGCAGCTAACTGCCTCTGAATACGTCGCAGGTTTTTCTTCAGAATCAATTTCTTCAGCCACATTTAAAGCATAAGCAACAAAATCAGCCTCTGTATATCTCTGAGGACATCTACTATCTCTCCAAGGCCTATCTTTTGCAATGGAATATTGTGGAGGTGCTTGTGAGGAGCTAGCACCATCCACCGAATCTGAGATAGGTTCCGGAGTAGGCTCTAGTGTAGATCTCGACTCAATCTCAATCTCCACCTGTGTGCTTGTCTTTTGCTTATCTCCCTCATAAATAATTCTAGACGGAGACCCCCGAAGCATACTAGCTTCATCAAAAACAACATCTCTGCTGATGACGACTTTTTCGGTTTCTGGACACCAAAGTTTGTATCCCTTCACTTCTTGTTTAAAACCGATAAATACACACTTCACTGAACGAGGCTCCAACTTCCCATTATCAACATGAGCATAAGCAGAACATCCAAAAATTTTCAAATCAGAATAAATAGCAGGAGTGCCAGACCATACCTCTTGTGGAGTTTTCTTGTCAATAGCAGTCGACGGAGAGAGATTAACGAGATAACAAGCATACGCAGTAGTTTCGGCCCAAAAAAATTTTGGTAACCCAGCATTAAGGAGCATACAACGCACATTCTCCATCAAGGTCCTATTCATTCTTTTTGTCACACCATTCTGTTGAGAATTTTGCAGAATTGTATGATGCCTCACAATACCTTCAGTTCTGTATGAGGCATTAAACTGATCAGAACAAAACTCCAAACCATTATCAGTTCAAAGACGCTTCACTTGTCTCCCTGTTTGCTTCTCAATCATGATCTTCCACTCCTTGAAGGTAGAAAATACGTCACTCTTCTGTTTAAAAAAAATGCCCAAACCTTCCTGGAAAAATCATCAATAATCGTCAACATATAGAATGCACCACCTTTAGATAGTGGTACTCTAGAAGGCCCCACAAATCGAAATGTATGTAGTCAAGTGTCCTTTTTGTGTTGTGAATACCCGTTTAGAACTTAACTCTTTTCTGCTTGCCAAAAACACAATGCTCGTAGAATTTCAGCTTCGTAATACTCTGCCCGTCAAGAAGTCCTCTTTTGCTCAATTTAACCATGTCATTCTCACTCATATGACCCAGACGCATATGCCAAAGCCTTGTAATATCAGAATCAGACATAGACGAACTAGCGACAGCAGCATCACCTGTAACTGTAGAGCCCTGCAGAACATATAAACTGGCATTTTTTCTGAGCCCTTTTATCGCGACAAGAGAACCTTTGCTGACCTTCACAACTCCACCTTCACCAGTGTACTTGTAACCTTTAGAATCAAGAGTACTCAAAGAGATCATATTTCTCTTCATGTCAGGGACGTGCCTCATATCGCCAAGTGTCCGAATGGCTCCATCGAACATCTTAATCCTGACCGTACCAATGCTAGCAATTCTACAAGATGCGTTATTTTCCATCGACACGGCACCTCTAGAAACCGCTTCATATGTTGAAAACCAGTCCCGATTGGGACACATATGAAACGTGTAGCCAAAATCATAAATCCATACAGTGGTTACATGTATATAGTATAATAATTAAACAACAGTTCAATAAGATCTAAATATTTAAATCCAAATAAGTTAATATTATACAGACCCAAAGTAAAGAAGTTATCACCAAGTAACTAAATAACACTCATAAGAAATAAATAAAATGGGTTGTCTACATCGAGCTACTGCTCACTCTTATCCTTGCTTGGAAATGGAAAGGTCGTTTAGAATGAGTGACTAATTTACTAGGGAAAATTATACTAAATACAATGCATGTAAAACTTCTTTTATCTTTCGTCTCAAAACATGATCAAAGATAAAAGACAACTTTCACCTCAATGGAAAATAAAGGTCACTCAAAGACTTCTCCAACACATTAGCATAGAAAGGCGGTGATCTAAAGATTCAACAGCACTTCATGAGCCATAATGAAATGGAAAGTAATAGCAATCTGAAGATCTAACAACATTATCTCGGGTGGCCGGTAAACTAGGCAACGAAGACACCACCCATAATCGCAATCAATAAACATACCTTGATCATGTTTAGGAATTCAAAACTCAATGAGTGCGTCATCACCGATCTATTATCTATTTCTGCAACGTGCAAACAAGACAACTTTCACGCAACATAAGGTGTACTATAATAGTGATGTGCCTACGATCCTGAATTGTCAAACACAGACCAAGGTATGAATTTTGACTATTTTATTTACTAAATGGTTTGTGAATTTTGTAGGAAAAATGTTTACTTAAAGCTTGGAATTTTAAAGAGGGAATTTTTTTCCCTTCATCAATTGTGTAACCAAGCTAATTGCATAATTTTTAGTTTAACTTTAATTTGACAAACATTAGCCTTTTATTGTAATTTGGACAAACATTTAGTCCTTATATTAGTCATGCATAACTAGGCATTTAGGAGTAGATTGTGTGGTTAGGATTAGTTGGTGGCATAGGTATTTGGTAAGCCCATGAGCAATTAATGAGGAAATTGGGCCATCAATTCAGCCCATGAGAAGATTAAAGATTCTATAAGGAGAAGGCCCATAAGATTATCACGATGATAGTTTCAGCCCAATTAATTTCTCAATCTCACATGAAACAGCTCAGCCCAACCCAATAACATGAAGCAGCCCAGCCAGCCCAATAACATGAAGCAGCCCAGCCAGCTAAATTAACAAATCTGATTGCAGCTTGCTCCTCAATCCACAACGAAGCCCAGCGAGTAGTTCAGCGAGAGAGAGGCGATTTTCAGACGATCTTCAGCAAGCGACCACGGGATTCAGAGATCGACGGCGAGCACTCTGCGAGCGCATGGATTGCTCACCTGGACTAGCTATCCAACCGAAGCCCTTCTCCGCTCCAAGAAAGCAGCCTCGTCAGCAGAATCCTTCCATTTCGCGAACGCCAGCAGAAGCCCTCCAACGGCTAGATTCTCCTCTGGTGATTTCCAAACCTAGCCACCTTAGGTATTTAAGCATCGCTTTTAGTGTTTGTACGCAACTTTTTTGATCAATACAAACCTATTTTGTCTCTCTGAAAATCCAGAAGGATTTCTGGTTGCCGTCAAGGTAAGCCACGGCCCTGCCGTGAGGAGTGTGCCTCCATTGATCACTAGTCTAAGGCAGCTGTGATCTCTTATTTTCCCTCCCTCTCTGTTATCAGAGTTTAAAAGGCTGAGGATGATCGCCAGGCCCAGCAGCTGTTGTCTTTCCATGGGCAGGCATGCACCGAGAAGCATAACATGAGATAGCTTCTCGGTCAGCCAAGGGTTTTCCACATTCCATTTTCCTCCACTGCATTCTGTCATTTTTTTCTCCCGCATTCTGTTTTTGAGTCAGTTTTACTACATCCTCCACTGCAAGTTTAATCTGTTTTATTTTGTTTATTTTACCCCCTATTACTCTGTCAAGTGGTATCAGAGCCGAACCTGGCTCTGTGTTGTTTTCATTTTTTCTCTGTTTGTGTGTTCTTTCTCTGTTCTTGTCTGTTTTCTTTTCTGTCGTGAGTTTTCTGTCATCATGTTGTTGTGTTGATTGTTTTCATCATGGCCTAATGTTGTTTCATTAATGGTATAACATGACTAATCAATCAAATGCATGTCTACTTTCTGATAAGAACCTAGAATGTTAGAATAGGTAACATGAAATTCTGTTGATGTCCAAGATACTTCTTGATGAATGCATTCTGTTTGGTTGTCTTTGTTTTAGATTGTGTTTTCTGTCAGAAAGTTGTTTGTTCTGCTTTGGTTTAGTATTTTGTTTTCTCTGTTGTAGTTTCTATTTTAGTTCCAACATTTAAAGCATGAGAGCCTGTTTTGATTTCACTAAATTGGATGTTAATCAGTGCTTGATTCATGTCTGTTCTTGGAAATTCTGAAATTTTGTTCACTGCTTGATATCCGTTAGTGACTGTTCTGTTTTGTTCCCATATTTGTTGTTTGTGTTCCGTTTAGAAGTATTTGTTTCTGAATTTTTCTGTGAATTCAGTTAGCTGTTTTTCAAAATGGTTTTTGATTCTTAAAACTCAAATCAGTTTGTTGTTTCTTAAAGCTTATTCCTTTGCAATGTGAATCTGTTTTTAAGATTCAAAAGTGTTTTTCTGGTTTCTCTGAGTAGTTGCTGTTACTTTGCTGCTGTGCATTTATCTTGTAGTTCTTTACTTTACAACAACATACTTTGGCCTTTTCTGAAATTTAACAGTAAGAAAACCAGCATCTTATAAGTGTTATTAGTTGTTGTTTTTCTAATTTACTGAAGCAAATTTCTTGCTGTTTTTAATATGCTTTCTGGTTTTGTTTCCAAAATTGTTGTCCTCAAACTGTTGCCATGTTTCGTGGATAAATTTATGAAGTTTGAAAGAATTTGAGTAATGCAACTTGGATTTTCCTCTTGAACCAAAACTAAAATTCTATCAAATCTGTTTACTGTTCTCCTATTTTTGCTGTGAGATTGTCATCGTGATTTTGATCTGCTAAACTGAAATACCCACATATGCATGAAACGTTAATCTGCTTAAATATTTATCATGCATGGATGTTTTGTAATTTATCAAAGTGTTGTCCTATTTTTTTGTGTTTATGGTGCTCGAATGATCTTACGATGTATGAGATAGTATTCCGCATGGATATCCAGTTCGTCGTTTGAAGTTAGTTTATTGTTCTGTTCTATTATCTTCTCTGTTAGTGATTACCTGGCATAATCATCACATATATTGTAAACCAGAATATCTTGATTGAAGTTTAGCTGCCGAACTACTTGTAGGTTTTACTTTTTGCATGAGATTTAGATACAATACTCATACGTAATCTCCTGTTTAGGGTAATCAACATGCTTAACTTGTGAAATTTTCTTTGTTCGATGTTGTCACTCATAAGATGATTCTGTTTTGTTGCATGATTTTATCCTAACTTTACAAGAGAATTCTGCTTAGTGTTCTGTTTTGCTTGGTTCAAATTATTATTTGCTGTTGCAAACTTGATTCTTGAATCTACGTAATATCACTTGCTGAAATATTATGTCTAGTATTCGGCTCTATAATCTGGCCATGTTTAGTGCTGAAATCTGAAATTTTTGCTGCCTTAATACTAATCTTTTGACTGTTGTTATGAGCTTAATTGGATTAGCTTCTTATGGCAAAATATAATTACTTAACCTAGACTTGAGTACAATAGACCAGCATCTTATAAAGTGATTAATACTTGTTGTTTTGCATTATTCATCTGTTGCATTCCTTTGTTTTTAGTGCATTGTCTTTTGTTTTGATTTCAGAATATTAGCAAGTTGCTATTTATTAGCCGAAGTTAAGTGCGTTGGATTGTTTATCAAAATGGTTAGGCATAATCATTCCAATTGTGATCAAATTGATCCTGAGTTTGATTGTCAATCAACAAATAAACTTGTTGAAAATTATGCCCAAGCCGAAAGATTATGGGTTAAAAACTATGTACTTTTTCTTGAAGAAAACATTGAATGGTTAATTAAATGGTTTCCTAATTTGTACCATGAGTATATGCATTTTTTAGAATTAGAAAATGCCATGAATGATGGTTTTAAGGAACAAGATGTTAAAAGTGTATTGTTGGAAGATGTCTTTGATGAATCACCACTTCAGAATTTATTTTGTGAACATTTATATGAATTGGAATGTGTTGATGAATTAGTTTGTGTGGAAGAACTAACTAATTGCAGTAAAGTTGTGGAAGAGCTTTCCCCCCAAAAGGAACAACTTCATTGCCTGGATGAAATGTTTTCTGCCATACGAAATCGAATAGCTCCTGAGGTTATCATGTGGTATAACCCATTTTATGACGACCCTAGGAAAGAAATTTTAGCTGAAGACTTTGTTGAGTTACCCATAGCTAAAGAGGAACCCTTCCAACTTATGGCTAAAGGTATGTCGGATCTCCAAACCCGACAAGACACAACCATGGTAAGCACTATATGTAACATCCAGCTTTTCTGGATATTATTATTTTAATATATAATGGCATTTTCTTAAATATATCAAATCATGTCTATTTTGCGAAAAGAAAGCATCATTATGATCCTAATTATTAATATGGATTTTTAGGAATTTATGAGAATTTTTGGAATTTAGACGTTTAATTCCGAGTAATTGAGTTTCTCGTAATATAAAGGACGTTTTAGTAAAAATAGTAAACGAGGTCCGTTTTGCTAACGGACAGTTTTGTTAGGACCCAAATAATAAGTTGGACTTATTTGTGAAATAAGGAGATTTGGTGAAACCGAATGACTAGTCAATTAACGAAACGATGGACGAAACAAATAGAAAATAAGAGGAAGGGCAAAATGGTCATTAAGCAATTAAATTTATAAATAAGGCAAAAGCCTTAATCGATTTTCATTGTTTGAAAATCGATTTCAAGAAACCAAAGTTCTCCTCCTCCCCTCTCGGCTTTCCTCTCTGCCCGCGACGCGTTCCTCAACGACGACCTCTGTTCTTCCTCCCGATGTTCCGTTTCCTTCACGCTTCCTCCTCCAATCGACGCTCTAGGTATGATTCTATAGTTTTAGAGCGTTAAATCTCGAGTTTCGTAGAGTTATACATTTAGGTTTATGTAACGCCCCGAGTTATCTGAACTCGGTTTGTCACACAAGTCCGTACATGACTAAAAATTTCATCCATATTTTCTTAAAAAAAACTTGCAGCGGAATCATTTAAACAAAATGAGCTAAACAAAATACATAAAAAAGTGTTTGGAAATCGGGCCGAAAGTTAGAAATAATCCGACCAAGAGAAAAAATAAAGTTAACACGAATTTCTTTAAGAAGTGGCGAAGGTCCAAACGGATCTGATACTGACCAAGTCAACGGAAGGAGGCCTGAATTACACGAAAACAGGAAGACATCATCGGTCCAAACCGTACAAACTATTCTATTACATTTACGTTGACGCAGGACGGATGATTTTCTTCATCCGATCGTTTTTATTCTACATCACCGACGACTAACGACCAAAAACTATTCTAATCATCTGGTATGTTTAACAACGAAATCCTCGATAACAAACGCAAAAAGGTAATACTTTATCTACCGATAGAATCAACATTATATCATCGAGGCTTTTAACGACATCTTCGATTGAATTAAGCTACATCATCCGAGCCTACATCATCCGATGGCTTTTCTGAAGACATCTTCCGATAGAATTAAGCCTACATCATCCGATGGCTTTTCTGAAGACATCTTCCGATAGAATTAAGCCTACATCATCCGATGGCTTTTCTGAAGACATCTTCCGATAGAATTAAGCCTACATCATCCGATGGCTTTTCTGAAGACATCTTCCGATAGAATTAAGCCTACATCATCCGATGGCTTTTCTGAAGACATCTTCCGATAGAATTAAGCCTACATCATCCGATGGCTTTTCTGAAGACATCTTCCGATAGAATTAAGCCTACATCATCCGATGGCTTTTCTGAAGACATCTTCCGATAGAATTAAGCCTACATCATCCGATGGCTTTTCTGAAGACATCTTCCGATAGAATTAAGCCTACATCATCCGATGGCTTTTCTGAAGACATCTTCCGATAGAATTAAGCCTACATCATCCGATGGCTTTTCTGAAGACATCTTCCGATAGAATTAAGCCTACATCATCCGATGGCTTTTCTGAAGACATCTTCCGATAGAATTAAGCCTACATCATCCGATGGCTTTTCTGAAGACATCTTCCGATAGAATTAAGCCTACATCATCCGATGGCTTTTCTGAAGACATCTTCCGATAGAATTAAGCCTACATCATCCGATGGCTTTTCTGAAGACATCTTCCGATAGAATTAAGCCTACATCATCCGATGGCTTTTCTGAAGACATCTTCCGATAGAATTAAGCCTACATCATCCGATGGCTTTTCTGAAGACATCTTCCGATAGAATTAAGCCTACATCATCCGATGGCTTTTCTGAAGACATCTTCCGATAGAATTAAGCCTACATCATCCGATGGCTTTTCTGAAGACATCTTCCGATAGAATTAAGCCTACATCATCCGATGGCTTTTCTGAAGACATCTTCCGATAGAATTAAGCCTACATCATCCGATGGCTTTTCTGAAGACATCTTCCGATAGAATTAAGCCTACATCATCCGATGGCTTTTCTGAAGACATCTTCCGATAGAATTAAGCCTACATCATCCGATGGCTTTTCTGAAGACATCTTCCGATAGAATTAAGCCTACATCATCCGATGGCTTTTCTGAAGACATCTTCCGATAGAATTAAGCCTACATCATCCGATGGCTTTTCTGAAGACATCTTCCGATAGAATTAAGCCTACATCATCCGATGGCTTTTCTGAAGACATCTTCCGATAGAATTAAGCCTACATCATCCGATGGCTTTTCTGAAGACATCTTCCGATAGAATTAAGCCTACATCATCCGATGGCTTTTCTGAAGACATCTTCCGATAGAATTAAGCCTACATCATCCGATGGCTTTTCTGAAGACATCTTCCGATAGAATTAAGCCTACATCATCCGATGGCTTTTCTGAAGACATCTTCCGATAGAATTAAGCCTACATCATCCGATGGCTTTTCTGAAGACATCTTCCGATAGAATTAAGCCTACATCATCCGATGGCTTTTCTGAAGACATCTTTAGATGGACTTAAACCTGCATCATACGATGGCTTTCTGAAGACATCTTACGATAGACAACATAACTCAACATCTACCGATAGACATCATCTACCGGTAGAAAACAGAGTACATCTCAACTACTCCTCACTATACATACACCACACTAATTACAGAAAGGAAATTTACTTACTTTTCCTATGACCATTCCGAAACAACTCAAACCATTGCATAATCAAATCCAGTAAAAACAACATTTAAAACTCAACAGATTACCGTTATCAGAAAATCTCAAAACATGTTCAAAGTATTGAAACCACTACTGTTGTGGGAACTTAACATTTCTAAATTTAAACACTGTCAACTAAACCTTCTCACCAACAGACATCAGTTAAACTGCCTCATCAAATACCAGGTCCGTGGCATGAGTGTGCTCCCCCAACCAGCCTATCCTTCAATGAACTCAGAAGGCTCACCTGCTGTAACTTCTCCACCTACATCACAAAACTCATCTATTAGCCTAATGCTAAGTAAGTAAAGCAGTAATGGAATGAAATGCTGGAACATAAATTCCTAAACATGCAATTTCTACTTTCTCATCTCAGTTACATTCACATACGTTCATAAGCTGATCTGATCCCTCGGTTCCCTTGGGAAGTGGATCAATTTTCCCAAGGTCATACATCCTCTACTCGATTAAGGGGCGGATTAGTTCCCTTAATAGCTGAACTGATCTCTCTGTTCCCTTGGGAGTGGGATCAATTCTCCCAATGTCATACATCCTCTACTCGATTAAGGGGCAGATTAGTTCCCTTAATAGCTTGTCTGTCACATACAGTTCATACTTCACTATTCTTACATGGAAATTCATTTTTGTAATCTTTCAAAAACATGATGCATGACATACAAAATCATTCTCAATATGCATAACCCTACTGTTTTGTGATGTAGGCCCGAAGGCACATGCATACTTTACTTACCTGGTCTACTGGAAAAACTTGGTGGCAAGCTACTTCGGGTATTACTCGAACCCTAAAAAAAATCATAGGCAGAGCATACATTAACTTTCTCTAAACTTCATTCTAACCCACTAGAAATCTAAGGGAAACTGGTTCGGAAACTTAAGTCGTTGTGCATTCCCGATTTCAACTTAAAACCGAAACTAACACTCGCTTACTGTATTCTCCAAAACCTCAATATTATCCCTCCCACCAACGATAGATACAATGTAGCTAGAAATAGAAGCAAAACTCACCAAGTTCAGAAGAAATCGCTGGAGGAAGTCGAAGGGGGGTCTCCTAACGCGCTCTGCTAAGCTGAGGAGCTGAGAATGGAGAGGAAATGGAATAAAACAGTGGCGGCTACTTCAATAATAGTTTCCTTAAATACGTTATCCACCTTTAAATTTCTAATTACTCTTATGCCCTTGCCTAGTCATCCACTAACCCTACATTTAATATTGCCATATAAATTGTGCCATTAGTTTAAAAGGAATAGAGGAACGGTTTAACAGAACCGGGTATTACAATCTACCCTCCTTAAAAGAAATTTATCCTCAAAATTCAGTACCTGAATAATTCTGGATGTTGGTCCATCATGTCTTGCTGGCGCTCCCAAGTTGTCTCCTCTATGTTCTGATTGTGCCATAAGACTTTTACTAGTGGAACTTCCTTGTTGCGCAACACCTTCACTGCATAATCCAAGATCCTTACTGGTTTCTCCTCATATGCAAGAGTAGGAAGAACCTCAATGTCCTGCTGTTCCACAATCTGATATGGATCCCTTACACACTTCTTTAACATAGAAACATGGAACACGTTGTGGATTCCTTCCATAGAAACCGGTAACTGCAACTGATAGGCTGCACTCTCAACCCTCTTCAAAATTAAGAATGGTCCAATAAACCTAGGGTTCAACTTTCCTCTCTTCCCGAATCTCACAACTCCTTTGAATGGTGACACCTTAAGAAAAACTTCATCACCTACTTCAAACTCTAATTCTCTCTGTCTTTTATCAGCATAACTCTTTTGGCGGCTTTGAGCTGTCAGAATTCTCTGTCGGATGAGGGCAACCTTTTCCACAGTCTGCTGCACAATGTCAGGACCAAGCAACTGTGCCTCACCAACTTCATCCCAGTACAAAGGAGATCTGCATTTTCGTCCATATAATGCTTCGTATGGTGCCATGCCTATTGTTGCTTGAAAACTGTTATTATAAGAGAATTCAATCAATGGTATATACTTACTCCAAGAACCCTGAAATTCCAGCACACATGCACGAAGCATATCCTCCAACGTTTGGATAGTTCTCTCGGATTGTCCATCAGTTTGAGGATGAAAGGCTGTGCTAAAACTAAGTTGTGTTCCTATAGCTTTGTGCATACATTTCCAAAACTTAGATGTAAATCTGGAGTCTCGGTCTGAAACTATGGTGATTGGAACTCCATGCAGTCTAACAACCTCGTGCACATACAACTCAGCCAATTGATCCATCGAGTATGTTATCTTTATTGGCAGAAAGTGAGCTGATTTGGTTAAACGATCAACTACTACCCAAATTGCATCGTGACCTTTTGTTGTTCTAGGTAATCCTATAACAAAATCCATAGTTATTTGTTCCCATTTCCATTCGGGAACTGGTAAGGGTTGTAATGTTTCAGCAGGCCTCTGATGTTCAGCTTTGACTTGCTGGCAGACCAGACATAACTCCACATACTCCGCCACACTTCTCTTCATACCTGGCCACCAATAATGTTGCTTGAGATCTCTATACATTTTCGTACTTCCAGGATGAACAGAAAGTCTGGAGGAATGTGCCTCAGATAGGATTTCCTTTCTAAGTTCAGTATCAGCCGGAACAAACCATCTACTTTGAAACTTGAGAATTCCTTCAACTGAGCAGTTGAAATCCGACTTATCAATAGAATCTATGCACAACTTATACTTATTACTTTCAGCGTCATTCGTTTGAACTTCCTTTATTTTCTCCAAAATAGTTGGCCTCAAAGATATGGCTGAAAGCGTGGCTGACACACTAGACACAGCTTCCAGGTTAAATCTTTGGAATTCTGTCTCTAAGGCTATCGGTATGTCTAGAGTCAGTGCAGAGACTAAAGGGGTTACTCTACTCAAAGCATCAGCCACTACATTCGCCTTGTCAGGGTGGTACTTAATCTCGAAATCATAGTCTTTGACAAACTCTAACCATCTACGTTGCCTCATATTCAGTTCTTTTTGCGTGAAAATGTATTTCAAACTTTTATGATCCGAAAATATCTCACAGGTTTGTCCATACAGGTAGTGCCTCCAAATCTTTAATGCAAAAACCACAGCAGCTAATTCTAAGTCATGTGTGGGGTAATTCTTTTCGTGTACTTTTAACTGCCTAGAAGCATAAGCTATAACCTTTCCATCTTGCATCAATACACCACCAAGTCCAACCTTGGAAGCATCACAATAAATACTGAATTTACCATTTTCGACAGGAAGAGTTAAAATTGGGGCATTGGTCAGTTTCTGCTTCAAGGTCTGAAAACTGGATTCACATTTATCGGTCCAATTATACTTCACATTTAGATACTTTAATTTCTTGGTTGTTTAAAATTGGATGGTTTGAAAGTTATTTACATAAGAGTGCTAATTTACCTTTGTTGCTTAATATTAATGAGCCAATTATTATGACTAATACAAGGTATGTATCTCTTGACCATCTACTTGATTGGTTATTTAAAATTAATTGGATGGAAAATTATTTTGATAGTGCATTACAGGTTCCTCATATTTTGCATAATGATTGGGATAACTATATAAATTTGGATCTTTCTTGCATTCATATTCTCTTGCGACATTCCTTTAGTTTCGTAAAGATTATTCTTTGCTTAAATGACATGAGGCTATTATTGGATAAATTTAGAATCATTGAGATAGAGAATTATGACGATAATGATGTTGTTTGGATTACGTGGGAGTTTATTTTTGACGAATCCATATTTGACTCACCCATGTTCCGCAAGTTTCACTTGCCAAGCTATGACTCTTATTTTATCTCTCGGAATGTTTTATCTAATCACTTAATCACTTGGTTACTTAGAATTGGATGGATAGATGATTATTTTATTCGTGTTATTACTCTGGTTGTTTGTGATCAAACTTTTTTTGTTCTTGCTAATATTAGATGCAATTTTAAATGTCATTTATCGAAGCATGACTATGAAATTATGAAAAGAACTAGGAAGAGAAATGTTGTTGATACCATTTTGTTATTAATGTGGATTGAATATTATTGGTGGTTAAAGGGCTTACAATTATTTGCAATGATGAATGTTTACTTTTTAACTTTTTTTAAATTCAAAATAGTTAGTCCTAATTTTGAAGAAAACCCACTTCGGGGCGGATCAACTATTAGATTTGAGGTCAAATCTTCAATCACCCGGAGAGGATGATGTGCCTACGATCCTGAAGCACAGACCAAGGTATGTATTTTGACTATTTTATTTACTAATTGGTTTGTGAATTTTGTAGGAAAAAGGTTGACTTAAAACTTGGAATTTTAAAGAGGGAATTTGTCTTCCCATTTACAAATTGTGTAACCAAGCTAGTATTTAATATTTAATTTACTTTGGCAAACAATGGCCTTTTATGTAATTTGGACAAACATTTAGTCCTTATATTTAGTCATGCATAATTAGGCATTTAAGGGTAGATTGTGTGGTTAGGATTAGTTGGTGGCCTAAGTGTTTGGTAAACCCATGAGCCATAAGAGCAACAAGCCCAAGATCAATTAAAGAGGAAATTAGAAAGCCCATGAGAAGATGGCCCATCAGCTTATCACATTGTAAGCTTCAGCCCAGCCCAGCCCATTTAATTACATGAAGCAGCCAACCCAATTAAAGTCAGTTGAATTGCAGCTTGCTCCTTCAAATCCACGACGAAGCCCAGCGTGCAGCTCAGCAACAGAGGCGATCTTCAGACGATATCCAGCGAGCGACCACGGGATTCAGAGATCAACGGCGAGCACTCTGCGAGCGCACGGATTGCTCACCTGGATTAGCTGACCAACCGAAGCCCTTCTCTGCTCCAAGCAAGCGGCGTCGTCAGCATTGCGCTCCACTCCGCGAACACCCAGCAGAAGCGCTCCCAACGGCTAGATTCTACTATGGATTTCCAAACCTAGCCACCTTAGGTATTTAAGCATCGCTTTTAGTATTTGTACGCACTTTTTTGATCAATACAAACCTATTTTCCCTCTCTGAAAATCCAGAAGGTTTTCTGGTTGCCGTCAAGGTAAGCCACGGCGGTTCTGCCGTGAGGAGTGTGCCTCCATTGATCACCAGCCTTACGGTGGCTGTGGTCTCTTATCTTCCCTCCCTCTCTGTTATCGGAGTTTAAAAGGCTGAGGATGAAACCGGGCCCAGCAGCTGTTGCCTTTCCACGGGAAGGCATGCACCGAGAAGCATAACATGAGATAGCTTCTCGGTCAGCCAAGGGTTTTACACATTCTATTTCACTTCCATTTTATTTTGTTCTGATTTCCTCCTCCATTTTCTGTCAAGTGGTATCAGAGCCGAACCTGGCTTTGTGTTGTTTTCATTTCTGTTATTTGTGTTATTCTGTCGTTTGTCATTATTTTCCTTTGTTCTCTGTTTTCAGGTCTGTGTTGTTTTCATTTTCTCTGTTTGTGTGTTCTTTCTCTGTGTCTTATTTAAAGTCTGTTGAGTCGTTGTTTTTGCTAACTAAAAATAATCTATGCTTCTTGAACTCAATTCTGCTTTTAACTTGCATGGAGGCAAATTTTATTAGCAAATTATTAATCTGTTTAATTGATGTCTGTCTGAGTTGTGAGTTTGTTTGGTTGTAAGTCTGTCATTGTCCCTGTTTTGCTAAAAACAAAGCATTCCACGTTTGCATGAGATTTTGATTTGCTTTCTTCACATAACAGAAAGAAATTCACATGCATAATCATCAAGGCATACGTTTAGTTTACAGGTTGTCTTTTGTTTGTCTTCATTAATTTTCATTTCTGTTATGGTGATGTCTGTCAGCATGTTTTATGTTGTGTTTTTAAGTTGTCCGTTTGCACGTCTACTTTTGTTTTTACAGAGCCAAAAAAAAAAAAATTGTTAACGTTGATCATCTATTGTGTTTGAATTAGAAGTTAGACTATTGAATGTTTGGTAGTCTGTTTTCATCATGATTTATTTTCTGCCTTTACTATAACTTGTTAACTTTCGTATGCATATCTAATTCTGTTTACAGAGACTAGCGTGTTTAGGATTGATAACTTGATTTTCTAATTTTACTTTCCAGAATTGAACTTCATGATGATTGTTTAGTGTTTTCTCATTTTTCATTTATGTTTTTACCCGTGAGTGTCATCATGTTGCCTTTTGTTTCCTTCTCTGTGTTGTCTCATTTTAGCATGTTGTCATTGTCATCCTGTTTACTTGTCTTAGCTAATGATACTTATCTTGCATAATAACTATATTATTTTTGCTAGTAAACCTGAGTATTTTCTTGAGAAATCTTTTGCTGAGTTCTATTAAACTTTCCAAAATCTTCACGTTTGCATGAATTACCTCCCCGCTAAATTAACCAGAAGTGTATCATTTGGTATTATACAGAATTCCCCCGTAAGCATTAATGTTTTCTGTTAGTTAACAAAGGTGTTTAAGTCAGAATTTTTCTCTGATATACTTCTACTTGAAGCATGTTTCTGTTGCCATTCTTTGTCTTAACCGATTCTGCTTCCATGAAAATTCTGATGTTGATCTATAGGTTAAACAAGATGTTTCCTTAATATATTTGTGCATCATCCTGACTGCTATCTTAGCCAATTTTATTTAGGATAAATATACTGCATCGTGATGGACAACATGATAAATATTGAGCAAAGTCAAGAACAACTTAATAGCTAACTGTTTTAGCGAGATTTGGAACTTGTGAAAGAATTTTGTTGCTACAAGTTGGTCTTCTAAAAATCAAAATTCTGTTTTCCTATCCTGCTGTTTTCACTGTGAAGTTTTAATGTGATTGTCTGTTATTCTCTGTGTTTTTCCTTAGGATTAATTCTGTTTGTGGTGGTATTTGTTTAGCTGAATTGAGTGCTTCAAATTACATCTTTCTTTCAGTTTTAAACTGTTGTCTAGTAGCTTTTATTGTGTATTGTGTAGCCGATAAAACTATTTTTATCTTGCTGATATTGACATTGTTGCTGCATAAAATTGAGCATATTGTTTATTTGCTGTTAAACGTATCATTTCAGCATATTTTTTTTTATTGTTACGTGAAGCTTAAGGGAACAAAATAATCACTCATTCATATCATTTTGTTGGCTGAAATCTGCTCTATAATCTGGTTTATTGCTGAAATCCGATTTTTATTGCATAGAATACTAATCTGTTTACTGTTGTTATGAGCTTTATTGGTTAAACATCTTACGGCAAAATATCATCACTTAACCTAGGCTTGAGTATAATAGACCAGCATCTTATAAAGTGATTATTACTTGCTATTTTTGTTTGCTGAAGTTGGTTGTTCTAGTGATAGCTAAGAAACTGTTCTAAACCGATTCTATTTTGCTGCTAAACTGTTGTTCTAGTCTGTTCTGTTATGTGAATCTGCTTTCTATTTTTCAAGCAATAAATCCAAATTGTTGTTAATCACTTAGGACATTTATAGGTTGTTTAAAGCCTAAGTCTTTGCTTTTATTTTACTGTTATTTACACTATATAAAAAAAAAATGGTTGGACAAAATCATTTCGATTGTGAACAAATTGATTCTGAGTTTGATAAACTTGTTGAAAATTATTTCCAAACCGAAAGATTATGGATTAAAAACTATGTACTTTTTCTTGAAGAAAACATTGAATGGTTAGTTAAATGGTTTCCTAATTTGCACCATGAGTATATGCATTTTTTTGAATTAGAAAATGCCATGAATGTTAGTTTTAAGGAACAAGATGTTAAAAGTGTATTGTTGGAAGATGTTTTTGATGAATCACCACTTCTAAATTTATTTTGTGAGAATTTATATGATTTGGGATGTATTGATGAATTAGTTTATTTGGAAGAAATAACTAATTGCAGCAAAGTTGTGGAAGAGTTTCCGTCCCAAAAGGACGAACTTCATTGCTTGGATGACATGTTTTCTACCATCCAAAATCGAGTAGCTCCTGAGGTTATCATGTGGTATAACCCATTGTATGATGACCCTAGGAAGGAAATTTTAGTAGAAGACTTTGTTGAGTTGCCCATAGCTAAAAAGGAACCCTTCCAACTTGTGGTTAAAGGTATGTCGGATCTCCAAACCCGACAAGGCACAACCATGGTAAGCACTATAAACCCAAGGTGTATACCTTTAGATACTTTAATTTCTTGGTTGTTTAAAATTGGATGGTTTGAAAGTTATTTACATAAGAGTGCTAATTTACCTTTGTTGCTTAATATTAATGAGCCAATTATTATGACTAATACAAGGTATGTATCTCTTGACCATCTACTTGATTGGTTATTTAAAATTAATTGGATGGAAAATTATTTTGATAGTGCATTACAGGTTCCTCATATTTTGCATAATGATTGGGATAACTATATAAATTTGGATCTTTCTTGCATTCATATTCTCTTGCGACATTCCTTTAGTTTCGTAAAGATTATTCTTTGCTTAAATGACATGAGGCTATTATTGGATAAATTTAGAATCATTGAGATAGAGAATTATGACGATAATGATGTTGTTTGGATTACGTGGGAGTTTATTTTTGACGAATCCATATTTGACTCACCCATGTTCCGCAAGTTTCACTTGCCAAGCTATGACTCTTATTTTATCTCTCGGAATGTTTTATCTAATCACTTAATCACTTGGTTACTTAGAATTGGATGGATAGATGATTATTTTATTCGTGTTATTACTCTGGTTGTTTGTGATCAAACTTTTTTGTTCTTGCTAATATTAGATGCAATTTTAAATGTCATTTATCGAAGCATGACTATGAAATTATGAAAAGAACTAGGAAGAGAAATGTTGTTGATACCATTTTGTTATTAATGTGGATTGAATATTATTGGTGGTTAAAGGGCTTACAATTATTTGCAATGATGAATGTTTACTTTTTAACTTTTTTTAAATTCAAAATAGTTAGTCCTAATTTTGAAGAAAACCCACTTCGGGGCGGATCAACTATTAGATTTGAGGTCAAATCTTCAATCACCCGGAGAGGATGATGTGCCTACGATCCTGAAGCACAGACCAAGGTATGTATTTTGACTATTTTATTTACTAATTGGTTTGTGAATTTTGTAGGAAAAAGGATGACTTAAAACTTGGAATTTTAAAGAGGGAATTTGTCTTCCCATTTACAAATTGTGTAACCAAGCTAGTATTTAATATTTAATTTACTTTGGCAAACAATGGCCTTTTATGTAATTTGGACAAACATTTAGTCCTTATATTTAGTCATGCATAATTAGGCATTTAAGGGTAGATTGTGTGGTTAGGATTAGTTGGTGGCCTAGGTGTTTGGTAAACCCATGAGCCATAAGAGCAACAAGTCCAAGATCAATTAAAGAGGAAATTAGAAAGCCCATGAGAAGATGGCCCATCAGCTTATCACATTGTAAGCTTCAGCCCAGCCCAGCCCATTTAATTACATGAAGCAGCCAACCCAATTAAAGTCAGTTGAATTGCAGCTTGCTCCTTCAAATCCACGACGAAGCCCAGCGTGCAGCTCAGCAACAGAGGCGATCTTCCGACGATATCCAGCGAGCGACCACGGGATTCAGAGATCAACGGCGAGCACTCTGCGAGCGCACGGATTGCTCACCTGGATTAGCTGACCAACCGAAGCCCTTCTCTGCTCCAAGCAAGCGGCGTCGTCAGCATTGCGCTCCACTCCGCGAACACCCAGCAGAAGCGCTCCCAACGGCTAGATTCTACTATGGATTTCCAAACCTAGCCACCTTAGGTATTTAAGCATCGCTTTTAGTGTTTGTACGCACTTTTTTGATCAATACAAACCTATTTTCCCTCTCTGAAAATCCAGAAGGTTTTCTGGTTGCCGTCAAGGTAAGCCACGGCGGTTCTGCCGTGAGGAGTGTGCCTCCATTGATCACCAGCCTTATGGTGGCTGTGGTCTCTTATCTTCCCTCCCTCTCTGTTATCGGAGTTTAAAAGGCTGAGGATGAAACCGGGCCCAGCAGCTGTTGCCTTTCCACGGGAAGGCATGCACCGAGAAGCATAACATGAGATAGCTTCTCGGTCAGCCAAGGGTTTTACACATTCTATTTCACTTCCATTTTATTTTGTTCTGATTTCCTCCTCCATTTTCTGTCAACTTCCCTTCAGCTTCTTCCACTTCCAGAGCAGTGGACACAACTTCACTGAACGTTAAACCTTTAATGCCACAAAATTTGACTCCTCGATAAATCTCCGGCTTCAGTCCATGCACAAATTTGAACACCTTATCCTCGTCCTTATGAGCAAAATGTCCAGCAAACCTGGATAAGGACTCAAATTGCCTACTGTACTCTGCCACTGACCCTGTCTGCTTCAAATTCAGAAACTCCAACTTCTTTGCGGTTTGGACTGTGCTGTTAAAATATTTCTCATAAAAGATGTCCTTAAACTGTGACCAAGTCATAGTCAGAATGTCGGTGGTGGTTTCAACTGTTTCCCACCAGAGTTGAGCTTCACCAGCCAAATGGAACGTGGCCAACGTGACTTTGTCCTCTTCTCCAATATTGGCACACCTAAACATACTCTCAATTTTTCTAAGCCAACCCTCAGCAATAACTGGATCAGTTGACTGACCATCAAACGTGGGTGGTCTTAGTCTCCGGAACCTATCTCCAGAATGTTCACTGCTAGAACCCGAGTTGGCACTTCCTTGTGTCTCCCGGCTCAATAGCACTCCTAATTGGTCAGACTGTTGACGTACTATATCAGTCTGCTGACGCATCAATTCTGTCAGCTGCCTAATCACACTAGAGTCCTCCTCCCGCCTGGGACTTGGTATCTCCCTTGGTAACCTTGGTCTTCCTGGTCGTCTAGACATTTGCTATATTCCTGCACAAGGTTAATTATACTCTTAAATACCTAATAGCTAAGGTTAAGGTAAACACTTACAGTTGTTGGAGTACCCCAATGCAACGATTGGCACTGATGAGTAATCTTTTGAACAATTTAACTGAATGTCTCTGATACCATACTGTAACGCCCCGAGTTATCTGAACCCGGTTTGTCACACAAGTCCGTACATGACTAAAAATTTCATCCATATTTTTTTAAAAAAAAACTTGCAGCACGGCAGGGAATTCATTTAACAAAATTAGAGCTAAACAAAATCAAAAAGTGTTGGATAATCGGGGCGAAAAGTTAGAAATAATCGACCAAGAGAAAAATAAGAGTTAATCACGAATTTCTTTAAAAGTGGCGAATGTCAAACGCATCTGCCGCTGAACCAAGTCAACAGAAGAGGCTGAATACAGAAAACAGAAGACATTATCCGGTCACAAAACGACAAAATATTCTCTACATCTACCGATGACATCAGCCGGTTGATTTTCTTCATCCGATCGACTTTATTCTACATCCACCGACGATAAACGACAAAAACTTATTCTACATCATCCGGTATTTAACAACGACATCCTCCGATAACTAAACGACAAAACGTAATACTCACTTTTCTGAAGACATCTTCCGATAGAATTAAGCCTACATCATCCGATGGCTTTTCTGAAGACATCTTCCGATAGAATTAAGCCTACATCATCCGATGGCTTTTCTGAAGACATCTTCCGATAGAATTAAGCCTACATCATCCGATGGCTTTTCTGAAGACATCTTCCGATAGAATTAAGCCTACATCATCCGATGGCTTTTCTGAAGACATCTTCCGATAGAATTAAGCCTACATCATCCGATGGCTTTTCTGAAGACATCTTCCGATAGAATTAAGCCTACATCATCCGATGGCTTTTCTGAAGACATCTTCCGATAGAATTAAGCCTACATCATCCGATGGCTTTTCTGAAGACATCTTCCGATAGAATTAAGCCTACATCATCCGATGGCTTTTCTGAAGACATCTTCCGATAGAATTAAGCCTACATCATCCGATGGCTTTTCTGAAGACATCTTCCGATAGAATTAAGCCTACATCATCCGATGGCTTTTCTGAAGCGATAGAATTAAACCTATATCATCCGATGGCTTTTCTGAAGACATCTTCCGATAGAATTAAGCCTACATCATCCGATGACTTTTCTGAAGACATCTTCCGATAGAATTAAGCCTACATCATCCGATGGCTTTTCTGAAGACATCTTCCGATGGACTTAAACCTGCATCATCCGATGACTTTTCTGAAGACATCTTCCGATAGACAACATAACTCAACATCTACCGATAGACATCATCTACCGGTAGAAAACAGAGTACATCTCAACTACTCCTCACTATACATACACAACACTAATTACAGAAAGAAAATTTACTTACTTTTCCAAGACCATTCAGAAACAACTCAAACCATTGCATTAATCAAATCCAATAAAAACAACATTTAAAACTCAACAGATTACCGTTATCATAAAATCTCAAAACATGTTCAAAGTATTGAAACCACTACTGTTGTGGGAACTTAACATTTCTAAATTTAAACACTGTCAACTAAACCTTCTCACCAACAGACATCAGTTAAACTGTCTCATCAAATACCAGGTCCGTGGCATGAGTGTGCTCCCCCAACCAGCCTATCCTTCAATGAACTCAGAAGGCTCACCTGTTGTAACTTCTCCACCTACATCACAAAACTCATCTATTAGCCTAATGCTAAGTAAGTAAAGCAGTAATGGAATGAAATGCTGGAACATAAATTCCTAAACATGCAATTTCTACTTTCTCATCTCAGTTGCATTCACATACGTTCATAAGCTGATCTGATCCCTCGGTTCCCTTGGGAAGTGGATCAATTTTCCCAAGGTCATACATCCTTTACTCGATTAAGGGGCGGATTAGTTCCCTTAATAGCTGAACTGATCCCTCTGTTCCCTTGGGAGTGGGATCAATTCTCCCAATGTCATACATCCTCTACTCAATTAAGGGGCGGATTAGTTCCCTTAATAGCTTGTCTGTCACATACAGTTCATACTTCACTATTCTTACATGGAAATTCATTTTCGTAATCTTTCAAAAACATGATGCATGACATACAAAATCATTCTCAATATGCATAACCCTACTGTTTTGTGATGTAGGCCCGAAGGCACATGCATACTTTACTTACCTGGTCTCTTGGAAAAACTTAGTGGCAAGCTACTTCGGGTATTACTCGAACCCTAAAAAAAATCATAGGCAGAGCATACATTAACTTTCTCTAAACTTCATTCTAACCCACTAGAAATCTAAGGGAAACTGGTTCGGAAACTTAAGTCGTTGTGCATTCCCGATTTCAACTTAAAACCGAAACTAACACTTGCTTACTGTATTCTCCAAAACCTCAATATTATCCCTCCCACCAACGATAGATACAATGTAGCTAGAAATAGAAGCAAAACTCACCAAGTTCGGAAGAAATCGCTGGAGGAAGTCGAAGGGGGGTCTCCTAACGCGCTCTGCTAAGCTGAGGAGCTGAGAATGGAGAGGAAATGGAATAAAACAGTTGCGGCTACTTCAATAATAGTTTCCTTAAATACGTTATCCACCTTTAAATTTCTAATTACTCTTATGTCCTTGCCTCGTCATCCACTAACCCTACATTTAATATTGCCATATAAATTGTGCCATTAGTTTAAAAGGAATAGAGGAACAGTTTAACAGAACCGGGTATTACAGTTTACGATTAGGGTTTTGATAAAAAACGCGATTTAGAGTTCGAAATCAATGGGTTTGCTTTAATTAAGAATATGTTGAACGTATTGGACGTTATGGGACGAAGTTAATTGATTTTAGGATGAAAGTTAGAATTTGAGAATTTTAGGGGAAAAGCTCGTAATTGGAATTTTGTGGTGCCGAGCGTAGATTGCTCAATGAAATGGTTCAATGAATCGAATTAGAGCTTTAGGGAGTTTCTATAGTTGAGATTTCGTTAATTTGGACGTTGTCGGTTAAAACGCATTTTAACGATAATTGTTGTAAATTGCTTAGGTGAACAACGCTCGTGGACGGAGCTTGAGCTGCAACGGACAAGAGGTAAGTTCTCGTGATCTTCTCTGGCCGATTGGCCTACACCGTACGTCGAAGTCGTCTCGAGGAGTTTTGGTGACGCCTTATTTAAATTGTTTGGGATGGGTAGTTAGGACTAGTTATTTTATAGATTATGTTGTTTGTTTATTGTCTTGATGGTATATATGTGGTTGTTTATATTTTGCATCATGATAAACGAAAAGGATAACGAAAAGGATAACGAGAAGGTAAACGAAAAGGTAAACGAAAAGGATAACGAAAAGGATAACGAAAAGGTAAATGAAAAGGGAAACGAAAAGGTAAACAAAAAGGTTAACGAAAAGGAAAACAAAAAGGATAACGAAAAGGAAAATGAAAAGGATAACGAAAAGGAAAACGAAAAGGTAAACGAAAAGGGAAATGAAAAGGTAAAACGATTGTAACGCCCCGAATTATCTGAACCCGGTTTGCTACTCATAACGCTGAACCGAATCATGACGTCTTGATGCTAAATTTAAAATTTCACTCGACAGCCAAAATTTGACTTTTTCTAAAATTTCAAAATATTTAAAACCTGCAGCGGAATTAATTCTAAACAACAATGTAGTAAACCAAAATTATAAATCATGGTTTGAAATGTTAAGAGATAATCGGCAGTTTGGAATTAAAGTTTAAAATTGTGGAATACTAGGAAAAATCGCAGAAGTCTAACGTATCTGCCGATGAGCAAGGCCAACGGAAGAAGCATAAAAAGAAAACAAAAGGCTTCTACCGATGACGTGTACAAACAACGCGATGCCATCTACCGATAACGCCGACGCGACACCATCTGCCGATGTAGTCAACATAACTTCATACACAACTTCATCTGCCGATGAAGTCAACATAACTTCATACACAACTTCATCTGCCGATGAAGTCAACATAACTTCATACACAACTTCATCTGCCGATGAAGTCAACATAACTTCATACACAACTTCATCTGCCGATGAAGTCAACATAACTTCATACACAACTTCATCTGCCGATGAAGTCAACATAACTTCATACACAACTTCATCTGCCGATGAAGTCAACATAACTTCATACACAACTTCATCTGCCGATGAAGTCAACATAACTTCATACACAACTTCATCTGCCGATGAAGTCAACATAACTTCATACACAACTTCATCTGCCGATGAAGTCAACATAACTTCATACACAACTTCATCTGCCGATGAAGTCAACATAACTTCATACACAACTTCATCTGCCGATGAAGTCAACATAACTTCATACACAACTTCATCTGCCGATGAAGTCAACATAACTTCATACACAACTTCATCTGCCGATGAAGTCAACATAACTTCATACACAACTTCATCTGCCGATGAAGTCAACATAACTTCATACACAACTTCATCTGCCGATGAAGTCAACATAACTTCATACACAACTTCATCTGCCGATGAAGTCAACATAACTTCATACACAACTTCATCTGCCGATGAAGTCAACATAACTTCATACACAACTTCATCTGCCGATGAAGTCAACATAACTTCATACACAACTTCATCTGCCGATGAAGTCAACATAACTTCATACACAACTTCATCTGCCGATGAAGTCAACATAACTTCATACACAACTTCATCTGCCGATGAAGTCAACATAACTTCATACACAACTTCATCTGCCGATGAAGTCAACATAACTTCATACACAACTTCATCTGCCGATGAAGTCAACATAACTTCATACACAACTTCATCTGCCGATGAAGTCAACATAACTTCATACACAACTTCATCTGCCGATGAAGTCAACATAACTTCATACACAACTTCATCTGCCGATGAAGTCAACATAACTTCATACACAACTTCATCTGCCGATGAAGTCAACATAACTTCATACACAACTTCATCTGCCGATGAAGTCAACATAACTTCATACACAACTTCATCTGCCGATGAAGTCAACATAACTTCATACACAACTTCATCTGCCGATGAAGTCAACATAACTTCATACACAACT
The DNA here is from genome assembly GCA_022432975.1 of Begonia masoniana. NCBI lineage: Eukaryota > Viridiplantae > Streptophyta > Magnoliopsida > Cucurbitales > Begoniaceae > Begonia > Begonia masoniana. The sequence goes on from CM039502.1 coordinate 30,077,270, forward strand.
TCATCTGCCGATGAAGTCAACATAACTTCATACACAACTTCATCTGCCGATGAAGTCAACATAACTTCATACACAACTTCATCTGCCGATGAAGTCAACATAACTTCATACACAACTTCATCTGCCGATGAAGTCAACATAACTTCATACACAACTTCATCTGCCGATGAAGTCAACATAACTTCATACACAACTTCATCTGCCGATGAAGTCAACATAACTTCATACACAACTTCATCTGCCGATGAAGTCAACATAACTTCATACACAACTTCATCTGCCGATGAAGTCAACATAACTTCATACACAACTTCATCTGCCGATGAAGTCAACATAACTTCATACACAACTTCATCTGCCGATGAAGTCAACATAACTTCATACACAACTTCATCTGCCGATGAAGTCAACATAACTTCATACACAACTTCATCTGCCGATGAAGTCAACATAACTTCATACACAACTTCATCTGCCGATGAAGTCAACATAACTTCATACACAACTTCATCTGCCGATGAAGTCAACATAACTTCATACACAACTTCATCTGCCGATGAAGTCAACATAACTTCATACACAACTTCATCTGCCGATGAAGTCAACATAACTTCATACACAACTTCATCGGCAGATGAAGTCAACATAACTTCATACACAACTTCATCTGCCGATGAAGTCAACATAACTTCATACACAACTTCATCTGCCGATGAAGTCAACATAACTTCATCTGCCGATGAAGTCAACATAACTTCATACACAACTTCATCTGCCGATAGACTTCCATCTTCCGATAGACAACTCAACCATGACTCAACATCTACCGATAGACATCATCTACCGATAGAGAACAAAACGACATCTCACCAACTCCTCGTTATAAAACACTACTCCAAATACAGAAAAGGATTTACTTACTCTACTGAAATCATTCAAAAACGACTTAACCATTGCATTACTCAAAATTCAGTAAAAACAATGTTTTCAAAAATCCAAAAGAATACCAATATCAGAAGATTCTTAAAATGTATTCCAAACTTTGAGACCACTACTGTCATAAAATTTTTGAAAAACATCTATACTGAACTAGTCACTCTCAACTCAACACCTGCAGCCATAAATTAAACCGCCTCAACAGATGACCAAACTGATGCCTGAAAATGCTCATACAACCAGCCTAGTCCTCATGTTGGTCGGTAAACATACCTTCAATAGCTTCTTCACCTACATCACAAAACTCATCTATTAGCCTAATGCTAAGCAAGTAAAGTAATGAATGAAATGAATTACTGAAACATAAATCTCCTAGACATGCTGTTTCTACTTTCTCCTCTCTGTTATATACATAATCGTGCTCTGTTGATCCCTCTGTACGATGGGAGAGTGGATCAGTCATCCCCCAAAGCATACATCCTCTGATCTCAATTAAGGGGCGGATTAGTTCCCTTAACAGTTAGCTGGTTTGATCCCCCTGTAGGATTGGGAGGTGGATCACTTTTCCCAAAACCTCAATCCTCTGTTCTCAGTTAAGGGGTGGATTAATCCCCCTTAACAGTTGTTCTGATCCTCCTGCTCACACTTACCATGAAAATACATTTTCGTAGTCTTTCAAAACATGATGCATGACAACTGGAATTAAACATACAAACATACATAAACCCTACTGTTTTGTGATGTAGGCCCGAAGGCACAAACAAACTCTACTTACCTGGCTCTCTGGAAGTCGCTCGGCTAAATGCTATTTTCGAAGCTCGCTCACCTAAAATCATAATAGTACATATATCAAACTTTTATTAAACTTCACAGAATCATTACAGGAGTTCAAGGAAACCAAATTTGAAACCCCACAACTCGGGTATTCTCATTAGTCACACAGCCCGAACCTACTCTAAATCACAGCATTCCTCGAAACTTCTCACATTGTACTCCCTCAGCTATCTAACTACTAAAATCGCAAGAAAACAGGGAGGGCTTACCTAGGTTGAAGGAGAATCGGGCAGGAGAATCGCCTAGAGATTTCTGCCGATCGAGCTGAAGACCGAAAGGGAAAGAAAATGAGTAGTGGTGGCGGCTACCCTAAACCTCTTGCCTTAAATACATTATCCACTTTCAAATTTGCCAATTACCCTTATGCCCTTACTTACTCATTCTTCAACCTAACCTACATTATACTAAAGTTTCATTCATCAATTATACCTAATAGATTTATCTGTTACTTTAAATTCTTAAATAAAGTCGGGTGTTACAATCTACCCTCCTTAAAAGAATTTTGTCCTCAAAATTCGGTACCTGAACAGTTCTGGATGTTGGTCCATTATGTCTTGTTGGCGCTCCCATGTTGCCTCCTCTGTGTTCTGATTGTGCCACAAGACTTTCACCAGCGGCACTTCTTTGTTGCGTAGTACCTTTACTACATAATCCAGAATCTTTACCGGCTTCTCCTCGTAGGTAAGTGTAGGTTGAATTTCAATGCTTTGCTGTTCAACAACTTGGGACGGATCCCGCACACACTTCTTCAACATAGAGACATGGAACACGTCATGTATCCCTCCCATAGAAGCTGGTAGCTGTAACTGATAGGCTGCCTTCCCAATCCTTTTCAGAATTGAGAAAGGACCAACAAATCTAGGATTCAGTTTGCCTCTCTTTCCAAATCTCACAACTCCTTTGAATGGTGATACTTTAAGAAAAACTTCATCGCCTACTTCGAACTCTAATTCTCTGCGTCTTCTGTCAGCATAGCTCTTCTGTCGGCTTTGAGCTGTTAAGATCCTCTGACGGATGAGGGCAACCTTCTCAATAGTCTGCTGCACGATGTCAGGACCAAGCAACTGTGCTTCACCAACTTCATCCCAATACAAAGGTGATCTGCATTTTCGTCCATACAATGCTTCATATGGTGCCATTCCTATTGTTGCTTGAAAACTGTTGTTATAAGAAAATTCCACCAAGGGCAAATACTTGCTCCAAGAACCTTGAAAATCCAAAACACATGCCCGGAGCATATCCTCTAATGTTTGAATGGTTCTTTCCGATTGTCCATCTGTTTGAGGGTGAAAGGCTGTACTGAAGTTTAGCTGTGTGCCCATGGCTTTATGTAAACTCTTCCAAAATTTGGATGTGAATCTAGAGTCTCGGTCCGAAACTATAGTAGCTGGAACTCCATGTAGTCGCACAACCTCATGCACATACAATTCGACTAGCTGATCCATAGAGTAAGTCATCTTGATGGGTAGGAAATGGGCTGATTTGGTTAATCGATCAACTATCACCCAAATTGCATCGTGTCCTTTTACAGTCCTGGGTAATCCTACAACAAAGTCCATGGTTATCTGCTCCCATTTCCATTCAGGAAGTGGCAATGGCTGCAACATTCCTGCAGGTCTCTGATGTTCAGCCTTAACCTGCTGGCAGATCAAACATAGTCCTACATGTTCAGCAACGCTCCGCTTCATTCCTGGCCACCAATAAGTCTGCTTAAGGTCTCTGTACATCTTGTACTACCAGGATGAACGGAAAATCTAGAAGAGTGAGCTTCAGAAAGGATTTCATCACGAAGCTCTTTATTGGCTGGCACAAAATATCTATTCCTGAACTTAAGTATTCCATCATCAGTATAATTGAAGTCCAAATTGTCAGTAGAATCCATGCTCGACTTGAACTTTTTACACTCCTCATCATGTCCTGGGTTTCTTTTATCTTTCTAGAATGGTAGGTTTCAAGGAGATGGCAGAAAGCATAGCTGCTACATTGGACACAGTTTCTAGGTTAAACTTATGAAATTCAATCTCTAAGGCCACCGGTATATCCAGAATCAAAGCTGAGGCTGACGGTATTACTCTACTTAATGCATCAGCCACCACATTGGCCTTACCAGGGTGGTATTTAATCTCAAAATCGTAGTCTTTAACAAACTCCAACCATCTACGTTGTCTCATGTTTAATTCCTTTGTGTGAAAATATACTTCAGACTCTTATGATCTGAAAATATTTCACAGGTCTGCCCAAACAAGTAATGTCTCCAAATTTTTAATGCAAAAACCACCGCAGCTAATTCTAAGTCATGCGTAGGATAATTCTTCTCATGCACCTTTAATTGCCTAGAAGCATAAGCTATGACCTTACCATCTTGCATCAAAACACAACCAAGTCCAACTTTGGAAGCATCGCAATAAATACTAAACTTACCATTTCGACAGGAAGGGTTAGTATTGGTGCATTAGTCAATTTCTGCTTTAAGGTTTGGAAACTGAACTCACACTCCTCAGTCCATGCATACTTTATGTTCTTCCTAGTTAAACGAGTGAGGGTGTTGCAACCTTTGAGAATCCTTCAATAAACTTCCTGTAATACCCTGCTAACCCGAGAAAACTCCTAATATCAGAAGCTTCTTTGGTTGAGGCCAGTCCTTGACTGCTTGAACCTTGGCTGGATCAACGGATATTCCGTCACCCGAGATCACATGACCCAAAAAGTGAATTCTGTCCAACCAAAATTCACACTTGGAAAACTTGGCGAAAAGCTGATGCCGTTTCAATGTTTCTAGTACTAAGGTTAAATGTCTTACATGGTCATCCTTATTTCGTGAATAAATCAAGATATCATCAATGAATACAATGACAAACTTGTCTAGAAACTCGTGAAACACTCTATTCATGAGATCCATGAAAGCTGCTGGTGCATTTGTCAAACCAAAGGACATAACCAAAAATTCGTAATGTCCATATCTCGTACGAAAGGCAGTCTTTGGTATATCCTCAGACTTAACCTTCAATTGGTAGTACCCCGATCTTAAGTCAATCTTGGAGAAAACTCGTGCACCTTGAAGTTGGTCAAACAAATCATCGATCCTAGGTAATGGGTACTTATTCTTGATGGTTAACTTATTTAATTCTCGGTAGTCAATGCACATGCGCATTGATCCATCCTTTTTCTTAACAAAGAGAACTGTGCACCCCACGGCGAATAACTCGGTCGTATGAACCCTTTTTCCATCAGTTCCTCTAACTGTTTCTTTAACTCCTTGAGTTCTGCTGGTGCTAATCGGTATGGATTCTTAGATACTGGCTCGGCACCAGGATAGACATCTACTACAAATTCAATCTCCCTATCAGGTGGTAAACCAGGCAGGTCATCAAGGAAAACTTCAGGGAAATCTTGAGCTATTGGAACCTTTTGGAGACTCGGTTCTTCTAACCAGTTTTGTGTCCAAAACACTGGCCAGAAAGCATGAATACTCACTGCATAAGGAAGATCTAGCACTAAAAGCGGCTAAAACAGACATCCTCTTATCTTTCTTCGAGGCTTGGAAAGTGTGTCTTAAACTACCAGGGGGTTGAAAACTAACTAAGCCGGTTCTACAATCTATTGTAGCATAGTGCTTAAACAACCAATCCATTCCTAAGATTACATCAAATCCCATGATCTCTAAAATAATGAGATCAGCAGGTAGGTTCTTACCTTCTACTGTCACTACACTATTAAGGCAGCATACGACTAGAGCGCATGCGTTCGCCAGAAGGTAAAGCAACATTAAACATATGCTCAGAAGGTGAAGGCTCAACGTCTAATTTATCAGCAATGCAGACGCTATGAAGGAATGTGTTGCACCTGAATCTATTAAAGTAAAAGCAGGCATAAAATTGACTAGTATGGTACCTGACACAACAGCAGGCTGATCTTCATCACCCGATTCTACCATGGAGAATACTCTTGGCTTAACATTCACCGGGCCATTCTTCAGAGCTGGACAATCCCAACTCATGTGGCCAACTTTATTACAATTATAACAGCGAAGGACTCTGGGCTTTGGGCAATCCTTAAGCAGATGCCCGGTCTCCTCACAGTTGAAAACATTTCCCCGCGCTAATTCTACACTCTCCCGGGTGAACCTTGACACTTTGGGCATTGGGGGAACTTCTTGGTATCTGGTGTCTTCTTCTCCTTTCCTTGACTGCCCTGGCCCTCACCAGGCCTCTTCGTTCCCCTGTGATGGTGTGGCTGGGTGAACTTTCGTGGAGCCGCACTAAACCCAGCACACTTCATTTCTGCCTCTTCCACTTCTAATGCCGTGGACACTACTTCACTGTAGGACAATCCTTTATACCCGAGAACTTGACTCCTCTATAAACCTCAGGTTTCAGCCCATGCACAAATTGGAACACTTTATCCTCATCTCTGCGTGCGAGGTGTCCGGCAACCTTGATAGGGATTCAAACTGTCTGCTGTAATCAGCTACGGTCCCCTGTCTGTTTCAAGTTCATGAACTCCAACTTCATCTGCCGATGAAGTCAACATAACTTCATACACAACTTCATCTGCGATGAAGTCAACATAACTTCATCTGCCGATGAAGTCAACATAACTTCATCTGCCGATGAAGTCAACATAACTTCATCTGCCGATGAAGTCAACATAACTTCATCTGCGATGAAGTCAACATAACTTCATCTGCCGATGAAGTCAACATAACTTCATACACAACTTCATCTGCGATGAAGTCAACATAACTTCATACACAACTTCATCTGCCGATGAAGTCAACATAACTTCATACACAACTTCATCTGCCGATGAAGTCAACATAACTTCATCTGCCGATGAAGTCAACATAACTTCATACACAACTTCATCTGCGATGAAGTCAACATAACTTCATCTGCCGATGAAGTCAACATAACTTCATACACAACTTCATCTGCCGATGAAGTCAACATAACTTCATACACAACTTCATCTGCCGATGAAGTCAACATAACTTCATCTGCCGATGAAGTCAACATAACTTCATACACAACTTCATCTGCCGATGAAGTCAACATAACTTCATACACAACTTCATCTGCCGATGAAGTCAACATAACTTCATACACAACTTCATCTGCCGATGAAGTCAACATAACTTCATACACAACTTCATCTGCCGATGAAGTCAACATAACTTCATACACAACTTCATCTGCCGATGAAGTCAACATAACTTCATCTGCGATGAAGTCAACATAACTTCATACACAACTTCATCTGCCGATGAAGTCAACATAACTTCATCTGCCGATGAAGTCAACATAACTTCATCTGCCGATGAAGTCAACATAACTTCATACACAACTTCATCTGCCGATGAAGTCAACATAACTTCATCTGCCGATGAAGTCAACATAACTTCATCTGCGATGAAGTCAACATAACTTCATCTGCCGATGAAGTCAACATAACTTCATCTGCGATGAAGTCAACATAACTTCATACACAACTTCATCTGCCGATGAAGTCAACATAACTTCATCTGCCGATGAAGTCAACATAACTTCATCTGCCGATGAAGTCAACATAACTTCATCTGCCGATGAAGTCAACATAACTTCATACACAACTTCATCTGCCGATGAAGTCAACATAACTTCATACACAACTTCATCTGCCGATGAAGTCAACATAACTTCATACACAACTTCATCTGCGATGAAGTCAACATAACTTCATCTGCCGATGAAGTCAACATAACTTCATACACAACTTCATCTGCCGATGAAGTCAACATAACTTCATACACAACTTCATCTGCCGATGAAGTCAACATAACTTCATACACAACTTCATCTGCCGATGAAGTCAACATAACTTCATACACAACTTCATCTGCCGATGAAGTCAACATAACTTCATACACAACTTCATCTGCCGATGAAGTCAACATAACTTCATACACAACTTCATCTGCCGATGAAGTCAACATAACTTCATCTGCCGATGAAGTCAACATAACTTCATACACAACTTCATCTGCCGATGAAGTCAACATAACTTCATCTGCGATGAAGTCAACATAACTTCATCTGCCGATGAAGTCAACATAACTTCATCTGCCGATGAAGTCAACATAACTTCATCTGCCGATGAAGTCAACATAACTTCATACACAACTTCATCTGCCGATGAAGTCAACATAACTTCATCTGCCGATGAAGTCAACATAACTTCATACACAACTTCATCTGCCGATGAAGTCAACATAACTTCATACACAACTTCATCTGCCGATGAAGTCAACATAACTTCATCTGCCGATGAAGTCAACATAACTTCATCTGCCGATGAAGTCAACATAACTTCATACACAACTTCATCTGCCGATGAAGTCAACATAACTTCATACACAACTTCATCTGCCGATGAAGTCAACATAACTTCATCTGCGATGAAGTCAACATAACTTCATCTGCCGATGAAGTCAACATAACTTCATCTGCCGATGAAGTCAACATAACTTCATACACAACTTCATCTGCCGATGAAGTCAACATAACTTCATACACAACTTCATCTGCCGATGAAGTCAACATAACTTCATACACAACTTCATCTGCCGATGAAGTCAACATAACTTCATACACAACTTCATCTGCCGATGAAGTCAACATAACTTCATCTGCCGATGAAGTCAACATAACTTCATCTGCCGATGAAGTCAACATAACTTCATACACAACTTCATCTGCCGATGAAGTCAACATAACTTCATACACAACTTCATCTGCCGATGAAGTCAACATAACTTCATCTGCCGATGAAGTCAACATAACTTCATACACAACTTCATCTGCCGATGAAGTCAACATAACTTCATCTGCCGATGAAGTCAACATAACTTCATACACAACTTCATCTGCCGATGAAGTCAACATAACTTCATACACAACTTCATCTGCCGATGAAGTCAACATAACTTCATACACAACTTCATCTGCCGATGAAGTCAACATAACTTCATACACAACTTCATCTGCCGATGAAGTCAACATAACTTCATACACAACTTCATCTGCCGATGAAGTCAACATAACTTCATACACAACTTCATCTGCCGATGAAGTCAACATAACTTCATACACAACTTCATCTGCCGATGAAGTCAACATAACTTCATACACAACTTCATCTGCCGATGAAGTCAACATAACTTCATCTGCCGATGAAGTCAACATAACTTCATCTGCCGATGAAGTCAACATAACTTCATACACAACTTCATCTGCCGATGAAGTCAACATAACTTCATACACAACTTCATCTGCCGATGAAGTCAACATAACTTCATCTGCCGATGAAGTCAACATAACTTCATACACAACTTCATCTGCCGATGAAGTCAACATAACTTCATCTGCCGATGAAGTCAACATAACTTCATACACAACTTCATCTGCCGATGAAGTCAACATAACTTCATACACAACTTCATCTGCCGATGAAGTCAACATAACTTCATACACAACTTCATCTGCCGATGAAGTCAACATAACTTCATACACAACTTCATCTGCCAACACCTTCATCTGCCGATAGACTTCCATCTTCCGATAGGACAACTCAACCATGACTCAACATCTACCGATAGACATCATCTACCGATAGGAACAAAACGACATCTCACCAACCTCCTCGTTATAAAACACTACTCCAAATACAGAAAGGATTTACTTACTCTACTGAAATCATTCAAAAACGAACTTAACCATTGCATTACTCAAAATTCAGTAAAAACAATGTTTTCAAAAATCCAAAAGAATACCAATATCAGAAGATTCTTAAAATGTATTCCAAACTTGAGACCACTACTGTCATAAAATTTTTGAAAAACATCTATACTGAACTAGTCACTCTCAACTCAACACCTGCAGCCATAAATTAAACCGCCTCAACAGATGACCAAACTGATGCCTGAAAATGCTCATACAACCAAGCCTAGTCCTCATGTTGGTCGGTAAACATACCTTCATAGCTTCTTCACCTACATCACAAAACTCATCTATTAGCCTAATGCTAAGCAAGTAAAGTAATGAATGAAATGAATTACTGAAACATAAATCTCCTAGACATGCTGTTTCTACTTTCTCCTCTCTGTTATATACATAATCGTGCTCTGTTGATCCCTCTGTACGATGGGAGAGTGGATCAGTCATCCCCCAAAGCATACATCCTCTGATCTCAATTAAGGGGCGGATTAGTTCCCTTAACAGTTAGCTGGTTTGATCCCCCTGTAGGATTGGGAGGTGGATCACTTTTCCCAAAACCTCAATCCTCTGTTCTCAGTTAAGGGGTGGATTAATCCCCCTTAACAGTTGTTCTGATCCTCCTGCTCACACTTACCATGAAAATACATTTTCGTAGTCTTTCAAAACATGATGCATGACAACTGGAATTAAACATACAAACATACATAAACCCTACTGTTTTGTGATGTAGGCCCGAAGGCACAAACAAACTCTACTTACCTGGCTCTCTGGAAGTCGCTCGGCTAAATGCTATTTTCGAAGCTCGCTCACCTAAAATCATAATAGTACATATATCAAACTTTTATTAAACTTCACAGAATCATTACAGGAGTTCAAGGAAACCAAATTTGAAACCCCACAACTCGGGTATTCTCATTAGTCACACAGCCCGAACCTACTCTAAATCACAGCATTCCTCGAAACTTCTCACATTGTACTCCCTCAGCTATCTAACTACTAAAATCGCAAGAAAACAGGGAGGGCTTACCTAGGTTGAAGGAGAATCGGGCAGGAGAATCGCCTAGAGATTTCTGCCGATCGAGCTGAAGACCGAAAGGGAAAGAAAATGAGTAGTGGTGGCGGCTACCCTAAACCTCTTGCCTTAAATACATTATCCACTTTCAAATTTGCCAATTACCCTTATGCCCTTACTTACTCATTCTTCAACCTAACCTACATTATACTAAAGTTTCATTCATCAATTATACCTAATAGATTTATCTGTTACTTTAAATTCTTAAATAAAGTCGGGTGTTACAATCTACCCTCCTTAAAAGAATTTTGTCCTCAAAATTCGGTACCTGAACAGTTCTGGATGTTGGTCCATTATGTCTTGTTGGCGCTCCCATGTTGCCTCCTCTGTGTTCTGATTGTGCCACAAGACTTTCACCAGCGGCACTTCTTGTTGCGTAGTACCTTACTACATAATCCAGAATCTTTACCGGCTTCTCCTCGTAGGTAAGTGTAGGTTGAATTTCAATGCTTTGCTGTTCAACAACTTGGGACGGATCCCGCACACACTTCTTCAACATAGAGACATGGAACACGTCATGTATCCCTCCCATAGAAGCTGGTAGCTGTAACTGATAGGCTGCCTTCCCAATCCTTTTCAGAATTGAGAAGGACCAACAAATCTAGGATTCAGTTTGCCTCTCTTTCCAAATCTCACAACTCCTTTGAATGGTGATACTTTAAGAAAAACTTCATCGCCTACTTCGAACTCTAATTCTCTGCGTCTTCTGTCAGCATAGCTCTTCTGTCGGCTTTGAGCTGTTAAGATCCTCTGACGGATGAGGGCAACCTTCTCAATAGTCTGCTGCACGATGTCAGGACCAAGCAACTGTGCTTCACCAACTTCATCCCAATACAAAGGTGATCTGCATTTTCGTCCATACAATGCTTCATATGGTGCCATTCCTATTGTTGCTTGAAAACTGTTGTTATAAGAAAATTCCACCAAGGGCAAATACTTGCTCCAAGAACCTTGAAAATCCAAAACACATGCCCGGAGCATATCCTCTAATGTTTGAATGGTTCTTTCCGATTGTCCATCTGTTTGAGGGTGAAAGGCTGTACTGAAGTTTAGCTGTGTGCCCATGGCTTTATGTAAACTCTTCCAAAATTTGGATGTGAATCTAGAGTCTCGGTCCGAAACTATAGTAGCTGGAACTCCATGTAGTCGCACAACCTCATGCACATACAATTCGACTAGCTGATCCATAGAGTAAGTCATCTTGATGGGTAGGAAATGGGCTGATTTGGTTAATCGATCAACTATCACCCAAATTGCATCGTGTCCTTTTACAGTCCTGGGTAATCCTACAACAAAGTCCATGGTTATCTGCTCCCATTTCCATTCAGGAAGTGGCAATGGCTGCAACATTCCTGCAGGTCTCTGATGTTCAGCCTTAACCTGCTGGCAGATCAAACATAGTCCTACATGTTCAGCAACGCTCCGCTTCATTCCTGGCCACCAATAAGTCTGCTTAAGGTCTCTGTACATCTTTGTACTACCAGGATGAACGGAAAATCTAGAAGAGTGAGCTTCAGAAAGGATTTCATCACGAAGCTCTTTATTGGCTGGCACAAAATATCTATTCCTGAACTTAAGTATTCCATCATCAGTATAATTGAAGTCCAAATTGTCAGTAGAATCCATGCTCGACTTGAACTTTTTACACTCCTCATCAATGTCCTGGGTTTCTTTTATCTTTTCTAGAATGGTAGGTTTCAAGGAGATGGCAGAAAGCATAGCTGCTACATTGGACACAGTTTCTAGGTTAAACTTATGAAATTCAGTCTCTAAGGCCACCGGTATATCCAGAATCAAAGCTGAGGCTGACGGTATTACTCTACTTAATGCATCAGCCACCACATTGGCCTTACCAGGGTGGTATTTAATCTCAAAATCGTAGTCTTTAACAAACTCCAACCATCTACGTTGTCTCATGTTTAATTCCTTTTGTGTGAAAATATACTTCAGACTCTTATGATCTGAAAATATTTCACAGGTCTGCCCAAACAAGTAATGTCTCCAAATTTTTAATGCAAAAACCACCGCAGCTAATTCTAAGTCATGCGTAGGATAATTCTTCTCATGCACCTTTAATTGCCTAGAAGCATAAGCTATGACCTTACCATCTTGCATCAAAACACAACCAAGTCCAACTTTGGAAGCATCGCAATAAATACTAAACTTACCATTTTCGACAGGAAGGGTTAGTATTGGTGCATTAGTCAATTTCTGCTTTAAGGTTTGGAAACTGAACTCACACTCCTCAGTCCATGCATACTTTATGTTCTTCCTAGTTAAACGAGTGAGGGGTGTTGCAACCTTTGAGAATCCTTCAATAAACTTCCTGTAATACCCTGCTAACCCGAGAAAACTCCTAATATCAGAAGCATTCTTTGGTTGAGGCCAGTCCTTGACTGCTTGAACCTTGGCTGGATCAACGGATATTCCGTCACCCGAGATCACATGACCCAAAAAGTGAATTCTGTCCAACCAAAATTCACACTTGGAAAACTTGGCGAAAAGCTGATGCCGTTTCAATGTTTCTAGTACTAAGGTTAAATGTCTTACATGGTCATCCTTATTCGTGAATAAATCAAGATATCATCAATGAATACAATGACAAACTTGTCTAGAAACTCGTGAAACACTCTATTCATGAGATCCATGAAAGCTGCTGGTGCATTTGTCAAACCAAAGGACATAACCAAAAATTCGTAATGTCCATATCTCGTACGAAAGGCAGTCTTTGGTATATCCTCAGACTTAACCTTCAATTGGTAGTACCCCGATCTTAAGTCAATCTTGGAGAAAACTCGTGCACCTTGAAGTTGGTCAAACAAATCATCGATCCTAGGTAATGGGTACTTATTCTTGATGGTTAACTTATTTAATTCTCGGTAGTCAATGCACATGCGCATTGATCCATCCTTTTTCTTAACAAAGAGAACTGGTGCACCCCACGGCGAATAACTCGGTCGTATGAACCCTTTTTCCATCAGTTCCTCTAACTGTTTCTTTAACTCCTTGAGTTCTGCTGGTGCTAATCGGTATGGATTCTTAGATACTGGCTCGGCACCAGGATAGACATCTACTACAAATTCAATCTCCCTATCAGGTGGTAAACCAGGCAGGTCATCAAGGAAAACTTCAGGGAAATCTTGAGCTATTGGAACCTTTTGGAGACTCGGTTCTTCCTACCAGTTTTGTGTCCAAAACACTGGCCAGAAAGCATGAATACTCACTGCATAAGGAAGATCTAGCACTAAAAGCGGCTAAAACAGACATCCTCTTATCTTTCTTCGAGGCTTGGAAAGTGTGTCTTAAACTACCAGGGGGTTGAAAACTAACTAAGCCGGTTCTACAATCTATTGTAGCATAGTGCTTAAACAACCAATCCATTCCTAAGATTACATCAAATCCCATGATCTCTAAAATAATGAGATCAGCAGGTAGGTTCTTACCTTCTACTGTCACTACACTATTAAGCAGCATACGACTAGAGCGCATGCGTTCGCCAGAAGGTAAAGCAACATTAAACATATGCTCAGAAAGGTGAAGGCTCAACGTCTAATTTATCAGCAAATGCAGACGCTATGAAGGAATGTGTTGCACCTGAATCTATTAAAGTAAAAGCAGGCATAAAATTGACTAGTATGGTACCTGACACAACAGCAGGCTGATCTTCATCACCCGATTCTACCATGGAGAATACTCTTGGCTTAACATTCACCGGGCCATTCTTCAGAGCTGGACAATCCCTACTCATGTGGCCAACTTTATTACAATTATAACAGCGAAGGACTCTGGGCTTTGGGCAATCCTTAAGCAGATGCCCGGTCTCCTCACAGTTGAAACATTTCCCCGCGCTAATTCTACACTCTCCCGGGTGAAACCTTGAACACTTTGGGCATTGGGGAACTTCTTGGTATCTGGTGTCTTCTTCTCCTTTCCTTGACTGCCCTGGCCCTCACCAGGCCTCTTCGTTCCCCTGTGATGGTGTGGCTGGGTGAACTTTCGTGGAGCCGCACTAAACCCAGCACACTTCATTTCTGCCTCTTCCACTTCTAATGCCGTGGACACTACTTCACTGTAGGACAATCCTTTATACCCGAGAACTTGACTCCTCTATAAATCTCAGGTTTCAGCCCATGCACAAATTGGAACACTTTATCCTCATCTCTGCGTGCGAGGTGTCCGGCAAACCTTGATAGGGATTCAAACTGTCTGCTGTAATCAGCTACGGTCCCTGTCTGTTTCAAGTTCATGAACTCCAACTTCTTTGTGGTCTGTACAGTACTGTTAAAATACTTCTCATAGAAAATCTCCTTAAATTGCGTCCAAGTCATCGTAAGAACATCATGGGTGGTCTCCATCGTTTCCCACCAAAGTTGAGCATCACCGGCAAAGTGGAAGGTTGCCAAAATGACCTTTTCTCCTTCTCCCACATTTGCACACCTAAACATGCTTTCTATCTTTTTCAACCATTCCTCGGCCACAATTGGATTAGCTGACTTCCATCAAAAGTGGGTGGTCGCAACCTCCTAACCTCTCTCCTGCCTGTTCATTGCTGGAACCCGAGTTGGCACTCCCCTGTACCTCTCGGTTCAGTAGCAGTCCCAACTAATCGGACTGCTGGCGCATCATATCAGATTGCTGGCGTACCAAGTCTGTCAGCTGCCTAATCACACCAGAATTCTCAGTACTCTCCGGGTTTGGTGTCCCCCTCTGTACTCTCGGTCTACTTGGTCGTCTAGACATTTTACTATATTCCTGTAAAAGGTTAACTATTCTCATAAATACCTAATAATTAAAACTAACTCAAACACTTACAGTTGTTGGAGTACTTCCATGCAACGATCGGCACTGTTGAGTAATTCTTTGAACGGTTTAACCAAATGGCTCTGATACCAACTTAAAAAAAAAAAAAAAAAAAAAAAAAAAAAAAAAAAAAAAAAAAAAAAAAAAAAAAAAAAAAAAAAAAAAAAAAAAAAAAAAAAAAAAAAAAAAAAAAAAAAAAAAAAAAAAAAAAAAAAAAAAAAAAAAAAAAAAAAAAAAAAAAAAAAAAAAAAAAAAAAAAAAAAAAAAAAAAAAAAAAAAAAAAAAAAAAAAAAAAAAAAAAAAAAAAAAAAAAAAAAAAAAAAAAAAAAAAAAAAAAAAAAAAAAAAAAAAAAAAAAAAAAAAAAAAAAAAAAAAAAAAAAAAAAAAAAAAAAAAAAAAAAAAAAAAAAAAAAAAAAAAAAAAAAAAAAAAAAAAAAAAAAAAAAAAAAAAAAAAAAAAAAAAAAAAAAAAAAAAAAAAAAAAAAAAAAAAAAAAAAAAAAAAAAAAAAAAAAAAAAAAAAAAAAAAAAAAAAAAAAAAAAAAAAAAAAAAAAAAAAAAAAAAAAAAAAAAAAAAAAAAAAAAAAAAAAAAAAAAAAAAAAAAAAAAAAAAAAAAAAAAAAAAAAAAAAAAAAAAAAAAAAAAAAAAAAAAAAAAAAAAAAAAAAAAAAAAAAAAAAAAAAAAAAAAAAAAAAAAAAAAAAAAAAAAAAAAAAAAAAAAAAAAAAAAAAAAAAAAAAAAAAAAAAAAAAAAAAAAAAAAAAAAAAAAAAAAAAAAAAAAAAAAAAAAAAAAAAAAAAAAAAAAAAAAAAAAAAAAAAAAAAAAAAAAAAAAAAAAAAAAAAAAAAAAAAAAAAAAAAAAAAAAAAAAAAAAAAAAAAAAAAAAAAAAAAAAAAAAAAAAAAAAAAAAAAAAAAAAAAAAAAAAAAAAAAAAAAAAAAAAAAAAAAAAAAAAAAAAAAAAAAAAAAAAAAAAAAAAAAAAAAAAAAAAAAAAAAAAAAAAAAAAAAAAAAAAAAAAAAAAAAAAAAAAAAAAAAAAAAAAAAAAAAAAAAAAAAAAAAAAAAAAAAAAAAAAAAAAAAAAAAAAAAAAAAAAAAAAAAAAAAAAAAAAAAAAAAAAAAAAAAAAAAAAAAAAAAAAAAAAAAAAAAAAAAAAAAAAAAAAAAAAAAAAAAAAAAAAAAAAAAAAAAAAAAAAAAAAAAAAAAAAAAAAAAAAAAAAAAAAAAAAAAAAAAAAAAAAAAAAAAAAAAAAAAAAAAAAAAAAAAAAAAAAAAAAAAAAAAAAAAAAAAAAAAAAAAAAAAAAAAAAAAAAAAAAAAAAAAAAAAAAAAAAAAAAAAAAAAAAAAAAAAAAAAAAAAAAAAAAAAAAAAAAAAAAAAAAAAAAAAAAAAAAAAAAAAAAAAAAAAAAAAAAAAAAAAAAAAAAAAAAAAAAAAAAAAAAAAAAAACATGACATCTCACCAACTCCTCGTTATAAAACATACTCCAAATACAGAAAGGCTTTACTACTCTACTGAAATCATTCAAAATGACTTAACCATTGCATTACTCAAAATTCAGTAAAAACAATGTTTCAAAATCCAAAAGAATACCAATCTCCGAAGATTTTAAAATGTATTCCAAACTTGAGACACTACTGTCATAAAATTTTTGAAAAACACATCTATAATGAACTAGTCCCTCTCAACTCAACACTGCAGCCATGAATTAAACCGCCTCAACAGATGACCAAACCGATGCCTGAAAATGCTCCTCCAACCAGCCTAGTCCTCATGTTGGTCGGTAAACATACCTTCAGTAGCTTCTTCACCTACATCACAAAACTCATCTGTTCTCAGTTAAGGGGCGGATTAGTTCCCTTAACAGTTAGCTGGTCTGATCCCCCTGTAGGATTGGGAGGTGGATCACTTTTCCCAAAACCTCAATCCTCTGTTCTCAGTTAAGGGGCGGATTAGTTCCCTTAACAGTTAGCTGGTCTGATCCCCCTGTAGGATTGGGAGGTGGATCACTTTTCCCAAAACCTCAATCCTCTGTTCTCAGTTAAGGGGCGGATTAGTTCCCTTAACAGTTAGCTGGTCTGATCCCCCTGTAGGATTGGGAGGTGGATCACTTTTCCCAAAACCTCAATCCTCTGTTCTCAGTTAAGGGGCGGATTAGTTCCCTTAACAGTTAGCTGGTCTGATCCCCCTGTAGGATTGGGAGGTGGATCACTTTTCCCAAAACCTCAATCCTCTGTTCTCAGTTAAGGGGCGGATTAGTTCCCTTAACAGTTAGCTGGTCTGATCCCCCTGTAGGATTGGGAGGTGGATCACTTTTCCCAAAACCTCAATCCTCTGTTCTCAGTTAAGGGGCGGATTAGTTCCCTTAACAGTTAGCTGGTCTGATCCCCCTGTAGGATTGGGAGGTGGATCACTTTTCCCAAAACCTCAATCCTCTGTTCTCAGTTAAGGGGCGGATTAGTTCCCTTAACAGTTAGCTGGTCTGATCCCCCTGTAGGATTGGGAGGTGGATCACTTTTCCCAAAACCTCAATCCTCTGTTCTCAGTTAAGGGGCGGATTAGTTCCCTTAACAGTTAGCTGGTCTGATCCCCCTGTAGGATTGGGAGGTGGATCACTTTTCCCAAAACCTCAATCCTCTGTTCTCAGTTAAGGGGCGGATTAGTTCCCTTAACAGTTAGCTGGTCTGATCCCCCTGTCTTAACAGTTAGCTGGTTTGATCCCCCTGTAGGATTGGAGGTGGATCACTTTTCCCAAAACCTCAATCCTCTGTTCTCAGTTAAGGGGCGGATTAACCCCCTTAACAGTTGTGTCTGATCATCCTGCTCACACTTACCATGAAAATACATTTTCGTAGTCTTTTCAAAACATGATGCATGACAACTGGAATTAACATACAAACATACATAAACCCTACTGTTTTGTGATGTAGGCCCGAAGGCACAAACAACTCTACTTACCTGGCTCTCTGGAAGTCGCTCGGCTAAATGCTATTTTCGAAGCTCGCTCACCTAAAATCATAATAGTACATATATCAAACTTTATTAAACTTCACAGAATCATTACAGGAGTTCAAGGAAACCAAATTTGAAACCCCACAACTCGGGTATTCTCATTAGTCACACAGCCCGAACCTACTCTAAATCACAGCATTCCTCGAAACTTCTCACATTGTACTCCCTCAGCTATCTAACTACTAAAATCGCAAGAAAACAGGGAGGGCTTACTAGGTTGAAGGAGAATCGGGCAGGAGAATCGCCTAGAGATTTCTGCCGATCGAGCTGAAGACCGAAGGGAAAGAAAATGAGTAGTGGTGGCGGCTACCCTAAACCTCTTGCCTTAAATACATTATCCACTTTCAAATTTGCCAATTACCCTTATGTCCTTACTTACTCATTCTTCAACCTAACCTACATTATACTAAAGTTTCATTCATCAATTATACCTAATAGATTTATCTGTTACTTTAAATTCTTAAATAAAGTCGGGTGTTACAACGATTGAATGGTTTATGAACAGCATATATATATATATATATATATATATATATATATATATATATATATATATATATATATATATATATATATATATATATATATATATATATATATATATATATATATATATATATATATATATATATATATATATATATATATATATATATATATATATATATATATATATATATATATATATATATATATATATATATATATATATATATATATATATATATATATATATATATATATATATATATATATATATATATATATATATATATATATATATATATATATATATATATATATATATATATATATATATATATATATATATATATATATATATATATATATATATATATATATATATATATATATATATATATATATATATATATATATATATATATATATATATATATATATATATATATATATATATATATATATATATATATATATATATATATATATATATATATATATATATATATATATATATATATATATATATATATATATATATATATATATATATATATATATATATATATATATATATATATATATATATATATATATATATATATATATATATATATATATATATATATATATATATATATATATATATATATATATATATATATATATATATATATATATATATATATATATATATATATATATATATATATATATATATATATATATATATATATATATATATATATATATATATATATATATATATATATATATATATATATATATATATATATATATATATATATATATATATATATATATATATATATATATATATATATATATATATATATATATATATATATATATATATATATATATATATATATATATATATATATATATATATATATATATATATATATATATATATATATATATATATATATATATATATATATATATATATATATATATATATATATATATATATATATATATATATATATATATATATATATATATATATATATATATATATATATATATATATATATATATATATATATATATATATATATATATATATATATATATATATATATATATATATATATATATATATATATATATATATATATATATATATATATATATATATATATATATATATATATATATATATATATATATATATATATATATATATATATATATATATATATATATATATATATATATATATATATATATATATATATATATATATATATATATATATATATATATATATATATATATATATATATATATATATATATATATATATATATATATATATATATATATATATATATATATATATATATATATATATATATATATATATATATATATATATATATATATATATATATATATATATATATATATATATATATATATATATATATATATATATATATATATATATATATATATATATATATATATATATATATATATATATATATATATATATATATATATATATATATATATATATATATATATATATATATATATATATATATATATATATATATATATATATATATATATATATATATATATATATATATATATATATATATATATATATATATATATATATATATATATATATATATATATATATATATATATATATATATATATATATATATATATATATATATATATATATATATATATATATATATATATATATATATATATATATATATATATATATATATATATATATATATATATATATATATATATATATATATATATATATATATATATATATATATATATATATATATATATATATATATATATATATATATATATATATATATATATATATATATATATATATATATATATATATATGGTGTAGGTGATTAAGAGGAAACAGGTGAGGATGAGAGAGATCCCTCGCCTGAGGAGTGACGCAGTTGACGGAGGATGCTTGCGGCAGGTGTGTTGGCGCAGTCGATGCGTACCGACCCATGGGGAAGTATGATAGATTTGGGGTTATTGAGATGTTTTGGACTGATAGTTGTATAGAACACATTTAGGATGCATTGGTTCCTGGTTAGGGGTTAGATAATACGTTTGATGTTTCAAATGTTTTAGTTTAAACTGTTAATTAAACGTTATGAGAATGTTTTGATGATTTTAGGATGGTTACAGATATGCTCTGTTTTTAGAGCTATCCACGCAGTTGGATTTCGCAAAGTCCGCTGCAAGTTGATTGAGTTTGAGACACATTTTAGTTGAATTTAAGTTATAAGTGCATTGTGTTTATGGATGAGTAAATGTGTCAAATTACAGGGTGAGGTTGCTCTCTGGAATCGAATTCCAGAGAGTTTTCATTAAGTGTTTTGCTCTCTGGAATTCCAGAGAGCAATTGTAGAAAAATGAATTGATGAAGGCGATTGAAGGAGGCAAGGGATCGCATGGGAGATCGCTGCTTGCAGCGATCAATCGCTGCAGCAATGCAGCGACTGTTCGCTGCCCCTTTTGTCACGGGCTGGACAGTTTTGCCCTCCCCTTTATCTGTTCTGGTTTTTGTAATTATTTTATAGTTTTTAATTATTTTATTAAATAGTTTTATGTTTGTTTTAAGAGGTTTAAAAGTTAGATTTCAATTTCGATTTCGATTCTGGTTTCGATTTCGGTTTAGGTTTCGCTTAGAGTTTATTTAAAGTATTTATAAGGATAAAATATATATATATATATAGTACGGAAATTGGGTACAGTGTTAGGGTCGTGACACTATAAACCCAAGGTGTGTACCTTTAGATACTTTAATTTCTTGGTTGTTTAAAATTGGATGGTTTGAAAGTTATTTGGATAAGAGTGCTAATTTATCTTGGTTAAATATTAATGAGCATATTAATCTTCTTGACTTGTTTAAAAATAGAGCTTCTATTATGTCATCTCTTGATTTTTCAAATTGTCTTAGTAAGAAAAATTATGACTTATTGAACTTTATGAGAATGAATCTTCCGTGCATCAACAATATGTGGTATCATTTTAAAAGGTTCATAAAATTTGTTTTACCTTTTTGTGGTATGGGACTTATAATTGAAGTTAAACTTTTTGAGAAGAATAGTGAATTTAAAGTCTTGATTGTAGCTTATTTGTACATTTTGGTAAGGAAGAATTTATTATGTTGGTTTGGCATTGATAATGAATATTTTACTTTTCGACTTATTGGTGATAACTTGTTAACCGAACTTGACTCATATGTTGTAGAAAATGAGTATTTTTCTGTTTTGAGTACTAAAATTAAAGAAAATTTTTGGAGAACCTCATGGTTTCCCGAACCTCTAACGGAAGGTGCCAGCCAAGGAGCTACAGGTGAACCAATTATTATGATTAATACAAGGTATGTATCTCTTGACCATCTACTTGATTGGTTATTTAAAATTAATTGGAAGGAAAATTATTTTGATAGTGCATTAAAAGTTCCTCATATTTTGCATAATGGTCGGGATAACTATATAAATTTGGATCTTTCTTGCATTCATTCTCCCTGGCGACATTCCTCTAGTTTCGTAAAAATTATTCTCTGCTTAAATGACATGAGGCTATTGGATAAATTTAGAATCATTGAGATAGAGAATTACGACGATAATAATGTTGTTTGGAATATTTGGGTGTTTATTTTTGACGAATCCATACTTGACTCACCCATGTTCCGTAAGTTTTACTTGCCAAACTATGACTCTTATTTTATGTCTCGGAATGTTTTATCTAATCATTTAATCACTTGGTTACTTAGGATCGGATGGTTAGATGATTATTTTATTCGTGTTATTACTTTGGATGTTTGTGATCAAACTCTTCTAGTTCTTGCTAATATTAGATGCAATTTTAAATGTCATTTACTTGAGCATGATTATGAAATTATGAAAAGAACTAGGAAGAGAAATGTTGTTGATACCAGTTTTGATGACATAATGAATCCTAACTCACTTGCTTGTTGGAAAATTTGCAACTTTTCTTTTGAGTTTAGGATAAAATCTGAATCATGTGCTAAACTTGGCTTAATTTTCATTGCTTTAGATAAATCTAAATTGGAGGGAACCAAGTGTTGGCTTTTTGAAAATGATAATCTTCGGTTTGAATTTATTTTTGATTTGTTTGATTTTACCATGTTCGGCAAGTGTCATATACCAAACTATGATTTTTATTTTATGACTAGAAACTCTTACATTACTTTATACTTTGAAAGAATTGTAGTGGTAACTAAGGATTTGAATGAAACTATATTTTGGTTACCGCTGTTTGAAGATGAAACAATTGGTCCCTCTTCCTTTGTGAACCATTTTTATTTGTTCAATGGATGTGCCATATTGTTATTAACGTTGGTTGAATATTATTGGTGGTTAAAAGGCTTTCAATTATTTACATTGATGAATGTTTACTTTTTAACCCTTTTTAAATTCAAAATAATTAGTTCTAATTTTGAAGAAAACCTACTTCGGGCAGACCAACCATTAGATTTGAGGTCAAATCTTCAATCACCCGGAGAGGATGATGTGCCTACGATCCTGAATTGTCAAGCACAGACCAAGGTATGAATTTTGACTATTTTATTTACTAAATGGTTTGTAAATTTTGTAGGAAAAAGGTTTACTTAAAGCTTGGAATTTTAAAGAGGGAATTTGTTTTCCCTTCATCAATTGTGTAACCAAGCTAATTGCATAATTTTTAGTTTAACTTTAATTTGGCAAAAATTAGCCTTTTATTGTAATTTGGACAAACATTTAGTCCTTATATTAGTCATGCATAACTAGGCATTTAGGAGTAGATTGTGTGGTTAGGATTAGTTGGTGGCATAGGTATTTGGTAAGCCCATGAGCAATTGAGGAGGAAATTGGGCCATCAATTCAGCCCATGAGAAGATTAAAGATTCTATAAGGAGAAGGCCCATAAGATTATCACGATGATAGTTTCAGCCCAATTAATTTCTCAATCTCACATGAAGCAGCTCAGCCCAGCCCAATAACATGAAGCAGCCCAGCCAGCCCAATAACATGAAGCAGCCCAGCCAGCTCAATTAACAAATCTGATTGCAGCTTGCTCCTCAATCCACGACGAAGCCCAGCGAGTAGTTCAGCGAGAGAGAGGCGATTTTCAGACTATCTTCAGCAAGCGACCACGGGATTCAGAGATCGACGGCGAGCACTCTGCGAGCGCACGGATTGCTCACCTGGACTAGCTATCCAACCAAAGCCCTTCTCCGCTCCAAGCAAGCAGCCTCGTCAGCAGAATCCTTCCATTTCGCGAACGCCAGCAGAAGTCCTCCAACGGCTAGATTCTCCTCTGGTGATTTCCAAACCTAGCCACCTTAGGTATTTAAGCATCGCTTTTAGTGTTTGTACGCAACTTTTTTGATCAATACAAACCTATTTTGTCTCTCTGAAAATCCAGAAGGATTTTTGGTTGCCGTCAAGGTAAGCCATGGCCCTGCCGTGAGGAGTGTGCCTCCATTGATCACTGGTCTAAGGCGGCTGTGATCTCTTATTTTCCCTCCCTCTCTGTTATCAGAGTTTAAAAGGTTGAGGATGATCGCCAGGCCCAGCAGCTGTTGTCTTTCCATGGGAAGGCATGCACCGAGAAGCATAACATGAGATAGCTTCTCGGTCAGCCAAGGGTTTTCCACATTCCATTTTCCTCCACTGCATTCTGTCATTTTTTTCTCCCGCATTCTGTTTTTGAGTCAGTTTTACTACATCCTCCGCTGCAAGTTTAATCTGTTTTATTTTGTTTATTTTACCCCCCCCCCCCCCCCCTATTACTCTGTCAAATAGTCTCATGATACTTTGACACTAAAACCGTACAAAGCATGAAGATGATTCATCCTCAAACATATGTCACATCAAATATAAAATATCATGCATTAATAATAAACGTGTAAAACATATATACATACCTAAAAAGCTGATGTGGTGGCAACCAAACCCGTCAGGTTTTTCATGTGTGAAAACTCACTAAAATAAGGTTTTCATAAAAATCATGTAATACAGTGCAAAAATAATAAAACTCATATTTAAACAAGAACTAGTCTTCCTACGCAAAAGAGCGACAACCTCTGGTACCGATTCTTAATCAACAAACTCATTAGAGCCTAAAATAAAATCAATGCATCAATGTCTCACTCAATACTAAGGGAAAATCATGGATGAATCTTATACTAAGACTAGGAACCCAATCGAAACACTATAAATGACTGCGAATTTCACCAAGGCAACAAAATTTCCATTAAATATAACAATATGCAGCATATATACCTTGCAGCGGTTGACACTTCAGGGTAGAGGTCGATCCTTGTTCATTTCTATTTGAACAGGGGTCAAGCACTTGGTTAACACTTGTAGGTAGGTGTCAACCTACCTATCAACAATTAGTTAGGTGTCAACCACCGTGACACTTATAGGCAAGGGTCAACACCGTCAAGCAAGGGTCCACCTTTAAACTTCTCGGATCTTGGCAGTGGTCGACACTTCACCAATGTGGTTAACACTTCCAGGTGTTGGCCGACCTCTCAAAGAGGTCAACACCTCAATGACTCTGTTTCTAAGAATAGAATTTGAAATGTCGACCGACCTTCCACAACGGTCGATACTTTGACAATTTCAAGTAAAGAAAAGTCGCAAAAATTGTCTCTCTTCAGCATTTTCACCACCAATCAAACAAATAACTTATACAAGTCTGGCCCTCTGTCGAGGTTGATTTAGAGCTCTGTCGATGGAGAGAGGGAGAGAGAGATGTGTTAAAGTTAAAGTGAAAAAAATGTTAAAATTAATGTTCTTTTATCTCGAGGTTTAAAGTGCTAACAGTACATAGTTCAAAGTTTAAATTGCTGAAAAATAAAGATATCGTTTGTCGTTATCTCTAGTAAACTATAGGATCCAAATTATCAATTATCCTATTAATAAAAATACAATTAGATTTCTACTAATGTTTATATTTGACAAAATTGTTTACTAAATATATTATTTCAAATGTTTGATTTTTTTTCTTGGACAAATTATTATAGAGATAGAATTTAGGGAGAGAGATTCAAATTGACTTAATTGTAAGGAAGCATCAAATTCAGACGGTACTTCTAGAACAATTTAGAACCACCCTCATAGTCATAGTCCACTTTCTACATTATTCATACCTAAAAATGACACTTCTTTTTAATTCAACCTAATGTCATTTAAGACTCTTGAAAAATTTGATACTTTTTATCAATTTAAATTGTAGTGTTACTCCATCACGGATGAATCTTCTAGTTCTGCATCCGGCACCGAACATTTATGTTCCGAATAGATGGTTGCGAGAACAAGGAAAAGAAGGGTGAGGAGGAGGGCAAAAGAAGAGGAAAAAGGAGAGGAAGAAGATTGGGATGGGTAATTGAGTAAAAAATTAATAAACATTTATAGAAAACAATTAAAGTACAAAAAATTGATTATAAGTTACTAAAAGAGAATTTTATTTTATAATTCTTCGTCGAGAAAATTAGAGAAATAATATTTAAATTATGAAAAACTTCCTCAAAATAAATATCAAATTGCAAGGGTAATTAGGTAATTATAGGTTTTCATTTTGTCACCCAGCCAAGGCAGCTCAACCAACGTACCAAAATAAACGGCCCTCCATTTCCAACCCTCCGATAAAGGCCACCGATCGGCAAGCCATTCCCAATCTGCTCTCTTCATTGGTATCATCGTCCCTCTCTCTCCGCCATAGCTACCACCATGCAATCTCTCCAATCGCCAACTCTCAGAGTGTCACCTTTAGACCCTCTTCGGAAGCACAAGCACTCGCATTTCCTCAACAATGCTGCATCTCCCAAATCGAAGAAGGTCTCCTTCATCTCCGCCTCCTCCGCCACTACCTTCGCGGCTCCCAAGCGCGAGAAGGATCCTAAAAAGCGCGTTGTGATTACCGGCATGGGACTTGTCTCCGTGTTTGGTAACGACGTTGATGTATACTACGACAGGCTTCTTGCCGGAGAGAGTGGAATTAATCTGATCGATCGGTTCGATGCCTCCAAGTTTCCTACTCGGTTCGGCGGTCAAATCCGTGGGTTCACCTCCCAAGGTTACATTGACGGCAAGAACGACAGACGGCTTGACGATTGCCTTCGATATTGCATCGTCGCTGGGAAGAAGGCCCTAGAGGACGCTGATCTCGGTGGTGATAAGCTCTCAAAGGTTCATTCCTATTCAATTTTGAAATGACATACTGCCTAATTTGGAAATTATTTGAAAAAAAAAAAAGATTTTTTGGATGATTGCGCTTCTGTTATTCTCATATTTCTCTGTTTTGACCTTGTTTGGTACTTAGATTTGTTTAATTATGGACTAGGTTTTTGGGTAAACATCGTGCATGTGCTATTTCATAAATGTAGCACTATAATTGTGCATGAAATCACCTTGAATTTGTAGTTTTACAGTAGCTTATTTATGAAGTTTCTTACTTTTTTTTTCTTATCTAAGTTGAATGATCCTATAGCTATAGAACTCAATTCAGTGGGGTTTTTTTTGGATCTGCTGATTTCTTTTGGGAATATGTAACTTAAGATACATTTCTTAAGTTAAATAGCTAGAAATTGATTAATAGAAATTTAATCAAGTTTAATGGGAAGGAACATTATTGTGGCTTGGTTATTATCTCAGTTGATCGTAGCTCATATTTTGGCCGGTGCAGAGGAAAGTTATCAGCAACAGTTGATATCTTGTACCTAACTGTAGAAATAAGATAAACAAAGAGACAATGATTAAAATACAAGCAAAGTTAGTCTCCTTCATACAATAATTTGGAGCTTTAGTGTCTCAAAAATGTCTCCTTTCTTGTTGGGATTCAGGATGGTTATGCAGTTTTTTCGCTCATAAGATTCTGGTTTTGTTTGAATTGTGAACTTTGGCGACTTGATGATTTTAGTGTCTTGGGGTTGGAAAAATGCTTCTCTTTGATAGCACGTCTCTATTTTTAAATAAAGGTTCGCTATCTTTGCTTGAATATGGCATTTTGCTTGCTTTCACATTATGAAAATTACTATGTTCTGATGATTGAAAATAAAATGTAGCGAGAATCAATGTTAAGGTTGATGGTTCTGTAATTTACTGCAGATTGACAAGGAGCGAGCGGGTGTACTTGTTGGAACTGGAATGGGTGGTCTTACGGTCTTTTCCAATGGTGTTCAATCTTTAATTGAGAAAGGTCACAGGAAAATAACCCCATTTTTTATTCCTTATGCTATTACAAATATGGGTTCTGCCTTGCTTGCCATAGACCTTGGTTTGATGGGTCCAAATTATTCCATTTCAACTGCTTGTGCGACATCCAATTATTGCTTCTATGCTGCTGCAAATCACATCCGTCGAGGCGAGGCAGATATGATGCTTGCTGGTGGAACTGAAGCCGCTATCATTCCTATTGGGTTGGGCGGCTTTGTTGCATGTAGAGCTTTATCTCAGAGAAATGATGACCCTAAAACTGCTTCACGACCTTGGGACAAAGATCGAGATGGATTTGTTATGGGAGAAGGTGCTGGAGTATTGGTAAGCTTTCATCTTTCTTGTTATAAGCATGCAAGTCTAGGTGGTCTTTTGCAGTAAATTCAACAGCTTTGCTAATATCGATCTCTCTCTCTCTCTACCAATTCTCCGCAATTTTATTTGGTTATATGATCGAAGTGATTATAACCTGCTGTAAGTTGGATTTTTTTAATTGATTGTCAGATGATTCTTTCATTGACAGGTAATGGAGAGCCTGGAGCATGCCATGAAACGTGGTGCACCAATAATTGCCGAGTACTTGGGAGGTGCTGTTAATTGTGATGCTTATCATATGACTGATCCAAGAGCGGATGGACTGGGTGTTTCTTCATGCATTGTGAGCAGTCTTGAAGATGCTGGTGTTTCACCGGAAGAGGTACTTGCAACTAATTCCAATAGAATATCATTATTATGTTTTATTCTTGTCAATTTTTTCATAATTACCACAACTGTGTTAATTCAAGTTATTTGAACCAGTCAGGAAAATACTATAGTAGTATTTAGTTGACAGTTTGTTGAACATTGCCCATCATACCATCAATTCCATCCGGTGCTGCCAAAGGCTCATGAGCATTATAAAAGTAGTTTATCTCTATTTGACATTCTTTTGGTGGGAATTGAGGAGCAGTCCCTTTCCCCGAATACTATAGCCAATGACATTACCCTTTTCCCTGTTCCATCTAAGTTTTTTGTGTCATAACTAAATATGATCCGTGCCTAATATATTTCAGGTTAACTACATTAATGCACATGCAACATCCACCCTTGCTGGCGATTTAGCTGAGATAAATGCTATCAAAAAGGTTTTCAAGGATACTTCAGGAATCAAAATCAATGCAACAAAGGTGATCTCTCTCTCTCTCTCTCTCCCACCCCCTCTTCTCTCTCTCTCTCTCTCCCCTAGTGCAATTCAAAACTGTATTCTTTCGACCACTTGTTGGTGATGTCTAGTCTACGTTTTTTTTTTTGTTATTTCAGTCCATGATAGGACACTGTCTTGGTGCTGCTGGGGGTTTGGAAGCCATTGCCACTGTGAAAGCCATTACAACAGGATGGGTGCATCCTTCCATTAATCAATTTGTATGTGCCCTTTCTTTTCCAACTCTTATCTTGGCCAGTGACAATGCATATCTGGTTCTTAGTTGGACACCGGACCTCTCTCCATTTTGTGATGGTTGTTTTGTCCTTTTTGTATGTGGTTTGAGAAATAGATATTATGCTATACAAATTGTTCTGAGTAAATCTTTAAAAGCCTTGAAATCTTCTTTCTTTCCAAAAAACTGACTGCAGTTTTAATATTTTTTCAAATTTGTTAATTTTCATGACGCAGAACCCCGAACCTTCAGTTGAATTTGACACAGTTGCAAACAAAAAGCAGCAACATGAAGTGAATGTTGGTAAGATGCTGAAATATGAAAACATCAGCATAGCAATCTTGAAGCCGCTTAAACATAAGTCTTCTGTTTACTAATGGGTATATAAATTCATGATTGCAGCAATATCAAATTCATTTGGATTTGGTGGACATAATTCAGTCGTCGTGTTCTCGGCATTCAAACCCTGATCATCCAGAATTTTTGGTAGGTGAATTCGAGGATAACTAGTTATATATTCAGAATTAAAAAAAAAAAAAAAAAAATGCATCACCATCTTCATCTACTTGGATGTTTCTTTTTGTTGGACTCTAGATTTACATTTTTCTTTTAAACTGAAGCAATCAATGGGGGATTTGGGGTATGGGATGTCGTTTAGAGACTAAATTCTGCGAAGGATAGGATAGGATGGATGTGAGCTTCGGAATACATGCCAACTTGATAGAGTTATTTTATGAAATACTGTCTTTTTTTTTCCCAAGTAAATTTCATCTACTCATGAAAACTCTTTTTTTATTACAAAAAAAAAAAAAAAAAGATATTAAATATCTAAATTTGGAAGAGAACTCTATAAAATCATTCAAAAATTAAGGAAAGCACATCTAATAATCACACGATTAGTATCTAATAATGACAATGAGTGAGTTTTCTAAATGGAATATAGAACAAGGCAATAAGATTTAACAAGAAAAAAGTTGAGGAGTTGATGATAGCTCTTGTTAATTCATTCATTAATGCACACCTTTCATCAATAATCAATTTGAAGATGCAACAAAATGAGTCATGCATGAAAAGAATCAAATTTTAGATTTTAATTTGGTATCATTTTGAGTATGCGTTGGAAAGTAAATCATTACCATGCATTCATAAGAAAATAAAACAAATAAGTTAAACCAAATTGAATAGATGTCAAACCATTAAGGAATCCAGTCTGAGCATGAAATGAAATTGAATCCACAAACACAATTTAAATACAAAATTGCACCCAATGCAACATAAACTCATATTTTGACACAACAAAACTATAGGAAGAACAAGAAGGAAAGAACAAACGGCAGTGATGTTTCGACCACAGTTAGAAATTGCAATGTTTCTAGAGAGATCGAAGAGGAACATTATGGTTTTAAGAGTTTCAGATCAAAGCAACACAACAGCATTAAGATAATATAAAGTAAAATAAAACCCCACGTCAAGAATCTGAACATAGAAAGTAAAATATAAATGTCTCAATTTTTCAGGAAAAACAGAAACAAATGACAAGGAAGGTTTCTACCAAAACTGCCAGAAATAGAATAAGAACACTCTTAACCTCTTACATAAACAAATTTGGTCTTGAAGCTTTGTATGTAGTCTTCAGCTTCCTAGTTGGTGGCCTAACCTTCTTGTACACCAACGGAAATTTGATCTTCGAGTCATGGAACTGCTTTGTGCTCTCTCTTTTGCATAACTTAGCGGGAACTGTAGCAGTCTTGATGATTTGGATGCAAGGAAACCGTACTCTGTGGCGGGAAGCCATTTCGTTATACATGTGCTCCACAGCCCCATTGAGAGTAGTGTCGCGATACTCCTTATACATATTGTGATAACCAGTTCGGCTCTGATACCTCAACCAGATACCATAGTTCTTGATTGTGGTAGGATTCTTCTCAAAGATCTGACAAAAATTGAATAGATATGATAAGCAAATAATAATCATTAATAAAAAAAAATATTTTCATCATTTATCAATTAAATTTAAAAAATTAAACAAGAATGGAAAAAAAGTGAGGATTTTCCAAAAAAAGATGAACATGCAAGATTTAATTAAAAAAAATATACAGATCAAGAATACTAAATGATACTACGATAGGACTATGATGGAACGGAAAACCACAGACTGTAAGATGGTACACATTAAGAAATACTTCACACATGCATGAATGTGCCTATCTATTGACAACTGTTCAATCTATTGGTGTCATTTTTTCAGCAGATTGAATTCCAATGACTGAGAATAAAAAGTAAATTATAAAATGTTCCACTAACTTACAAACCATTTGAAGAGAAGTAATAACGGTCGTCTAAATTACCTCATTGATGGCAAGGACTTGCCCATTGCTCTTCTTCACCTTCTTCAGCTTCCTCAGAAAATACCTTCAAGCACAAAAAAACTTATGTTTCATTTCCACAAATCAAACATTCGCAGATACTAAAAGCCCATCGCGATACTCACCAAAACTTAGACTTAGCGCGAACTTCATTCGTAGCCCAGAGCTTCATACGGTAAATTTTCGGGTGCTCATCTGATTCAGTCGGGAGAGCCCTTCCCACAACCTGGTACTGGTGAAACTGCAAATCCCCAAAGATAACAAGAAGCAAATTCACGTAAACAACATAAATCCTCGAATTTCTTCACATTTATAAAAATCAACCCCTTAAAATGTTTATAAAAAATCTAAAAATCAATTCACGGCAGTAGCCAAAAAAATAAAGGGCTCAGCCGCGATCGAGAGATCAGGAGATAAAGTAGGCGGTTCCAATCCCTGTCTTAAACTAGAAGTAAGAGATCCGTAAGTGTATGTTAAGCTTACCCTGAAAGTAACCATTTCTGAGGGAAGAAGAAGAAGTCAGCTTCTCTGAACTCTCACGTTCACTCTTGGAGGCGACGAACCAAAGTAGGGTTTTCTCACTATTTATAGAAAGGTGGGAGAAGGAAACAAACCCTAAAACCTCGAGTTTCTGCCATGATTGGGCTTTTAATGGGCCACAATTAGCCCAAGTTCTATTTTTTATTACATCACACACCATAATTCTCCATACAAATTTTAACGAACCGTTAGGGGTGTTCACGGATCCGGGTTCTATGGTAGATCCGCACCGACCATATATGTCGGTTTTACCAATTTTAGAAGTAGAACAGGAATTTTACGAGTCATGATATATTTTAAAAATTTATTTTTTATATAAATTTGATTTTTTATTAATATATCTAAGAAAAATAACTTAGTTATATTATAAGAATTAATAAATAAATTATTGATTTCCCAGTTCAAATAATTTTTCATTGTAAAATATCAATCCATCGTGGTTCGAAATATAAGTTATTCATACTAACTGGAAAAAAATTGTTTTGTTGGGTTGTTATTTTTAATTGGATTGGATTTTTTAGTGGGCTTTCCAAAGCCTAAAACTTATTGGTTCTGTTGGTTTGTTACGGATTTAAATATCCAAACCGAACAAATTAAGTTGGTTCCCAAAAAATAGAACCGATATTCGGTTCTTTGAATGTTGAAACCGACCACTCCGGACCAAATCCATCAGTTCCGGTCCGGTTCTTGGATTCGTGTCAATTTTGACCACTTCTATTCACTTCATATTTACGTGTTATTTTCATTAACCCAGAGAGAAACGATATTATATTTTAAAAATTCATTTAATTTCAACTCATTTTTCTCATCATTTACGGCCGTTTTAACTTGAAAAAAAAATCTCTTATTCGAGTAAATTTTTTAGGCTTTTTTATAGACCAAAAGTTTTCCTAATCTGTCAATAGTCTTTCGATGACACAGATTAGCAATCCGACCATTTGATTCACTCAGCCGTTTCTCTCCCAATTGGAAAATGAAAAAAGAATAATTACTATGATATATTAACTTGTAACAACAGAACGTGTAAATACAACAAAAAAAAAATATCGAATAAATATATGACCATATTAATCTCTCTAAGACCCAAACAAACAATATGTGTGATGACCTGAAAAAGGGGTCGGACGCAATCTCATATCGCTTGGAGGAAGATGAAAATGAAACATAAGTAAATGATGTATTCTCTAAAAAGTAAGACGCGTTTTGTAGCACAATTGTTCCGAATTCCATCAGAATTCCAAAGTTAAGAGTGTTCGGACGAAAACAGTACCAAGTTAGGTGACCACTTAAGAAGTCCTTGTTGAAAAAAAAATCTGTGAGTACGATTGCAGGACAAATCTCGAGACTCTAAGCCCGAGTATAAGCAAATCTCAGAGCCGAGTATATAGGCAAATCCGGGATCGTTACAAAGCGGGCAATATCTTACTGGAAAAGAAGGTTGTTACGGTAAATTTCAAGGAGAAAGAAATGGTGGGATAGGAATGGACAGTCTTAGTAACTAATCACAGAATTTTCAGACATCAGTGTTACTTAGATTATGTACTGGGAAAAACACGCAAGTATATTACATAATACAAGTTAATTATACAGATTAGGAAAAGAAAACAAGCATTTCCACAAATGTCCAGTATGCCCACCCACCGATATTTTATGCATGGAGCTGCATATTGACCCACTTTCTCCACGTTAGATCCACCACTCATGGTCTCCTTTTGTTAGATGAAGAGTTACAGCAATCACGGCAAGAATAGACTGCGCATATTAACATAAACATCTTAGAGAGAGAAAGAGAGATTGTTATTGAACATGGTCAAGTAATTAATCCATTTTAGCCTAACTTAATTGCAAGAGTTAATTAACGCAAACATAAAAGGGACCCAAAAAATAGATATTATCATTCAGGGATCAGAAGTAGGCAATTTCCATCAATTAGAAGTTAGAGCAGTATACAATAGGCTGAATTCAGTTAATCAAGTTGCAAATATTCATACAAATAAAACATCTAATTCTAGACTTTGCTCCTTAAGCTTGAAATGCTCATAACTGTGTGATAGTTAAAATTTTGTATTCTGCCTACTTTCATCAGTTAAGGATTCGTTCTAAGACTTGAGCCTCCTTTTTATTGTCAACAACTCCATCCCACAACTAAAAATTGTCATTTAATAACAATTTTTATAATTTTAGAACATAGCACTTATAAAAAGATGTTTACGGCTGCATTGAATCAGTATACAAAATTGTATTTCCGCATATCACAGAAAGGATGGGACTCAGATCTTTTCTCAAGCAATTTTCATAACATAATACTTAACTAACTGCGTTGAAAGGCGAAGAATGATATGAAAAATCCTCAAAACAAATAAAAGAAATGTATGTGAACACTTACAGCTATCATGCAAGCAACATAACCAGGTTTTTCGCGGTAATCCACGGGAACAAAAAGGAGGACAAAAGCTCCAAAATACCATGGGATGCCACCAAGAAAAAATCCTATCATAAACCTATTAAAAAAGTAACACATTATAGACAACTGTAGGAAATCAAAAGAATTAAACTGGTATTGTAATTAAACATTGATAATATAGAGAATTCAACATGATTTTTCATCAACAACTTAAGAAATATCTCATTAGAACACCCCATTTGTGGCGCATTCAAGATTTACAGTCTGTGTAACAGCATGAAAAACAAGCACAACATTTTTTCTTTTATTAATAATCAGTTAAAAACAAGCATAACATGAACAAGACTTCTTAAATTAGTTTTTATTGTTCTAACAGATAAGCATCAACCACGCATGGATATGAACAGAGTACATCCAAATAAAGCCAAAAAATATAACATAACTTTGAACTTTGAACTTGGATATGGTCAAAATCAGTCATAACAGTTTGCACTACGAAATAAATGATGACAAAAACAACTTATCTCGTAAAAGTACTTACAAAAACCAGCCAACGCCAAAACCACAGCAAGGTAGACGGGCCGCTATAAGAGGTCTTCCCTCAACTACAGCATAACCTTGAAAAACATAAAGCATCAACGTTAACATAAAGAGCATAGCAACTTTTTACTCAAGAATATTAAACTATAAAAATCAATAATATCATAAAAATTTCCCAACGTGAAACATGACTATTTAGTTTTATAAAACACTTTTGAGAACTCATGGATTCTAAAAACCATTACAGACATGATTATCATTATCAAAGGGCTGCATGAGCTTCTCCTTTGCAGCGTCTTGGTTTCTTGTTTGATCGTTTTAAACAGGAAAAATCAAGCATGAAAAGATCAATCACAGATAAACCAAAACCACAATGCACCTATCAAACACCTTGTTTAAACTAAAGTCCAAATACTTGGCAATAAATCAAAACCAATGATATGATGCATGACAAGATAGATAAAACAATAAATGCAAACGTCCAACACACCGATTAAAATCACTTAAAAGAAAAATTCAAATACGTGAAATATATAACAAATAATTTACAATTACAGAAATTTTAAACCAGTCCGATGTCAATCCACAATAATCACTCTTCATATTTAGAGAAATCAAGCATGAAAAGATCAAAATTAACTAAACGAGACATGCATCCCACCTACCTATTCAAAACCTCATCTGGAATTCAAAAAAGTAAAAGAATAAAAAAAACTATTGCGATTACAGAAATTGCAAAACCAATCCAAACTCAATCTGCTTCAAAATTCAATCGACATACTGACGCACCTGGAATAGTTTGATATCCATGGTAGCATGGACGGAAGGAAGCTCCTTGCGGCTGAGGAAAACCGACGACCGGCTGAGTAGGAGGCTGCGGAGCCGGAGGGTAGTAATTAGCTACGCCTTGAAATGTACCGTAGTAATACTGGCTCTGAGAATCGCCAAACACGGTTCGGCTCTTCTCGCCGTCTTCCATAGTCGGATAAGCGAGAAACGTTATCGAGCGGGACTCCGACTCCGTCTCCGTCTCCGTCTCCGTCTCCTTCTTTGGTTCTGGACGAACACCGGAACAAGAACAGAAAACACGGAAAAGGAAGGCGAGTGTGGTTAATTAGGGGTGTGGTTGATTAATTTTAGTGCGGTATTATTATCCTTTGCCGACTCGGTCAAATAGCTTCCCATTGCGGCCGGACCCGGTCCAGCTTAGGCCCAAACAACCTGGCCCAAGTTTCTTCTAATATACAATTTACAACATATATTATAAATTTTATTTATCTCTGGTAGAATGTTATTATGCTTTGAATGTCACAATACTTCCATCATCTATACCTAAATTGGTCATTTACAAATTAAGCTTTGAATTATTATTTTTTAGACAATTCAAACCACCTACACATTTCACTTAATCATATGTTTTAATCTAACTTTGATCTTGAAACAAAGAAGTAGATATTTAGTTTGTACAAAAAAATAATTTAAAATATAATCATTAGATGACCCAATTGCAACTCAAAGATAAAATTGTTGAAGTTTTAGGGAAATCAAAAGAGACGACTATTTTAGCTACCATTCGACAATACCCCCTTTAAAACTGGACTATATAATGCACTTGACATTATCCATACTCTGAAAGTTATTATTCTTTGAATGACCATTTCCCTCCATAGCTAACTTTATTTAAAACTATATAAATTATTTGTCTACTAGCAGCTTCCAACTTCTCCACGCACTTGAAATAATGTCTCCTGTACTTCCAAGTTCCAAACATAAGTTTAACATAGAAAAATAGTACCATAAACAAATTGCAATATAGAAGACCTTCTGATTGTCCAATTGTTTTTCTCTTCAAAACAAAAGTCCAAAGTTCTAGAAATCTCAGTGCAAAATAAGAGAACGAAGCACAGGCATGGCCACCATAAAAACAACTTGGATAAAGGTAACATGTCTAGAGCCTTCTTCCTCTTCTCCCGCCCTTTCTGCGGGTGCTGTCGGTTGGAATAGGAGTTACGTCCTCTGATAAAAGGGCGGCACACCAATTAACACAATCAATATAAAGTAGAAACTAGTAATGATTTCATTACAAAATACAAATACATCAGTCTGCTTATGATGACATGATATATGAATCAAATGGATCAGAAAAAGAAAAGATCATTCTAGTATGATACAAAAAAAAGCCAGATTTATCTTTCTTCACTTTCAATTAATGAATTCAAAACCCTTGCTGACATAAAAACAGCATTAGAAGATAGTTATTGCAAGATCACCAAAGATTCTTGATGTGATGTTTTAATTCAATCTATGAAATATAACTCCAACACTACGAGATTG
Organism: Begonia masoniana; assembly: GCA_022432975.1. Lineage (NCBI taxonomy): Eukaryota > Viridiplantae > Streptophyta > Magnoliopsida > Cucurbitales > Begoniaceae > Begonia > Begonia masoniana. The sequence continues at coordinate 30,115,027 of CM039502.1, forward strand.
CTCGCACAAGATGGCATAAGATTAGAAAATGAGCAACACAAATGAAAAATTAAGAGAATAACATGTAAATGAACTGACGCATCAGTAAGCTAATCAATAAAAAAAAGTAGACGAATAACTGCAACTAATAAATGAACTCTGAAGAGGATTAAACTCTCACCTATACGACCAATTCTCATTCCAGAACGGGCAAGTGCACGTAGGGCAGACTGGGCACCTGGACCAGGTGTTTTTGTCTTGTTTCCTCCAGTGGCACGGAGCTTAATATGAAGAGCAGTAATGCCAAGTTCCTGATTCACCATTTTGATGTGATTAACATAGTGGTACTAGCATAGAGAACATATTACTAACAAAAAGAGCAATCTAACAGATATCAAAGGAAAGAAGTTAAGAAAAACTGAAGAAAAGAAGTTTAAACATTCAAGATAGAAACCTTGCATCTCTGGGAAACATCCTGCGCTGCAAGCATTGCTGCATATGGAGAAGACTCATCCCTATCAGCTTTCACCTTCATACCACCTGTTTTAATGAGGAAATTTAATTACAATGTTATTATCACACTTTTCTTGAAAGAATATTTCTTTATCCATATCAATAATTCTCCCAAAAACTAAGAATATACTCAGCGGTTTTTCTCCAATGAATAGAAGAAAATATAGAATCCTAGACCAATCCTGGGTAGTCAATAAAGGCAGTGAAAAGATTTATATGTTCATTTTTAATAGGTACTAATAATTACTGAGCAAACAAATAAAAGATTAAAAAAACCTGCTATACAATAAGAAATGTAGATATACTTTACAAAAGAAAAAAAAGTACTTACCAGTGATGCGTACAAGGGTTTCTCTACCAGACAGATCGGTAACATGCTGAGTACAACAAATCGATCAACATCCACCCCAATAAAATTACACAGACTTATTAGAAGTAATCCAGTTTCAAACGTTCAACTTACAATAAACGTGTCATTGAATGATGCAAAAATGTGGGCTACGCCAAACACATGTTCTCCTTCTCTTACAGAAGGTCCAAGGGTTACAGTTTCCTCCTTTGGTTCCCTAGTCTTTCTCCTTGACTGTATAATCAGTCCAGAACAGTTGAAAACGAAAAGATATCAGTATGTGATGAATACATACAAATATGCTGGAAGAATCAACAAATATCACTACACTGCTACTTTGCCGAAATTTCAGAGCAAATTTTTAGATCGTTTAGCAGTACATTCACAGATAATCACTACATGAAAATTTGATACACACACCAAATTCAACTAGCATTTGTTTCCCAATGCAAATACGAAGAACTCTATATAAAAACATTGTTAAGTAAACGCATTAGAGATATCAAACGTTTAAAACATTAAGGGATTCACAGAAGAAACTATTTAACGCTCTAAATGACACCTATATCTGATCTCCAAATCAACAAGGCTCTGGTTTATATCAAACTTACACTTCAATATGGATCTTCAACAATAAGCAAGCCAAATACGAATAGCAAATTTTTAGAAGGAGAATCAATCTTTGTTTTCTTACCATGATTTGGAAAACGTTGAGTGAGAGTCTAAAGTGTGCGGATGCTCTAGGGCAGAATTCTGTCAAACGGCGGGTGCTGGCAGAAGATGGAGAGAAGCTATCGAAGCTTTTATAGTGGAATGCTGCTCATTAGGGTTTCGAACGTGGACGCAAAACTGCTTTAGAATATTTACGTGTTAGTCCTTCAATTTTGTTTTTTCTACGAACCCTCAAATATTAAATTTTCTAATTAAGTGTTAAAATGAAAGTGTTAAATATGTGATCACTAGTACAAATACTTTATTGTAGAAATATAGCCATACAATAGAGAGCATTAATTTTGTATGAACATAAAGTTTCGAGGGACATGTACCATTTCAAAAAATTAAATATATTCAAGGATTCAAAATGAAAAATAAAAAAGTAAATAAAATCAATTTTTTTTTGGTTGTTTTGTGCATCTGAAAATTTGTGACTCTGTTTATGTCATATTATATATATCGACTTGTTGGATTCTGAATTTCTGAGTTGTGTTTTTCCTTAGCTAAAATGGAGTCTAAAAAGAAGTGTTACTCTATCTTTTTTTTTATAATGACAAAAGGAGGAGAAGAATGTAGTGACTATATCATCATATAATATTTGTAGTAAGCATGTATTAAAGGGGAGGAAGAACTATCATGCATATGTATCTCACGTTTTGTAACTAAGAAATTAAAGAAAATTAAAAGAGATATAGCATATGTTATAAACAAATTAGAATAGCATATATTTGTTATGTAGGACTTAAATGATCAAAATAAAATAAGATATATGCATATCACATATGCGAATAAACTGTTTTTAACACAAGAGCAACAAGTGTCGACCAAACCGGAAAGGTGTCAACCGATTGTAACGCCCCCAAACTCGCCCTGGCTCGGTGCATTACTTTGCTAACTAAAACCGCGTTTAAAACAACGTTTAAAATAATTTTCAATAAATTTTTGAGTTTTTCGAACCCTAGAAAAATGTTAGAAAACGTGCCAAAAATACGTTTAAAATATGCCGGAAAAAGTCGGGTCAAAACATTTTGGAAATAGGAAAAAAATAAAAAAAATCGAAATGGGTGTGTGCTGGGCGCCTCGCGCGCGCTGCGCGCCCAGCCCGATCGATCGGCGCCCAGCCCGACCGATCGGGCCCTCTCAGGTTTCTTCGGCCAAAAATGCCTATTTTTCCATTTTTTCACCTTTTCTCTAATTTCTTCAAACCACTCACCTCCAAACCACCCAAAAACTTACCAAAAACATTTCCCGACATTTCTCACTTCCCGACACGAGAAAATTCCGGAAAAATCGACTCCAAAATCTTAACGGAAACATGAAAAACCATTGAAAACCGACGTCGTTTGCTATACGAAAAATCGGGCGGCATAACGTTTAATTTTTATAAATCTCAAAACATCCAACAAATATATATATACAATAACTTCCAAAACATCAACCAAAAGAGTTATAAAACTCCCATCACTTCCACAAACTGAAATCTAAACTAACTACCAAAATATCGACTATACTGCCAAAATACCAAATCTCACATACATCCCGAAGACCATGGTCGAGACGCCCCGACAAGTGCCTGCACCGGCATGCCTCGTAAATCACCGACTGCCCCTACTCTTGGGCTCCATCAACTAGCTCACATGAACTCCTGTCGTTACCTACACTATAAAACACAAAACGTAAGCCTAATGCTTAGTAAGTAGGGAATAATGCATACCAAAAACATAATGCAACACAACCCCTAACACATGAAGTTTCTACTCCCTCAGTTGCTCTTGTTTCGTTTGCGTTTCGTTGCTCATTCACAGAACGGAACTCATCGCAAGTGCTAAACTCAAACTCTACTAGTCCCTTGCAGGTACCACCTTAACGCGACTGGAAAACTCTACTAGAGTTCTTCGCAGGTGCTACCCTAACGCGATTGGGTGACTCAAACCCTATTAGTCCCTCGCAGGTACCACCTTAACGCGACTGGAAAACTCTACTAGAGTTCCTTGCAGGTGCTACCCTAACGCGTCTGGGTGACTCAAACTCTACTAGTCCCTCGCAGGTACCACCTTAATGCGACTGGGAAACTATACTAGAGTTCCTCGCAGGTGCTAGCCTAACGCGACTAGAAGATTCAAACTCTACTAGTCCCTCGCAAGTACCACCTTAACGCGACTGGGAAACTCCGCTAGAGTTCCTCGCATGTGCTACCCTAACGCGACTGGGTGACTTAAACTCTACTAGTCCCTCGCAGGTACCACCTTAACGCGACTGGGAAACTCTACTAGAGTTCCTCGCAGGTACTACCCTAACGCGACTGGGTGACTCCAACACAACTATATTACGTTTCAACTCACACCACCCCTTACGTTGCAAGCTCACCATTCAAAACCATGCTTCAAAACACGTTCGTTTCGTAGTTTGAAAACAATGATGCGTGTCACATACAATGCACAACACAAGACCAAAAATAAAACAATCAAGCAAACAATTCCCTACCGTTCCATGGTATAGGCCCGAAGGCAAAACACAAGCGATCCACTACTTACTTGACTGCTCGGTAATTGTTTGCTTACTTCGTCCAATAAATTCACTTGCTCGATAACCTATCAAATATAGGAAATAACTTAGCCAGCCACTAATAAAAATTCTAAAGAAGTTTTATAACTAAAATTAACTAACAATTCAACCCAAAATCACAACTAATCACAAAACCCAATTTTTACTACAAATTTTAACGTCCAACTTCAAACGGCCATAACTTTCTCATTTTTCAACGGATTTCGACGTGCCACCCCAATCTGTAAACCTCTACACGTCTACTATCCATTGAAATCATCAAAGTAACCAACCAAACACAATAACCAATCTAAAAATTCAGAAACAGAACCGGCCATTTAATCCAAAAATCTTGTTTTTCTCCAAACTCAACCAAATCCATAATTTAACTACTTAAACAACCTAAACTAACCTATTTAAATGTTAAACCATGAAAAGTAGCCACAAAACCAGCAAGAGAAATTAAAATTCAGAGCTCTCCAATTAGGGTTTCCAAATCTTTACTAAACCTCACCAAAAGTCATCAAAAACCCCAAAAACTTACACTACCATGCATCCAACTAAAAACCCATTGAAAACATACCTTAATCCTTGCCAAAATGGATGAAATGGAGAAGAGGAGACACCCTAGGGTTGCTGCAAAATTTCGTGGAAGACTAAGGGAAAGAAGAAGAAAAACTCACTTTTTAACTTTTACTTTACCAATTTTATAAAACCAATTTTCTTCTTTTCATTTTTTCCCACAAAATTCCACCATTTTTAAAAGTAACCCTTCCCACTTTTGTCATGACTTTCAACGTGATTTCTCCCCTTTTAAACCCCTCCATTTAATCCATAACACTTTACTTTCTCCCATTGGTTAATTTATTCATTTGACTTTTCAACTTTATCTTTTTGACTTTTCCACCAAAGTTTAATTTAATCACACATTTCTCCTTCACACCACAAGCCAACGTGAAGGATGACATTTCATCCTCCTTCAAATCCATTTCTTCATTTTTATTTACATTATCACAAATTTCAACTCAACTCCAATTTATAACCACTTAAATATAGGGTTTCCTCTCAATTTATCACTTTAAACTTTTACTATAATTCTAATACTTAACATAACCTTAGGACATATGTTAAACCCTCATAACATAACCTATCTAAGACTACACACGTTGTAGGAATTTCCCGGGTGTTACACCGATGCAACACTGAACTACATTACAGAGATCTCAAGATATCAATATATCCAACAAAGTGTCGACCGCGACATCATTGAAGAAATTACTGAGAGCTTGAAGTGTTGACATATCCCGTAAGATCCAATATTTTTCTATTTGTTATGTTTCTGAGTAAATTTTTTTCGTTATTCGACATCAACTTGTTTTGTATTGACTCGAATTATCTTGTTTCATTGGAATTTGGCCATGAGAAAATTATCGGTCAAACTATCGATTTTCGAGTAGATTATTATTTTTTCTTCAAGTTTGTTAAAAAGAGATTCCTGAGGCGTTTGAGCTTTTAATGAATTTCAAGAATTTATCGTGTAATTAAGCCCTTGGAATTTGGTTAAATATATCAAATTCTCGATTGGAATTTGGCCATGAGAAAATTATCAGTCAAACTGTCAATTTTTGAGTAGATTAGTATTTTTTCTTCGGGTTTGTTAAAAAGAGATTCCTGAGGCGTTTGAGCTTTCAGAAAATTTTGAGAATTTATCGTGTAATTAAGCCCTAGGAATTTGGTTAAGTATATCAAATTCTCGTGGGTGAATTTTGCCTAGAGTTTGGAAAATTGTCCGATAGCGTGGTGTTTTGTCATGTCAGGATTTATTCAAAGGTAATATATGATTTTATTTTATATTAAAATTTTATTTTTTTAAAAGGACTTTGTGTGTGCACGCGATCGAGAGTTTTGAGCGTAGAACAGGGTTTCTGACCCTAGGAGTGTGTTCATGTCACTCTTGTCTTCAAGATTTGTGAAGGTTTGTCGTAGTTAAGTTGTTTTTCAACTCTAATTCTAAGTTTAGAGTTAGGGTTTTGTCGATTTTGGATTTGAGCTGAGAAACTCGAATCATTTGGGTATTTTTCTATGTTATTTTGATAGATTGAAAGTTTATACAGGTTATGGTGGCAAATTGGAGGCGAAAATCGGGGAGAGAGTCCGAATTTCACTCTTCCCGTCGTTGGAAATCGATCGAGACTTGTCGAGTAAGTGTTGACCGATAGTGATGGCATAGTCGAGCAAGGGTTGATATCTCAGCAAGTAAGGATCTCGATTGATTGTAGGGTGTAGATGTCGACCGACCGGTCGACACTTGCCATACCCGAGAAGGTCAATGGTTGTCTCTTTGCTAAAGGTGTCGACCTTGCCAACCCAAAAGCAACAAGAGTCGATCATTTTCTCAAGGTATCGATCCCTGTCTTGAGGTGTCGACTGCCTGGTCGGTGGTTAACCCTTGGTGGAACTCGAGAGGGAGTGGTGTCAACCACTAGGGTCGACCAGTCGACCTATGTTGGTTTCAGTCGACTACTTGTGAGTTCTGATTGATCGCACAGTCTTTTAATTTTGAAAAAAATTTGTTGTCGAGGCCGGTAGCACCTCGACAAAGTTTACGACCCATTGTCGTGGTCTCTGTTGGATCGTGATTGTCTAATAGGGGGGTGAATTAGAAATTTCTTAACCTAATTCTTTTTAACAATGCAAATTAGTTTTATTCTATCTTTTCTCTTCGTATACAATTACTAACAAACACATAAAAGTAAGAGTAAGAGAAAGAGATTGATACTAATATTTTTACGTAGTTCGGCCAACCTTGCCTACGTCCACGCTTCAAGGTTTTCCCCTTGAAGATCATTATCTTCTCCTCAACGAGATTTCTTAATCGAACTTCAGGGCGTCGATCTACTGCCTTACAACTTTGGATTGAACTTCACGGGCGTCAATCCACTGCCTTCAAGGTTTACATTGTTGAAAATAGTAGAGCACAAAAACTACACTCTCAAAAGTCAAAATCACAAGTTTAGATGTAAAGAGGTGTAAACAAAGATTGTTGTGTGAGCTTGTGAGAGTTGAGAGAAAATTGATCAAATTGGAAAAAGTTATTCTCTCGAGCTACTGTTCTTCCTTTTATACTGGTGTCCGTAAATTGCTTCTCATTCGGATGACTCCTTGTTTTCGTACTAAAAATATGACCGTTGAGAAGAATCCGTACGAAGAAAACTAGCCGTTGTGAACTGGAGTCGATATTACCCGCGGCGGAAGTCTTCTTGATTCGGATGATGTTATCCTAGTAGATGAAATCTTTGTTCGGTCGACTTCGTTATTCGATCGACTTCTTTATTGGTTTTGGTGGACAATGATTTCAGTAGATGTCAGAATCTAGTCGAGTTGACTTTGTTTGGTATTGAGTTCGGTAGACTTTAGAATCTGGTTGACTTGACTTTGTTCGGTATTGAGTTCGGTAGACTTCAGAATTTGGGCAACTTGACTTTGTTCGGTATTGAGTTCGGTAGACTTCAGAATCTGGTCGACTTGACTTTGTTCGGTATTGAGTTCGGTAGACTTCAGAATTTGGGCAACTTGACTTTGTTCGGTATTGAGTTCGGTAGACTTCAGAATTTGGGCAACTTGACTTTGTTCGGTATTGAGTTCGGTAGACTTCAGAATTTGGGCAACTTGACTTTGTTCGGTATTGAGTTCGGTAGACTTCAGAATTTGGGCAACTTGACTTTGTTCGGTATTGAGTTCGGTAGACTTCAGAATTTGGGCAACTTGACTTTGTTCGGTATTGAGTTCGGTAGACTTCAGAATCTGGTCGACTTGACTTTGTTCGGTATTGAGTTCGGTAGACTTCAGAATTTGGGCAACTTGACTTTGTTCGGTATTGAGTTCGGTAGACTTCAGAATTTGGGCAACTTGACTTTGTTCGGTATTGAGTTCGGTAGACTTCAGAATTTGGGCAACTTGACTTTGTTCGGTATTGAGTTCGGTAGACTTCAGAATTTGGGCAACTTGACTTTGTTCGGTATTGAGTTCGGTAGACTTCAGAATTTGGGCAACTTGACTTTGTTCGGTATTGAGTTCGGTAGACTTTAGAATCTGGTTGACTTGACTTTGTTCGGTATTGAGTTCGGTAGACTTCAGAATTTGGGCAACTTGACTTTGTTCGGTATTGAGTTCGGTAGACTTCAGAATCTGGTCGACTTGACTTTGTTCGGTATTGAGTTCGGTAGACTTCAGAAGCTGGTCGACTTGACTTTGTTCGGTATTGAGTTCGGTAGACTTCAGAATTTGGGCAACTTGACTTTGTTCGGTATTGAGTTCGGTAGACTTCAGAATTTGGGCAACTTGACTTTGTTCGGTATTGAGTTCGGTAGACTTCAGAATTTGGGCAACTTGGTTCGGTAGACTTCAGAATCTGGTCGACTTGACTTTGTTCGGTATTGAGTTCGGTAGACTTCAGAAGCTGGTCGACTTGGTTTTGGTCGTTGTTGATTTCGGTAGATGTTAGAGTCTGGTCGATGTAATTTCCACGGACGACTTCGATCGATAATCAATTGGTTCTGCCATCGGTCGATGTTCATTTTGGCAGACGACTTAAACGTCTGTTTGGCATTATACATACTCCAGTCTTGACTACCAACATTTAATCAAAAGCATTAGAAAACATAATACCCTTTTTAAAAAGGGCATTCACAATTAACTGTAACTATTAATAACATTCATTTCTTACAATCATTTTATGGTTATATATTTCACATTAATCACTATCATAAAAAATATAGTTAGACTTAAACACATTTTAAGTTAACAATTTCCCCATTTTTGATGATGACAAACATAAAATGAATAATCATATACTCCCTCATGCTATTCTGCAATGTATAAACTCCTCCATACTCTATGCATTAATATCAACTACTTTTCTCCCCCTTTGACACTATCAAAAAAAAAAATTAGCAAGCAGTGTAAGAGACGAGAATGTCATTCAACACAACACAAGTGTGATAAATAATGAGAAAAATTCAAAGATAAAGAATGATAAATAAATGAGTATCCTAAGAGAGACCTAAGTTCCTAAACCAACGAATCGATACAGAGAAAGGATGATGGAATTACACAACGGAAGAAACAACATAGAAATCCCTAGAACCTGCGAGCATAGAAATCCCTCGCACATCGAAACATAGGCTTATCTTCATCCTCATCTGAAACAATAACAATAGGAAAAACAGGAGGAATTCCTTCTCCAACATTGGCATCCCCTGCATCTCCTACTTCAGCTATTGGTGTACCATCAAAGGGCTCTCCTTCCTCAACCGGTTCAGCCATAACAAGGTCAATAGGACCAGCAGCATCATCAGCAACATTAGCTGGATTAATTACTGGCTCATCCTCACAAACAACATCCCCTACTTCATCCTCAACTACAGCAGCCCCTACAGCACCCTGAAGGCACATCACTCAAAGAATCTGCTGGAGTGGCTGGATGAACTTCCTTAGGATTCTCTCCACCTTCATCCAGGCCCGCATCCAGAGAAGAGGGCTCACTATCACTCCGAGCCGAAGATACGTTAAGAGAGCCAAAGTGAGTGATAATGCGATCAGACTCTCGTCACAAGGAATCTACTAAATGACTGGTATTGAATCTAACGGAAGAGATGACATCATCAATAACTTTACTTTGATCTGTTTCCACTTGATCAATACGATTGTGAAGTCCTTGAATAGCAGCTGCAAGATGATCATTCCGAGCGAGGGTGGAGGCTTTGAGTTGACGAAGCTGAGAGAGGCAAGAGACTTCAAGGTGTTCTAGTTGTGAGAGAACAAAAGCTTCAAACTGATCATGTCGGGAGAGATACATGGACTGAAAATATTCAATGTCTGTGCCAAGACTTTCAATACTCGCCCGAAGCTCATGATATTGTTCCTCAGAAATAGATGTCCTCACAGAAGGAGTGGGACGACCTTGAGATTAAGGAGGAACAGGAGCTGACAATTGAGGAGCCTCTGTTGGCGAAGGAGCATGAATTAGACTGGAGGGGTGTGGAAGACTAACTGCTTGAACTTCCGGAGGATCAAGCAGAAAATTTTGATCATTAAAGCCCTCAGCAGCTGATGGGAGAAAGTCGGAGCAGATTGGAGGAGCTGAAATGAGAGACCCTGGAAACTGAGGAGGATCAAAGGAAGGAATATAAGACTCTTCCTGAGCCTTAGCTTCTTTTTCTTCGTCTACCAATAGCACTCTTCGCCTCTTCCGAGGTTCAGGAATAGTCGGAGAGGCATGGCTTCTTGAAACACCTCCCCGTGTCTCTTTGTCACACAAAACACCTTGCTTATTTCTTGTAATTCCCATTCGCAACAAGGTGGAGCAGAAAAAAGATCAGTGTTCTTTAAAAAAATTAGCTCATCTTCAACCGAAAGTTGAACACCGAATCTATGGAGGATCTTCATTAAGAGAAGATTATATTAAAGAAATTTGGAGGCAGTTTTGACAACTTGTAGCATCCGCCTCAGAATTATGCTCCCAATATGAAATGGTTCTTTCTTGAAGAACCTGTACAAAAGTAAGAGATCCATTCCACTGATGTGGTCACGATATCCATCTCTGGGAAGAATGTTGTAGTTGATCATTTGATGGAAGACTCTGGCTCTAATATTCAAGTTCTTGCCCTTAAGCCTTAAGGAAGTATTGTGTGGATCTTTGGAAATCTCTTTGGCAAAAGCCACTCCCTCTTGTGTTCTAACAAAAGGAGGATCCCTGGAAATCTCAAAATATTTAGGCATATCGTTGAGGAACTCATAATTGAGTATTTCACGAATTTTTTCTGGAGTCAGCTCTATGTGTCTTCCATACACATAGCTGCGAATGACAAGAGGTGTAGCAGAGTGATCTAGATTAGCATAAAACATCCTAATTGGAGTTTCGCAGTAGGATATGCCAAGTTGAAACAGTCCTAATAACCTTATTTCTCTGAAAGACTGTTCCAGATGTAAACTAGAAAGGTCCTTAAATACAACACCTCTATTTTTAATAACAGGCTTCTCTTTAAAATCTTTATAGTACCTATTAAATGCAGCCTCATTGAGAAACTGCGGAGAGGGCCATTGAAGAGAAGGAGGTTGCACTATAGGTGGAGACTCCATTTGTTCTGCACTCTTTTGCTTCTTCCTGGAAAAGGTTAAGCCGACATTGGAGGAGGATGCCATTTATGGAGCAGAGATAAGAGAGGTGGCTGGAGATGAGTGAGATAATTGTCGGAGAGACAATAGAAGATGAGAGGTTTTTGAAGGATTTTCGCGCTCTGGAAAAAATGTAGGGTTTCTGTAATCCGAAAGCTAATTTATAGGATTTAAGAATATACTTCATTTGATTCGTACATCGACTGTTCCCCACATCGTCTGATTCATATATTAATGCGGTCGATATACTTCAGAATACCTCAATTTCTCAACCGTTCCTTCTAGAGAGATATAAGTTTTGACGAACACATGACATCGACTATTTAAGGTTTTTCACTCCTAATAACACCTAAACGAATTCGAATATCATTGAATGACTTTTCATCGAAGGGTTTTGTAAAGATGTCTGCTAATTGGTCGAAAGAATTGATAAATTCTAAGGTGATATCACCTTTTTGAATATGATCCCCAATGAAGTGATATCTGACCTCGATGTGCTTAGTGCTTGAGTGTTGGATAAGATTTTTTGAAATGTTGATAGCACTTGTATTATCACATATGATCGAAATTCTATCATATGAGAGATTATAATCCTCTAGAGTTTGCTTCATCCAAAACATTTGAGCACAGCAACTACCGGCGGCAATATATTCACTTTCGGCAGTTGAAAGTACTACAGAATTCGGCTTCTTAGAGTACTAAGATACGAGTGATTCTCCTAGGAACTGAAATGTCCAACTAGTGCTTTTTCTATCAACTAGACTTCCTACATAGTCTGAGACTGTATAACCTATTAAATCAAATGAGGTCCCCTTTAGATACCACAAACCTAAATCATATGTCTCACTCATGTATTTGAAAATCCTTTTGACAGCATTCAAGTGTGACTCCTTGGGAGAAGCTTGAAACCTAACACATAAGTACACGCTAAACAAGATGTCCGGCCTACTAGCAGTTAAGTAGAGAAGTGACCAATCATTCCTCTATATTTCTTGATGTCTACATTTATGTCATTCTCATCTTTGTCCAATTTTGTAGTGGTGCTCATTGGGGTTCTAGATGACTTATAAGAATTCAATCCAAATCTTTTTAAGATTTCTTTGATATATTTTTCTTGACAAAAGAAAATACCATCTTGAGTTTGACTAATTTGGAAACCTAGGAAGAATTTTAGCTCCCCCATCATACTCATTTCAAATTCACTTTACATTAGAGAGGAGAACTCATTACAAAGAGAGATATTTGTAGATCCGAAAATGATATCATCCACATAGATCTGTACAATGAGTATGTCTTTGTCTTTTTGCATGGTAGATAAAGTTGAATCAGTTTTACCTTTTTTAAACTTCCTTTACTCAAGGAAATTCTTCAACTTATGTAACGCCCTGAGTTTTCTGAACCCGGTTCGCTACTCATCGCTCGAACATGACTAAGAAATTTTGGATTAAGTTAAAACTTTACCCGAAAGTCAAGATTAATCATTTTACTAAAACCTCAAAACCTTTGAGAACTTGCAGCGGAAATCATTTGAATAACTATGGAGTTAAACAAACTGTGAAAAACATTGTTAAAATAATGTTTTGGAAATGTTCAGAATAATCGGCCAAAAGAAATAGAGTTTTTAAACGAGGAATACTCTAGAAGTTGCAGAGGTCAAACCAAACTGCCGACGACAAAGTCAACGGAGGAAGTAGAAATAGGAAATAGGAGGCTTCTACCGATGACGTCACCCGGAAAATATACAACACAGACAACTTTCAGTAGACTGCATCTACCGATGACTACACGACAAAGTATGACACCCTCTCCTTCCAATAATGCAAAGTCTTCATCTACCGGTAGATGACAGAACAATAACTCATCATCTACCGATAGACTAAACGATGATAATTCTCCTACATCTGCGGATGAGTTTACTGGGACAACATTCGATAGACTTAACCTACACCTTCCGATGACGTCAGCACGCATCTGCCGATGAGTTTACTGAGACATCATCCGGTAGACTTAAACCTACACCTTCCGATAGAATTAACCTGTATCATCCGATGGCGCATCTAAGGACATCTTCCGATAAACTTAAACCTACATCATCCGATGGCTTTTCTGAAGACATCTTCCGATAGACAACATAACTTAACATTTACCGATAGACATCATCTACCGGTAGAAAACAGAGTACATTTCAACGACTCCTCACAAAACATACACAACACTGATTACAGAAAGAAATTTGCTTACTTTTCCAAGACCATTCAGAAACAACTCAAACCATTGCATTAATCAAGTCCAGTAAAAATAACATTTAAATTTCAACAGATCACCGTTATAAAAAAAAAAAAAAACTCAAAACGTGTTTAAAGTACTGAAACCACTACTGTTATGGAAACTTAGCATTTCTAAGTTTTAATCACTGTCAACTAAACCTTCTCACCAAACAGACATCAGTTAAATCGCCTCATCAGTTCACCAGGTCCGTGGCATGAGTGTGCTCCCCCAATCAGTCTATCCCTCAATGAACTCAGAAGAATCACCTGTTGTCACTTCTTCATCTACATCACAAAACTCATCTATTAGCCTAATGCTAAGTAAGCAAAGCAATGATGAAAAGAAAAGAATGAAATGCTGGAACATGAATTCCTAAACGTGCAATTTCTACTTTCTCCTCTCAGTTGTTCATGCGTTGTTTCTGTTCAGATCCCCCTGTGAAATTAGGAGTTGGATCAACTCTCCCAAAGTATAAATATCCACTGTCTCATTAAGGGTTGGATTAGCTCCCTTAACAGTAAAGCTGATTCACTGTTCAGATCCTCCTGTGAAATTGGGAGTTGGATCAACCCTCCCAAAGTATAAATATCCACTGTCTCATTAAGGGTTGGATTATTTCCCTTAACAGAAAAACTGATTCTCATAACTGTTTCAAAATGTTCATTCCTTACCATGCCAACATGCATTCAAATTCATTTTCGTATACTTTTAAAACATGATGCATAACACACACACAGACACATCCAAGTAAACACAACCCTAACGTTTTGTGATGTAGGCCCGAAGGCACACAAACAAACTTTACTTACCTGGCTCTCCTGGAAATGCACGGTTTCAATCTACTTCAGAAGTCTGCTCACCTAGGTCATAGGAAGGATGTCAATTAGATTTCTACTAAACCTCATTCTAATCTATTCAGGAAATCAAGGGAAACTAGCTTGGAAGCTTAGTTCATTGTGCATTTCCGATTCAACACTACACCCGAGCTCGACTCTCTCACAGTATTCCTCGAAACTTCACACATTGTACTCCCTCAGCTATCTAGTTGTTAAAATCACAGACAAACTAAGAGAGCTTACCTAGGTTGAAGGAAAATTGAGGGAGGAAGAAATCGCCCGAAAGTTTTCTGCTGAAGAGCTGAAGGCCGGGAGAGAAATAAGGGAATTAGTGGCGGCTACCGAGCACTAAACCCTGAATCACTAACCTTAAATACATTATCCTTTTTTTTAAATCTCTAATTACCTTTCTGCCTTTGCCTAGTCATTTATTAATCTAATCAATAACTCCCCCAAACCTTCTATAAAAGTACGTTATTAACAATAATTCAAATTTTGACTCAATGGAACCGGGTGCTACAACTTATCATATCAAGCTCTTAAGTCCATATAGAGTCTTCTTAAGTTTGTACATATGTTCGAGTTTGTCATAGACTTCAAAACCTAAGGGTTGCTCCACATAAACTTCTTCCATTATATATCCATTTAGAAATGCACTATTCACGTCCATTTGGAAGAGTGCGAAGTTTTTGTAGCAAGCATAAGTTAGGAGCATTTTAATTGACTCTAAACGAGCCACAGGGGCAAATGTTTCCTCAAAATCTATTTCTTCTTCTTGGTTGTAACCTTTGGCAACTAACCTAACTTTATTTCTAACAACAATACAATTTTTATCCATCTTATGCTTAAATATCTATTTGGTTCCTATTATTGGATGATCTTTAGGCCTTGGAACAAGTTCTCATACATTGTTCCTTTCAAATTGATTTAACTCTTCTTGCATGGCTACTATCCAATTTTCATCTAACTCGACTTCCTCAAATTTCTTAGGTTCTATTTGAGAGGTGAATGATACATTAGCACAAAGATTCCTAAGAGATGTTCTAGTTTTGACTCGTAAGGAAGGATCACCTAGAACTTCATTTAAATGATGATTTTTGACAAATTTCCAATCTCTAGGAAGATCATCATTTTCATCCTTGATTAGAACAATTTCTAGAGATTTTGAAGAAGGATCTAGGGAATTTTCTCCTTGAATGATTTCACTAGGTTTGTCTAAGGAGAGAGAATCCATTTGCTTTTCCAAATTGTTATCTTCTTCCACATTGATTGTAGCATAGGTGATTCTCATCAAAATTGACATTAGCAGATTTTTCTTGTAACGACCCCATTTCCCAGCAAGATATTGTCCGCTCTGAAGATTGGGTCGCATCCCAATATCCTCCCCTCACAGCTTTGTTTGGCGAGAACTTCCCAGCAGGTCACCCAACCTGGAATTGTTCTCGCCGAAGCACTTTTAACTTCGGAGTTCTTATGGGATCCGTTGCTAATTGTGCTCCAAAACGTGTCTTACTATGTTGGGAGGGATCTCTTACATATGTTTCATTTCTACATACTTCCCCAAGCGATGTGGTATTGTGACGACCCCCTCTTTACGACCTGTCACCTTCCGATTCGCCCGCGCGGACGTACCGCCATCCGGGTTCCAGTTCGTGCAGCTATCGTACACATACTTGCACATTCGAGTTATCACAATCACCCCCCTCCCCGGGGGGCCCAACGTCCTCGTTTGCCACATTTCCGATTGGGTACAGGCTCTGATACCACGTTCTCGTTTGCCACATTTCTGATTGGGTACAGGCTCTGATACCATTTGTGACGACCCCATTTCTCAGCAAGATATTGTCCGCTCTTGGGATTGGGCCGCAACCCAATATCCTCTCCTCACGGCTTTGTTTGGCGAGAACTTCCCAGAAGGTCACCCAACCTGAAATTGCTCTCGCCGAAACACTTTTAACTTCGGAGTTCTTATGGGATTCGTTGCCAATTGTACTTCAAAACGCGTCTTACTATGTTGGGAGGGATCTCTTACATATGTTTCATTTCCACATACTTCCCTAAGCGATGTGGTATTGTGACGACCCCCTCTTTACGACCTGTCACCTTCCGATTCGCCTGCGCGGACGTACTGTCATCCGAGTTCCGGTTCGTGCAGCAATCGTACACATACTTGCGCATTCGGGTCATCACACTTCGACAACTAGAGTTCTTTTGTTAAAGACTTTGTATGCCTTACTGGATAGGGAATAACCAAGAAAAATTTCAAGGTCAGATTTAGAATCAAATTTTGCCAAGTTATTCTTGGTGTTTAGAATGAAACACTTACAACCAAAGGCACGAAAGTACTTGACAGAAGGGATTTTTCCATTTCACAGCTCATAAGAGGTTTTCTCTAGAATAGGTCTTATGGAGACCCGATTTAGAACATAGAATGCTATGGAAACAGCTTCAGCCCAAAAATATTTTGGAAGTGAGTTCTCGTTGAGCATGGTCTGAGCAAGTTCTTGAAGATACCTATTTTTCCTCTCAACAACTCCATTTTGTTGAGGGGTTCTAGGGGATGAGAAATTGTGCTCAATTCCATGTTTGAGACACAAGAGTTCAAATTTTTTATTCTCAAATTCTCCACTATGATCACTACGGATAGCAACAATGGTGAACTCTTTTTCATTTTGAACTCTCTTCCTAAAGTTAGAGAAGATGTTAAAATTTTCATCTTTGGACCTTAGGAAGAACACCCATGTGAACCTAGAAAAGTCATCTACTATAACAATAGCATAGAGTTTTCCTCCTAGACTAGCCACATTTGATGGACCGAAAAGGTCCATGTGGAGCAATTGAAGAGGTTTGGAAGTTGAAACTACATTCTTTGATGAAAAAGAGCTTTTAATTTGTTTGCCCATTTGACAGGTTTCACAAACTTTATCTTTTTCAAAGGATATCATAAGAAGGCCTCTAACTAGATTTTTCTTAGAAATCTTAGCTAAAGTATCAATTCTTACATGCCCTAATCTTCTATGCCAAGTCCAACTATCACTAGGGGAATTCATAGCAAAACACTTTTCATCAATATGTTCAATGTTATCTAAATCAATAATATAAACATTCTCTTTCTTATAACCTTTAAATAGAATTTTGCTATTTGAAACATCTTTAATCACACATGTATTTGATTTAAATGTGACTTTGTAACCCTTATCGCACAGTTGAGTAATACTTAATAAGTTGTATTTCAAACCATCAACTAATAGTACATTCTCAATAATAGAGTTGAAAGGATTACCTATATTGCCGATGCCAACAATCTTACCCTTTTGATTTCTACCAAAAGTAACGTTTCCTTTCCTCTTGTTGACAAAAGTAAACTTTGTTGAGTCTCCCGTCATATGCCTTAAACATCCACTGTCAATGTACCATTGATTCTTCCCGGGAGAGCTATCAACCTACAAAATAATAATCAAATGGTCTTCTTAAGTACCCAAATCTTTTGGGTCCTAATGTTAGGTTTGGTTCCCTTAGAAACCCATTGTAATGTACTACTTGATTTCTTACCAAGTTTCAAAGGACATTCATATGATTTATGTCCTATCTCATTACATGCATGGCAGGTAGTTGATTTGACAAAGAAATTCTTATATGCTTTTTTTATTAAACCTTTCATATCCTAAACCTGCTTTATTAAATGTTATTCTTTGACTGCCTAACAACATGTTCAAGTTCTTGGTACCGTTAGTAAATTTCAGAACAATGTTATTCAAATTCTCATTTCTACTTTTAAGATCATTTATCTCCTTTTCATGCATGTTGACTTCTTTAGCATGCTTTTCGACTAAGTTACCATTTTCCTTTTTCAACAGGTTATATTTAGGCTTAAGCATGCCATATTGTTTAACTAAATCAGTGAAGACATCAATTAGATCACCATCATCATTATCACTATCACTAGAAGAATCACTAACCTCGTTTTTCTTGGCCATGAACCACAAGTGGGCAACTTCCTCGTCTTCGGAGGAAGTGTCGCACTCGCTATCATCTTATGTTGCTTTCATGGCCCTCTTTTAAAACTTTTTGGGTGCCTTCTTGGCTTGAGGACAATCAACCTTGATGTGTCCTGGCTTTCCGCATTCGAAACACGTGATCTCCTTTTCTTTTTGTGGTTATCTCCCTTTGAGAACCTCTTCCCTTGCATCCTCTTTCGTTGGAGAAATTTGCTGAAATTTCTCTTGATGAATGCAATCTCCTCGTCATCCTCTTCTTGTTCGGATTCTTCATTTTTGCTTGACGAGGCTTTGAGGGCAATATCTTTTCTCTTGGAGACTTCCTTTTCTTTGAGATCTTCCTTCTCATTAGCTCTCATTGTTATCTCATATGTCATGAGAGATCCAATGAGTTGTTCAAGTTTGAGAACCTTAAGATCCCTAGCTTCTTGAATGGCTGTCACTTTGGGCTGCCACCCTCTTGGTAGACACCTAAAAATCTTCCTTACCAATTCTTCATTTGGATACGTTCTACCAAGCACTTTTAAGCTATTAGTAATGTTAGTAAAACGAGTAAACATTGAGCTAATAGATTCATCCTTTTCCATAGAGAACAATTCATATTCATGCACTAACATACTCATTTTACTTTCTTTTACTTGATTTGTTCCTTCGTGAGTTATTTCAAGTAAACGCCAAATTTCAAACGCACTATCACAACCTTGTAATCTATTAAATTCATCTTTATTTAGAGTACAGTATAAAGTGTTGATTGCCTTAGCATTCAAGCTTAAATTCTTTTTATCTAAATCACTTAGTTCATGTGATGCGTTGGGAATATTAACACCATTTTCAATTTTGACCGCTATGAATGGACCATTTTCGATGATATTCCATAAATCATAATCCATAGCTTGAACAAAAATTTTCATCTTAGACTTCCAATAAACATAATCATTTCCATCAAAGAATGGAGGTCTAGTAATAGATTGTCCTTCTACATTTGAGGTGTTGGTGTTGAGTGCCATATCTGGTTATACAACAATATATATATAATCACACAAATCTAACTTCACAATTTAGACAATTTTAAACTTTGCTCTGATACCAATTGTTGGATCGTGATTGTCTAGGAGGGGGTGAATTAGAAATTTCTTAACCTAATCCTTTTTAACAATGCAAATTAGTTTTATCCTATCTTTTCTCTTCGTATGCACTTACTAACAAACACATAAAAGTAAGAGTAAGAGAAAGAGATTGACACCAATATTTTTACGTGGTTCGGCCAACCTTGCCTACTTGCACGCTTCAAGATTTCCCTCTTAAAGATCCTTATCTTTTCCTCAACGAGATTTCTTGATCGAACTTCACAAGTGTCGATCTACTGCCTTACAACTTTGGATTGAACTTCACGGGCGTCAATCCACTGCCTTCAAGGTTTACAATGTTAAAAATAGTAGAGCACAAAAACTACACTCACTCAAAAGTCAAAAACACAAGTTTAGATGTAGAGAGGTGTAAACAAAGATTGTCGTGTGAGCTCGTGAAAGTTGAGAGAAAATTGATCAAATTGGCAAAAGTTCTTCTATCGAGCTACTGTTCTTCCTTTTATACTAGTGTCCATAAATTGCTTCTCATTCGGACGACTCATTGTTTCTGTACTAAAAATATGACCGTTGAGAAAAATCCGTACGAAGAAAACTAGTCGTTGTGAACTGGAGTCGATATTACTCACGGCGGAAGTCTTCTTGATTCGGATGATATTATCCTAATAGATGAAATCTTTGTTCGGTCGACTTCGTTATTCGATCAACTTCTTTATTGGTTTTGGTCGACAATGATTTCGGTAGATGTCAGAATCTAGTCAACTTGACTTTGTTCGGTATTGAGTTCGGTAGACTTCAGAATCTGGTCGACTTGACTTTGTTCGGTATTGAGTTTGGTAGACTTCAGAAGCTGGTCGACTTAGTTTTGGTCGTTGTTGATTTCGGTAGATGTAAGAGTCTGGTCGATGTAATTTTCACGGACGACTTCGGTCGATAATCAACTGGTTCTGCCATCAGTCGATGTTCATTTTAGCAGACGACTTAAACGTCTGGTTGGTATTATGCATATTTCAGTGTTGACTACCAACACTAGAAAACATAATACATTTTTTAAAAAGGGCATTCCCAATTAACTGCAACTATCAATAACATTCATTTCTTACAATCATTTTATGGTTATATATTTCACATTAATCACTATCATAAAAAATATAGTTAGACTTAAATACATTTTAAGTTAACAGTCTCTTTGTTGGGTTCCTAATGTCGTTGTAAGAGACAACTTTTGTTACTGTTCTCGTGTACCAGTTACGACTTTGATGTTATCCCTTGTCTATTAGGGTTCCTATTCCCTATTAGTTTCCTTTACATGCTCTCGTGTTCTGATTTGGAATTTGATGTTGAGTTGGCTATATGTTTTAACAGCGTCTCATTTCCGGCGTCTTGGATTCCGATGCCTTGTTTCTAGTGTCTGATCGTGCTAGAACGTCTCTACTAGTTGATAATGTTCTTTTCATCAATAAAGTATATACAGTTAGAAATCAAACGATAACCGAAAAAAGAAAATAGAATATGAGACACCAGATTTACATGGAAAAATGTTTTCGGGAAAAAACCACGGGTAAATGAACAAATCTACTATTAAGATTGAAATACAACTTCGAGTTTTGTAACTCTAGCTTACATTAATTTATAGAAAAAATAAAACTCTAATTGTGATCCACAACATAGACCCACCAGCCTAGCCAAAATAGAATTCAGGTCATACCAAACTCTAACAATTTTCACCTTGACATTAATTCTATGAAGGAGATCCATAACGCGTGCTTGTCAAAACCAATCTCCACCTCGAAATAAATTCTACTGCGAGGAACTAATCTTCAAATCTTTCTATTCCACACATGCTCCTGATGGGCCACCTCAGCAACTAATCCTGATCAAGTTAAAAACATTTAAACCACGATGATGATATCTTTAAATTTCAGAAAATGTCATCCAAATCTTCGTGAGTATATCACGCATCTTAACCTGTCATATCAAATCTGCTCTTCATACCCTTTGTAATTCTATTGTCGTTATCCTACTATAACAAAATATTGAATCTCAATTAAAAGATAGAAGATCTACTTCTTAGATCTTATCACTCTAAAAAACACATTTTTCACAAAATATCTTACCCAAAATCACTGGCTTCAATAAGATATTCACTCTTAAATTGAAGTGTAAGATCATGGAATATCACAAGATTGCTAAACATATCCCTAAATTTCAGATTTTTTGTGATAACAAATCTACCTCAAAATCAAATATAATCGCCAAAATAATTGCAAATATCACAAAATTCAAATCTCATTTGAATTGCAGTCGAAAACAATCTTCAATCTTGAAATATTCCTACAATTCCCAATCTGCCCCAAATTATCAAATTTAATCTTCCAAAAACTTTCCAAGAATCTCAAGAACTTTCAACAATTTGTATCTGTAGCAAAAATCAAACTTTGCAAAGTACACTCTCGCAGTAACCTCAATCGAAATGATTTTACAACGAGAATGGAGAACAATGATTCAGATCTATGGCAGCTGACGACAACTAGAAAACCCTCCAATGAGGAACCTGATACTCAGAGATACCTTGACTTTGAAAAACTTAAAAAAAGAAAAAAAAATTAGAGTTGTCATGACGAACATGACAATAGTTTCTGATGGCGTCACGACGGACATGACAATAGTTTCTGATGGCGGCTGGACGATAGAGAAGAGTAAATCTTCTTGAGCAAGACGAATGACATGGGGAACAATTTTCCCTTTTTTCTTTCCTTTCTTTTTCCTAAAAACTGTAATTTTCTAAAAAATTACGAAAACCTTGTTTGATGCAGAACAACCAGAGAGAATTGATGTTTCGACAAACTTCAAAACCCAGATTCTATATTTTTTCTCTCAACCAGTCTCTGATACCACTTGTTCGAAATCGAACGATAACCGAAAAAAGAAAATACGATGTGGGACATTAGACTTATGTGGTAATACTCTTTCGGGAAAAAAACCACGGGTAGAGGAACAATCTACTATGAAGATCGAAATACAATTTCGAGTTTTGTGACTCCAACTTACATGAATTTGTAGGGAAAATAAAGTCCTAATTGAGATCTACAACGCAGGCCCAAATAGAATTCAGGTCACACCGAATTCTAACATATACTATATTACATTTGCATTGCATAGTTTTCAAAATCTTATTATGGTGGATTAATACATGTGAAAACTATGATGGGGCCTGATCGCCAGCACATCATTTTTTACATATATGTATGTATGGTTTACACGTTTAGATTTCAAGTGCATGATATTTCATTTATATTTGTTATACAAGGATGCCTGTTTGAGTTAATGCTTGTTTAGGACTGTTCGAACCTTTCTAATGTTGTTCTTCGGTTGTTTTGGGTTGCATTTGGCTAAGCAAACAAAGCAATTAGAGTTAATTGATATGCACTTTCTGATGCGTAAATGGTGCTTGTTTATACGTTGCGAAATAGGTAATAGGGCGGTGATGACGTGATCCTTGGGTTTCGAATTCGTAAATCTAGCTAGGGTATTTTGATTCATATGATTTGCAGGTGGTGTTACTGCTTGGTCTTTGGATCGTCGGCTGGTCTTTTCGATTTTCGTTGTTGTGTCACTGCTTGGTTTTTGGATTGTCGACCACCCTTTAATTAACGAATTGTGCCGTTGCTAAGCTGTTTGTCGATATCCCAGACGATGTGGATGGATCTTCGAATCACCATTATATTTTAGCTTCTTCTATCTCATGAGGTGCTGCCGAATCTATGGTTGTCACTTTTTTGTGATAGTGTGGCAGAGAATTCTTTGAGTGACCATTTTTTTCACTAGGATCTAACGAAAACAGTGGAGATTTACTTTATTTATAACTACCTAAGTATGTAGCAATATTTTTTAACATGCCCCACGATGGTTTATTGAGCCGGTTTTAAAAATGGTGTAAAGGATTTAATGAGTTAAAATCCTAGCTCGTGGAGCCTGTTTTGAAATGAATGAAAAATATTTTTTAATGTAAACTTATGCATTATACTGGATTTTTATAATTGTTCATGGTTTTGAAAGAAAATGATAAAACCAATTTTTCATATGCATTTGAGTATAGTGAAGGTTAGTGTTGTTGTTGCTCATTGAGAAGTGGATCCCCTTTCTTCGTCCTCCTCTTTAGTTTTCTCGAGCGTTACTTATTGTCCTAGTGAGGAAATTATTTGGTATGTATTAATTATTAGTGTTCGATATTTTATTTCGTACACAGTATTTATTGGATTCATTCAAGTTTTGCATCATCTTATTATTATGTGATTGATATGTAGATCTCGACTTATTCTTTGTGAGTTAGAGCTTAGTTTAATTTAAAGTCTTTCTTTGTCAAACTTATCCTTGGGATGTGTGGCCAAGTCTTCTTCACAAATCGAGTCGCTCAACCTGACATTTCTATCTAGACACATTTTCGGATCGTGACATATCCAACGAAGTGTCAACCGGTGTGGACTACCAAATAGTGAAGGGTCAACACATGCCACAATATGGAGAATTGCTTAAGAAACCTGAGAATTCAAAGTGTCGACCAACCTCACAAAGTATCGACTGATGCAATCTACTAAGGGGTCTATCGAGTTGTTCAGAACATTTAAATTTTCACAACAGTCATGGAAGTGTCCACCGATTAAGTAGAGTGGTTGATCAGTGCAATATTTTTCTAAGACTTCTATAAATAGTGGAGAGTAGCCATGTGCAAACGACCAAACGAGAAAATCATAACAAAGTGCTGCCAATATCCATTGAGATGCAACAAAGTCTTCAAAATCTACCACACTCTTTCTACACTGACTTAAGATTTTGATCATTGAGAGAATGTAATATTATTCATTTGTGCTCAAACTTTCCTATTTGTATATCGTTGAATGAGTAAAGGATGACACTCTAAGAAAGAGTCATTGAAAAAGCTCTGGATTGACGATCAAAAGTTCAATCTAATGAACCAGAAGGTTGAGTTTTGGGAAGTAACCTTCAAAGAGAAGCTTTGAAGCGCATACATCAGCAATGTTGGCAAATTGCGTTTCAGTTGTCCGCTTCTTGCAAATGCTCGCTTCAGTGCAATTTGGGGGCCTGCCTCTCCATCCAGAATCCCAATTCTAATATATATTTTTTCATTCTTTCGTACAGGGAATCTGCTCTCAATTTCGAAGACCCAAACCCAAAAACTGTCCGGGATCTAGACGCAGCCTCTTCATTCACGGTCATCTGCATCCGTAGCTAGAGCTTATGATTTCGTGTCATTGTGTATGTAAGGCAATTAAACATAAATTACCAATTTTAAAAAATAGATAGAGAGAATGTAAAAGGTGAAAGGAAAAATGATTTTTTTTCTAGCGCACGATGCAACGAAGTGACGAAGTATCGTCATTATTGAAAAGGACGACAAGTCGACTTTGATTTCTCTAATTCAACTCTCGATCCCCCGGCAAAGTTTCAGCAGAGTGATCGAGCTCGTTTGCCGAGTTTTCTGGGAAAGAGAGGATCAGAGAAGAAGAAAAACAAGAAGAAGGAGAAGAAGACGAAGACGAAGACGAAAATCAAGTTGCAATGAGTTCTTCTACTGCGCTCCGAGAGTTACAGCGGGAGCTGGAGTCTAAAGCAAACGATCTCAGCAAGCTTCAAAAAGGTAAACCTAAAAATCTTCAATTCTCTTCCTTCATATAATCTACTTTATTTTGTTCGTTTCGCGTGTGGCTTAGATATTGCGAATAACCACCAAGTGAGAAAGAAGTATACGATTCAGCTGGGAGAGAACGAACTCGTCCTTAAGGTTTTCTTTTCCCTTGTCCCCCATCTATTTGTCTATCACTTATGTCCTGCTGAATTCTTGAACGAAAATAGAGTTTTCGTGCTTCAAGCTGCTCTATGCTCTCCATTGTTATTAACGAAAAGCTCGATCAGTTTTTCTCCTCTTATACGTAATGAAAATTTGTATCAAAAAATATTTACGAGACTGTGAATGAAGAAAAACGATCCATAAGCATCTTCCATTTCTAAGATTCCTCAATGTAACTTATATCTTGTTTAGTTATACTCTTCTGATCCATGATTGAAGGTCCCAAGTGTAATATAATCTGTACAATTTCGAAAAAGAACAAAAATTACTGGGGTGATTTTGGCTATTTGCTTTAGAAGTCAAATTTGGACTAGGAAGTTATTATGCGTTCTTTAATTCGTGGGAATTGTATTTGAAGGCCATTCTTTGTTTAATTTGTATTTAAGTATCAGTAGTAGGTATCATTTCTTTTTTGTTTCGTACTGTTCTATTCTTTCCAGTACTTTTTCTTTTTGTTTTCCATGTAGGAATTGGATTTGTTGAAGGCAGACGCAAACGTGTATAAATTGATTGGTCCAGTACTCGTAAAGCAGGACCTGGCAGAGGCAAATGCGAATGTGCGCAAGAGAATTGATTACATCTCTGCCGAATTGTATGCTTCTGTTTCTTTACTTCTTCCAGAATGGTCTCATACCACGGTTATCTAAAGATTCAAATCATTATCACAGATGATCAGGTTCAGAGTGTCTATTTGTCTGGCTTCTGTCATGAATTTTTCCAGTCCACGCTAAAACTATTTTTTCATGAGTTTCTATTCTGAATGTGGACCTCCATTTTTGGTCTGGCTACTAGTGCCCACCGTGGTTCAAAATTGTGTTTTTGTGGACATTGCCGTGGTTGCATATGATGCTGATGTAGTGAATGTGTGTTTAATTTGCTGCTAAAATACAACCATGTGAGACTGTGATGGGTAAGATTGAGTTAATCATGTCAGACTTAAATGTCTTGTTCAGTGTCTGCTAAGTAGCTGATCTTTTAGAATATTCATTGATGATCGGGCAGTTAGTTATTGGAATATGAATACTAGTCGTAGAGAAAGCGCGAATGTAAGTCTTGTTCTTTTAAATTTTCAAAGAAATAGGAATTCCCTTACTGGGTTGCATTGATTCTTGAACAGTTATATCAAATAGAGAAGCTGCTTTGTCAATCTTTCATATTTTTCTAATTCGTTGTTGATTTGAGAAATTGTATTTACCAAATTAGGAAGCGGGTTGATTCAACTGTTCATGATTTGGAAGAAAAGCAGAATAGCAAAAAAGATGCGGTTTGTGTTGTTATTTGTTTACCCGACTAATTTTCTTTTCAAAAAGCGCAAATCATATTTGGTCGTATATCTTAAAAACTTGTGTTGAACTCGAGCCACTTTTACAACTATCCAATCATGCTACTAATTGGCTTGCAGATTATGAAGGTACAGCAGAGAATTCAATCTCTTCAGGCTGGAAAGGGCAAGGCATAAAACTGATTACCGGCGAGCGGCTTTTATTGCCTGTAAGTCAGTTCTAAATGTGTGTTTTTTCCTTTTTTTTTTCTTGTGGTGGGGAGTTTGAATCTCAAAACATTCTATACTTGATTTTGAGTTCGTTTCAATGGAGTGAAAGAACAGGCAAAGCATATATTTGTGAAATGTTTTAGTGACTGGTCTTGGAAAGTAAACCAGAGGATGATCCAATTTTAACTTCACATATTACTAATGCCATATTCGTATCTCTTTGCTTTCTTTTTTAGGGCATGACGCCAAACTAGTGCTGTCTAATATCAGTGGCTTTTCACTGCAAATTCAATTTTTAGCGTTTATTGTGATTTTTCTTATCATTTTTAAAAGTTTTATATCTGGTTATTAGTATTATTATTATTTACATGTAATGAATATATAAATCACCTTCTGTTTACCACTAATCAAGGATGGAAAGATAAGCCGTTTGTTTAAAAGCACGTAAAAGTAGGTATCTGATTATTTAAGCTCTATAATAAGAGTAATGCTAGGTTTATCTTATAAATTTACGTTGAATCTTACTTCATGGCATGTAATATTGCTGAATTTTATATATACTTTTAATTTAAAAATAAAAATAGATGGTAGAATTAGAGGATAAGCCTGCATTACCTATCTAATGATGTTAAGTAATGAAAATTTTTAAAATCCAAAGGAAATTTGAAAATTAGAAAAAAAAAAAAAATTAGACTGTGATAATTTGCTTGGATTTTTTGAAATAAATAGAAAATTTTGTATTCCCTCTAAAAGTGGCATTTTCTTTCTTTTGGTGGTGGAGGTGAATTTTAAACAATCTCCCATTATATGCCTTGACCACCATTTATGAGAGATTCTCCAACGTCCAAGCAAAGTTAGATACATTTCTTGGATACTCAAATTTTCATGGATCCATGAGCACTAGTTTTTGTTTCTACAAAATCCATTTCAATTTATCAAAAGAATTATGACCATTGAATTTCAATGGATATAGAAAAAAATGTTTTATGTCTTATTTCATTACACAAATAACATGTAGTTGGTATAACAAAGAAATTTTTGTTACGGCCTTGCCAAATGTAACTCTTGTTGGCCTTAGAGCATATTTAAATTTTTTCTACCATTAGCGAATTAAAGTACAATAGTATGCAAATCATGATGTCTTTTTTTCAAGTCATTAACTTCTTTTTCAAAGTAATGCAAGCATATTTTTTCATCATTTTAATATTTTCGTTCTTCAATAACTTATGTTTAGATTTAAGCATATTGAGTTTCGCAAACAATTCCTCAAAGCCATCTAGTAATTCATTTTCATCATATTTCTCATCTAAATCACTAAATGAATCATATACCTCATTCTTCTTTGCCACGAAACACATGTTTGAAACTTCATCATTCTCAGACGTGTTTTCTTCCTTATCATCTCATGTTATTTTATAGCTTTCTTTTTAAGGGACTTTTGTGTTTTCTTAGCTTGAAGGCAATTAGTTTTGTAGTTCTCATTCTTCCCTTGCCAACTCTTTAGTTGAAGGAACTTTTGAATCTCCTTGTAGTGAAGGTAATTTCCTCATCCTCATATTTTTCTTCTTCAGATTCAATTTGTTTGCTCAACAAGGCTTTGAGAGCAATATCTTTCTTCTTAAAGATATTTTTATCTTTTTGCTCCTCTTTTTCGTTTGCCTTAATTGCGATTTCGTAAGTCACGAGGGATCTAATAAGCTCATCCATCTTTAAAACTTTAAGATCGCGAGTTTTTTGAATTGCCGTCACTTTAGGTTGTCATGTTTGTAACAAGCACCTAAGGATTTTCTTTACACATTCTTCATTTGAATATGTCTTACCAAGAGTTTTTGAACCATTAAAAATGTTAGTAGACCGAGTAAACAGTTAGTTAATTGTTTCATCATTTTTCATAGAAAATAATTTATATTCATGTACTAGAAAACTCAATTTATTTATTTTTACATTATTAGTTCTCTCATGAGTAACTTCAAGTAATTTCCATATCCCACATGCATTATCACACTTTTGTACTATATTGAATTCATCTCTATTTAAAACATAATATAGAGTGCTTTTGTTTAAACAAAGTTCTCGTTTATCAATATCATCATATTCCAAAGGCAATTTAGAAACATTTACACCATTTTCAAGTTTAACGATAAAATAAGGTCTATTTTCTATTATTTGTCATAAGTTATTATCTAACGATTGAATATATATATATATATATCTTAATTCTTAATTTCCAACAAACATAACCATTATCATAAAAAAATTGAAGTCTAGTAATAAATTGACTTTTAATGTTTGAGATGAACCTATCGAAGGCCATGGATATTTTTTTTTTATATTCTCCAAATTTTCAATCACAATAAAAATTCAAGACTTCCTTTAATACCGATTGTAGGATCGGAAATAACCTAGAGAGAGAGAGAGAGAGAGAGAGAGAGAGAGAGAGAGAGAGAGAGAGAGAGAGAGGGGGTGAATTAGGTTATTAGAATTTTTTTGTGTGATTAAAAATCCTATTAACTTCCAATCTTTCTATATATTTTCTCTTTTAATTGAATGAACTAAATAAAATATGTAATTATAAAAAATCTAATAAATAGTTAGATAATAGAGTGTAAATAGATTTGTTAATGGGGTTCGTCCAAACTGCTTACGTCTGTGCTCGAAAACACCTCTTAAAAGATTTTTTCACTAAAAATCATTTCCATTACAAATGATTGTGCTTCCAGGTGCCAATCAAATTTTACAATTATTATAGGGGGTAGCCCTCCTCCTTGATTGAATTTGCATATGTCAATCAAATCTGTTCTGACTCTTCAAGAGAGTCCCTTTCCGTTTCCACGATAAATGAGTAGTGGAAAATATTTAGTACAATAGTCTAACCCTCTCAAGTTTAGGATTACGAGTGGTTTGGTTTTGGGCTCAAGAATGAAGACTAAATAATCACAAATGAAATCGACAGCACTTCGTTGTAAAGTTCACGTCCCGTTTTTTTGGCATAGGTTAGCTTGCCTTTATTTATAGAAGTCTTCAAAAAAATAGTGGACCCGTCGACACCTTCATCTACTCCGTCAACACTTCTGTGATTGTTGCGTGATTTTTCAAATGTTTTCACT
Organism: Begonia masoniana; assembly: GCA_022432975.1. Taxonomy (NCBI): domain Eukaryota; kingdom Viridiplantae; phylum Streptophyta; class Magnoliopsida; order Cucurbitales; family Begoniaceae; genus Begonia; species Begonia masoniana. The sequence continues at coordinate 30,144,957 of CM039502.1, forward strand.
AACTTGGTCGACACTGTGGTAGACCGTGTCAGACGACACTTTTACTTCTCTATAATGTTCTGAAACATTCGTGCAGCCAACACTTCGTCTAGTCAGTCCACTTTGAGCTCTATGTAATTTCTGAAATGTTCTAGCAGTTTACACCTTACTGGTCTGGTCGACACTTTGAACTCTTTATAATTTTCTGCAATGTTCGTGAGGTCGATACTTCATTTGAGTGGTCAACACTTTGAGATCTCTGTAATTTTTTGAAACGTTCTAGCGGTCGACACTTTGAGACCTCAGGTTGAAAATTTTTTCTTCACACAAATGTTAGGTAAAACTTCTTTACTTGCATAATTCAAGTCCTATAAATCTTAGTCATCATTGAAAGAACTTAAAATACATATTAGTACAATCAAATACCCCTCATCAATGATATTTTTAACGAAAGCAAAGATAGTAATTCCAAAATAACTTATTCAAATAATAATCAATGTCGCACTTTACTCAACATACACATATCAAAATGTATATCTACATCATCAAATCCTAATCAACAATTTAACTTCAAAATTGTTAATAACTTAGAATAATATAATGAATAATCACTATCATCATTAAAACAAATATGTTTAATCCTCATTAAGCCAAAAAATAATTGTGATAAAAATGTTTTGCTAGAAGCCTTTGAGTAATTACATAAACAATTTAATATGTATAAGTCTAAATATAAGTTGTTGGAAAATAAAAATAGCGAAATGACTTAAAAGAATGTTAATGTTGTTTTTATACTTAGAAAAAGAGAATAAAGAGTTGAAAAAGTAAGAATGATGACTTGCATGTTACCGCACTTGAATTTACAAATGGTAGTAATAATTTATATATGCTATTCCATAGACAAAAAGTCACCTTCAACAAAGTCGGTTTCGCTTATGAACCAAACCAAAAGAAGAAAATATACAAGAGTTTTTTTTTATTATACCATTAATTTGTAATTTTGTAATAACATTGTTCACAAATCTTTTGTATGTTCAACTAAAAATAATAATAGTAAAATCACTGTTGGGTTTCGCCTCTTTTTTGAGATACGGCCACTGGATAATAAAAAACAAAACAAAATAAAACATAAAGAGAAAGCTAAAGTGGTTGTTATAAAAAAGATTGAAAAGAAAGAAAAGGAGACACGCAAAATTGGAGAGTGAGATACTACCAGAGAGAAAAAAAATTAAGTTTTTTTTTTTATATTTACGTACAAGATTGAATAGTTGATTATTCTCTGCTTCAGCTGAAATTTCATAGTGTTCTTCATATGAAAGAGATAAAATTCTACTGGTTTCAATTATTAAAGAACCAAACTCATTCTAGTTGTGTCACTAGTCAGTTTGGTGATATCGCTCTATTTTATGTTTCTTGCTGAGAATATTGATTCTCGAGATTAATTGTTATTACTGTTGTTTCTTATAACTTATTCTCCAAAGGATTAGTGTACCCTTAATTTTTTACTAAAAGATCATATCAGATTGTGGTTCCGTAGATGTAAGCACATTGTCGAACCATGTTAAATTTCTTGTCTCATTATTTTCTGCTTTATTTTGTGATGTATTATTAATTGACATAATAATATCTTTTTAATTACACAAAGAGGGAAAAAAATTATCTATTGCATAATCAAATTATATAAACTATGTTTCCGAACAAGTGGTATCGAGCCAAGTAGCTAGATAATCAAGTTTAGTTAGGTTTCACCACAATCAATAGAGTTTGACTTTATATTGTTTTTGGATTTCTTGTGTGAATTAAAATAGTTTAGGATATGAGTTTGATGATAAAATTGAAGTCAGACAACTATTATATGTTGAAATTTATTATGCAATATATGATCTTCATAAGCCAATTAATGGAGATGAAATAAGAGCGAGAGACAAGACAATTAGAGATTGAAAATTGATGTATCGAAAATGTGTCACTTATATTAGACGTTGGGTTGATGCAAGTGTGTTTCACAATATTGCTAAAGATACTAGAGCCGATCAATTGTAGAAGAAATTAGAATCACTATTTGAAAGTTCGAAGCTCTTATAATAAAGAGACTTGTGAATTTGAAATATGTGGATGGACGTAGTATCAACGAGAACATGAGCGAGTTTCATGTAGTTGTTGGGTATGAGTTTCGCGTTAGAGTATGAATTATAGACTTTGTTTTTGCTTAATTCTATAAGAGACAATTGGGAAACATTTATGGTTACCGTTAGCAACTTAGTATTAGATTGTAAATTAACTCCAGATATAATTAAAGATCGTTTACTCAACGAGGAAGTTAGAAGAAAAGATTTGAGTCATTCTTCTAGTGTAGGTGCTCGTGTTTGTGAGAAACAAGAAAGACAAAGTTGAAGCCAAAGTAAATATGAACTTAAAAGGGGTTCATTTAGAGGAAGATCTAAGTCAGAATAAAAAACTATAACACCTGGGAATTTTACTCATCACGACTTGTCTTAGATTTACTTACGTTAAATGAGTTTAACTTTAATTCTACGGTTATGCTAAGTTGGTAGAAAGTGAAGTTGGGTGAGGAAAACCATAGAATAATTGTGGTTTTAAGTTAAAAGAAAAGAAATAAAATATAAGTATGAGGGAAAGAAGAGTTTCTACGTGAGGAAATGAGGAAAGTGGAAGGGAGTGGGATTGCTTTATAATTTTATTAAATCTAGTGGTGAAAGTTTGAATGAAGGAAAATTGATTATTAAAAGGTGGTAAGTGAAGGGTTAAGGTTGTCTTCTACCCTTCTTCTCCCACGGTTTCTTCATCCACCATTGGAGAGCTCTCCCTCTTTCATCTCTCCAAGTTTTAGCAAGATTTGAGGTAAGTTTAAGTAGGGTTTTGTAATCTTTGCACATTAGTGTTGGTTTTTGAGTGTTTTTAGTGAGTTTGGTTGAGTTTTGGAAGAGTTTGGAAAACCCTAAGTGGGGATTCCGAATTTTTGCTTTCTCTTGCTAGGTTTTCTTGATAATTGGATGTTTAGATTTAAGATAGGGTTGTAACACCCGGCATTTTTGCCATGTAATTATTCCTTAAACTGTTGAAATGAAATTTATTGGCCATTAATAAAATACGTATTTTATTTGAAGTTTTATAATACCTTACAGAGAGGGGGATTTTTGGAGAAAACGGATCGAAGAATTTAAGTCACAACTTAATTGGAAAACCAAATTATGTTCAACCAAAATAAAACTATTTGGTTAGAAATCAATGGAGGGGCTGTTTAGGTAAAGATTAGGGTTGGTGGGAGAAAGCCAATGGATGATTGACACATGGCTGACTTGTTGCAAAAGCCAATGTCTTCTCTTCCCCCCCCCCCTCCTTCCTTCTTTTCACTCCATCGTGAAACATTTTTCTGCCTTCTCTGTTTTCTCTCTTCCAAGCGACGGTGCCAAGTCTCCAAAATCTTGTTTCTCCTACTTACTTCTGTTTTCTTCAGCAAAAGGTAATCATCTAATCTAGTTGACAAGTATGGACATGTTAAAAGTGAGTTTTGTTGGAGTTTAGGGTTAAGGTGTTTTGGAGAAAACTCACTGTCATTACGTGAAAATACTTGGGTTTGTTTTCTAAAAGTCTAAATGGAGTTAGGAGCCTATCCTACAAGTTATTAGTTAGCATTTGTAGTTTGTTTATTTTCCGAACGTGCATTTTTAGATTTGTACATTACCGAGACGATCAAGAACATCAACTCCGCAGCAAACAAGTAAGTTCATAACCGTAGGTTGGCCCTTAAGGCCCTACATCACGGAGGTACTAGGTGTTTCATTTTTGTCGGGTTGTTTTGGGTAGAAACGTTATAGTTTATGTTCTGAGTTGTCTGTGTTTTGCTGTAACACCCGATTCTATCGAACCAGCTCTCATTTATTATTAATGGTATACACTTTATTGGGCAATAATTAAAGTAGGGTTGTTGTATGACTAGACAAGGGCATTAGAGTAAATTACAAATTTTCAAAAGTGGATAACGTATTTAAGGAAAGAGGGTTGGGTTTAATGCACTGTAGCCGCCACCATTTCATACTTTTCCTCTTCGGGTTTTCAGCTCAAGCAGCCGAGCTCTCTAGGCAATTTTCCTCGCCCGATTCTCCTTCAACCTAGGTAAGTTTTCCTCATTTCTCTTATGATATAGCGGTTAGATACCTGAGGGAGTACAATGTGAAGATTTTGAGGATGCTGAGATTGAGCGAAGGTTCGGGTTTTAGTGATAAATGAGAATGCTCGGGTAGTAGAGTTTCTAACTGGATTCCTCGAACATTTGTTTGATTCTTGGCAAAGTTTAGTGAAGGTTTGATTGATGTTCTGTTGTGAACCTAGGTGAGCAGATTTCCGAAGTAACTAGCAACCAGACAATTTCCAGGAGCCAGGTAAGTGAAGTATGCTTGTGCCTTCGGGCCTACATCACAAACTTCTAACTGGATTCCTCGAACATTTGTTTGATTCTTGGCAAAGTTTAGTGAAGGTTTGATTGATGTTCTGTTGTGAACCTAGGTGAGCAGATTTCCGAAGTAACTAGCAACCAGACAATTTCCAGGAGCCAGGTAAGTGAAGTATGCTTGTGCCTTCGGGCCTACATCACAAAACATTAGGATTTTGTTTACTTGAATGTGTCAGTATGTCATGCATCATGTTTTAAAAGTATACGAAAATGAATTTGAATGCATGTTGGCATGGTAAGGAATGAACATAATAGATTTACTGTTAAGGGAAGTAATCCGCCCCTTAATGAGACAGTGGATATTTAGACTCTGGGAAACTTGATCCGCTTCCCATCGAACAGGGGGATCAGAAACAGCTATGTGAATCAGATTTACTGTTAAGGGAAGTAATCCGCCCCTTAATGAGACAGTGGATATTTAGACTCTGGGAAACTTGATCCGCTTCCCATCGAACAGGGGGATCAGAAACAGCTATGTGAATCAGATTTACTGTTAAGGGAAGTAATCCGCCCCTTAATGAGACAGTGGATATTTAGACTCTGGGAAACTTGATCCGCTTCCCATCGAACAGGGGGATCAGAAACAGCTATGTGAATCAGATTTACTGTTAAGGGAAGTAATCCGCCCCTTAATGAGACAGTGGATATTTAGACTCTGGGAAACTTGATCCGCTTCCCATCGAACAGGGGGATCAGAAACAGCTATGTGAATCAGATTTACTGTTAAGGGAAGTAATCCGCCCCTTAATGAGACAGTGGATATTTAGACTCTGGGAAACTTGATCCGCTTCCCATCGAACAGGGGGATCAGAAACAGCTATGTGAATCAGATTTACTGTTAAGGGAAGTAATCCGCCCCTTAATGAGACAGTGGATATTTAGACTCTGGGAAACTTGATCCGCTTCCCATCGAACAGGGGGATCAGAAACAGCTATGTGAATCAGATTTACTGTTAAGGGAAGTAATCCGCCCCTTAATGAGACAGTGGATATTTAGACTCTGGGAAACTTGATCCGCTTCCCATCGAACAGGGGGATCAGAAACAGCTATGTGAATCAGATTTACTGTTAAGGGAAGTAATCCGCCCCTTAATGAGACAGTGGATATTTAGACTCTGGGAAACTTGATCCGCTTCCCATCGAACAGGGGGATCAGAAACAGCTATGTGAATCAGATTTACTGTTAAGGGAAGTAATCCGCCCCTTAATGAGACAGTGGATATTTAGACTCTGGGAAACTTGATCCGCTTCCCGATGGAATCAGATTTACTGTTAAGGGAAGTAATCCCGCCCTTAATGAGACAGTGGATATTTAGACTCTGGGAAACTTGATCCGCTTCCCATCGAACAGGGGGATCAGAAACAGCTATGTGAATCAGATTTACTGTTAAGGGAAGTAATCCGCCCCTTAATGAGTTAATGGATATTTATACTTTGGGAGGAGTGATCCAACTCCCAATTTCATAGGGGATCAGATCAGAACGATGCATATGCAACTGAGATGAGAAAGTAGAAACTGCATACTTAGGAATTTATGATTTAGCATTACATTACATTATTACTTTACTTACTTAGCATTAGGCTAATAGATGAGTTTTGTGATGTAGGTGAAGAAGCGACAGCAGGTGTAATTACTGAGTTAGCTGAGGACTAGACTGGTTGGAGGAGTGCAACTTTGCAACAATCTGGCAGTTGATGGGGCGGTTTAACTGATGTCAGTTGGTGTGAAGGTTTAGTTAACCATGTTTCAATTTAAGTATGTTGAGTTTTCATGACAGTAGTGGTTTCAATGTTTTGAATACGTTTTGGGATTTTTCTGATAATAGTATTATGTTGGGATTTAATGTTGGTATTCACTGGGTTTTTAGTAATGCAATGGTTTGAATTATTTCTGAATGGTCTCAGTGAAGTGAGTAAATTCCTTTCTGTAGTTAGAGTTGTGTTTGTATACTAAGGAGTAGTTCAAATGTCGCTCTGTTCTCTATCGGTAGATGATGTCTATCGGTAGATGTTGAGTTGTTGTTCTGTTGTCCATCAGTGGATGTTGTGTGTTTGGTTCACTGATAGATGTTGGCGGATTGAATCATCCGGCTGTTGTCATCGGTTGATGTGTGTAGGAAATGTGTGTTTTTGGTCTATCGGAGGACGTCTTTTGTAAAAGCCATTGGATGATGTCTTTTGTAAAAGTCATCGGATGATGTCTTTTGTAAAAGTCATCGGATGATGTCTTCAGTGGAATCCATCGGATGATGTAGAATGTAATTTGTCGTTTAGTGACCGGTGGATGTCGAGTATTAAATCCATCGGATGATTTAGTCGAAGTTTTGTCGTTTAGTGACCGGTGGATGTCGTTTGTTAAACCTATCGGATGATGTCGAGTACTTTAACTATCGGTGGATGAGAGTAATATGTTCTGTCGTTTCGTCACCGAAAGAAGCCTTCTGCTATCTGTTTCAGCCTCTTCCGTTGACTTTGTTCAGTGGCAGATGCGTTTGACTTTTGCAACTTTTAAAGTATTTCGCGATTTAAACCTTTATTTCCTTTTGGCCGATTATTCCTTAACATCCCAACTGATTATTCAAGCATTGTTCTATAGTTTTATTTAACTCTATTTTTGCTCAATGATTTCCGCTGCAAGTCTTTAAATGTTTTGAGATTTTAGAAAATGTCAAATTTTGACTTTCGAGCGAAGTTTTAAATTTGGTCCAAAGTTTCTTAGTTATGTTCGAGTTTATCAGTAACAAACCGGGTTCAGAAAACTCGGGGCGTTACAGTATGGTATCAGAGATATTCAGTTAAACCGTTCAAAAGATTACTCATCAGTGCCAATCGTTGCATGGAAGTACTTCAACAACTGTAAGTGTTTATGTTAACCTTAGTTGATAGATATTTAAGAGTGTAATTAACCCTGTGCAGGAGTTTAGTATAATGGCCAGACGCCCAGGGAGACCGAGAGTGCCAAGAGAAATGCCAAATGTGAGAAGTGAAGAGGAGCCTAGTGTGATTAGGCAGCTGACAGATTTAGTGCGTCAGCAAACTGATTTAGTGCGCCAACAGTCTGACCAACTAGGAGTACTATTGAACCGAGAGGTGCAAGGAAGTGCCAACTCGGGTTCTAGCAATGAACATTCTGGGGATAGATTCCGGAGACTAAGACCACCCATGTTTGATGGACAGTCATCTGATCCAGTTATCGCTGAAGGGTGGCTTAGGAAGATTGAAAGTATGTTTAGGTGCGCCAACATTGGAGAAGAAGACAAGGTCACGTTGGCAACATTTCACTTGGCTGGTGAAGCTCAACTTTGGTGGGAAACAATAGAGACCACCACTGATGTCTTGGCGATGCCTTGGTCGCAATTCAAATACATTTTCTATGAGAAGTATTTCAACAGTACTGTCCAAACTGCAAAGAAGTTGGAATTTCTAAACTTGAAGCAGACAGGGTCTGTAGCCGAGTACAGTAGGCAGTTCGAGCCCCTGTTCAGGTTTGCTAGACATTTTGCTCACAGGGACGAGGATAAGGTATTCAAATTTGTGCATGGACTGAAGCCAGAAATCTACCGAGGGGTTAAATTTTGTGGTATTAAAGGCTTGACATTTAGTGAGGTAGTGTCCACTGCTCTGGAAGTGGAAGAAGCTAAAAGGAAGTGTGCTGTACCAAAAGAGGTCCCACAAAAGTCGGTCCAGCTACACCATCAAAGGGGAACGAAGAGGCCAAGTGAAGGCCAGAGTAGTCAAGGAACTGGAGGGAAGGTACAGAATGTCAGGAAATTTTCCCAGTGTCCTAAGTGTTTGAAGAACCACCCAGGCGAATGCAAACTGGGATTTGGGAAGTGTTTCAACTGTGAAAAGGTTGGACACACATTCAAAGAATGCTTGAAGCCTAGGATCACCAGATGCTACAATTGTAACAAGGTCGGTCATATTAGTAGAGACTGCCCAGTCCCTAAAGGTGGCCCTGCTATGATTAAACTGAGGATATTCTCCATGATGGAATCGGGGAATGAAGACCAGCCTGCTGTGGTGTCAGGTACTATATTGATCAACTCTGTACCTGCTTTTACTTTAATAGACTCTGGTGCAACGCATTCGTTTATAGTATCTGCATTTGCTGTTAAGTTAGATGTACAGTTCACCCCTTTCATGCATGTGTTTAATGTTGCATTACCCTCTGGTGAACGCATGCACTCTAACCAAGTGATGCTTGACAACGATGTGTTAGTAGGGAATGTAAGTCTACCTGCTGATCTTATTATTATGGATATAATGAGATTTGATGTAATCCTAGGAATGGACTGGTTGTTTAAACACCACGCCACGATTGATTGTAGGACTGGAATAGTTAGCTTCCACCCCCTGGTAGTTTGAAGCATACCTTTTAAGCTTCAAGGAAGAGTAAGGAAATGTCTGTGATGACTTCTATTAACACTAGACCTTCCCTATGTGGAGAGTATTTGTGCTTCTTAGCTAGTGTTTTACAACTTGTAGGAAAAAAAAATCCTCAAAATGTTTTAATTGTCCAGAACTTTCCCGAAGTATTTCTAGATGACCTTCCTGGTTTACCACCAGATAGGAAAATTGAATTTGTTGTAGATGTTTACCCCAGCGCCGAACCTGTGTCTAAAAATCCATATAGATTAGCACTAACTGAACTTAAGGAATTAAAGAAGCAATTGGAGTATCTGTTGGAGAGAGGGTTCATACGCCCTAGCTTTTCCCCGTGGGGTGCACCTGTCATTTTTGTCAAAAAGAAAGATGGATTAATGCATATGTGCATTGATTATAGAGAATTGAATAAGTTAACCGTCAAGAACAAGTATCAATTACCAAGGATTGATGATTTATTCGACCAACTTAATGGTCCTAGAGTTTTCTCTAAGATTGACTTTAGGTCCGGGTATTACCAGTTGAAGGTTAAATCTGAAGATATTCCAAAGACTGCTTTTCGCACAAGGTATGGACATTATGAGTTTTTGGTCATGTCCTTTGGATTGACAAATGCACCAGCAGCCTTTATGGATCTCATGAATAGAGTGTTTCATGAGTATTTGGATAAGTTTGTCATAGTGTTCATAGATGACATTTTAATCTATTCACGTACTAAGGATGAGCATGCTAGGCACCTGACCTTGGTGTTGGAAGTATTAAAACAGCACCAACTATACGCCAGGTTTTCTAAGTGTGAATTTTGGTTGGACCAAGTTCACTTTCTAGGACATGTTATCTCTGGAGATGGTATATCAGTCGATCCAGCTAAGGTTCAAGCAGTTAAGGAATGGCCCCAACCAAGGAATGCTACAGATATCAGGAGTTTTCTTGGACTAGCAGGATAATATAGAAAGTTCATTGAAGGATTTTCGAAGATTGCTACACCCTTTACTAGGTTAACAAGGAAAAATGTGAAATATATATGGACTAACGAATGTGAGCATAGTTTTCAGACCCTGAAACAGAAACTGACCAATGCTCCAATTTTAACCCTTCCAGTTGAAGATGGTAAATTTAACTTTTACTGTGATGCATCCAAGGTTGGACTTGACTGTGTCTTGATGCAAGAGGGAAAGGTAATAGCTTATGCCTCTAGGCAGTTGAAAACACATGAGAAGAATTACCCTACACATGAGTTAGAATTAGCTGCAGTGGTATTTGCACTTAAGATTTGGAGGCATTACTTGTATGAACAATCTTGCGAGATATTTTCAGATCATAAAAGCTTAAAGTATATTTTCACACAGAAAGAAGTAAATATGAGGCAACGTCGATGGTTGAAATTTGTAAAGGACTATGATTTCGAGATTAAATATCATCCCGGCAGATGCTTTAAGTAGAGTAACAACACCAACCCCAACTATGATTTTCAATATACCATTAGCCTTAGAGTCAGAATTCCAAAGGTTTAACCTAGAAGCAGTATCCAGTGTATCAGCTATACTTTCAGCCTTAATCTTGAAGCCTACCATTCTAGAGAAAATAAAGGAAGCTCAGACGAATGATGAAGAGTGTAACAAGTACAAGTTAAGCACAGATTCTTTAGACAAGTCAGATTTTAACTATTATGCCGATGGAATTCTTAAGTTTAGAAATAAATGGTTTGTTCCTGCCATTAATGAACTTCGTGATGAGATTCTTTCTGAAACACACTCTTCCAGGTTCTCTGTTCACCCTGGGAGTACAAAGATGTACAAGGATCTTAGAAAACATTATTGGTGGCAAAGTATGAAAAGAAGTGTGGCTGAATATGTGGAATCGTGCCTAGTTTGTCAACAGGTCAAAGATGAGCACCAGAGACCTGCAGGGATGTTACAACCCTTACCAGTTCCCGAATGGAAATGGGAACAAATAACGATGGACTTTGTTGTGAGATTGCCTAAAACAGCAAAAGGACACGATGCAATTTGGGTGGTAGTTGATCGTCTAACCAAAAATCAGCTCATTTCCTACCGATAAAGTTGACTTACTCGATGGATCATCTTGCTGAGTTGTATGTGCATGAAGTTGTTAGACTGCATGGAGTTCCAAGTACTATAGTTTCAGACCGAGACTCTAGATTCACTTCTAAGTTTTGGAAAAGTTTGCACAAGGCTATGGGAACACAGCTTAGTTTTAGCACAGCTTTTCACCCTCAGACAGATGGACAATCCAAAAGAACCATCCAAACATTAGAAGATATGCTCCGTGCCTGCATATTGGATTTTCAAGGATCTTGGAGTAAATATTTATCATTGGTGGAGTTTTCCTATAATAACAGTTTTCAGGCAACAATAAGAATGACACCGTATGAAGCATTGTATGGACGAAAATGTAGATCACCTTTGTACTGGGATGAAGTTGGTGAAGCACAGTTGCTTGGTCCTAACATCATGCAACAAACTGTGGAGAAGGTTGCCTTCATCCGACAGAGAATTTTGGCAGCTCAGAGCTGACAGAAAAGTTATGCAGATTGCAGGCGAAGAGAATTGGAATTTGTGATAGGTGATGAAGTTTTTCTCAAGGTATCACCATTCAAAGGAGTTGTGAGATTCGGGAAGAGAAGAAAGTTGAACCCCAGGTTTATTGGACCATTCTCAATCTTGAAAAGGATTGGTAAGACAGCCTATCAGTTACAGCTACCAAACTCTATAGAAGGAATCCATAATGTGTTCCATGTTTCCATGTTGAAGAAGTGCATAAGAGATCCATCTCAGATTGTGGAACAGCAGAGTATTGAAATTCGTCCTACCCTTACCTATGAGGAGAAACCGGTAAGAATCCTGGATTATGCAGTGAAGGTGTTGCGCAACAAAGAGGTTCCACTAGTGGAAGTCTTGTGGCACAACCAGAATATAGAGGAAACAACTTGGGAACGCCAGCAAGACATGATGGACCAACATCCAGAATTATTCAGGTACTGAATTTTGAGGACAAAATTCTTTTAAGGAGGGTAGATTGTAACACCCGATTCTATCGAACCATCTCTCTTTTATTATTAATGGTATACACTTTATTAGGCAATAATTAAAGCAGGGTTGTTGTATGACCAGACAAGGGCATTAGAGTAAATTATAAATTTTCAAAAGTGGATAACGTATTTAAAGAAAGAGGGTTGGGTTTAATGCACTGTAGCCGCCACCATTTCATACTTTTCCTCTTCGGGTTTTCAGCTCAAGCAGCCGAGCTCTCTAGGTGATTTTCCTCGCCCGATTCTCCTTCAACCCAGGTAAGTTTTCCTCATTTCTCTTATGATATAGCGGTTAGATACCTGAGGGAGTACAATGTGAGGATTTTGAGGATGCTGAGATTGAGCAAAGGTTCGGGTTTTAGTGATAAATGAGAATGCTCGGGTAGTAGAGTTTCTAACTGGATTCCTCGAACTTTTGTTTGATTCTTGGCAAGTTTAGGAAGGTTGATGATGTTCTGTTGTGAACCTAGGTGAGCAGATTTTCGAAATAACTAGCAACCAGACAATTTCCAGGAGCCAGGTAAGTGAAGTATGCTTGTGCCTTCGGGCCTACATCACAAAACATTTGGATTTTGTTTACTTGAATGTGTCAGTATATCATGAATCATGTTTTAAAAGTATACGAAAATGAATTTGAATGCATGTTGGCATGGTAAGGAATGAACATAATGAAACAGCTATGTGAATCAGATTTAGTTAAGGGAAGTAATCTGCCCCTTAATGAGACAGTGGATATTTTAACTTTGGGAACGTGATCCGCTTCCCATCAAACAGGGGGATCAGAAAACAGCTATGTGAATCAGATTACTGTAAGGTGAAGTAATCCGCCCCGTAATGAGTTAGTGGATATTTAATACTTTGTAAAAGCCATCGGATGATGTCTTTGTAAAAGCCATCGGATGATGTCTTTGTAAAAGCCATCGGATGATGTCTTTGTAAAAGTCATCGGATGATGTCTTTGTAAAAGTCATCGGATGATGTCTTTGTAAAAGCCATCGGATGATGTCTTTGTAAAAGCCATCGGATGATGTCTTTGTAAAAGTCATCGGATGATGTCTTTGTAAAAGTCATCGGATGATGTCTTTGTAAAAGTCATCGGATGATGTCTTTGTAAAAGTCATCGGATGATGTCTTTGTAAAAGTCATCGGATGATGTCTTTGTAAAAGTCATCGGATGATGTCTTTGTAAAAGTCATCGGATGATGTCTTTGTAAAAGCCATCGGATGATGTCTTTGTAAAAGTCATCGGATGATGTCTTTGTAAAAGCCATCGGATGATGTCTTTGTAAAAGCCATCGGATGATGTCTTTGTAAAAGTCATCGGATGATGTCTTTGTAAAAGTCATCGGATGATGTCTTTGTAAAAGTCATCGGATGATGTCTTTGTAAAAGTCATCGGATGATGTCTTTGTAAAAGTCATCGGATGATGTCTTTGTAAAAGCCATCGGATGATGTCTTTGTAAAAGCCATCGGATGATGTCTTTGTAAAAGTCATCGGATGATGTCTTTGTAAAAGTCATCGGATGATGTCTTTGTAAAAGTCATCGGATGATGTCTTTGTAAAAGTCATCGGATGATGTCTTTGTAAAAGTCATCGGATGATGTCTTTGTAAAAGTCATCGGATGATGTCTTTGTAAAAGTCATCGGATGATGTCTTTGTAAAAGTCATCGGATGATGTCTTTGTAAAAGTCATCGGATGATGTCTTTGTAAAAGTCATCGGATGATGTCTTTGTAAAAGTCATCGGATGATGTCTTTGTAAAAGCCATCGGATGATGTCTTTGTAAAAGTCATCGGATGATGTCTTTGTAAAAGTCATCGGATGATGTCTTTGTAAAAGCCATCGGATGATGTCTTTGTAAAAGTCATCGGATGATGTCTTTGTAAAAGTCATCGGATGATGTCTTTGTAAAAGCCATCGGATGATGTCTTTGTAAAAGTCATCGGATGATGTCTTTGTAAAAGTCATCGGATGATGTCTTTGTAAAAGCCATCGGATGATGTCTTTGTAAAAGCCATCGGATGATGTCTTTGTAAAAGCCATCGGATGATGTCTTTGTAAAAGCCATCGGATGATGTCTTTGTAAAAGCCATCGGATGATGTCTTTGTAAAAGCCATCGGATGATGTCTTTGTAAAAGCCATCGGATGATGTCTTTGTAAAAGCCATCGGATGATGTCTTTGTAAAAGCCATCGGATGATGTCTTTGTAAAAGCCATCGGATGATGTCTTTGTAAAAGCCATCGGATGATGTCTTTGTAAAAGCCATCGGATGATGTCTTTGTAAAAGCCATCGGATGATGTCTTTGTAAAAGCCATCGGATGATGTCTTTGTAAAAGCCATCGGATGATGTCTTTGTAAAAGCCATCGGATGATGTCTTTGTAAAAGCCATCGGATGATGTCTTTGTAAAAGCCATCGGATGATGTCTTTGTAAAAGCCATCGGATGATGTCTTTGTAAAAGCCATCGGATGATGTCTTTGTAAAAGCCATCGGATGATGTCTTTGTAAAAGCCATCGGATGATGTCTTTGTAAAAGCCATCGGATGATGTCTTTGTAAAAGCCATCGGATGATGTCTTTGTAAAAGCCATCGGATGATGTCTTTGTAAAAGCCATCGGATGATGTCTTTGTAAAAGCCATCGGATGATGTCTTTGTAAAAGCCATCGGATGATGTCTTTGTAAAAGCCATCGGATGATGTCTTTGTAAAAGCCATCGGATGATGTCTTTGTAAAAGCCATCGGATGATGTCTTTGTAAAAGCCATCGGATGATGTCTTTGTAAAAGCCATCGGATGATGTCTTTGTAAAAGCCATCGGATGATGTCTTTGTAAAAGCCATCGGATGATGTCATCGGATGATGTAGTAGAAGTTTTGTAGTTTAGTGACCGGTGGATGTCGTTTGTTAAACCTATCGGATGATGTCGAGTACTTTAACTATCGGTGGATGAGAGTAATATGTTCTGTCGTTTCGTCACTGGAAGAAGCCTTCTGCTATCTGTTTCAGCCTCTTCCGTTGACTTTGTTCAGCGGCAGATGCGTTTGACTTTTGCAACTTTTAAAGTATTTCGCGATTTAAACCTTTATTTCCTTTTGGCCGATTATTCCATCGCAACTGATTATTCAAGCATTGTTCTATAGTTTTATTTAACTCTATTTTTGCTCAATGATTTCCGCTGCAAGTCTTTAAATTTTTTGAGGTTTTAGAAAATGTCAAATTTTGACTTTCGAGCAAAGTTTTAAATTTGGTCCAAAGTTTCTTAGTTATGTTCGGGTTTATGAGTAACAAACCGGGTTAAGAAAACTCGGGGCGTTACATCTGCTTCACAGTATGTTCTAATATTTCTGTCGTCTGCTATTGTAAGTTCAGGCACTGAAAATGTTCATTCATACACGTTTTCACCGAAAGTTCATGCAAAACTGATTTCTGTACACTTTTTGAAACTAAACAAGATAAAATCTGACTGAAATGTATCGGTTAAGTGTGGGACGGGGACTGGCCCCCGGATCTGTTTCTGTACTGTACCGTATAACTGTTTGTGCCTGATAGTGCACCCACTGTTCGCCAGTTCCCCTATAAGCCCCACTTATACCCCTCTGGCACTGAAACGTAATGTTCTGTACTGTCACTGTATTTCTTAAAGTTCATGCATAGCATATGCATCACTGCATTGTTTTATATGTTCTTACTGAGTTTTAGACTCATAGGTGAACTCCCTGATGTAGGTATTGAACCCAAAAATGAAGACTTTGTGCCTCAGTCTGATGAATAGGTGGCTGGTGGTTCGAGCTCTCGGGTTGGTTGTGGCTGTCAGACAAATTCCCAACTGAGAGAGTCAAATTCTAAACTATGTTCTATTTATGTATTTAAAACTTCTGTTTTGGAAATTTTTGCAAATATATGTTAGGTTCTGTACTGATCCTCAGATTTTAAAACAATGCACAGATTTTGATGTCTAAGTTTTAAAAACTACCGTATTTGACAGTTGAATTCATGTTCTGAATGTTCTGGGAAGTGGTTTGGGGATATTTCTGTTAGTTTGTGCATGGATGACTTCTGGTTTGGAACTATCATGCAATACTGTTTCTTTGAATCTGTCAATTGTTAAAGTATGTTCTACAACTTGTTTAGAATCGGAGTATTGAAACGGTCTACAACGTCCATGCCTTCTGTTTGTGGCTTGTATTAGACAGTTGAATTATGTTCTGAAGTATTCCGAAATGGTTTTGGAATATTTCTGTGAGTACTATGCATGGATGGTCTCTGGTTTGATCTATCTATGCAGTGTGATTATTCTAAGTTTCCGGTATGCCTATGTTGTGCTGACGTCATCCATCTTCCGGCTGACGTCATCCATCTTCCGGCTGACGTCATCCATCTTCCGGCTGACGTCATCCATCTTCCGGCTGACGTCATCCATCTTCCGGCTGACGTCATCCATCTTCCGGCTGACGTCATCCATCTTCCGGCTGACGTCATCCATCTTCCGGCTGACGTCATCCATCTTCCGGCTGACGTCATCCATCTTCCGGCTGACGTCATCCATCTTCCGGCTGACGTCATCCATCTTCCGGCTGACGTCATCACCTCATCCAATTTCATCTGCTGCCTGTATCTTCCGGCTGACGTCATCCATCTTCCGGCTGACGTCATCCATCTTCCGGCTGACGTCATCCATCTTCCGGCTGACGTCATCCATCTTCCGGCTGACGTCATCCATCTTCCGGCTGACGTCATCCATCTTCCGGCTGACGTCATCCATCTTCCGGCTGACGTCATCACCTCATCCAATTTCATCTGCTGCCTGTATCTTCCGGCTGACGTCATCCATCTTCCGGCTGACGTCATCCATCTTCCGGCTGACGTCATCCATCTTCCGGCTGACGTCATCCATCTTCCGGCTGACGTCATCCATCTTCCGGCTGACGTCATCCATCTTCCGGCTGACGTCATCCATCTTCCGGCTGACGTCATCCATCTTCCGGCTGACGTCATCCATCTTCCGGCTGACGTCATCCATCTTCCGGCTGACGTCATCCATCTTCCGGCTGACGTCATCCATCTTCCGGCTGACGTCATCCATCTTCCGGCTGACGTCATCCATCTTCCGGCTGACGTCATCCATCTTCCGGCTGACGTCATCCATCTTCCGGCTGACGTCATCCATCTTCCGGCTGACGTCATCCATCTTCCGGCTGACGTCATCCATCTTCCGGCTGACGTCATCCATCTTCCGGCTGACGTCATCCATCTTCCGGCTGACGTCATCCATCTTCCGGCTGACGTCATCCATCTTCCGGCTGACGTCATCCATCTTCCGGCTGACGTCATCCATCTTCCGGCTGACGTCATCCATCTTCCGGCTGACGTCATCCATCTTCCGGCTGACGTCATCCATCTTCCGGCTGACGTCATCCATCTTCCGGCTGACGTCATCCATCTTCCGGCTGACGTCATCCATCTTCCGGCTGACGTCATCCATCTTCCGGCTGACGTCATCCATCTTCCGGCTGACGTCATCCATCTTCCGGCTGACGTCATCCATCTTCCGGCTGACGTCATCCATCTTCCGGCTGACGTCATCCATCTTCCGGCTGACGTCATCCATCTTCCGGCTGACGTCATCCATCTTCCGGCTGACGTCATCCATCTTCCGGCTGACGTCATCCATCTTCCGGCTGACGTCATCCATCTTCCGGCTGACGTCATCCATCTTCCGGCTGACGTCATCCATCTTCCGGCTGACGTCATCCATCTTCCGGCTGACGTCATCCATCTTCCGGCTGACGTCATCCATCTTCCGGCTGACGTCATCCATCTTCCGGCTGACGTCATCCATCTTCCGGCTGACGTCATCCATCTTCCGGCTGACGTCATCCATCTTCCGGCTGACGTCATCCATCTTCCGGCTGACGTCATCCATCTTCCGGCTGACGTCATCCATCTTCCGGCTGACGTCATCCATCTTCCGGCTGACGTCATCCATCTTCCGGCTGACGTCATCCATCTTCCGGCTGACGTCATCCATCTTCCGGCTGACGTCATCCATCTTCCGGCTGACGTCATCCATCTTCCGGCTGACGTCATCCATCTTCCGGCTGACGTCATCCATCTTCCGGCTGACGTCATCCATCTTCCGGCTGACGTCATCCATCTTCCGGCTGACGTCATCCATCTTCCGGCTGACGTCATCCATCTTCCGGCTGACGTCATCCATCTTCCGGCTGACGTCATCCATCTTCCGGCTGACGTCATCCATCTTCCGGCTGACGTCATCCATCTTCCGGCTGACGTCATCCATCTTCCGGCTGACGTCATCCATCTTCCGGCTGACGTCATCCATCTTCCGGCTGACGTCATCCATCTTCCGGCTGACGTCATCCATCTTCCGGCTGACGTCATCCATCTTCCGGCTGACGTCATCCATCTTCCGGCTGACGTCATCCATCTTCCGGCTGACGTCATCCATCTTCCGGCTGACGTCATCCATCTTCCGGCTGACGTCATCCATCTTCCGGCTGACGTCATCCATCTTCCGGCTGACGTCATCCATCTTCCGGCTGACGTCATCCATCTTCCGGCTGACGTCATCCATCTTCCGGCTGACGTCATCCATCTTCCGGCTGACGTCATCCATCTTCCGGCTGACGTCATCCATCTTCCGGCTGACGTCATCCATCTTCCGGCTGACGTCATCCATCTTCCGGCTGACGTCATCCATCTTCCGGCTGACGTCATCCATCTTCCGGCTGACGTCATCCATCTTCCGGCTGACGTCATCCATCTTCCGGCTGACGTCATCCATCTTCCGGCTGACGTCATCCATCTTCCGGCTGACGTCATCCATCTTCCGGCTGACGTCATCCATCTTCCGGCTGACGTCATCCATCTTCCGGCTGACGTCATCCATCTTCCGGCTGACGTCATCCATCTTCCGGCTGACGTCATCACCTTATCCGATTTCGTCTGCTGCCTGTATCTTCCGGCTGACGTCATCCATCTTCCGGCTGACGTCATCACCTCACCCGATTTCATCTGCTGCCTGTATCTTCCGGCTGACGTCATCCATCTTCCGGCTGACATCATCCCCTCATCCAATTTCATCTGCTGCCTGTATCTTCCGCCTGACGTCATCCATCTTCCGGCTGACGTCATCCATCTTCCGGCTGACGTCATCCATCTTCCGGCTGACGTCATCACCTCATCCAATTTCATCTGCTGCCTGTATCTTCCGCCTGACGTCATCCATCTTCCGCCTGACGTCATCACCTCATCCAATTTCATCTACTACCTGTATCTTCCGGCTGACGTCATCCATCTTCCGGCTGATGTCATCCATCTTCCGGCTGACGTCATCACCTCACCCGATTTCATCTGCTGCCTGTATCTTCCGGCTGACGTCATCCATCTTCCGGCTGACGTCATCCATCTTCCGGCTGACGTCATCACCTCATCCAATTTCATCTGCTGCCTGTATCTTCCGGCTGACGTCATCCATCTTCCGGCTGACGTCATCACCTCATCCAATTTCATCTGCTGCCTGTATCTTCCGGCTGACGTCATCCATCTTCCGGCTGACATCATCCCCTCATCCAATTTCATCTGCTGCCTGTATCTTCCGGCTGACGTCATCCATCTTCCGGCTGACGTCATCACCTCATCCAATTTCATCTGCTGCCTGTATCTTCCGGCTGACGTCATCCATCTTCCGGCTGACGTCATCCATCTTCCGGCTGACGTCATCCATCTTCCGGCTGACGTCATCACCTCATCCGATTTCATTTGCTGCCTATGTCTTCCGCCTTTATTTCTTGTTTTCTGCTGCCATTTATAACTGTTATTCAGATTCTTTTTACATTCCTTCCTGCACTCTTTAGATTTCTCCTTGCCCGACATTCTAAATGTCCAAAGTTTAGTTTACAACTGTCTCCCTGTTTTCTTCAGTCTGTTATTTCCTGTGGTCCAAAACTGTCCCGAGTATTCTGATATCCATCTGTTGTGCATCCGGCAGTTTGGTTTTAACTGTTTTTCTTTCCCGATTGATTTCTACTCCAGAGAACTCTGTGTGTGTGAAGTTTTAAGGTTTCGAAAACGTTCAGACTGTCCCTAATGTTCTATTCCCTGTTAAAAAAAAAAATAGTCTCCGTTTTCCGTCGACTGTCCCGGAGTGACGGCTTGACCCTCGGACCCTGAACGGGTTTGGTGTCTGGGCCGTCACAGTTATGGTATCAGAGCAACAAGGTTTTAAAAATGATTCTGTAAAATGTCTGACTGCGCAACCCGCCACGTGAGATCGCTCCACCAACTGTAAGTGTTTATATTCCCATAAAAGTCTTGTTTATTAAATTAGGTTATTCTGTTTATAGGGTTTCTTAGAAATGGTGAGAGGGCATCAGGAAGAGTCAAGCGAAAGCTCTCGTGCCATTGACCGACTAACCGAACTCGTGGGAGTACAGCCCCGTATGGTTGAACGTTTGATGGCCAGAGAAGATAACGGAAATAACAATCATGCTAATGCTCCGCGTGACACCAGTGGAGATAGATTCGGAAGACTCCAGCCGCCTGCATTCGATGGATTATCTACTGACCCGATCCTTGCTAAAGAATGGGTTCGGCAGATTGAACAAATGTTTAATTATGCCGAGGTAGAGGAGAGCAAGAAGGTCACATGTGCCACGTTTCATCTCACAAAGAGTGCCAGTTTTTGGTGGGATACTGTGCGGTCCACTACCGTGGCACTGAGCTGGGAGGGATTTAAGAATATCTTTTACGAGAAATATTTTGACCGCGGGGTAAGGAAGGAAAAGTTGATTGAGTTCTCTCGGCTACGACAGTATGGTTCAGTGGCAGAATATGTTCAGAAGTTTGAATCATTATCCCGCTATGCATCTCATTTGGTAGCCACTGACGAAAACAAGGTGCACCAATTTATTCAGGGTTTGAAACTGGACCTCTTACGAGGGATTTCTTACGGGAGATTTAATGAGGCATCGTACACAAAAGTGGTGGCCAAGGCCTATCAGTTTGAGGCCTTAGAAGCGAAGTCCTAGAGACAAAGAGATCAGTCAAGAGGGATTATTCGGAATGTTCCTCAACAACAGCAAAGAAGTCAGAATTTGCAATCTCAACAGCAACAAAACAGAGGCATTAAGAGGCCTAATGAGACCACCAATAATCAGGACAAGGGAAAGAGACCAATGGGGGCTCCTCAACTTTTAGTATGCCCGCGGTGCCAGAAACTTCACAGAGGAGAATGCAGATTTATTACAGGCCTTGTGGGACACGGGTCATTCGTGGCAATAGACTTCGTAGTTAGACAGAAGTTTTGTTGTACGCCGTCAGATCAACCCTACAGCATTATGCTACCGTCCGGAGAGTTTATGCACTCCGAGCAGGTTGTACGGGGTGATATAGTGTCAGTGGGAGACCAAAAGTTGTATGCCAGTCTTATTGTTATCGGTCTGAAAGGATACGATGTGATTCTGGGGATGGATTGGCTGTTTAGACATCACGCCACCATCAACTGTAGGTCCGGGCTTGTGTCGTTTAAACGCCCGAACGAGGTAGAACTCTCCTATCAGGCAGTACCAAAGGAACACCGTATGCCTGCTATATCTTCCTTGAAAGCTCAACAACTGATGAGGTCAGGATGCATCGGATTTCTTGCCCACGTAGTGGATGTTCAAAGGCAAAATGAGGTGGAACTTCAAAATATTCCGATAGTTCGAGACTTCTCAGAGGTTTTCTTAGATGACTTACCGGGATTGCCACCTGATAGTGAAATCGAGTTTGAGATTGACGTATATCCTGGTGCTGAACCAGTATCGAAGAATTCGTACCGTATGGCACCGATTGAGCTGAGGGAGTTGAAGGCTTAGCTAAAGGAATTGGTGGATAAGGGTTTTGTGCGCCCTAATTTTTCTCCGTGGGCTGCACCAGTCTTGTTTGTTAGGAAGAAGGATGGGTCCCTACGGATGTGCATTGATTACCGGGAGCTGAACAAGTTGACCATCAATAATAAGTACCCGTTGCCGAGAATTGACGATTTATTTGACCATCTACAGGGGGCTCATGTATTCTCGAAGATCGATTTGCGCTCCAATTATTACCAGTTGAAGGTCAGGGCTGATGATATTCCAAAGACCGCCTTCAGGACCCGGTACGGACATTACGAGTTTTTGGTGATGTCGTTCGGGTTGACTAATGCCCCCGCGGCATTTATGGACTTGATGAATAGGATATTCCAGGAGTTCTTGGACAAATTTGTAATCGTCTTCATCGACGACATCCTGATTTATTCTCGGAACGAGGAAGAGCATAAAGAGCACTTGGCTATTGTGTTGTCAACTCTAAAACAACATCAATTATATGCCAAGCTATCAAAGTGTGAATTCTGGTTGAGTAGGATTAACTTCCTAGGCCACGTGGTGTCTGCAGAGGAAGTTTCCATGGATCCAGCCAAGATTTTGACAGTGAAAGAATGGCCGAGACCGAGAAATGCCAGTGAGGTACGGAGTTTTATCGGGTTAGCTGGTTATTATAGAAAGTTTATCAAGGAATTTTCTGTAATAGCGAAGCCTATGACCAGCTTAACGAGGAAGGACATCAAGTTCAAGTGGTCTGAAACTTGTGAGGTGAGTTTTCAAACACTTAAGTAGAAATTAACTACTGCCCCACTGTTAGTATTGCCAGTTGGAGACGGCAAATTCAGCGTATACTGTAATGTGTCCAAGGTTGGCTTGAGATGTGTATTAATGCAAGAAGGGAAAGTTGTAGCATACGCATCCAGACAATTGAAGAACCATGAACAAAACTATCCTACACATGACCTCGAGCTAGTGGCAGTCGTATTTGCACTGAAAGTATGGAGACACCACTTGTACGGACAATCGTGTGAGGTGTTTTCTGATCACAAGAGCCTGAAGTACATATTTATCCAGAAAGAGCTAAACATGAGACAAAGACAGTGGTTAGAATTTGTGAAAGATTACGATGTTGAGATTAAATACCATCCTGGTAAAGCTAATGTGGTAGCTGATGCACTGAGCAGGATCCCAGCTACTATGCAACTGACTATGTCGGCCGTATCAATGCCTTTGAGGACAGAGATACAGAAGTTCGATATAGAGATAGTTTTTGGGCTATCGGCCATACTAGCGGACTTGACACTGCGGCCCACCGTCCTGGACCGAATTAAGGAGGCCCAGAAGACCAATTCAAAGGAGATGACTTATATTGTGAGCAAGTTACCTATGGCCTCTTCCGATTTCAGTTACTCGAGAGATGGTATTCTGAAGTTCAAAAACAGATGGTATGTTCTGAAAGACGAAGAGCTACGGAAGCACATCTTGTCGGAAGCCCATTCATCTTCTTTCTCTGTGCATCCTGGCAGCACAAAGATGTATCAGGACTTGAAACTTCACTTCTGGTGGCCGAATATGAAGAATGAAGTGGCCAAATATGTGGAGTCTTGCATGATATGTCAACAAGTCAAGGCTGAACATTAACGACCAGGTGGAACACTTCAGCCTCTCCCGATCCCCAAGTGGAAATGGGAGGACATCACAATGGACTTTGTCTTTGGCCTTCCAAGAACAGCTAAAGGCCACAATAGCATATGGGTCATAGTGGACAGATTGACGAAGTCGGCCCATTTTCTACCTGTGAAGACCACATTTTCTATGGATCAGTATGCAGAACTATACATTAGTGAGATTGTCAAGCTGCATGGGGTACCAGTGTCGATTGTATCTGACCGAGATCCTAGATTTACATCGAGGTTCTGGAAAAGTTTGCAAAGCTCCCTGGGCACCAGGTTGGATTTTAGCACGGCGTTTCATCCACAGACGGACGGACAATCCGAGAGAACAATTCAAATATTGGAGGATATGTTAAGGTCGTGCGTGCTGGAATTTCATGCTCCTTGGAGTAGATACCTACCGCTTGTGGAGTTCGCTTACAACAATAGTTACCAGGCTATAATTGGCATGGCTCCTTATGAAGCTCTGTACGGCAAAAAGTGTAGATCCCCATTATGTTGGGATGAGGTCGGAGAAACCAAGCTTATCGGCCCTGAGATATTACAGCAGATGTCCGAGGTGATAGCTGCTATCAAACAACGAATAAAGATTGCTCAGAGTCGGCAGAAGAGTTATGCGGACCATAGAAGAAGAGACTTAGAGTTCGCTGAGGGCGATGAAGTATTCCTGAAAGTGTCACCTTTCAAGGGCGTAATGAGATTCGGTAAGAAAGGAAAACTCAGCCCATGATTCGTTGGCCCTTTTCCCATCTTGAAGCGTGTGGGAAGCATGGCCTATAGACTACAGTTGCCAGCGTCGATGGATGGGGTCCACAATGTCTTTCATGTTTCGATGCTGAGGAAGTGTGTATGAGATCCAACTCAGATCGTGAAGCAGGTGGACTTTGATATCATGCCAACGCTGACGTACGAAGAAAGGCCCATACGTATAGTGGATACTTCACTCAAGGTGTTACGCAATAAGGTAGTCCCATTGGTGAAGGTTTTATGGCGCAATCATGGTGTGGAGGAAGCCACATGGGAAAGACAGCAAGATGTTAGGGCCCAATATCCAGACCTCTTTACTTAGGCAAATTTTGAGGACAAAATTTCTGTTAAGGTGGGTGGAATGTAACACCCGGCATTTTTGCCATGTAATTATTCCTTAAACTGTTGAAATAGAATTTATTGGCCATTAATAAAATGCGTATTTTATTTGAAGTTTTATAATACCTCACAGAAGAGGGGGATTTTTGAAGAAAACAGATCAAAGAATTTAAGTCACAACTTAATTGGAAAACCAAATTATGTTCAACCAAAACAAAACTATTTGGTTAGAAATCAATAGAGAGGCTGTTTAGGGAAAGATTAGGGTTGGTGGGAGAAAGCCAATGGATGATTGACACATGGCTGACTTGTTGCAAAAGCCATGCCTTCTCTTTCCCCCCCCCCTTCCTTCTTTTCACTCCATCGTGAAACATCTTTCTGCCTTCTCTGTTTTCTCTCTTCCAAGCGATGGTGCCAAGTCTCCAAAACCTTGTTTCTCCTACTTACTTCCGTTTTCTTCAGCAAAATGTAATCATCTAACCTAGTTGACAAGTATGGAAATGTTAAAAGTGAGTTTTGTTGGAGTTTAGGGTTAAGGTGTTTTGGAGAAAACTCACTGTCATTACGTGAAAATACTTTGGTTTGTTTTCTAAAAGTCTGAATGGAGTTAGGAGCCTATCCTACAAGTTATTAGTTAGCATTTGTAGCTTGTTTATTTTCCGAACGTGCATTTTCAGGTTCGTACATTACCGAGACGATCAAGAACATCAACTCCGCAGCAAACAGGTAAGTTCATAACCGTAGGTTGGCCCTTAAGGCCCTACATCATGGAGGTACTAGGTGTTTCATTTCTGTTAGGTTGTTTTGGGTAGAAACGTTATAGTTTATGTTATGAGTTGTCTGTGTTCTGCTTCACAGTATGTTCTGTTATTTCTGTCGTCTGCTATTATAAGTTCATGCACTGAAAATGTTCATGCATACACGTTTTCACTGAAAGTTCATGCAAAACTGATTTCTGTACACTGTTTGAAACTAAACAAGATAAAATCTGACTGAAATATATCGGTTAAGTGTGGGACGGGGAATGGCCCCCGGATCTGTTTCTGTACTGTACCGTATAACGGTTTGTGCTTGATAGTGCACTCACTGTTCGCCAGTTCCCCTATAAGCCCCACTTATACCCCTCTGGCACTGAAACGTAATGTTCTGTAATGTCACTGTATTTCTTAAAGTTCATGCATAGCATATGCATCACTGCATTGTTTTATATGTTCTTACTGAGTTTTAGACTCATAGGTGAACTCCCTGATGTAGGTACTGAACCCAAAAATAAGGACTTTGTGCCTCAGTCTGATGAATAGGTGGCTGGTGGTTCGAGCTCTCGGGTTGGTTGTGGCTGTCAGACAAATTCCTAACTGAGAGAGTGAAATTCTAAACTATGTTCTGTTTATGTATTTAAAACTTCTGTTTTGGAAATTCTGCAAATATATGTTAGGTTCTGTACTGGTCCTCAGATTTTAAAACAATGCACAGATTTTGATGTCTAAGTTTTAAAAACTACTGTATTTGACAGTTGAATTCATGTTCTGAATGTTCTGGAATTGTTTGGGGATATTTTCTGTTAGTTTGTGCATGAATGACTTCTGGTTTTGGAACTATCCATGCAGTCTGTCTCTTTGAATCTGTCAATTGTAAAGTATGTTCTACAACCTTGTTTAGAATCGGGTATTGAAGGTCTACAACTTCCATGCCTTCTGTTTGTGCTGTATTAGACAGTTGAATTATGTTATGAAGTATTCTGAAATGGTTTGGAATATTTTCTGTTAGTCTATGCATGGAAGGTCTCTGGTTTTTTAGCTATCTATGCAGTGTGATTATTCTTAAGTTTCTGTTATGCCTTCTGTTGTGCTCGAGAACCATGTTTTGAAGTGGTTTGAGAATCTGAGACGTTTATGTCTTCTGTTTTTATGCTCTCTGTCTGTGTGTTTCCTGTCAAAAGTTGTAAATTTTGCCTTTGAAACTATGTCTACCAATTGATACTGTTCACATTTTGTCTTATTCCCATCTACCGCCAAACAGTGGTTCTGCCATAGGTTTTCTTCCGGCTGACGTCATCACCTCACCCGATTTCATCTGCTGCCTGTATCTTCCGGCTGACGTCATCCATCTTCCGGCTGACGTCATCCATCTTCCGGCTGACGTCATCACCTCACCCGATTTCATCTGCTGCCTGTATCTTCCGGCTGACGTCATCCATCTTCCGGCTGACGTCATCCATCTTCCGGCTGACGTCATCCATCTTCCGGCTGACGTCATCACCTCACCCGATTTCATCTGCTGCCTGTATCTTCCGGCTGACGTCATCCATCTTCCGGCTGACGTCATCCATCTTCCGGCTGACGTCATCACCTCACCCGATTTCGTCTGCTGCCTGTATCTTCCGGCTTACGTCATCCATCTTCTAGCTGACGTCATCACCTCACCCGATTTCATCTGCTGCCTGTATCTTCCGGCTGACGTCATCACCTCACCCGATTTCATCTGCTGCCTGTATCTTCCGGCTGACGTCATCCATCTTTCGGCTGACGTCATCACCTCACCCGATTTCATCTGCTGCCTGTATCTTCCGGCTGACGTCATCACCTCACCCGATTTCATCTGCTGCCTGTATCTTCCGGCTGACGTCATCACCTCACCCGATTTCATCTGCTGCCTGTATCTTCCGGCTGACGTCATCCATCTTCCGGCTGACGTCATCCATCTTCCGGCTGACGTCATCCATCTTTCGGCTGACGTCATCACCTCACCCGATTTCATCTGCTGCCTGTATCTTCCGGCTGACGTCATCACCTCACCCGATTTCATCTGCTGCCTGTATCTTCCGGCTGACGTCATCCATCTTCCGGCTGACGTCATCCATCTTCCGGCTGACGTCATCACCTCACCCGATTTCATCTGCTGCCTGTATCTTCCGGCTGACGTCATCACCTCACCCGATTTCATCTGCTGCCTGTATCTTCCGGCTGACGTCATCACCTCACCCGATTTCATCTGCTGCCTGTATCTTCCGGCTGACGTCATCACCTCACCCGATTTCATCTGCTGCCTGTATCTTCCGGCTGACGTCATCCATCTTCCGGCTGACGTCATCACCTCACCCGATTTCATCTGCTGCCTGTATCTTCCGGCTGACGTCATCACCTCACCCGATTTCATCTGCTGCCTGTATCTTCCGGCTGACGTCATCCATCTTCCGGCTGACGTCATCACCTCACCCGATTTCATCTGCTGCCTGTATCTTCCGGCTGACGTCATCCATCTTCCGGCTGACGTCATCCATCTTTCGGCTGACGTCATCACCTCACCCGATTTCATCTGCTGCCTGTATCTTCCGGCTGACGTCATCACCTCACCCGATTTCATCTGCTGCCTGTATCTTCCGGCTGACGTCATCCATCTTCCGGCTGACGTCATCACCTCACCCGATTTCATCTGCTGCCTGTATCTTCCGGCTGACGTCATCACCTCACCCGATTTCATCTGCTGCCTGTATCTTCCGGCTGACGTCATCCATCTTTCGGCTGACGTCATCCATCTTCCGGCTGACGTCATCACCTCATCCGATTTCGTCTGCTGCCTGTATCTTCCGGCTTACGTCATCCATCTTCTAGCTGACGTCATCACCTCACCCGATTTCATCTGCTGCCTGTATCTTTCGGTTGACGTCATCCATCTTCCGGCTGACGTCATCACCTCACCCGATTTCATCTGCTGCCTGTATCTTCCGGCTGACGTCATCCATCTTTCGGCTGACGTCATCCCCTCATCCAATTTCATTTACTGCCTATGTCTTCCGCCTGACGTCATCATCTCATCCGATTTCATCTGCTGCCTGTATCTTCCGGCTGACGTCATCCATCTTTCGGCTGTCGTCATCCCCTCATCCAATTTCATTTGCTGCCTATGTCTTCCGCCTGACGTCATCCATCTTCCGGCTGACGTCATCACCTCATCTGATTTCATCTGCTGCCTGTATCTTCTGACTGACGTCATCTCTGCTTCTGCCTTCAAAACTACATCATCCGATAAATTTCTTCCGCCAGTCTTCTGCCTATGTCTTCCGCCTTTATTTCTTGTTTTCTGCTGCCATTTATAGCTATTATTCAGATTCTTTTTACATTCCTTCCTGCACTCTTCAGATTTCTCCTTGCCCGATATTCTAAATGTCCAAAGTTTAGTTTACACCTGTCTCCCTGTTTTCTTCAGTCTGTTATTTCCTGTGGTCCAAAACTGTCCCGAGTATTCTGATATCCATTTGTTGTGCATCCTGTAGTTTGGTTTTAACTGTTTTTCTTTCCCGATTGATTTCTACTCCAAAGAACTCTCTCTGTGAAGTTTTAAGGTTTCGAAAACGTTCAGACTGTCCCTAATGTTCTATTCCTTGGTTAAAAAAAAAAAAATAGTCTCCATTTTTCGTCGACTGTCCCAGAGTGACGGCTTGACCCTCGGAACCCGAACGGGTTTGGTGTCTGGGCCGTCACAAGGGTGGTTTAGGTTGATTATGTAGATAGATTAGAGAATTTGTGGATTTTTGTGAAAAACCAGTTTTTGGAGCAATGAAAACCGATTATGTTTGGGTGCAGAATCTGATCGGCCATGCATGTTGGTTTGCAAATTGGATTATGGCATTGGATAGTAGACATGTAGAGGTTTACGGAATGGGTAGGATCGTTCAAATCTGATAAAAAATGAGTAAGTTATAGCCGATTGAAATTTGGATACTAAAAAGGGGAGAAATTCGGGATTTTGGAGTTTAAGGTTTAGGGTTAGTTAGTTGTTGCTAGAAATAGAGTGAATGTTTTTTAGGTTTAATTATATGCTTACTAAGTGATTTTATCATTTATATGTTAGGTTAATGAGCGAGTAATTGGGCTAATCGAGGTGAGCAAACACGTACGGAGAATCTAGGTAAGTAGGGGTTATTTGTGTTTTTGCCTTCGGGCCTACACCATGGAACGGTAGGGATTGTTTGGTTGATTCATTGTTGTTTTGTTGTGGCTGAGTCTATGTATTTACATACATTATTGTTTTCTAACTACAAAAAAATGAGTTTTGAGCATGGTTTTGAAATGTGAGTATGAAACGTAAAAAGATAAGAAAAAATGCAATGTGGTCTCGAGTGGAGTCGCCTAGTCGCGTTAGGGTGCTAGGGTAGCACTTGCGAGGGGCTCTACGAGAGATGCACCGATGAAGATACGTAATGTGTTGTGAGTATGAACGCCTCGTCATTAACGTGCGAGAGAAAGCACTTGAGGATTCTATGATCGATGTGGGAGGAGATCGTGTATGGCCGTCCTAGACGGTTATGAGATGTGTGCCTCCGATCTTGCTCTACTGGGTCAAGGTGTGGCCGTCCTAGACGATTATAGGATGTGTACCTACTTGATCCACACGGCTTAGTGAAAGATTAATAAAAAGAAAACGAAACGAGAACCATCGAGAGTTTAGAAACTACATGTGTTAGGGGTTGAGTGTGCATTATGTTTTTGACATTCATTATTCCCTACTTGCTAAACATTAAGCTTACGTTTTGTGTTCTATGGTGTAGGTGATGACGAGCTGTCAGGTGAGCTCTACGAGCAAGGCCAGGATTAGGATACAGTCGGCGACACCTGTTGTATGCCAATGCTGGCAGCTCATTGGGGCGTCTTGACCATGATGTGGCTGGGAGGTGTGGGATTTGGTAGTTTTATTGAGATTTTGGTTGTATAGATAATGGTAGATTTATAACTCTCTTGTGTGTTTGTTTTGGATTTGTTGTATAAACAGTTGGTTTTCAGGTTTTGTTTTAGAAAAAATTGAACGTTATGCTGCTCGAATTTTTATTAACGAAGCATTATTTGTTTTCACAAATTTTTACGTTTCCGTTTACGTTTTTGTGTCGGGTTTTGGGGTTTTAATGTGTCGAGGGGTGGATAATATTGGAAGATGGTTTTGGGATGTTTTTAGGTGAAATGTTGGGGTGAGAAGTGAAGAAAATGGGAAAAGAGTGGAAAAAAGCCGAGGGAGGAGCGCTGGTGCACGGGGGAAGGCAGGCAGGCGCTGGCGTGGGCGCGCAGCAGGCGCGCGAGTCGCGCTGTTGGTGCGCGCGCAGCGTGTAGCGCCGATCGATCGGCAGGTGATGATCAGACAACCCGAGAGGGTGCCGATCAATCGGCGCCAAGCGCCGATCGATCTCCCCTGTGGCGTGATGCGCGCAGTGACAGTGCGCGGGGCGCGCGCTGCCTGGGCGACGCGCGCACCCATGTGGCCAACTTGAAATTTTTTTTAAATTTTTGTTTTTTGAATATGTTTTAACCTGACTTTTTTCGACGTATTTTGTGTAACGACCCTAGTTCTAACGCCTTTAAAATTCATGTAATTTTTTTTTTTAAACATTAAGTAAATTTTGACTTTAATAACTTTAAATCGAAGTCTAAGTCGTTGAAATCGCATGAAAATCATTTATAGAAAACAATATTTACACATAATAAAATAAAGCTTCAGAGAACAATTGGAAAGGGGCAAATTCGCCCGATCAGCGATTAACATAGGTGATCGATCGCCCCTTCTGTCGGCGATCGATCGCCCCATCAATGGCCGATCGATCGGCTGTTTTCAGCCGATCGATCGGCCAGCGTTCTGTTTCCAGAACGCATTGGCCAGGAGGGGTGCCGATCGATTGCCCTCCCTGGTGATCGATCGGCGAACCCTCTGGATTTTTAAGTCCAGAGGGCCTGCCTTCTTCTCTCCCTGCATCCTTCATCCTTCACACACATATCACAATTCTTCTCTCCTTTCCTTTTCTCACTTCAACTACACCTAAACACACTTAAACACTTCATCATAAATCACTCTTAACCTCATTCATTCTTTAATTCCTCAGCCACAAAACCTACTCAAAACATAATAAAAACATAGTGGAACTTCATAAAGACAAACTGCATGGATCCGTTTGAAAATTGAATAATCCATACGAGTTTAAAATCACCAAGCAGTCCAGTATATCTTCAATAAAATACTTTTCAAAAGTAGTTTATAAAATGGGTTTACAAAACATCAAAACATATACATCTCCTAACAAGTCACCCTTCAACCCATCTAATTCTCCTTATACAATCATCGATCATTTCTAATTAACATATCCCCAAAAATACTTACATACATCCCTACGGGTCAAAATCGCCTCGACTGCACAGCGCACTCCCACGGGCACCCTTCTTCAACCTGCGTGTTCATCAAGTGGAGGAGGGCCTTCCTCACCTGTTTCGAGTTCACCTATACCATAAAGACGCCTATGAGATAAATCTCAGTAAGTTCTACGTAAGTGACAATGCATGAACATGTATATGTAATTTTCATAACTTTCGTGCATTCATTTCATTTATCAATTCGTATTAGTCGTCACATTTCAGTCGTCTCATTTCAGTTGTTTTAGTCGTCTCATTTCAGTCGTCTTAGTCGTCTCATTTTCATTCGTCTATTTAAGTCATCACATTTCATTTTCTTTCATGAAATCCATGCATAAATCCATTTTTCATGACATTTGTAAAACGATGATGCATGACAATAAAAGCGTAATATAAACATACAACGTGCGTACCATCAAAACAATACAAACGTAACCTACAAAACAACTAACCCTAAACTACCCAACCAAAGCATATAAACATAAATATCACCAAATAATCCTTAACGTCAAAACTCGACTTATGGTGTAGGCCAATCGGCCACAATAAGTCACGAGAACTTACCTGTCGTCCGTAGAAAGCTGAGCTCCGTCCACGAGCTTTGTTCACCTAGAAGGTTGATTTGTCGAAGAACGAAGAAGAAATAAACGCCGGAGGAAGAACATCACTTGGCCGAAGGAGAAACGGCGAATGGAGGAGAGAAAATCGCCAAGGGGAGAGAAGAATCACGTTCTGGAAAACTGAATGGAAGGGGGAGGGGAGTTGTAGTTTTTATTTAAATTTTAACCTTGCAATTTACTTAAATGCCCTTCCCTTAATTCCTCGCTTATTTTATTATTTCGTTTAACGATTTGGTTTCTTCGAAACTCTCTTATTCCTCCAAATATTACAACTTATCCCTAGGGTTCTAACGAAACTCTCCGTTCGCAAAACGGACTAAATTTACTATTTTTACGTATTAAAACGCTATAGGGTTATAAACGGAACTTTGACATTATACCATCGATTTGAATTCCCAAAATTCTCTTATTTTTCCTAAAATCCCTATAAATCATAAGGATCTTAATAAAACTCTTCGTTCATAAAACGGGCTTAGTTTGTTATATTTACTAAAATACCTCTATATTACGAGAAATACCAAAATCTCGTAAAATCGGCGTTACATCTTCAAAAATTCCCTCATTTCTCCAGATACTCCCATTTATTTATAGGGTTCCAATAAAACTTCTCATTTGCAAAACGGACTTAATTTGACATATTTACGAAAATGTCATTGCATAGCTAAAAATCTGAAACCCGAAAAAGAACCGGGCGTTACATTTTGTACGTATTTTACAAACGTTTTCCACATGTTTTCGAGGGTTTGAAAAACTCGAAAATCGAGTCGAAATTTTATCAAAAATTATTTTAAATTTCATTTTAAATGTTGTAAAGACGACCAAAGTAGCAACCCGAGCTAGGAGTAAGTTCAGGGGCGTTACAAAAACAATGAAATGTTTTCATTGTGGAAAGTCAGAGCATATGAAAGCAAAATATGGAAGAAAAAACAATACAAAGAGAGAAATAGTTTGCATGATAGTAACACAGAGAATACTAAAACTATTGTTGATGGTTATGTGATTACTGCCTATGAAGAAGAGTTTATAAATTTGACACTTCAACCATGTACTTGGATTATTGATTCTGGTACTTTGTATCATGTTACGTCACATGGTGAATACTTCTTATCCTATAGTAGTGATGATTATGATCAAGTAAAGATGAGAAATGATGGTGCATCAAAGATTGTGAGAATTAGCGATATTAATCTGAAAACCAATTTAGGTTGCAAGTTGACATTGAAAAAAGTTAGACATGTTCTAGATATTCGGTTGAATTAGATATCTACTAGTAAGCGAGATGATGAAGGTTTTGTTAATTATTTTGGAGATGGTAAATAGTAGCTCACCCAAGGTTTCCTAGTTATAACCAGATGAAAGAATACCAATATTCTTTCATACATACAAACGAAGTTATGTAAAGAATAAATAAATGTCACCTAGAAGTCCTATGGTATTGAGCGTTGACATAAAAGGTTTGGCCACATTAGTGAGAAAGACTTGATACACTTGTCAAGAAACGATTTTTGTCAGGTTTTAACTACTCAAATTCGAATACTTGTGTGCATTATTCGTCTAGAAAATCTCACAAGGTTGCATTTTAGATTATCTACCCATGCAAAAAATATCAAATTCTTGATTTGATTCATACAGATGTCTGTAGTATGCAAGATAAAACGTTCAATGGTGCATATTATTTTGTCACATTCATTCACAATCCCGTGAAAGGTGTTTGCTTTTACTTTGAAATAAAGAGATCAAGTATTAGAAGTTTTCAAAGAATTTCACGCTAGGGTAGAGAAAGAAACTGAAAAAAAAAACTTAAACGTAACAAAATTGATAAAGGTGGCGAGAATAGAGGCAATTTGAAAAATATTGTAAGAGCCATGAGATTAAACTTGAAAAGATCATGCCTAAAAATCCTAATAAACATAAGGTGGTAGATAAAATGAATAGAATGATTCAAGAAAGGATCAAGTGTATGCTCTCTTATACCAAGTTACCTAATTTTTTTTGGGTGAAGCTTTGAAGACTGCAGTTAACTTGATTAACCTTTCTCCTTCAACTTTTTAGATGGTGATATTCCTAAATGAGTTTGGACATGGAAAGATGTTTCTTATAAGCACCTGATAGTTTTTGGATGTAGAACCTACGTTCATGTTTCGAAAGATGAACGATCCAAATTGGTTGATAAAGCCAAAGATAGTAAGAAGTAGAGATGTTGTTTTCTTGGAAGATTAGTTAGTTGAAACTAATAAGGCAAAGAGACATCATCCAGTTCCAAAATTTCCTAGTAGTTTGGATCTGGTTAGTACACATTCAGTAATTGAATTATAGAGGAGTAAGGGAGGAAAACCATGGTGATATTGTTGATTGGGGTATTTCTATAGAAGATGGTGATATGTTGTACGGATGTTTTACATGTTTAAATTTCAAGTACATTGCATTTTATTTTAAATTGTAATACTTGTATGCCCGATGAGGATGATATTGGTTTGGGGCTAATGGAGGCTTTTGATATAGATCTACTGTTGTTTTAGATTTCATCTAGCTGAGCAACCAGAGTCAGTTCTATACTCTTTCTACTGCGTGAAAGTTGTTGTTTATATGTTGTGAAAATAGGTAATAGTGCGGTGAAGATGCGCTTCTTGGGTTTCGAATCCCTAAATCAGACCATGGTGTTTTTGATTGATATGATTTTACGGGTGGTGTCGTTGTCTGGTCTTTGGATTTTCGGCCACTCTTTTGACATGTGGGTAGTGTCGTCGCTAAGCTTGCTCATAGATCACCCCTTGATTAACGGGTTTCACAGTGGCTGAGTTCGCTCATCGGTAGCCCAGGTGACGTGGTTGGCTCTTTGGATCATCGTTACTTTTCAGCTTCTTTCTTACTCATGAGGTGTTGTCAAGTCTTCAGACTGTCGTCTTTCTGGTGATAGTGTGCCGAGGGGAAAGAGGGGGGGGGGGTGTTCTTATGTGACCCTCATCTTTCACTGGGATGGTTTTCTAATGAAAACAGTGGGAACTTACTTTATTTATAGCTACCTAAGTATGTAGCAATGTTTTTGAACCTACACCACTGATCCCTTGTTGAGCCTGTTTCAAAAAATGATATAAAAGATTTAATAATTTGGAAATCCTTGGCTCATGGAGCCTGTTTTGAAATGAAAGAAAAATGTTTTAGGAATGTAAATTCATGCGCTGTATATTTATAACTAGTCATGGTTTTGAAAGAAAATGATAAACCCTTTTAGATATGCATTTAAGTATATTATAGGGTTTCCTACTGAGTTAGTCACTCATCACAAAGACCCTCCTCCATTTCCCAGGTTAGGATTGTTGAGGTTGTGTTTGTTCTTGCTCGATGAGGAGTGGATCCCCTTTCATCCTCCTTTTTGTTTTCCCAAGCTTTATTCTATGTCCTGGTGAGGATATTTTTCTTCATTGATTTGTATAAATTATTGGGTGTTTAGGTATTTTATTTTCTTGACAACTAATTATTTGATTCATTTAAGTTTTGCACTATCTTATTATTATGTGATCGTTATTGTGGACTTCGGTCTATTCTTTGTGGGCATGACTCAATTTATTTTAAAGTTTTCCTATGAAAATCTAGCCTTGGTGTAACGACCCGCCAGGCTCCCCCGACAGGCCGTGCAGTCCGGCCCACAGGCCCACCAACACTGCCACGTGGTTTCCCTCAGGCCGTCCCATGTGTACTCACGGTCTTCTCCCACCACTTGGTAAATGAGAGTTTTTGCCTTCCCTAGGATTAGAACCCTTGCCCTCAGGTCTACATAACCAAGGGTTCACATCCCAGGTACCACTTGAGCTACTGAGGGAAACCACGTGGCAGTGTCGGTGGGCCTGTGGGCAGGACTACACGAATTTTCGGGGGAGCCCGGCGGGTCGTTACACTTGGGTTGGACGGTCAGGTTCTATCTGAAGATTGAGTCTCTCAATCTGACATTTTTGTCTAGGCCCATCTTTTTATCTTGACAGTTTCAATCAATTGATCAAATTGAATAAGTTTCTTTGACATCCGTGCTAGAAAGAAGATCAAATAGGATAAATTTTTCCCATGAGTATTTGATGCTTACAGATTGGGAAGAACCCTAAATCTATCAGGAAGCTATGTGTCATGAACAAAAGACACAGTGTCAAAAAGTCATGCAAGAGAAAATAAATTCTTTGAATGAGAATTATACGTATGAATTGGTTAAATTTTCCAAGGGTAAGCAAGCTCTGAAAAATAAATAGGTTTACAAGTTAAAGTTTGACGACAATTGCTTATAGATAAAATAAAAAATTAGGTTGGTTGTGAAATGATACAGTCAGAAAAAAGATGTTGATTTTGATGAAATTTTCTCGTTAAATATGAAGATGATATCTCTCAAAATTATTTTGGGTTTAGTTGTTTGTTTGAATTCGAGATTGAGTGAAGACTACATTCCTTCATGGAAACTTGAAAAAGTAAATATACAGAGAATAATAAGAGGGGGAAGACAAAAGACATCTTGTTTGTATACTAAAGAAAAGCTTATATGGCTTGAGATGTTGGTCAAGAAAATTGAGATGTTAAAGACAAATCTGAGTAGGTCTTTTGCAATGTAAGATTTAGGACTTGTAAAACAAATTCTGGGTATGGAAATTACTCGCGAAAAACAATATAAAAGATTGTGGTTGTCTGAGGAAAAGTAGTTGAAAGATTTAATAGGAGCAAGGCAAAAGTATTTTCTTCTCCACTTGCAAATCACTTTAAGATGGGTTCGAAGCATAGTCTTACAAGTGGAAAAAAAAAGCTATGAATAAAATACCTTATGAAACAACAATTAGTCTTTTGATGTATGCTATGGTGGGCACTCGACTAGATATTGCTCTTGTAGTCTGAATAGTTAGTTAATTTGTATTTGATCTAAGATAAGAACATCGGAAAACAATTAAATAGATTCTTAGATATCGCAAAGATTTTTATGTTATGGTAATGGTGAGCCTGTAATGTGTGGTTATACGGATTCTGATTTGGCAGGTGACTTCAATTCGAGAAAGTCGACTTCTGGACATATGATTAATTTTTCAGTGAGAGTTATATGTTGAAAGTTCAAATTGCAAAAATGTGTTGCTTTATTGACAAACAAAGCATAATAATTGTCTATTATTGAAGTTTTCAAGGAAGTTTTGTAGATGAATAGGTTTCTACAGAAGTTGAGAATTTCGCAAGAAAAATGTTCTCTATTATGACAATCAGAGTACTATTTACCTTTACAAGAATATGATATTTCATACAAGATCCAAATATGACAATCAAAGTGTTATTTACCTTTTGGGAATCCGATATTCCAAGCAAGATCCAAATATATTAATATTTGATACCATTGGTTGTGAGATAAACTCCAATTACATGAGTTCTTTGTTAACAAAATTTACATCAATGAGAATATATATGATATGATGACAAAGTCATTCCTTAAACCAAAAAATAGTACCGAACTGTTTGGTTTGGCTCAGTTTTAGTCTGTTTTTAAAGTCCACCAAACAAACATTTGGTTTTAAAATATTGAAACTAATAAAAATTGGTTCAGTTTTGATTTGACATACATAAAATCAAAAGTAACTGAACCAAATTATTATTAGACTTAAAAAATAATCAATTTTTAGTTTGATTAAATTGAAAATTTTGGTTAAATTATTAAATTCTATTTTGGTATCATTAGTTAATCATATTTAATTATTAATTTTACTATAATTAATAATGAATGAAATTAAGGATAATTGGAGATCATGAGAATTCAATTTTGAATTATATCTAATTAGGAGATTTGATAATCTAATTAATTTAATTTATCATAATTTGAAAAATTGATTATTATTCATTAATCTCATTCTCTATTTTGATTATATTTTTGTATTACAATGGAAGCAAAATCAAACTAGAATCGAACTAGAATTTCTGGTTCGGTTCTTCCACAACAAAAGTTCGGTTTTGGTTAGAAATTTACCAGAACCGGCCTCTACCAGTTCAGATCGGTTCCATATAAAACCAAATCAAGCTAGACCATGAACACCCCTATGGTTAGAGATGACAAATGAGCGAGCGGGTGTTGGTTCGGTACTGTAGTAGGTTCGACTTGGCTCACGAGCAGGTTCGAGTTGAAATTTTTTCTGGGTGGGCTCATTAGGCTCAGCTTGTTGAATTTGTTAGCTCAACTCGTTCAATTCGTTAGACTCGGTAAGACGGACTTTTTTAGGGCTAGCTCTGTAACGCCCCCGAACCCACCCTGGCTCGGAGCGCTACTCGGCTCACTTTAACCCCAATAATTTAAATAAAATTGAGCACAGCAGAATTTAAAACCAAATCTCCCGAAACTTTCTTATGTCATACCTAGCTGCCTAGACTCAGTAATTTCTCTTAATCCTAACTGTTAAGCACCATGGCATCCTTCCCAAAATTTCGGCAAAGTAACGCCTGAAAATGGCGCCTCCAAAATGCTAGGTACCTGCAAAGAAATAAATCCCAACCAATCCAGAATGCTCCTCATCAACTTATCCAGCATACGAAATCACTAAATAGCAGTAAAGAGGGAAACTAAATTACTAACATCCCTAAGTGAAGAAAGTCCACAGTATAGGGCGACACATCACCCTTAACTATGACTATATACAACAATTACAAATAGCAATACCATAATTCTCAAAACATCAACCAAAAAGAAAGTTACGCATTCCCATCATTTCTACAAACATGCATTTACAATAAACTACCAAAAGACAAAGCCCACATCCCCCGAAGACCATGGTTAAGGTGCCCCGACAACTACCTGCACCGGCATACAGCGTACAACAACGACTGCATCCCAATCCTAGCTTTCCTCGTAGCTCTAACCTGTACTCCTGTCGTCATCTACACCACAGAACACACATACACACACGTAAGCTTACGCTTAGCAAGTAGGGGATAACAAATATAAACAAGCACAATGCACACACAACCCTCACACAACCCTAACACAACAACACAACACCACTCAACACAACAACGCAACACAACAACACAACACCACCCAACACGACAACACAACACAACCCTAACAAAACTGCCTGCATCGAAAGATGCCTTATTGCCTGCATCGAAAGGGATGCCTTACTCTTTAACCGACTATCATGCCAAACAATGCAACACAACACCCCAATGCAACTCAACAAACCGACTCAACACAACACGACAACACGACCAAACAATGCTAGTTGCCCGCACCCGAAAGGATGCCTTAGTTGCCTGCACCGAAGTGCCTTAGTTGCCCGCACCGAAGTGCCTTAGTTACCCACACCCAAAAGGATGCCTTACTCTTTAACAGACTACCATGCCAAACAATGCAACACAAGACCACAATGCAACTCAACAACCCGACTCAACACAACACGACAACACGACCAAACAATGCAACACAATACAACAACGTAACTCAACAACACAACACAGCCAAACAATGCAACCCAATACGAAGTAAAACAATAACAGATAAACCCGACCGTTCTATGGTGTAGGCCCAAAGGCAAACGACAAGCACACCACTACTTACCTGGCGTCCTAACTCGCTGGGGATACTCGGTTACCTGTCCACCTACGGCTCGACCTACGACAAATATCCAAACTTCATTAAAATTAAGCCTACATTCACCAATTACTCCCAAATTACTATTTCTAGCCTAATCCAACTAAAACCTAACTAAACGGGCCACTAATTTGGGTTTGGTAAAAACTGACACGAACTTCAAATGCACGTAACGGAATCGAACGATTCTAGCGGCCACGTACTCCTCTAATAACCTATTTTAACCTGCCAAAGGAATTTTAAAACAAACGACCGCAGCTAGGTCAAAAATTAGAAAACCCGAATCTACACTAAACCGGGAATTTCATCCCTCTCGATTTTCCATCAATTTTCACCAAATTCCTCACCAATCGACCACCCACACCTTCAATTAGCATAAACAAATCAAAATCCTGAGGCTACACACACAAAACCCGAAATACCCAAATCAGGCTTGCTGGTTTTTCGCCCAAATTGAGCTCCTCACGGCCAGGCGACTAAAGCCGGTCCAAGGGTTGGCAAACCCACGTCAGAAACAACAAAAATCGGCCGGTGATCGGAGCTCAAACTCGCTGTAGCACCCGGTTCTATAGGACCAAGTCTTATTTCTTTCTAAATTAATGACACACTTTAAAGACAATAGTAAAAGTGAGGTTAATGGATCACTAGGCAAGGATATAAGAGTAATTGGAAATTTAAAATGGATAACGTATTTAAGGAATAGGTTTTTAGATTTAATGCATTGTAACCACCACTGTTTTCCAATTCTTTTCGACTCTCAGCTCCTCAGCTTAGCAGAGTGCTCTAGGAGGCCCTCCCTTCGATTTCTCCAGCGATTTCTCCGACTTAAATGAGTTCCTTCATTTTTCCTTATGACTAGACGGTTAGATAACAGAGGGAGTGCAATGTATGTGTTTTGGGAGTGTTGCAAATGAGTGTATTTTTGGGTTAAGTGCAGAATCGGGAATGCACGAATATCTGAGCTTCCAAACTAATTTCCTTAGACTCCTAGATAGTTTAGAATGAAGTTTAACTAATACACTGTCTATGGTTTTAGGTTTGAGTAGAACCCGAAGTGGTTAGCAACCAAACATTTCCCCAGGAATCTAGGTAAGTGAAGTATTGTGTGTGCCTTCGGGCCTACATCACAAAACAGTAGGTTTATGCATGCTTAAGTATTTTCTGCATGTTATGCATCATGTTTTTGAAAGAATACGAAAATGAATTTATATGTAGTGGCACGGAAAGGCAAGTACAAATTGAAATGTAATAGCTATTAAGGGAATTCATCCACCCCATAATCGAGTAGAGGATGTATAACATTGGGAGAACTGATCCCACTCCCAAGGGAAATTAGGGATTAGAATAGCTATTAAGGGAATTCATCCGGCCCTTAATCGAGTAGAGGATGTATAACATTGGGAGAATTGATCTCACTCCCAAGGGAACCAAGGGATCAGATCAGTAAACAAACGAATGTACAACTGAGATGAGAAAGTAGAAACTGTATGTTTAGGTTTTATGTTTCAGCATATCATTTCATTATTGCTTTACTTGCTTAGCATTAGGCTAATAGATGAGTTTTGTGATGTAGGTGTTGAGGTAACTACTGGAGAGTTCTCTGAATTTACTGAGGAATAGGCAAAGTTGTTGAAGCACATTCATGCCACGTTTTGGTATCCTGATGAGGCGGTTTAACTGATGTCTGTTGGTGTGAAGGTTTAGTTGACAATGTTTCAATTTAAGAGTGTTGAGATTTCATGACAGTAGTGGTTTCAATATTTTGAATACGCCTTTGAGATCTTTCTGAAAATAGTATTTTGTTGAGTTTTAATGTTGGTTCTTACTGGATCTTGAGTAATGCAATGTTTTGAATTGTTACAGTGAAGTGAGTAAATTTCCTTTCGTAGTCAGAGTTGTGTTTGTATAGCAAGGAGTAGTTGAAATGTCGCTCTGTTCTCTATTGATAGACGATGTCTATTGGCAGATGCTGAGTTGTTGTTCTGTTGTCTATCGGAAGATGTCTTCAGTGGAAGCCATCGGAAGATATAAGTATAAAATTTGTCATTTTGTGACCTGTGGATGTCGGGTGTTAAATCCATCGGAAGATGTAGAATGTAATTTGTCGTTTAGTGACCGGTGGATGTTGAGTGTTAAATCCATCGGATGATGTAGTAGAAGTTTTGTTAGTCACCGGTGGATGTCGTGTGTTAAATCCATTGGAAGATGTAGGATGTAAATTGTCGTTTTGTAACCGGATGATGTCGAGTATTTTATACTGGAAGGCGTGAGTAAAAGACTTGTCGTCTAGTGATCGGCTGAGGCGGGATGAACGAATCATCCGGCTGACGTCACCGGTAGATGTAGTAGCAAAACTTGTCGTTTTGCGATCGGCTGAAGCTTGAAGAATGACTCCTCCGGCTGACGTCATCGGTAGAGGCCTTCAGTTTTATTTCTGCCCTCTTGTTGACTTTGTACAGCGGCAGACGAGTTTGACTTTTGCAACTTTCAAAGAATTTCGCGAATTAAACCTTCATTTCTTTTGGCCGAATGTTCCCTAACATCTCAACTGATTATTCAAACATTGTTCTATAGTTGGTTTAACTCTATTTTTGCTCAAATGATTTTCGCTGCAAGTCTCTAAATGTTTTGAGGTTTTAGAAAATGTCAAATTTAGACTTTCGAGCGAAATTTTAAATTTGGTCCTAAGTTTCTTAGTCAAGTTTGAGTTTATGAGTAACAAACTGGGTTCAGAAAGCTCGGGCGTTACAGTATGGAATCAGAGATATTCAGTTAAACCGTTCAAAAGATCACTCATCAGTGCCGATCGTTGCATGGAAGTACTTCAACAACTGTAAGTATTTAAGTTAACCTTAGTTGGTAGATATTTAAGAGTGTAATTAACCATGTGCAGGAATTTAGTATAATGGTCAGACGCCCAGGGAGACCTAGAGTGCCAAGAGAAATGCCAAATGTGAGAAGTGAAGAGGAGCCTAGTGTGATTACGCAGCTGACAGACTTAGTGCGTCAGCAAACTGATTTAGTGCGCCAACAGTCTGACCAAGTAGGAGTACTGTTGAAACGAGAGGTGCAAGGAAGTGCCAACTCAGGTTCTAGCAATGAACATTCTGGAGATAGATTTCGGAGACTAAGACCACCCACGTTTGATGGACAGTCATCTGATCCAGTTATTGCTGAAGGGTGGCTTAGGAAGATTGAAAGTATGTTTAGGTGTGCCAACATAGGAGAAGGAGACAAGGTCACGTTGGCGACATTTCACTTGGCTGGTGAAGCTCAACTCTGGTGGGAAACAATAGAGACCACCACTGATGTCTTGGCGATGCCTTGGTCGCAATTCAAAGACATTTTCTACGAGAAGTATTTCAACAGTACTGTCCAAACTGCAAAGAAGTTGGAATTTCTAAACTTGAAGCAGACAGGGTCTGTAGCCGAGTACAGTAGGCAAATCGAGTCCCTGTCCAGGTTTGCTGGACATTTTGCTCACAGGGACGAGGACAAGGTATTCAAATTTGTGCATGGACTGAAGCCAGAAATCTACCGAGGGGTTAAATTTTGTGGTATTAAAGGCTTGACATTCAGCGAGGTTGTGTCCACTGCTCTGGAAGTGGAAGAAGCTGAAAGGAAGCGTGCTGGACCAAAAGAGGTCCCACAAAAGTCGGTCCAGCCACATCATCAAAGGGGAATAAAGAGGCCTAGTGAAGGCCAGCATAGCCAAGGAACAGGAAAGAAAGTGCTGGATGCCAGGAAGTTTCCCCTGTGCCCGAAATGTTCGAAGAGTCACCCGGGTGAATGCAGGTTCGGTTCGGGAAAGTGTTTCAATTGCGAGAAAATTGGACACACATACAGGGATTACCCAAAGCCCAGAGTCACCCGATGCTTCAACTGTAACAAGGTTGGCCACGTCATTAGGGACTGTCCAGCTCCTAAGAATGGCCCTGCTATGATTAAGCCGAGGATATTCTCCATGATGGAGTCCGGCGATGATGAGAAGCCTGCTGTTGTGTAAGGTACTATATTGGTCAACTCTATATCTGCTTTTACATTGATAGATTCTGGTGCAACACATTCATTCATAGTATCTACATTTGTTGTTAAGTTAGATGTACAGTTTACCCCTTCTATGCA
The DNA here is from genome assembly GCA_022432975.1 of Begonia masoniana. NCBI lineage: Eukaryota > Viridiplantae > Streptophyta > Magnoliopsida > Cucurbitales > Begoniaceae > Begonia > Begonia masoniana. Next base: position 30,188,984 of record CM039502.1, read on the forward strand.
TGTGTTTAGTGTTGCTTTACCCTCTGGTGAACGCATGCACTCTAACCAGGTGATGCTTGACAGTGATGTGTTAGTAGGAAGCGTGAGTCTACTTGTTGATCTCATTATTATAGATATAATGGGATTTGATGTAATCCTAGAAATGGATTGGTTGTTTAAATATTATGCCACAATCGACTGTAGGACTGGAGTAGTTAGATTCCAACCCCCTGGTGGTTTAAATTATACCTTCCAAGCTTTAAAGAAGAGTGAGGAAATGTCTGTTATGACTTCGATAAATTGTAGACCCTCACCATGCAGAGAGTACCTATGCTTCTTGGCGAGTGTTCTAGATACACAATTCGTAGGAAAAGTAACACCCCAAAATGTCTTAATTGTACAAGACTTCCCGGAAGTGTTTTTAGATGACTTTCCTGGTTTACCACCAGATAGGGAAATCGAATTCGTTGTAGATGTTTACCCCAGCGCCGAGCCTGTGTCCAAAAATCCATATAGGCTAGCACCAACAGAACTTAAGGAATTAAAGAAGCAGTTGGAGGATCTGTTGGAGAAAAGGTTCATACGCCCAAGCTTTTTACCGTGGGGTGCACCTGTCCTTTTTGTCAAAAAGAAAGATGGGTCAATGCGAATGTGTATTGATTATAGGGAATTAAATAAGTTAATTGTCAAGAACAAGTATCCATTGCCAAGGATTGATGATTTATTTGACCAGCTTAATGGTGCACGTGCTTTCTCTAAGACTGACCTTAAGTCCGGTTATTACCAATTGAAAGTCAAATCTGAGGATATTCCTAAGACTTCTTTTCGCACAAGGTATGAACATTTTGAGTTTTTGGTCATGTCCTTTGGATTGACAAATGCACCAGCAGCCTTTATGGATCTCATGAATAGAGTGTTTCATGAGTATTTGGATAAGTTTGTCATAGTGTTCATATATGACATTTTAATCTATTCACGTACTAAGGATGGGCATGCTAGGCACCTGACCTTGGTGTTGAAAGTATTAAAACAGCACCAACTATCCGCCAAGTTTTCTAAGTGTGAATTTTGGTTGGATCAAGTTCACTTTCTAGGACATGTTATCTTTGGGGATGGTATATCTGTCGATCCAGCTAAGGTTCAAGCAGTTAAGGAATGGCCCCAACCGAGGAATGCTACTGATATCAAGAGTTTTCTTGGACTAGTAGGATATTATAGAAAGTTCATTGAAGGATTTTCGAAGATTGCTACACCCCTTACTAGGTTAACAAGGAAAAATGTGAAATATATATGGACTGACGAATGTGAGTATAGTTTTCGGACCCTGAAACAGAAACTGACCAATGCTCCAATTTTAACCCTTCCAGTTGAAGATGGTAAATTTAGCATTTACTGTGATACATCCAAGGTTGGACTTGGCTGTGTCTTGATGCAAGAGGGAAAGGTAATAGCTTATGCCTCTAGGCAGTTGAAAACACATGAGAAGAATTACCCTACACATGACTTGGAATTAGCTGCAGTGGTATTTGCACTTAAGATTTGAAGGCATTACTTGTATGGACAATCTTGCGAGATATTTTCAGATCATAAGAGCCTGAAGTATATTTTCATACAGAAAGAACTAAACATGAGGCAACGTCGATGGTTGGAATTTGTAAAGGACTATGATTTCGAGATTAAATATCATCCCAGCAAAGCAAATGTTGTGGCAGATGCTTTGAGTAGAGTAACAACACCAACCTCAACTATGATTTTCAATATACCATTAGCCTTAGAGTCAGAATTCCAAAGGTTTAACCTAGAAGCAGTATCCAGTGTATCAGCTATACTTTCAGCCTTAACCTTAAAGCCTACCATTCTAGAGAAAATAAAGGAAGCTCAGACAAATGATGACGAGTGTAACAAGTACAAGTTAAGCATGGATTCTACAGACAAATCAGATTTTAACTATTCCGCTGATGGAATCCTTAAGTTTAGAAATAGATGGTTTGTTCCTGCCATTAAGGAACTTCGAGATGAGATTCTTTCTGAAGCACATTCTTCTCGATTTTCTGTTCATCCCGGAAGTACAAAGATGTACAAGGATCTTAAACAGCATTATTGGTGGCCATGTATGAAAAGGAGTGTGGCAGAGTATGTAGGATCATGTTTGTGTTGTCAGCAGATTAAAGCTGAGCATCAGAGACCCTCAGGAACATTGCAATCTCTACCAGTCCCTGAATGGAAATGGGAACAAATAACGATGGATTTTGTTGTGGGATTGCCTAGAACAGCAAAGGGACATGATGCAATCTGGGTGATAGTTGATCGTTTAACCAAATCTGCCCGATTTTGGAGTAAATACTTATCATTGGTGGAGTTTTCCTATAATAACAGTTTTCAGGCAACAATAGGAATGGCACCGTATGAAGCATTGTATGGACGAAAATGCAGATCGCCTTTGTACTGGGATGAAGTTGGTGAAGCACAGTTGCTTGGTCCTAACTTTGTGCAGCAAACTGTTGAAAAGGTTGCCCTCATCCGACAGAGAATTTTGGCAGCTCAGAGTCGACAGAAAAGTTATGCAGATTGCAGGCGTAGAGAATTGGAATTTGAGATAGGTGATGAAGTTTTTCTCAAGGTGTCACCGTTTAAAGGAGTTGTGAGATTTAGGATGAGGGAAAAGTTGAACCCCAGATTTATTGGACCATTCACTATTCTGAAGAGAGTTGGGAAAGCAGCCTATCAGTTGCAGCTATCGGCTTCTATGGAGGGGATACACAGTGTGTTCCATGTTTCTATGTTAAAGAAGTGCATAAGGAACCCAAATCAAGTTGTGGAACAGCAGGACATTAAAGTTCATCCTACCCTTACTTATGAGGAGAAACCAGTAAGGATCCTAGACTATGCAGTAAAAGTGTTGCGTAACAAGGAAGTTCCACTGGTAAAAGTCTTATGGCACAACCAGAACATAGATGAGACAACTTGAGAGCGCCAACAAGACATGATGGACCGATATCCAGAGTTATTCAGGTACTAAATTTTGAGGAAAAAATTCTTTTAATGAGGGTAGATTGTAACACCCGGTTCTATAGGACCAAGTCTTATTTCTTTCTAAATTAATGACACAATTTAATGACAATAGTAAAAGTGGGGTTAATGGATGACTAGGCAAGGATATAAGAGTAATTGGAAATTTAAAATGGATAACGTATTTAAGGAATAGGTTTTTAGATTTAATGCATTGTAACCACCATTGTTTTCCAATTCTTTTCGACTCTCAGCTCCTCAGCTTAGCAGAGTGCTCTAGGAGGCTCTCCCTTCGATTTCTGCAGCGATTTCTCCGACTTAGATGAGTTCCTTCATTTTTCCTTATGACTAGACGGTTAGATAACAGAGGGAGTGCAATGTATGTGTTTTGGGAGTGTTCCGAATGAGTGTAGTTTCGGGTTAAGTGCAGAATCGGGAATGCACGAAGATCTGAGCTTCCAAACTAATTTTCTTAAACTCCTAGATAGTTTAGAATGAAGTTTAACTAATACACTGTCTATGGTTTTAGGTTTGAGTAGAACCCGAAGTGGTTAGCAACCAAACATTTTCCCAGGAATCCAGGTAAGTGAAGTATTGTGTGTGCCTTCGGGCCTACATAACAAAACAGTAGGTTTATGCATGCTTAAGTATTTTCTGCATATTATGCATCATGTTTTTGAAAGAATACGAAAATGAATTTATATGTAGTGGCACAGAAAGGCAAGTACAGATTGAAATGTAATAGCTATTAAGGGAATTCATCCGCCCCTTAATCGAGTAGAGGATGTATAACATTGGGAGAATTGATCCAACTCCCAAGGAAACTGAGGGATCAGAATAGCTATTAAGGGAATTCATCCTCCCCTTAATCGAGTAGAGGATGTATAACATTGGGAGAATTGATCCCACTCCCAAGGGAACCGAGGGATCAGATCAATAAACGAACGAATGTACAACTGAGATAAGAAAGTAGAAACTGCATGTTTAGGTTTTATGTTTCAGCATATCATTTCATTATTGCTTTACTTGCTTAGCATTAGGCTAATAGATGAGTTTTGTGATGTAGGTGTTGAGGTAACTACTGGAGAGTTCTCTGAATTTACTGAGGAATAGGCGAAGTTGTTGAAGCACATTCATGCCACGTTTTGGTATCTTGATGAAGCGGTTTAACTGATGTCTGTTGGTGTGAAGGTTTAGTTGACAATGTTTCAATTTAAGAGTGTTGAGATTTCATGACAGTAGTGGTTTCAATATTTTGAATACGCCTTTGAGATCTTTTTGAAAATAGTATTTTGTTGAGTTTTAATGTTAGTTCTTACTGGATCTTGAGTAATGCAATGTTTTGAATTGTTACAGTGAAGTGAGTAAATTTCCTTTCGTAGTCAGAGTTGTGTTTGTATAGCAAGGAGTAGTTGAAATGTCGCTCTGTTCTCTATTGATAGACGATGTCTATTGGCAGATGCTGAGTTGTTGTTCTGTTGTCTATCGGAAAATGTCTTCAGTGGAAGCCATCGGAAGATATAAGTATAAAATTTGTCGTTTTGTGACCTGTGGATGTCGGCTGTTAAATCCATCGGAAGATGTAGAATGTAATTTGTCGTTTAGTGACCGGTGGATGTCGAGTGTTAAATCCATCGGATGATGTAGTTGAAGTTTTGTTGTTTAGTCACCGGTGGATGCCGTGTGTTAAATCCATCGGAAGATGTAGGATGTAAATTGTCGTTTTGTAACCGGATGATGTCGAGTATTTTATACCGGAAGACGTGAGTAATAGACTTGTCGTCTAGTGATCGGCTGAGGCGGGATGAACGAATCATCCGGCTGACGTCACCGGTAGATGCAGCAGCAAAACTTGTCGTTTTGCGATCGGCTGAAGCTTGAAGAATGACTCCTCTGGCTGACGTTATCGGTGGAGGCCTTCAGTTTTATTTCTGCCCTCTTGTTGACTTTGTACAGCGGCAGACGAGTTTGACTTTTGCAACTTTCAAAGTATTTCTCGAATTAAACCTTCATTTCTTTTGGCCGAATGTTCCCTAACATCTCAACTGATTATTCAAACATTGTTCTATAGTTGGTTTAACTCTATTTTTGCTCAAATGATTTCCGCTGCAAGTCTCTAAATGTTTTGAGGTTTTAGAAAATGCCAAATTTAGACTTTCGAGCGAAATTTTAAATTTAGTCCAAAGTTTCTTAGTCAAATTCGAGTTTATGAGTAACAAATTGGGTTCAGAAAACTAGGGGCGTTACACTCGCTCCTCACCCTCGGCCACGAACAGAACCAAAAACAGGGCAAAACCGAGTCTCACCTGCCAGTTCATGCGCGAAAACAACCGAAGCCCGCTCGTCGCCGTTGTCTGGCCAGAGAACGTCGGAAACTGCGGTGGTTTTGGTCGAAGATCATCGCCTCCCGCCGCACTCCCCTCTCCCCTGCTCCTCGGCCCTCGTCGCTCGAACAACAGAATGGCTTCGGCCATTCTGTTGTTTTATTATATTTTTTTTATTTAATAATAATAATAATAATAATAATAACCTTAATAAAACTAACATTACCATTCTGCCCTTCCAAAAATTCCGTTAAATCTTGTTCTTAATTATAACTCCGGGCTTAATTTCATTGGGAATACCCAAACCTAAATTAAGAAACCATTCACTTTTCTTTTAAATTAATTAAAACAACCTATTTTATTATTCTTTTATTTTCTCTCCAATTTTTCCTTTTAAAAAAATCCTGGGTGTTACAAGCTCGGTGTCAGAGTCCGGGCTTGTTGGACATAGCATCTATGGTTGCCATGTTAGATCTGGGTTATTCACTTGTATTTCTTTTCTATTGCATTTCTTTTCTTGTTTAGAAAAGTGATTCCTTGCCACCATAACATGTTCACTCCTGTCATGGTGGAGATTGTCTGGTTTGCTTTTTAGGGGGGAGATGCATGATAGCACATAGCCTTTTATCCACTAAAGTAATTTGTTGTCAATTAATGAATAAGCTTTGTACATATAAATTCTTTTTATACTTACTATGCTCAATGACGCTCTTTCGATTAATCTTGCTTGCTCAATGCTCGCTCATTAGATAGTAAGACCGTTCTAACGCCGGGGCATCCGGCACCGTTGGCACATATTGTAGGCTGGCTCGTTGTATTCGTGAGACGATGAGTGTCGTAGAGCCTTTCCTTATCCTTCGAAAGTAGGACCGTGACACTTGGCTCAGCTAGGTTTACTCGTTTGCCACCTTAATACAAAAAATTGTCAATTAGATATATGTCAACCTAGTTAGTGTGTGTATAATTTTTAATGATACAACTGGCAAATATTTGTAATGATATTTGTGTGATAATTTTTATTAGATCATCTCAAATAATAGTTTTCCTACATACATGTCATTTTATATATTAATAAAATAATTTTGTTAACTAAACAACTAATTTGACATTATAATGATAAATAATTATTATAATTTTAATAATTAAATTTTTTTAGAAATATACATTACATTTATATAAATTAAAAAATATATATATTTGGTTTGTTAGGCTTGACTTGTTAAGGATCATTTAGTTGGCTCAACTCAATTCGTTTAACCTTGGCTTGCGAGCCAATTTAGGTTGACATTTTTTTGGGTCCGGCTCGTTAGGCTTTGCTTGGCCAGCTCGTTTGTTATCTATACCGATGGTGGAACCCTTCGCATGCGCCAAATGAAAAGATTTGTTGGGTTCTGCCTATTTTTTAAGATGAGTCCACAAGATAATAAAAAATAAAATAAAATAACAGATAAAAAGATAGATAAATGGTTTTTTCAAAAAATATTGAAGAGAGAGAAAAATAGTTAAAGAGAATAGGAGAGTGAGATACAACGAGAGAGATGAGAGAGATGAGAGAGAGAGAGAGAGAGAGAGAGAGAGAGAGAGAGAGAGAGTTTTTATCATCTTTGTATGCAAGATCGAAAAGTTGATTCTTTTCCGTTTCAAATAAGATTTCACATTGTTTTTGTGTCGACAAGATCTATTGATTATCGAGATTAATTGTTCTTGTTGTTCTTTCTTCTAGCTTATTCTCGAAAAAATTACTATATACCCAATATTTTATACAGAAAGATTAGATCAAATTTTAGTTATGTAGACGTAGGCATATTGCTGAACCACGTTAAATTTGGATTTTCAATTTTCTTTTATAGTGTATTAATAATTGACATAATAATCTATTTTTAATCGCACAAAGAGAAAAAAAGAATTTATATCTACTATGCAATCGAATTTTATAGGTCATTTTTTCCAACAATCTCTTAGTAAGATGAAATGAGTTTAAAAGAATCAAAGCTAACAATGAAGGACCCAATAAAATTTGAGTACCTAAGCAAAACACTTCAATTTTCTTGTAGGTTGGAGGCTCTCCCATGAAGGATTAATGGTATCAAGATGTTGCTCTGGACACATGACATCAAATAGTATAAAATTCACTTCCAAATTCACAAAAGAAAGGACATGTGAATTTTGGAGATAAACAAAAAGAAAAAACAATAAGTATTGACAACATAGATAATGTCTCAAACTTTATTATTGATAATATCTTATTAGCTGATAATTTGAAGTATGACTTTATTAATCAACTATGTGATAAAGGGTATAAAGTTATTATCGAATCCAAAGTATGTATAATTGAAGGTAGTAGGGATGTAAAATTTTGTTTATAGGATATAGATATGAAAATATCTATTGATTTGAATAATTTATCTAAATTTGATGAGAAATGTTTTGCAGCTAAATCTTTCATTTGATGATTGTTAGATTTGACATAGAAAATTAGGGCACATAGGTATGTATAGATACCACAACCAAGATATATAAGAATAATTTAATTAAATGTCTACCGAAATCTCTTTTGAGAAAGAGAAAATATGTTATATTTGACAAATGGGAAAACGAACTAAGAGTTCATTTGCATTCGAGAATATTGTCTCTACAACAAAACCTCTTCAATTACTTCACATAAATCTTTTTGTTCCATCAAAATTGCTAGCTTAAGAGGTAAACTTTACCACTATGTTATTGTTGATGATTAGTAAAGATTACTTGGGTTTGAGTTTTCTTCTTAAGGACAAAGGATGAAGTAACGCTCAGAAATTTCGGTTATGGGTTTTGAGTTTTAGGTTTTCGGGTTTTGTTATTTTAAGCCTTATAGAGTTTTAATTCGTAGAAATAGTAAATTAAGTCCGAATTGTGAACGAGAAATTTTGTTAGAAGTCTAGGGATAAATAGGAATATTTGGAGAAATAAGAAAATTTAGGAGAAACCAAATCGATAGGTTAATTAATGAGTTTAAGCAAGGAATTCAAGGGAGGGTGTTTAAGTAATTTTCCTAAGCAAAAGTTTAATTAAAAACATAACCCCCCCACTCCCCCCCCCCCCCCCCCCTTTCCTCTTATTTTTCTCCTCCCCATCGTGAAGCTCCCTCCTTAGGCGATTTCTCCTCCCCCTCGTCTTCTTTTCCTCCAAGAATCCTTCCCATTTCCGGCAATTTTCTACACGGTTTTCTTCCCCAAATCTATACTCTAGGTAAGTTCTATACATTGAGTATGTTTAGTTGTTGTTTTAGGGTTGATTTTGGGTTAGGGTTTGGTGTAAAATTTTCAGATTTGTGAGAAATCGATAGGGTTGCTAGATTATGCCCCTTTGATGATGTTTTGATTGTTATTTAGGTAGGTAGAAGGAATTGATGGTGTGGGTGAATATTTATGGTTAAGTTTTGGTGGTTGGAGGTTTGTAAAACACCATTAATGGAGTTAAGTAAATGGTGAGCACAATGTGCTCGACGAAATGCCTGAATGAAGTGAACTTGAATTTTTGGAAAAATAGTCTTAGCTCGGGGTTTCGTTTAATTTCGAATTTTATAATATAGAATCAATACTAATGACGTGTTATGAAAATGCCTTAGGTAACCCAAGCTCTCAAAGGACGGTGCTCGGCATAGCTAGGATGCCATGTAAGTGAGTGTTAGGTTTCTGGCCCCTAAGGCCCTACGTCGTATCGATGTTAGAGTTGATTGTTATGGTGATGATGGTCGATAGTTGTAAGGGTTTTTGTGAGTCGAGTAGCCTAGGATAGCTATTAGTTAAGAGTTTTGTCCGCCTACGGGCCATAAATGTTAAGGGAACGTTAGGAGTCGTTTTGATGAATGTTGTATGTGTATATCTCCTCATGCATCATGTTTTTATAAAATATGCATACGAACTATTTACGAGCATGCTTTTATGAAAAATTGGACATAAAGAACGATCATGAACTAAGAATGGCATGTGTTCTCATGGGGCAAGGCAAGGTTCTCACGGGGCAAGTCATGGTTGTCACGGGGCAAGAAAGTGGTCTAACAAAACAAAACGAACATGTTTTACAAATGTCATGCATATATGTAAATGTTATGTTTAGAGCACTCATTACTAAGCATTAGGCTTAATGTGTTTATTGTATGATGTAGGTGACGAGAACGAAGGTGAGGAACTCCCTTCCGATGATCAGGCATAGAAGGTCGATGAGCAGAGCTCGTGGCGACAAAGCGTGTTTTGGCCAGGCAGGATGACCCGTGGGTGTGCTCTGAGTTTTTTTGTGGTAATTAGATATGAATTAGATGAATATTTGGTGATTTGAAGGATTTTAGGATGCATAGGGAAGTTTGATATTTTGGAAATTTTATAGTGAATATTGGCTTGGAGTTGTGTATTTTGATGATTTGAAAAATGTGTTTGTTTGGAGATGTTTTAGGAAATTCCGTTTTTACGTTCAACTTTTGTTTTGTGGATTAGGTTGGATGGTATATAATGATTTTAGGTACTTTAAACCTGTAAGGATACGCTTGATTTTTAGAACGACCCACGCGGTTTATTTTCATGGATTTTAAATACGTTTTCGGACATGTGTTTCGGTTATGTTTAGGTTATGCTTTGGGTAGTGTTTTGATGATTTGAGAATTGTTGATCGTATGGTGTTAAGGGGGGGAAAGTTATGGTATTGTGTGTTGTGTTAAGTGTTGAAAAAAAAAAAACAGGTGAGAGTGAATTGAGGCAACTCTCTGGAATCCAAATTCCAGAGAGGTTGCCGATCGATCGTCTTAAGGGGCGATTGATCGGCAATTGAGGCTAAGCGCTCTAGTTTTTCCAGAGCGCTAGCCGATTGATCGGCTAAAAAAGGCTGATCGATCAGCTGTTGATTTTGTTAGGCGCTCTGGTTTCCCAGAGTGCTAGCCGATCGATTGGCCAACAAGGGGCGATCGATCGGCTGTTTTAAGGCAAGGGCGATCACACCCTTCGTGTGCTCCTTATTGTTTGCTTTTATTTTGTTTTTCGTAATTGATTTCATGACGGTTTGATCGACTTAGACTTTGATTTAGAGCTAACGTATAAAGTGTGTATCGTGTGAATATATATATACGTAGGAAATTTTACACGAACTTACGAGGTCTTATGTAAAGTTTATGTCACGGCTAGTCCGTAGCAGACCTCATCGGGTTGGGGTCGTCACAACTGTGGTATCAGAGCCCCCGGGTTTTAAAAGCGATTTTCGGGAATGCTTGCCAAACACAAACTGCTGCACGAGAACTCTCCATCGACTATAAGTGTTTAAGTTATGTATGATTCCTAGTTATTTATGTTGTTTTGTATTGTCTAATGTGTCTAGGAGCAGGAAAATGCCGAGAGCACCTAGATCACCTCCAGAGAACCCCATGGATTAATTCATGAACATATTGCACCAACAGTCGGAACATATTGGAATTTTATTGAACCGTGAAGGGAATGGGAACGGGAATGGACAAGGGAATACCTCACGGGACCAGAGTGGAGAGAGGTTTAGGCGACTTAGGCCTCCGACCTTTGACGGATAGTCTTCGGATCCCACGAGTGCTGAAGAGTGGATTCGCAAAATTGAAAGCATGTTTGCCTATGCGAAAGTTGAGGAAGCCGATAAGGTGACTTGTGTGGTGTTTAATTTGGAGAAAGATGCTATATTTTGGTGTGATACAATTAAAGCTACTACAGATGTGGGGGTTATGACTTGGGAGAGGTTCAAGACAGTATTTTACAACAAGTACTTCAATCGCACTCTTCGGATCAATAAAAGGGCAGAGTTTGCCCAACTATGCCAAACGGGGACGGTGACCGAGTATGTGCGAAGGTTCGAGTCGTTATCTCGGTATGCAGGACTTATGATTTACGAAGAGGAGGACAAAATCTATCAATTTGTACAAGGTTTGAAACTGGAAATTCAGAAAGGGGTAATGACGGCAGGCATCGAAGACGTGCCTTTTCAAAAAGCCGTGTCCAAAGCTCTCGAACTTGATGACATTGAAAGTAAGCTTCAGCGGCAGAGAGAAGTGTCGAGGAGGTTTACTAGAGATGTGCAACCACAACAGAACCGGGGTTGGCAGCCACAACCACAACATGGTGTCTAATGAGGTACCTAGAGTTCAGGACAGGGATAAACGTCCGCAAGGGGCATCATAGGCTCCTTTATGCCCTACTTGCTAGAAGAACCACTTCGGGGAGTGTAAGTTGCATTTCAGTAGGTGTTTTTGGTGCGACTAGGTGGGGCACAAAGCCATTGATTGTCTTGAGCCAAGCAGAAGGCCACCGGGTGGTTCCTCCCGGATCTTTTCTCTTATTGAAGATGAGGAAGCTACTCAGCCTTCAGTAGTTTCAGGTACTATTTTGGTTTGTGGAAATGCGGCTCATGTTCTAATTGACACAGGGGCAACCCATTCTTTCATAGCACAGCAGTATGTAATTAAGTGGAATCTAGACTTTGTCCCAGCTGATCGTAGTTATAGTGTCATGTTGCCCTCCGGGGAGTACTTACATTCTGAGCAGGTGATACAAGGGGAGGTTATAACTATTAATGGTCGGAAACTATATGCGAATTTGGTCATCATAAACATGAAGGGGTACGACGTAATTTTGGGTATGGATTGGTTGTACAGGCACCATGCCACGATCAATTGTAGGTCAGGTACCGTGGATTTTAGACCTCCGAGCGGTAAGGGTTTCTCGTTCCAAGCGACCCTCCGTTCGAGTCAGATGCCTGTGGTGTCAGCATTGTATGCACAGCACCAGATTAAGCCAGGATGTTCGGGATTCATAGCGAGTGTTCTTGACACGCGAATATCAAATGAGAATCAGCTATGTGATATTCCTGTAGCTGTGGAGTTTCTAGAAGTTTTCTTAGACGAATTACCAGGTTTGCCTCTTGACCGAGAAATGAATTTTACCATTGACATTATTCCAGGTTCGGCACCGGTGTCTAAGAATCCTTATAGGATGGTGCCTGTTGAGTTAAGGGAATTATTAGCCCAGTTGAAAGAACTAACAGACAAGGGTTTTTATACGCCCGAGTGTTTCTCCTTGGGGTGCCCCGGTGTTGTTCGTGAAGAAGAAAGATGGCTTCTTAAGGATGTGCGTGGATTATCGTGAGTTGAATAAGCTGACTATAAAGAATAAGTACCCATTACCGAGGATTGATGATCTATTTGACCAGTTGCAAGGAGCCACCGTATTTTCAAAGATCGACCTACGTTTAGGGTACTATCAGTTAAAAGTCAGAGCTGAAGATGTACCAAAGACAGCCTTCAGAACACGTTATGGTCACTACGAGTTTATGGTTATGTCTTTTGGTCTGACTAATGCCCCGACAGGATTTATGGATCTCATGAACAGAGTGTTTCATGAATTCTTGGATAAGTTCGTGATAGTGTTTATAGACGACATTTTGATATACTCCCGAAATGAGGAAGAGCACGCAAGGAACTTGAGAGCCGTTCTGACTACCCTGAAGCGACACCAATTATATGCTAAGCTTTCTAAGTGCGAGTTCTAGCTGAATCAGGTGAATTTATTAGGCCACGTAATTTCGAAGGAAGATGTTTCGGTGGATCCGGCTAAGATTCAAGCCGTAAGGGAGTGGCCTCAGCCTAAGAATCCAAGTGAAGTACGAAGTTTCGTAGGACTGGCTGGATATTATCGGAAGTTTATTGAAGGGTTTTTAATCATAGCCAAGCCTCTGACAAACTTAACGAAGAAGGAAGTGAAGTATGAATGGTTTAAGGCCTATGAAGAAAGTTTTCAGACCCTGAAGCAAAAGTTGACCACAACGCCATTGTTGATTCTACCAGCGGAGAATGGAGTGTTCAGTATCTATTGTGACGCGTCCAAAGTAGGATTAGGATGCGTATTGATGCAGGACGAAAATGTCATTGCTTATGCCTCTAGACAATTGAAGAATTATGAGCAGAATTATCTGACACATGACTTAGAATTAGCAGCGGTGGTATTTGCGTTAAAGATATGGAGACACTACCTCTACGGACAAAAGTGTGATGTGTTTTCGGACCATAAAAGTTTAAAATACCTTTTTACTCAGAAAGATTTAAACATGAGGCAAAGGAGATGGTTGGAGTTCGTGAAAGACTACGACTTCGAAATCAAGTATCATCCAGGGAAGGTGAATACGGTAGCAGACGCATTGAGTAGGATGCCCAAAACCGAGGAATCAATTGTTTTCTGTATGCCAGCTTCGTTGAGAAAGGAAATCCAGAGGTTTGATTTAGAGGTAGTTTCTGAGCTTTCAGCATTACTTGTAGACTTGACGATACGGCCGACCCTTTTGAACAAAATTAAGGAGGCTCAACAGTTAGACACGGAAGAAAATGAGGCTATTGTAGCCAAGTCGACTGTTTCATCTTCTGAATTCAGTTACTCGGAGGATGGCATTCTAAGGTTTCGAGACCGTTGGTATGTTCCGAAGGATGTGGAGTTTAGAAAGTTGATCATGGCAGAAGCACATTCTTCGTCATTCTCAGCGCATCCGGTTAACACCAAGATGTACCAGATCTGAAAGTGCATTATTGGTGGCCGAACATGAAGCGTGATGTGGCCAGTTATGTACAATCCTACCTAGTTTGCCAACAAGTTAAAGCAGAACACCGGAGGCCAGGCGGGATGTTACAACCTCTACCGATTTCCGAGTGGAAGTAGGACCATATTGCAATGGACTTCGTAGTTAGATTACCGAGGACAATAAATAGGTATGACAGTATATGGGTCGTAGTTGATAGATTGACGAAGATGGCTCATTTCCTTCCTGTAAAGATAACTTACACGATGAATCAATTTGCAGAGCTATATGTCCAGGAGATTTTAAGATTGCACGGGGTTCCAGTGTCGATTGTTTCAGACCGGGATCCCAGATTTACTTCGAGGTTCTGGAGAAGTTTACAAAGCGCTATGGGAACTAAGTTAACTTTTAGCACGGCTTTCTACTCACAGACTGACGGAAAATCTGAGAGGACGATTCAGATACTTGAGGATATGTTGAGAGCGTGCGTGCTAGAGTTTCAAGCATCTTGGAGCCGATATTTACCTTTGGTCGAATTTGGATGAGGTGGGCGAAGCTAAGTTGATTGGACCAAAAATATTACAACAGCTATCTGAGAAGGTTGCTCTTATCAGGCAAAGGATAGAAACTGCACAGAGTCACCAAAAGAGTTATGCAGATCGAAGGAGGCGAGAGTTTGAGTTTGTAGTTGGTGATGAGATGTTTTTGAAAGTTTCACCGTTCAAGAGCGTGGTACACTTTGGTAAAAGAGGAAAGTTGAATCCACGGTTCGTTGGACCATTTTTTATTATAGAGAGGATTAGAGCTACAACGTACAAGCTTCAATTGCCGTTGTCTATGGAAGGAGTACATAATGTCTTCTACGTGTCGATGTTGAGGAAATGTGTATGGGATCCGATGCACGTAGTAGAACCAGTTAATGTTGATATACAACCGACCTTGACTTATGAGGAAAGACCAATGCAGATTCTGGAGTCTTCGGTTAGAGTCCTGCGTAACAAAACGATCCCACTTGTAAAGGTGTTGTGGAGAAACCAAAACGTAGAGGAAGCGACATGGGAGCACCTGCAGGACATGATGAACAGATATCCAGAGTTGTTTAGGTATGAAATTTTGAGGACAAAATTCTAAATAAGGAGGGTAGGATGTAATGCCCAGAAATTTTGGTTATAGATTTTGAGTTTTAGGTTTTCGGGTTTTGTTATTTTAAGCCTTATAGAGTTTTAGTTCGTAGAAATAGTGAATTAAGTCTGAATTGCGAACGGGAAGTTTTGTTAGAACCCTAGGGATAAATAGGAATATTTGGAGAAATAAGAAAATTTAAGAGAAACCAAATCGATAGGTTAATTGATGAGTTTAAGCAAGGAATTCAAGGGAGGGTGTTTAAGTAATTTTCCTAAACAAAAGTTTAATTAAAAACATAACCCCCCCCCCCCCCCCCCCTTCCTCTTATTTTTCCCTCCTGAGGCGATTTCTCGTCCCCCTCTACGTCTTCTCTTCCTCCAAGCATCCTTCCCATTTCTGGTGATTTTCTACACGGTTTTCTTCCCCAAATCCATACTCTAGGTAAGTTCTATACATTGGGTATGTTTAGTTGTTGTTTTAGGGTTGATTTTGGGTTAGGGTTTGGTGTAAAATTTCTGGATTTGTGAGAAATCGATAGGATTGCTAGATTATGCCCCTTTGATGATGTTTTGGTTGTTATTTAGGTAGGAAGAAGGAATTAATGATGTGGGTGAATATTTATGGTTAAGTTTTGGTGGTTGGAGGTTTGTAAAACACCATTAATGGAGTTAAGTAAATGGTGAGCACAATGTGCTCGACGAAATGCCCGAATGAAGTGAACTTGAATTTTTGGAAAAATAGTCTTAGCTCGGGGTTTCGTTTAGTTTCGAATTTTATAATATAGAATCAATACTAATGACGTGTTATGAAAATGTCTTAGGTAACCCAAGCTCTCAAAGGACGGTGCTCGGCATAGCTAGAACGCCAGGTAAGTGAGTGTTAGGTTTTCGGCTCCTAAGACCCTACGTTGTATCGATGTTAGAGTTGATTGTTATGATGATGATGTTCAATAGTTGTAAGGTTTTTTGGTGAGTCGAGTAGCCTAGGATAGCGCGTTAGCTATTAGTTAAGAGTTTTGTCCGCCTACGGGCCATAAATGTTAAGGGAACGTTAGGAGTCGTTTTGATGAATGTTGTGTGTGTATATCTCCTCATGCATCATGTTTTTATGAAATATGCATACGAACTATTTACGAGCATGCTTTTATGAAAAATTGGAAATAAAGAACGATCATGAACTAAGAATGACATGTGTTCTCATGGGGCAAGTCATGGTTCTCACGGGGCAATAAAGTGGTCTTAAGAAACAAAACGAACATATTTTACAAATGTCATGCATATATGTAAATGTTATGTTTAGTGCACTCATTACTAAGCATTAGGCTTAATGTGTTTATTGTATGATGTAGGTGACGAGAACGAAGGTGAGGAACTCCCTCCCGATGATCAGGCATAGAAGGTTGATGTGTAATATCCGGTTCGTACGGATTCTTGAGAATATTATTATTATATTATTGGATGACATTTTTGTAAATATGTCAAATTAAAAGAAAGCGTCATGACGATCATAACAATTAATAGGAATTTTAAAGAAATTTAGGGAATTTTCGGAATAATATCGCTATATTCCGAGTAAATACACTTTTCGTAATATAAAGGACGTTTTAGTAAAAATAGTAAACAAGGTCCGATTTGCGAACGAACAGTTTACTAGAACCCAGATAATAAGTTGGATTTATTGACGAAATAAGAAAATTCGAATAGTCGAAAACACGAGAGGTAGTGACGTTCAATAAATAAATAAACTAATTAAAATAAATAATAAAATAAAATAAAATTACAATTAAAATCTTAATTTTAATTAAAAGAAAATAGAATGGCTCGAAGCCATTCTGTTCTTCACCGCGCCCGAGCTCCCGACGACAGCCCGACGACAGAGAGCCGTGCGACGCCCCTCCGACGACAACGATCGCCGTTCATCGGCGTTCTCCGGCCAGACCGCGGCGACCAGCGTGCTCCGGCCCATCCCCGCGCACGAACCGACTCGGTGAGTGGTTTTTTTTGCCCTGTTTTCGGTTCGGTTTAGGTCGTGGGTGACGAGCCCGAATTGGCTCCGATCTCCGACCGAATTTAGCCACCTCCGGCGTGGGTTTGCCGACCCTTTGGTCGGCTACGGTTGATTGGCCGCGATGTGCTCAATTTGAGCGAAATTCAGTGAATCCCGAATTGGGGATTTCAGGTTTTCTGTGAATAGCCTCTAAATTGTGGTTAGTTTATGTTAATTAGGTATGAGGGGGATTGATTGGTGAGGAAATTGGTGTGAATTGATAAAAAATTGGAAATGGGGATTTTTGGGTAAAGGGGGCAGTTCGGGTTTTGCTGCATTTGACCTAGCTACGGTCAATTGTTTTAAAATTCCTTTTGGCAGGTTAAAATAGGTTATTAGGAGAGCCCGTGGCCGCTGGAATCGTTTGATTCCGATAACCGACGCGAAAGTTACGCGCGTTCAAAGTTTCGGGTCGGTTTTACCGAACCCAAATTAGGGTCCAAAATTAATAGATTTATAGTAATTAATGGTATAAAGGACGTATTGAACGTTATTGGACGAAGTAGAGTGAATTGCGAGAAATGTTAAAATTTGGGAGTTTTCGGGTTTTTAGGAAAACTCGTTAATTGTGATTTTAAACTATCGAGCGTTAATCGTTGTTTAAATACTTCGATTAGTTAGGTGAAGATTTTAGGAAAATTCCTTAGTTAAGGTTTTTGTTAAATTTGGGCATTTAATTGTTTAAGCTCGTATTAACGACAAATTGATGAAAATTGCGTAGGTGAACAACGCTCGTGGACGGAGCAAGAGCTGCAACGGACACGAGGTAAGTTCTCGTGATCTTCTTTGGCCGATTGGCCTACACCGTACGTCGAATGTCGTCTCGAGGAGTTTTGGAGATGCCTTTAGTTAGTTTTGCTCGGTTTGGGTAGCTAGGTCTTAGGAGTTTATAGTTTATGCTTTTACAGTCTTGATGGTCCATGTTATTGCTTGTTTACTTTATGATAGAGAACTGTTCACGCATCACTTGTTTTAAAGAAAAGCATGAAAATGAATTTCCGCACAGAGATTTAAAGAGAACGTAAAGCATAGCATTGGCCTTCGGGCATACAGGCCTTCGAGCATACAGGTCACGCGAGGTGGGGCTCAGGCACGGCTGTACGTGTTGTAGGCGTGTACCCCCCTCTTCTAGCTGGAAAGAGTAGTCCGCCCGCTGGATGAGCTCTCTCCGGTTAGAAGGTATAGGATCTCGGTGACACCTATAGTGCATTGCATAGTAAGATAAAAGATAAAGCATGGTTTAATGAACTCATAGCACAGCATGCATCGCATTTACGTAGAGTTTACTGGGATTTTATCTCATAGTGTATTGTATGGTGTAGGTGACATAGAGCCAGGTGAGGACGAGATCCCTCCACCTGAGGAGTGACGGCAGTTGACGGAGGATGGCGTGCGGTGGTGTGTTGCGCAGTCGAGGCTTACTTGACCCGTGGGGACAGTATGTATAGATTTTGAGGGTTTTAAGCTATTTTTGGATAGAATAGGAAAATTGTATAGATATTATAGGATGCTTGGATCTGGTTAGGTGTTAGATTCGTATTTAATGTTTTAAACGTTTTCATTGGAACCTGTTTTATAAACTGTTTTTGTAAAGTTTTATGGGATTGTTTGATGATAGTTGATAGGTTGGTATTTTGATAGATCGATGTGCAGAGGTTTAGGCAAACTGTTTATAAAGCGTTTTTATTAATTCAGTTATTTGAATGGTATGGAACTGCTTGGTATTTTCTTTGAAGCAGGAGGGAATGTTAAACTTTTAAACGGAACCATGCAGTTCGTTTTCATGGAAAATGTGTTTTGTTTAATTATGCCTCGAGTCGTTTTCATGAAATTGTACTTTATTATAGTTGCGTTTCGAGTCGGTTTTGAAGGGGGTATTTCGGAAGACGTATGAATATCGAGTGCTTGTGTACGTATTGGTTTAATTAATTGTTTTTATTTGTTTTAAACGTTTTATTAAATTGATTTTTAATTGTTTTCAAATCGTTTCCGCATAAACGCTAAAAATAAAGGAAAATGAAAAATTGGTACGGTAATTTAAGGGTAAATAAGGGTACAGTGTTAGGGTCGTGACATGATGAGTGGAGCTCGTGGCGATAAGGCGTGTTTTGGCCAGCAGGATGACCCGTGTATATATATATATATATATATATATATATATATATATATATATATATATATATATATATATATATATATATATATATATATATATATATATATATATATATATATATATATATATATATATATATATATATATATATATATATATATATATATATATATATATATATATATATATATATATATATATATATATATATATATATATATATATATATATATATATATATATATATATATATATATATATATATATATATATATATATATATATATATATATATATATATATATATATATATATATATATATATATATATATATATATATATATATATATATATATATATATATATATATATATATATATATATATAGATTTTAAATACGTTTTCGGACATGTGTTCGGTTATGTTTAGGTTATGCTTTGGGTAGTGTTTTGATGATTTGAGGATTGTTGATCGTATGATGTTAAGGGGGGGAAAGTTATGGTATTGTGTGTTGTGTTAAGTGTTGAAAAAAAAAAACAGGTGAGAGTGAATTGAGGCAACTCTCTGGAATCCAAATTCCGGAGAGGTTGCCAATCGATCACCGCAAGGGGCAATCGATCGGCAATTGAGGCTAAGCGCTCTGGTTTTTCCAGAGTGCTAGCCAATCGATCGACCAAAAAGGGCCGATCGATCAGCTGTTGATTTTGTTAGGCGCTCTGGGACCAGAGCACTAGCCGATTGATCGGCCAACAAGGGCCGATCGATCGGCTGTTTTAAGGCAAGGGCGATCGATCTGCCAACAAGGGGCCGATCGATCGGCTGGGGAGAATTGGACGATTCTGCCCCTCCTTCGTGTACTCCTTATTGTTTGCTTTATATTTTGTTTTTCGTAATTGATTTCATGACGGTTTGATGGACTTAGACTTTGATTTAGAGCTAACGTATAAAGGGTGTATCGTGGAAAAAAATATATATATAGATATATATATATATATATATATATATATATATATATATATATATATATATATATATATATATATATATATATATATATATATATATATATATATATATATATATATATATATATATATATATATATATATATATATATATATATATATATATATATATATATATATATATATATATATATATATATATATATATATATATATATATATATATATATATATATATATATATATATATATATATATATATATATATATATATATATATATATATATATATATATATATATATATATATATATATATATATATATATATATATATATATATATATATATATATATATATATATATATATATATATATATATATATATATATATATATATATATATATATATATATATATATATATATATATATATATATATATATATATATATATATATATATATATATATATATATATATATATATATATATATATATATATATATATATATATATATATATATATATATATATATATATATATATATATATATATATATATATATATATATATATATATATATATATATATATATATATATATATATATATATATATATATATATATATATATATATATATATATATATATATATATATATATATATATATATATATATATATATATATATATATATACACATAGGAAATTTTACACGAACTTACGAGATCTTATGTAAAGTTTATGTCACGGCTAGTTCGTAGCGGCCCTGACCGAGTTGGGGTCGTCACAGATGTGAATTAGATGAATATTGGGTGATTTGAAGGATTTTAGGGTGCATAGGGAAGTTTGATATTTTGGAAATTTTATAGTGAATATTGGCTTGGAGTTGTGTATTTTGATGATTTGAAAAATGTGTTTGTTTGGAGATGTTTTAGGAAATTTCGTTTTTACGTTCAACTTTTGTTTTGTGGATTAGGTTGGATGATATATAATGATTTTAGGTACTTTAAACCTGTAAGGATACGCTTGATTTTTAGAACGACCCACGCGGTTTATTTTCACGATTTTAAATACGTTTTCGGACATGTGTTTCGGTTATGTTTAGGTTATGCTTTGGGTAGTGTTTTGATGATTTGAGGATTGTTGATCGTATGATGTTAAGGGGGGGAAAGTTATGGTATTGTGTGTTGTGTTAAGTGTTGAAAAAAAATGTGTTTGTTTGGAGATGTTTTAGGAAATTTCGTTTTTACGTTCAACTTTTGTTTTGTGGATTAGGTTGGATGATATATAATGATTTTAGGTACTTTAAACCTGTAAGGATACGCTTGATTTTTAGAACGACCCACGCGGTTTATTTTCACGATTTTAAATACGTTTTCGGACATGTGTTTCGGTTATGTTTAGGTTATGCTTTGGGTAGTGTTTTGATGATTTGAAAAATGTGTTTGTTTGGAGATGTTTTAGGAAATTTCGTTTTTACGTTCAACTTTTGTTTTGTGGATTAGGTTGGATGATATATAATGATTTTAGGTACTTTAAACCTGTAAGGATACGCTTGATTTTTAGAACGACCCACGCGGTTTATTTTCACGATTTTAAATACGTTTTCGGACATGTGTTTCGGTTATGTTTAGGTTATGCTTTGGGTAGTGTTTTGATGATTTGAAAAATGTGTTTGTTTGGAGATGTTTTAGGAAATTTCGTTTTTACGTTCAACTTTTGTTTTGTGGATTAGGTTGGATGATATATAATGATTTTAGGTACTTTAAACCTGTAAGGATACGCTTGATTTTTAGAACGACCCACGCGGTTTATTTTCACGATTTTAAATACGTTTTCGGACATGTGTTTCGGTTATGTTTAGGTTATGCTTTGGGTAGTGTTTTGATGATTTGAGGATTGTTGATCGTATGATGTTAAGGGGGGGAAAGTTATGGTATTGTGTGTTGTGTTAAGTGTTGAAAAAAAAAAAAAAAAAAAAAAAAAAAAAAAAAAAAAAAAAAAAAAAAAAAAAAAAAAAAAAAAAAAAAAAAAAAAAAAAAAAAAAAAAAAAAAAAAAAAAAAAAAAAAAAAAAAAAAAAAAAAAAAAAAAAAAAAAAAAAAAAAAAAAAAAAAAAAAAAAAAAAAAAAAAAAAAAAAAAAAAAAAAAAAAAAAAAAAAAAAAAAAAAAAAAAAAAAAAAAAAAAAAAAAAAAAAAAAAAAAAAAAAAAAAAAAAAAAAAAAAAAAAAAAAAAAAAAAAAAAAAAAAAAAAAAAAAAAAAAAAAAAAAAAAAAAAAAAAAAAAAAAAAAAAAAAAAAAAAAAAAAAAAAAAAAAAAAAAAAAAAAAAAAAAAAAAAAAAAAAAAAAAAAAAAAAAAAAAAAAAAAAAAAAAAAAAAAAAAAAAAAAAAAAAAAAAAAAAAAAAAAAAAAAAAAAAAAAAAAAAAAAAAAAAAAAAAAAAAAAAAAAAAAAAAAAAAAAAAAAAAAAAAAAAAAAAAAAAAAAAAAAAAAAAAAAAAAAAAAAAAAAAAAAAAAAAAAAAAAAAAAAAAAAAAAAAAAAAAAAAAAAAAAAAAAAAAAAAAAAAAAAAAAAAAAAAAAAAAAAAAAAAAAAAAAAAAAAAAAAAAAAAAAAAAAAAAAAAAAAAAAAAAAAAAAAAAAAAAAAAAAAAAAAAAAAAAAAAAAAAAAAAAAAAAAAAAAAAAAAAAAAAAAAAAAAAAAAAAAAAAAAAAAAAAAAAAAAAAAAAAAAAAAAAAAAAAAAAAAAAAAAAAAAAAAAAAAAAAAAAAAAAAAAAAAAAAAAAAAAAAAAAAAAAAAAAAAAAAAAAAAAAAAAAAAAAAAAAAAAAAAAAAAAAAAAAAAAAAAAAAAAAAAAAAAAAAAAAAAAAAAAAAAAAAAAAAAAAAAAAAAAAAAAAAAAAAAAAAAAAAAAAAAAAAAAAAAAAAAAAAAAAAAAAAAAAAAACTCAGTGGCACTTTGTATGGCCGAAAGCGAGTAAATAGTCGTCATCAGTTGTTGTGCTCAACTGCTTTGGATGAAGAAAACTCTAGATGACTATGGTCGAAGTTATGAGAACATCCAATTAGGTACGACAATTTTGGTGTTGTAAATATTTCTGAAAATCTTATCAACAAGCACATTGAGATAAGTTACCACTAATATAATATCACATTTAAAAAGGAGACTTGACTATTGAGTTCATAAATTCCAAAAATTGATTGGTCGATATATTTACAAAGTCATTGGATGAAAAGATCTTGAACAATATTAAGATTCAATTGGGATTAATTCTAGTGCTTCCAATCGACCAATAGCTATTCTATCGCAAAAACAACATATCGTAGGATTTTCTGAAATCAAAGTATCTAATTGATTGTGGTTGACTGCTAACACACTATAAGCAACTCGATGCCCAGATGTGTTGCCACACATGAAACTGATTTAAACTTTGGTAAGTTATTACCTCTAGAAAAGTCTTGTTTGCAAGTTTTGCATGGTGGGATATGAAGAATGTTTTTAAGGATGCGAGAATTGAACACTTGTGTAGATTGAATGGAACCTATTATGATAGACTTATACAGATGTTTTATATCAATTTAGAGTATACACCCGACACATGAAAATTCATAGTTTTATTCTTGGAAAGGAGATTAGTTTGACATCAAAGACAATTCATAAATTGTTGGATATTGAGATTTATGACTAGTGGAAAGGTACTATAATATATCTATAGGTTTCAAATTTGTAAATGGGATGAAAGGACTTGAGTTATTTAGAAAAATCTAAAAATCCCTGTTTGTAGGGGTGTATTACAAACCGAGAGCCAAAGACTTGAATGTACATGCTTGAGTGATTCATCACATCCTAACGTACAACCTATTACCTTAGGATGGTCATAAGGATTACATTAATTGTATGGACTTATAAATTTTGTGGAAGATATACAACAAAGATTTAGGATTGGATTCATCATCATGCATCATATGATTGATGTTTGTGGGAACTCGATGAAATCTCTCCCATGCAACCTCCTTTTGGCCAAGATTTTTGAAACTAGTGTTGTCGTGATTCCTCCTAAGCATACTCTGTAACGTATGGGCTTTGCAATGAGTACTCATGGAATTTGGGTTCTCTAGGAAATCATGGCAAGTATTTCTTCAGTAGACTTTTCCATACAGCTTGTCGAGCCATCCGAGGGTCAAGATGTTCTAAGTCAATATTTGTAATATCTGCAATTTTTCTATTTATTATTTGTTCAAGTAAACTTTTTACATTATTCGAAGTCAACTTGTTTCGCATTGACTCAAATTGTCTTTTTTATTTGGCATTTGGCTACGTGTAGTTTTTGGTCAAACTGTCAATCACAGGGTCTTGCATTGAGTTGGGTAAATTAATATTTTTGTGATCAAGTTTGTTAGAAGAAAATTCCTCAAACGGTTGAGCCTTCATTGAATTTTAGTGATTTTCGTGTAGCTTAAGTCCCGAAATTATAGTTAAGTAAATCAAATTTTTGCCAGTAAACTTTGTGTGGAGTTTTGAATTTTCTCAATTGTGTTGGGAAGTTTTGATGTTGTGTTTTCTGTCATGTGAATTTTTGGGGAAAATGTTGAATTTATATAGAATATAATATTTTATATTTTTATATATTAAATATATTACTATTTTATTTAATCTTTAATTTAATTATAATTTTTTATTTAAAAAGGGAAGGGAAATTCCTTCCCTTCCTTTTGTCTGCGAGTGCGAGTGCGAGCGCGAGCGCGTGAGAGGGGGAGAAACTCAAATCGTGTTCGTGTCACTCTCATCTTCGATTTTTCCAAAGAATTGTCACGGGTAAGTCGTTTTTCAACTCTGTTTTCAATTTTAAAAGTTAGGGTTTTGTCGATTTCAGATTCGAGTTTGGAAACTCAAATTCCTTGGTTATTTTTGTGTTATTTCGGTAGATTAAGAGTTTATGCAGGTTATGGCGTCGACTAGAGGAGGAAATCAGTGAGGGAGCCCGCACTTTGCACTTTCTGTCACTAGAAATTGACAAAGCGGTCGACATTGGTCTAGCAATTGTTGATCGATGGCGATGGTAGAGTAGAGCAAAGGTTGATACCTCGAAAAGTTTCGACCTAATAGACAATAGGGTGCAAGTGTCGACCAGCCAGTTGACACTTGCTATACCCGATAGGGTCAAGGGTCGACCTTTTACTCAAGTTGTCGACCCATGCCAACTTGAGAGCAACAAGAGTCGACCTTTTTGTAGGATCGGTATTGTCTAAGAGGGGGGTAAATTAGACCCTTTTTAATTAATTTCTAATCTAACCATTTCAAGAGAGAGAGAGAGAGAGAGAGAGAGAGAGAGAGAGAGAGAGAGAGAGAGAGAGAGAGAGAGAGAGAGAGAGAGAGAGAGAGAGAGAGAGAGAGAGAGAGAGAGAGAGAGAGAGAGAGAGAGAGAGAGAGAGAGAGAGAGAGAGAGAGAGAGAGAGAGAGAGAGAGAGAGAGAGAGAGAGAGAGAGAGAGAGAGAGAGAGAGAGAGAGAGAGAGAGAGAGAGAGAGAGAGAGAGAGAGAGAGAGAGAGAGAGAGAGAGAGAGAGAGAGAGAGAGAGAGAGAGAGAGAGAGAGAGAGAGAGAGAGAGAGAGAGAGAGAGAGAGAGAGAGAGAGAGAGAGAGAGAGAGAGAGAGAGAGAGAGAGAGAGAGAGAGAGAGAGAGAGAGAGAGAGAGAGAGAGAGAGAGAGAGAGAGAGAGAGAGAGAGAGAGAGAGAGAGAGAGAGAGAGAGAGAGAGAGAGAGAGAGAGAGAGAGAGAGAGAGAGAGAGAGAGAGAGAGAGAGAGAGAGAGAGAGAGAGAGAGAGAGAGAGAGAGAGAGAGAGAGAGAGAGAGAGAGAGAGAGAGAGAGAGAGAGAGAGAGAGAGAGAGAGAGAGAGAGAGAGAGAGAGAGAGAGAGAGAGAGAGAGAGAGAGAGAGAGAGAGAGAGAGAGAGAGAGAGAGAGAGAGAGAGAGAGAGAGAGAGAGAGAGAGAGAGAGAGAGAGAGAGAGAGAGAGAGAGAGAGAGAGAGAGAGAGAGAGAGAGAGAGAGAGAGAGAGAGAGAGAGAGAGAGAGAGAGAGAGAGAGAGAGAGAGAGAGAGAGAGAGAGAGAGAGAGAGAGAGAGAGAGAGAGAGAGAGAGAGAGAGAGAGAGAGAGAGAGAGAGAGAGAGAGAGAGAGAGAGAGAGAGAGAGAGAGAGAGAGAAATTTGACACCAGTATTTTTATGTGGTTCGGCCAAACTGCCTACGTCCACGCTCCAAGACACCTCCTTGAAGATTCCTTACTTCTCCTCAACGAGAAAAACCTGATTGAACTTACGGGCTTCGATCCACAGCCTTACACAATCCTGGATTGATCTTTACGGGCGTCAATCCACTGCCTTACAAGTTTTTCAGAATTGAAACACAGATTAATAATCTACAATCTCTCAAAACAGAATCTCAAGTTTTGGAATAGAGAGAGAGATGTAGGTAGCAGATTTTTCAGAGTATGATATTCGCAGATTAGGGCTCAGGATTCAAATTGGCAAAAGTCGTTTCTTCAAGCTCTAACCTTAGCTTAAATACTCTGTCTGCAAAATCGGCTTGGCTTAAATGCTCCTTATCCAATAATAGAAACTTTGTTACCGTTGGAGCAGTTCGTACATTTTCAGGTGGCCGTTGCCGTTTGTAGTTGCAAGTCGTCGTTGCCATTAATGTTCTGGAGTTATGGCTGAAAACGACGTCACTGTAGCTTCGCGGCTAATTTGAATTCTAGCGGAAGATGAAGTTGATTTAGTCTTGAACCGCTACCGGATGATGAAGCTGTAAAACGCTTGAACCGGCACCGGAAAAAAAAAAAAAAAAAAAAAAAAAAAAAAAAAAAAAAAAAAAAAAAAAAAAAAAAAAAAAAAAAAAAAAAAAAAAAAAAAAAAAAAAAAAAAAAAAAAAAAAAAAAAAAAAAAAAAAAAAAAAAAAAAAAAAAAAAAAAAAAAAAAAAAAAAAAAAAAAAAAAAAAAAAAAAAAAAAAAAAAAAAAAAAAAAAAAAAAAAAAAAAAAAAAAAAAAAAAAAAAAAAAAAAAAAAAAAAAAAAAAAAAAAAAAAAAAAAAAAAAAAAAAAAAAAAAAAAAAAAAAAAAAAAAAAAAAAAAAAAAAAAAAAAAAAAAAAAAAAAAAAAAAAAAAAAAAAAAAAAAAAAAAAAAAAAAAAAAAAAAAAAAAAAAAAAAAAAAAAAAAAAAAAAAAAAAAAAAAAAAAAAAAAAAAAAAAAAAAAAAAAAAAAAAAAAAAAAAAAAAAAAAAAAAAAAAAAAAAAAAAAAAAAAAAAAAAAAAAAAAAAAAAAAAAAAAAAAAAAAAAAAAAAAAAAAAAAAAAAAAAAAAAAAAAAAAAAAAAAAAAAAAAAAAAAAAAAAAAAAAAAAAAAAAAAAAAAAAAAAAAAAAAAAAAAAAAAAAAAAAAAAAAAAAAAAAAAAAAAAAAAAAAAAAAAAAAAAAAAAAAAAAAAAAAAAAAAAAAAAAAAAAAAAAAAAAAAAAAAAAAAAAAAAAAAAAAAAAAAAAAAAAAAAAAAAAAAAAAAAAAAAAAAAAAAAAAAAAAAAAAAAAAAAAAAAAAAAAAAAAAAAAAAAAAAAAAAAAAAAAAAAAAAAAAAAAAAAAAAAAAAAAAAAAAAAAAAAAAAAAAAAAAAAAAAAAAAAAAAAAAAAAAAAAAAAAAAAAAAAAAAAAAAAAAAAAAAAAAAAAAAAAAAAAAAAAAAAAAAAAAAAAAAAAAAAAAAAAAAAAAAAAAAAAAAAAAAAAAAAAAAAAAAAAAAAAAAAAAAAAAAAAAAAAAAAAAAAAAAAAAAAAAAAAAAAAAAAAAAAAAAAAAAAAAAAAAAAAAAAAAAAAAAAAAAAAAAAAAAAAAAAAAAAAAAAAAAAAAAAAAAAAAAAAAAAAAAAAAAAAAAAAAAAAAAAAAAAAAAAAAAAAAAAAAAAAAAAAAAAAAAAAAAAAAAAAAAAAAAAAAAAAAAAAAAAAAAAAAAAAAAAAAAAAAAAAAAAAAAAAAAAAAAAAAAAAAAAAAAAAAAAAAAAAAAAAAAAAAAAAAAAAAAAAAAAAAAAAAAAAAAAAAAAAAAAAAAAAAAAAAAAAAAAAAAAAAAAAAAAAAAAAAAAAAAAAAAAAAAAAAAAAAAAAAAAAAAAAAAAAAAAAAAAAAAAAAAAAAAAAAAAAAAAAAAAAAAAAAAAAAAAAAAAAAAAAAAAAAAAAAAAAAAAAAAAAAAAAAAAAAAAAAAAAAAAAAAAAAAAAAAAAAAAAAAAAAAAAAAAAAAAAAAAAAAAAAAAAAAAAAAAAAAAAAAAAAAAAAAAAAAAAAAAAAAAAAAAAAAAAAAAAAAAAAAAAAAAAAAAAAAAAAAAAAAAAAAAAAAAAAAAAAAAAAAAAAAAAAAAAAAAAAAAAAAAAAAAAAAAAAAAAAAAAAAAAAAAAAAAAAAAAAAAAAAAAAAAAAAAAAAAAAAAAAAAAAAAAAAAAAAAAAAAAAAAAAAAAAAAAAAAAAAAAAAAAAAAAAAAAAAAAAAAAAAAAAAAAAAAAAAAAAAAAAAAAAAAAAAAAAAAAAAAAAAAAAAAAAAAAAAAAAAAAAAAAAAAAAAAAAAAAAAAAAAAAAAAAAAAAAAAAAAAAAAAAAAAAAAAAAAAAAAAAAAAAAAAAAAAAAAAAAAAAAAAAAAAAAAAAAAAAAAAAAAAAAAAAAAAAAAAAAAAAAAAAATGTATATAGATAAAAGTAGATTATCTCCTATGACAGGAATCTAAATATTGCTTCCCAAAAAGCATGAACAGCCCAAGAGGCAATGTGAGGGGAGGATTGAAAAAGGCATCCACCCAAGCTTGAAGTGTAGCAAGATCACGAGGGTAGAGGTTCCTGATAGATCACCAAGTCCGTACAGGTATTAACAATGGGAGATGGTTCTGGAGAAACCACCAGATCCTGACTTGGAGAAGGCTCGATTGGAGGAGCAAACCAGGAGATGAAGGCTCTACCAGAGAAGCACTAGGAGATGCATCCATTGGACTGGAGGGCTCGAAGGATGGCTCTTGTACAGAAGGAGCAGCAGGGGTAGAGAATGCCAGTTCAAACTTCTGTAGATCCAAAGGCATCACTCGAGAATCTGCAACAAACCTCTGGTCGGGAAAAAGGAAGGAGGAGGTCTTCATATGTAGGCTCAGAGGGTCTGAGAGGAATATGTGCTACAGGGCAAAGAGCCTCAACTTTAGATGAAAGAGCCTTAAGGTTCCGAGAGAAGATCTTGGTATGCCTGTCCCATTTTTGATCCATTTGACCCCGTTCCACAACTGCAGCTTCGTGCAAATCCGCTTTGAGTTGATTGATCTTGGACTCAATGGACAAGTCAAGTCAGCCTTGAGTTTGTCAATGCTGGACTTCAACTCCGTATACTGCTCCAGACTGATAGAAGATCTCCTTGATATACGATGGGAGTGGCAGGAGTGACAGTTGGGATTGGTGAGGTCACTTGGTCTGTAAGAGGTAGGGAGACTATTGGAGCAGGGGAGGTCTTGAGACATAAGTGGAATTGTGGGAGGTAGTATCGGTGCAGAGAGAGAAGTATGAGCAGCAGGAGACAGAGGGGCAGAGGCAGGCATGGAAAGCAACAACAAAGAGGGTGAAGGAGGAATATCAGGAGCTGAGATGTTAGTCTCAACAACATCATCCTGATCAGACTCCTCTGCCAGGATAAGTTGTCTTTTCCCCCTTTGAGTAACAGAGCCTGAGCAGGTTCCTATGTGCTGCAGGCAGAGCGGACACAGAGGAAGCAGGTGGAGGCAGAGTGGGTAAAGTGGAGGGAACTGGTGGACCATGTTTGATGATAGAGGAAATGGCTCGAAACACCGGAGAGGTGGAGGGAAGAGCAGGCTGAGAGGGCAGTAAGAGAGAATGTGGAGGGGAAGGAGGGGAAGGAGGGGAAGGATTGCTAGGTGCAGAGGGAGCAGAAATAGCCTCAAAGGGATTAGCTGAGGCTAAAGGAGTAGGTTGACTAGTCCTTGGAGGAGGGGCACGGCGGCTGGGCACTGGTGGAGGAAGTTTAGGCCGTGTGACCCGGGGACTAGGAGGGGAAATATCAAAGGCAGGGATCTCAGAATCACCACCACCTTCTTGAACAGATGATTCCTCATCCAAACTCACGTCCTTTTTGCCTTTTCTGGCAGCTTTGACCTTAGCAGTCCTCTTCTTGGACTGATCCAAAACAAGAGTCCCTTGACGATTTCTCTTAATTCCCATCCTGGTCAAAGTGTCTTTGGAGTAATAGCTGGTTGTTTTCAGACAGGTGGGATCCTCATCATCAGGGAATTCAACCTGAAACTTCTCAAAAATCTTCATGAGAAGGAGTTATAGGGAAAAGAGGTAGATGGGGCGTGAAGAAACGCTCTGAATCATTCGTCTCAAAATGATGTATCCAATGTCAACAGGTTCCTTCATATAGATGGCATATAGAATAACAAGCTCCATGCTGCTAATGTCATCATAATGACCACCCTTAGGAAGAACATTGTAGCATATCATTTGATGGAGAAGTCGAGCTCTAATTGTTAAATGTTTGCTCTTTAAAGGATTGGGAATAGTGTGCGGATCAAGAGCATTTCTTTTAAGAATTGTTGGCCATCAGGAAGTCTTAGAAATGGAGTATCTTGCCCTATGAATAAATTTTGGGATGTTGATACAAATGGGGATAGCCCAAAGCGTCATTGATGGATTGAGGAGGTGAGTTCAATGGTTTTTCCACGCACATAGCTTGAAATGATAGAGTGGTCAGAGGTATAGCTGAGATAGGCATAAAACATCCTAATGGCCGAGGGAAAATCAGAAAGATTCACTTCAAACAGTCCTATTAATCCAATATCTGTCAGGGGTGCTACAATGTTTAGAGATACAAGCTCGTCGGAAACTACCACGACCAGGGAATCAACTTCTATCCTTAAAATCGTCGTGATACCCTGATTTCAGCAGCCTCATTTAGAAAATAGAGCGACGGCCAACTATTCGCCACGAGGGTACACACGTGCCGGACAGGATTGAGTTTGGCTTTCTTTTGCGGTGGTCCAGCATTTACCTCGAGACTACGAAGCGGATGATCATGTTCACGAGCTTGTTCCATTGGAGAAAGTTTGCGAAGATGACCTAGAGAGAAAGGGTTGGCTATAGAGAGTTTTACGGCAAGGGCGCGAAAGATGAGCGTTTCGGAGAGTGAACCAAGTTAAACGAGAGAGAGAACCACGCCCGACAAGATGAAACCGCACGTGTAAACTGATATTTCCAATTGATGACACGTGTCCGGCATATTAGAAAATCATCATCATCCGGTCAGTGGATAATGAATTCTCTTCTAGTGATAGTAAACGTACCGGATGAGGTGAATATCAGAGACAGAAAAAGACCATGAAAAACTATAACTAATCCTTACTTTTCTTATACTTGAGAAGACCTAATCTTATTCTAATACCACAGAGGTTTTCTCATCCAACGTTTTGTGAAAATATCTGCCAATTGATCGACAGAATACAAACTCTAAAGAAATATCACCTCTTTGAACATGATCGCTCAATAAAGTGATATCTGACATCTATGTGGTTTTGTTCTAGAGTGCTGAATTGGATTCTTAGAAATTTAATTGCCCTGGTGTTATCACACCGAATAGGAATCCTATCATAAAACAGATTGTAATCTTCCAAAGTTTGTTTCATCCAAAGCATTTGTGCACAACAACTGCCTGCAGCAATATATTCCTTTCAGCAGTTGACAATGCAACAGAATTTTGTTTCTTAGAATACCAGGAAACTAGTGATTCTCCTAAGAATTGACAAGTGCCACTTGTGCTCTTCCTATCAATAAGACTACCAGCATAGTCAGAATCAGAATATCCTATCAGATCGAAAGAAGTACCTTTAGGATACCACAAACCTAAGTCAGATGTCCCACTTAAATATTTAAATATTCTTTTAACTGCCTGCAGCAATATATTCACTTTCAGCAGTTGACAATGCAACAGAATTTTGTTTCTAGAGTGCTGAATTGGATTCTTGGAAATATTAATTGCACTGGTGTTATCACACCGAATAGGAATCCTATCATAAAACAGATTGTAATCTTCCAAAGTTTGTTTCATCCAAAGCATTTGTGCACAACAACTGCCTGCAGCAATATATTCACTTTCAGCAGTTGACAATGCAACAGAATTTTGTTTCTAGAGTGCTGAATTGGATTCTTGGAAATATTAATTGCACTGGTGTTATCACACCGAATAGGAATCCTATCATAAAACAGATTGTAATCTTCCAAAGTTTGTTTCATCCAAAGCATTTGTGCACAACAACTGCCTGCAGCAATATATTCACTTTCAGCAGTTGACAATGCAACAGAATTTTGTTTCTAGAGTGCTGAATTGGATTCTTGGAAATATTAATTGCACTGGTGTTATCACACCGAATAGGAATCCTATCATAAAACAGATTGTAATCTTCCAAAGTTTGTTTCATCCAAAGCATTTGTGCACAACAACTGCCTGCAGCAATATATTCACTTTCAGCAGTTGACAATGCAACAGAATTTTGTTTCTAGAGTGCTGAATTGGATTCTTGGAAATATTAATTGCACTGGTGTTATCACACCGAATAGGAATCCTATCATAAAACAGATTGTAATCTTCCAAAGTTTGTTTCATCCAAAGCATTTGTGCACAACAACTGCCTGCAGCAATATATTCACTTTCAGCAGTTGACAATGCAACAGAATTTTGTTTCTAGAGTGCTGAATTGGATTCTTGGAAATATTAATTGCACTGGTGTTATCACACCGAATAGGAATCCTATCATAAAACAGATTGTAATCTTCCAAAGTTTGTTTCATCCAAAGCATTTGTGCACAACAACTGCCTGCAGCAATATATTCACTTTCAGCAGTTGACAATGCAACAGAATTTTGTTTCTTAGAATACCAGGAAACTAGTGATTCTCCTAAGAATTGACAAGTGCCACTTGTGCTCTTCCTATCAATAAGACTACCAGCATAGTCAGAATCAGAATATCCTATCAGATCGAAAGAAGTACCTTTAGGATACCACAAACCTAAGTCAGATGTCCCACTTAAATATTTAAAAATCCTTTTGACAGCAGTTAAGTGAGATTCCTTAGGAGCAGCCTGGAATCTAGCACAGAGACAGACACTGAAGAGTATATCTGGTCTACTTGCAGTCAGATATAACAGAGATCCAATCATACCACGGTATTTCTTAATATCAACATTAATTCCTTTTTCATCTTTATCCAATTTAGTTGTGGTACTCATGGTGTTCTAGAGGATTTGACAGAGTCTAACCCAAACTTCTTAAGGAGTTCCTTAATATACTTTTCTTGACAGAAGGAGTTTTTCCACTCCACAGTTCATATGGGGTTTTCTCAAGAATAGGTCTTATGGAGACCCGATTAAGCACATAGCAGGCTGTTGCAACAGCTTCAGCCCAGAAGTACTTAGGAAGGGTGTTTTCATTAAGCATAGTCCTAGCAAGCTCTTGGAGGGATCTATTCTTCCTCTCAACAACACCATTTTGCTGAGGGGTCCTAGGAGAAGAGAAATTGTGCTCAATTCCATATTTGAGACACAAGAGTTCAAATTTCTCATTTTCAAACTCTCCACCATGATCACTACGAATAGCAACAATGGTGAGCTCTTTTTCATTTTGAACTCGTTTCCTAAAGCTGGAGAAGGTATCAAAAGTCTCATCCTTAGACTTTAGAAAAAATACCCAGGTAAATCTAGAAAAGTCGTCAACAATGACATAAGCATAGAATTTACCACCTAGACTAGCAACATTTGAAGGACCGAAGAGGTCCATGTGAAGGAGTTGGAGAGGCTTAGAAGTGGAGATTGCATTCTTTGATGCAAAAGAACTTTTGATCTGCTTGCCCATTTGACAAGCTTCACAGATTTTATCCTTCTCAAAGGATATCTTAGGAATACCTCTAACTAAATTCTCCTTAGTAATCTTAGCTAAGGTATCCATCCCTACATGTCCTAATCTCCTATGCCAAATCCAAGAATCAAGAGAAGAGTTAACAGCAAAGCATTTTTCATCAACATGCTCAATAATATCCAAGTCAATTATATAGATATTTTCTTTTCTATAGCCAGTGAACAGAGATTTGTCATTTGATGCATCTTTAATTAAACAAGAGTTTGATTTAAAAATCACTTCATATCCTTTATCACATAACTGGCTAATACTAAGCAGATTATGTTTTAATCCCTCAACTAAAAGCACATTTTCAATAGTAGGATTAAAACTGTTACCTATATTGCCGATGCCAACAATTTTGCCTTTTTGGTTTCCACCAAAAGTGACACTTCCTTTCTTTTTGTTGACAGCAGCAAACATGGTTGAGTCTCCTGTCATATGCCTCGAACATCCACTGTCGAGATACCACTGGTTCTTTCCAGGAGAGCACTCAACCTGCAAAACAGTAATCAATTGGTCTTCTTAGGTACCCAAATCTTTTGGGTCCTAGTGTTAGGTCTGGTTCCTTTGGGAACCCACTGTAATTTACTGCCAGATTTCATACTGTTTAATTTTAATGGACACTCAAAGGATTTATGTCCTACTTCACTACAAGTATGACAAGTAGACGGTTTAACAAAGAAATTCTTAAAAACTTTTCTTTTTGTTGAACTTATCATAGCCTAGACCTGCTTTATCATGAGTAGCTCTATGGTTCCCTATTAGCAATGTTAAGTTCTTGCTACCATTTGAGAACCACAAAACCAGTTTATTCAACGACTCATTCTTCTTCTTCTTCTTCTTCTTCTTCTTCTTCTTCTTCTTCTTCTTCTTCTTCTTCTTCTTCTTCTTCTTCTTCTTCTTCTTCTTCTTCTTCTTCTTCTTCTTCTTCTTCTTCTTCTTCTTCTTCTTCTTCTTCTTCTTCTTCTTCTTCTTCTTCTTCTTCTTCTTCTTCTTCTTCTTCTTCTTCTTCTTCTTCTTCTTCTTCTTCTTCTTCTTCTTCTTCTTCTTCTTCTTCTTCTTCTTCTTCTTCTTCTTCTTCTTCTTCTTCTTCTTCTTCTTCTTCTTCTTCTTCTTCTTCTTCTTCTTCTTCTTCTTCTTCTTCTTCTTCTTCTTCTTCTTCTTCTTCTTCTTCTTCTTCTTCTTCTTCTTCTTCTTCTTCTTCTTCTTCTTCTTCTTCTTCTTCTTCTTCTTCTTCTTCTTCTTCTTCTTCTTCTTCTTCTTCTTCTTCTTCTTCTTCTTCTTCTTCTTCTTCTTCTTCTTCTTCTTCTTCTTCTTCTTCTTCTTCTTCTTCTTCTTCTTCTTCTTCTTCTTCTTCTTCTTCTTCTTCTTCTTCTTCTTCTTCTTCTTCTTCTTCTTCTTCTTCTTCTTCTTCTTCTTCTTCTTCTTCTTCTTCTTCTTCTTCTTCTTCTTCTTCTTCTTCTTCTTCTTCTTCTTCTTCTTCTTCTTCTTCTTCTTCTTCTTCTTCTTCTTCTTCTTCTTCTTCTTCTTCTTCTTCTTCTTCTTCTTCTTCTTCTTCTTCTTCTTCTTCTTCTTCTTCTTCTTCTTCTTCTTCTTCTTCTTCTTCTTCTTCTTCTTCTTCTTCTTCTTCTTCTTCTTCTTCTTCTTCTTCTTCTTCTTCTTCTTCTTCTTCTTCTTCTTCTTCTTCTTCTTCTTCTTCTTCTTCTTCTTCTTCTTCTTCTTCTTCTTCTTCTTCTTCTTCTTCTTCTTCTTCTTCTTCTTCTTCTTCTTCTTCTTCTTCTTCTTCTTCTTCTTCTTCTTCTTCTTCTTCTTCTTCTTCTTCTTCTTCTTCTTCTTCTTCTTCTTCTTCTTCTTCTTCTTCTTCTTCTTCTTCTTCTTCTTCTTCTTCTTCTTCTTCTTCTTCTTCTTCTTCTTCTTCTTCTTCTTCTTCTTCTTCTTCTTCTTCTTCTTCTTCTTCTTCTTCTTCTTCTTCTTCTTCTTCTTCTTCTTCTTCTTCTTCTTCTTCTTCTTCTTCTTCTTCTTCTTCTTCTTCTTCTTCTTCTTCTTCTTCTTCTTCTTCTTCTTCTTCTTCTTCTTCTTCTTCTTCTTCTTCTTCTTCTTCTTCTTCTTCTTCTTCTTCTTCTTCTTCTTCTTCTTCTTCTTCTTCTTCTTCTTCTTCTTCTTCTTCTTCTTCTTCTTCTTCTTCTTCTTCTTCTTCTTCTTCTTCTTCTTCTTCTTCTTCTTCTTCTTCTTCTTCTTCTTCTTCTTCTTCTTCTTCTTCTTCTTCTTCTTCTTCTTCTTCTTCTTCTTCTTCTTCTTCTTCTTCTTCTTCTTCTTCTTCTTCTTCTTCTTCTTCTTCTTCTTCTTCTTCTTCTTCTTCCTCAGACAGGTCTTGTTTACTTGAGGAAGCTTTCATTGCAATATCTTTTCTTTTTGTAGCTTCCCTCTCCTTGAGATCTTCCTTCTCGTTTGACCTCATCGTGATCTCATGTGTCATAAGAGATCCAAGGAGTTCCTCAAGTTTTAGAATCTTGAGATCCTTTGCTTCCTGTATGGCAGTCACCTTTGGCTGCCAGCTTCTTGGAAGACATCTAAGAATCTTCCTGACCTGTTCTTCACAAGAATATGATTTACCAAGAGCTTTTAAGCCATTGGTAATGTTAGTAAACCTTGTAAACATAGAAGATATAGATTCATCTTTTGGCATAGAAAATAACTCATACTCATGTACAAGCATATTCAATTTACTCTCTTTTACCTGATTTGTTCCCTCATGGGTAACCTCTAATAAGTGCCAGATTTCTTGAGCACTTTCACACCCTTGTACCCTATTAAATTCATCTCTATTTAAGGCACAATACAGGGTGTTTATCGCCTTAGCATTAAGGCTTAGAGAGAGAGAGAGAGAGAGAGAGAGAGAGAGAGAGAGAGAGAGAGAGAGAGAGAGAGAGAGAGAGAGAGAGAGAGAGAGAGAGAGAGAGAGAGAGAGAGAGAGAGAGAGAGAGAGAGAGAGAGAGAGAGAGAGAGAGAGAGAGAGAGAGAGAGAGAGAGAGAGAGAGAGAGAGAGAGAGAGAGAGAGAGAGAGAGAGAGAGAGAGAGAGAGAGAGAGAGAGAGAGAGAGAGAGAGAGAGAGAGAGAGAGAGAGAGAGAGAGAGAGAGAGAGAGAGAGAGAGAGAGAGAGAGAGAGAGAGAGAGAGAGAGAGAGAGAGAGAGAGAGAGAGAGAGAGAGAGAGAGAGAGAGAGAGAGAGAGAGAGAGAGAGAGAGAGAGAGAGAGAGAGAGAGAGAGAGAGAGAGAGAGAGAGAGAGAGAGAGAGAGAGAGAGAGAGAGAGAGAGAGAGAGAGAGAGAGAGAGAGAGAGAGAGAGAGAGAGAGAGAGAGAGAGAGAGAGAGAGAGAGAGAGAGAGAGAGAGAGAGAGAGAGAGAGAGAGAGAGAGAGAGAGAGAGAGAGAG
The DNA here is from genome assembly GCA_022432975.1 of Begonia masoniana. NCBI lineage: Eukaryota > Viridiplantae > Streptophyta > Magnoliopsida > Cucurbitales > Begoniaceae > Begonia > Begonia masoniana. The sequence goes on from CM039502.1 coordinate 30,226,486, forward strand.
AGAGAGAGAGAGAGAGAGAGAGAGAGAGAGAGAGAGAGAGAGAGAGAGAGAGAGAGAGAGAGAGAGAGAGAGAGAGAGAGAGAGAGAGAGAGAGAGAGAGAGAGAGAGAGAGAGAGAGAGAGAGAGAGAGAGAGAGAGAGAGAGAGAGAGAGAGAGAGAGAGAGAGAGAGAGAGAGAGAGAGAGAGAGAGAGAGAGAGAGAGAGAGAGAGAGAGAGAGAGAGAGAGAGAGAGAGAGAGAGAGAGAGAGAGAGAGAGAGAGAGAGAGAGAGAGAGAGAGAGAGAGAGAGAGAGAGAGAGAGAGAGAGAGAGAGAGAGAGAGAGAGAGAGAGAGAGAGAGAGAGAGAGAGAGAGAGAGAGAGAGAGAGAGAGAGAGAGAGAGAGAGAGAGAGAGAGAGAGAGAGAGAGAGAGAGAGAGAGAGAGAGAGAGAGAGAGAGAGAGAGAGAGAGAGAGAGAGAGAGAGAGAGAGAGAGAGAGAGAGAGAGAGAGAGAGAGAGAGAGAGAGAGAGAGAGAGAGAGAGAGAGAGAGAGAGAGAGAGAGAGAGAGAGAGAGAGAGAGAGAGAGAGAGAGAGAGAGAGAGAGAGAGAGAGAGAGAGAGAGAGAGAGAGAGAGAGAGAGAGAGAGAGAGAGAGAGAGAGAGAGAGAGAGAGAGAGAGAGAGAGAGAGAGAGAGAGAGAGAGAGAGAGAGAGAGAGAGAGAGAGAGAGAGAGAGAGAGAGAGAGAGAGAGAGAGAGAGAGAGAGAGAGAGAGAGAGAGAGAGAGAGAGAGAGAGAGAGAGAGAGAGAGAGAGAGAGAGAGAGAGAGAGAGAGAGAGAGAGAGAGAGAGAGAGAGAGAGAGAGAGAGAGAGAGAGAGAGAGAGAGAGAGAGAGAGAGAGAGAGAGAGAGAGAGAGAGAGAGAGAGAGAGAGAGAGAGAGAGAGAGAGAGAGAGAGAGAGAGAGAGAGAGAGAGAGAGAGAGAGAGAGAGAAATTTGACACCAGTATTTTTACGTGGTTCGGCCAAACTGCCTACGTCCACGCTCCAAGGCACCTCCTTGAAGATTCCTTACTTCTCCTCAACGAGAAAAACCTGATCGAACTTACGGGCTTCGATCCACAGCCTTACACAATCCTGGATTGATCTTTACGGGCGTCAATCCACTGCCTTACAAGTTTTTCAGAATTGAAACACAGATTAGTAATCTACAACCTCTCAAAACAGAATCTCAAGTTTTGGAATAGAGAGAGAGATGTAGGTAGCAGATTTTTCAGAGTATGATATTCGCAGATTAGGGCTCAGGATTCAAATTGGCAAAAGTTGTTTCTTCAAGCTCTAACTTTAGCTTAAATACTCTGTCTGCAAAATCGGCTTGGCTTAAATGCTCCTTATCCAATAATAGAAACTTTGTTACCGTTGGAGCAGTTCGTACATTTTCAGGTGGCCGTTGCCGTTTGTAGTTGCAAGTCGTCGTTGCCATTAATGTTCTGGAGTTATGGCTGAAAACGACGTCACTGTAGCTTCGCGGCTAATTTGAATTCTGGCGGAAGACGAAGTTGATTAAAAAAAAAAAAAAAAAAAAAAAAAAAAAAAAAAAAAAAAAAAAAAAAAAAAAAAAAAAAAAAAAAAAAAAAAAAAAAAAAAAAAAAAAAAAAAAAAAAAAAAAAAAAAAAAAAAAAAAAAAAAAAAAAAAAAAAAAAAAAAAAAAAAAAAAAAAAAAAAAAAAAAAAAAAAAAAAAAAAAAAAAAAAAAAAAAAAAAAAAAAAAAAAAAAAAAAAAAAAAAAAAAAAAAAAAAAAAAAAAAAAAAAAAAAAAAAAAAAAAAAAAAAAAAAAAAAAAAAAAAAAAAAAAAAAAAAAAAAAAAAAAAAAAAAAAAAAAAAAAAAAAAAAAAAAAAAAAAAAAAAAAAAAAAAAAAAAAAAAAAAAAAAAAAAAAAAAAAAAAAAAAAAAAAAAAAAAAAAAAAAAAAAAAAAAAAAAAAAAAAAAAAAAAAAAAAAAAAAAAAAAAAAAAAAAAAAAAAAAAAAAAAAAAAAAAAAAAAAAAAAAAAAAAAAAAAAAAAAAAAAAAAAAAAAAAAAAAAAAAAAAAAAAAAAAAAAAAAAAAAAAAAAAAAAAAAAAAAAAAAAAAAAAAAAAAAAAAAAAAAAAAAAAAAAAAAAAAAAAAAAAAAAAAAAAAAAAAAAAAAAAAAAAAAAAAAAAAAAAAAAAAAAAAAAAAAAAAAAAAAAAAAAAAAAAAAAAAAAAAAAAAAAAAAAAAAAAAAAAAAAAAAAAAAAAAAAAAAAAAAAAAAAAAAAAAAAAAAAAAAAAAAAAAAAAAAAAAAAAAAAAAAAAAAAAAAAAAAAAAAAAAAAAAAAAAAAAAAAAAAAAAAAAAAAAAAAAAAAAAAAAAAAAAAAAAAAAAAAAAAAAAAAAAAAAAAAAAAAAAAAAAAAAAAAAAAAAAAAAAAAAAAAAAAAAAAAAAAAAAAAAAAAAAAAAAAAAAAAAAAAAAAAAAAAAAAAAAAAAAAAAAAAAAAAAAAAAAAAAAAAAAAAAAAAAAAAAAAAAAAAAAAAAAAAAAAAAAAAAAAAAAAAAAAAAAAAAAAAAAAAAAAAAAAAAAAAAAAAAAAAAAAAAAAAAAAAAAAAAAAAAAAAAAAAAAAAAAAAAAAAAAAAAAAAAAAAAAAAAAAAAAAAAAAAAAAAAAAAAAAAAAAAAAAAAAAAAAAAAAAAAAAAAAAAAAAAAAAAAAAAAAAAAAAAAAAAAAAAAAAAAAAAAAAAAAAAAAAAAAAAAAAAAAAAAAAAAAAAAAAAAAAAAAAAAAAAAAAAAAAAAAAAAAAAAAAAAAAAAAAAAAAAAAAAAAAAAAAAAAAAAAAAAAAAAAAAAAAAAAAAAAAAAAAAAAAAAAAAAAAAAAAAAAAAAAAAAAAAAAAAAAAAAAAAAAAAAAAAAAAAAAAAAAAAAAAAAAAAAAAAAAAAAAAAAAAAAAAAAAAAAAAAAAAAAAAAAAAAAAAAAAAAAAAAAAAAAAAAAAAAAAAAAAAAAAAAAAAAAAAAAAAAAAAAAAAAAAAAAAAAAAAAAAAAAAAAAAAAAAAAAAAAAAAAAAAAAAAAAAAAAAAAAAAAAAAAAAAAAAAAAAAAAAAAAAAAAAAAAAAAAAAAAAAAAAAAAAAAAAAAAAAAAAAAAAAAAAAAAAAAAAAAAAAAAAAAAAAAAAAAAAAAAAAAAAAAAAAAAAAAAAAAAAAAAAAAAAAAAAAAAAAAAAAAAAAAAAAAAAAAAAAAAAAAAAAAAAAAAAAAAAAAAAAAAAAAAAAAAAAAAAAAAAAAAAAAAAAAAAAAAAAAAAAAAAAAAAAAAAAAAAAAAAAAAAAAAAAAAAAAAAAAAAAAAAAAAAAAAAAAAAAAAAAAAAAAAAAAAAAAAAAAAAAAAAAAAAAAAAAAAAAAAAAAAAATGTATATAGATAAAAGTAGATTATCTCCTATGACAGGAATCTAAATATTGCTTCCAAAAAGCATGAACAGCCCAAGAAGGCAATGTGAGGGGAGGATTGAAAAAGGCATCCACCCAAGCTTGAAGTGTAGCAAGATCACGAGGTAGAGGTTCCTGATAGATCACCAAGTCCGTACAGGTATTAACAATGGGAGATGGTTCTGGAGAAACCACCAGATCCTGACTTGGAGAAGGCTCGATTGGAGGAGCAACAGGAGATGAAGGCTCTACCAGAGAAGCACTAGGAGATGCATCCATTGGACTGGAGGGCTCGAAGGATGGCTCTTGTACAGAAGGAGCAGCAGGGGTAGAGAATGCCAGTTCAAACTTCTGTAGATCCAAAGGCATCACTCGAGAATCTGCAACAACCTCTGGTCGGGAAAAAGGAAGGAGGAGGTCTTCATATGTAGGCTCAGAGGGTCTGAGAGGAATATGTGCTACAGGGCAAAGAGCCTCAACTTTAGATGAAAGAGCCTTAAGGTTCCGAGAGAAGATCTTGGTATGCCTGTCCCATTTTTGATCCATTTGACCCCGTTCCACAACTGCAGCTTCGTGCAAATCCGCTTTGAGTTGATTGATCTTGGACTCAATGGACAAGTCAAAGTCAGCCTTGAGTTTGTCAATGCTGGACTTCAACTCCGTATACTGCTCCAGACTGATAGAAGATCTCCTTTGATATACGATGGGAGTGGCAGGAGTGACAGTTGGGATTGGTGAGGTCACTTGGTCTGTAAGAGGTAGGGAGACTATTGGAGCAGGGGGAAGGTCTTGAGACATAAGTGGAATTGTGGGAGGTAGTATCGGTGCAGGAGGAGAAGTATGAGCAGCAGGAGACAGAGGGGCAGAGGCAGGCATGGAAAGCAACAACAAAGAGGGTGAAGGAGGAATATCAGGAGCTGAGATGTTAGTCTCAACAACATCATCCTGATCAGACTCCTCTGCCAGGATAAGTTTTCTTTTCCCCCTTTGAGTAACAGCAGCCTGAGCAGGTTCCATATGTGCTGCAGGCAGAGGGGACACAGAGGAAGCAGGTGGAGGAAGTTTAGGCCGTGTGACCCGGGGACTAGGAGGGGAAATATCAAAGGCAGGGATCTCAGAATCACCACCACCTTCTTGAACAGATGATTCCTCATCCAAACTCACGTCCTTTTTGCCTTTTCTGGCAGCTTTGACCTTAGCAGTCCTCTTCTTGGACTGATCCAAAACAAGAGTCCCTTGACGATTTCTCTTAATTCCCATCCTGGTCAAAGTGTCTTTGGAGTAGTAGCTGGTTGTTTTCAGACAGGTGGGATCCTCATCATCAGGGAATTCAACCTGAAACTTCTCAAAAATCTTCATGAGAAGGAGGTTATAGGGAAAAGAGGTAGATGGGCTTGAAGAAACGCTCTGAATCATTCGTCTCAAAATGATGTATCCAATGTCAACAGGTTCCTTCATATAGATGGCATATAGAATAACAAGCTCCATGCTGCTAATGTCATCATAATGACCACCCTTAGGAAGAACATTGTAGCAGATCATTTGATGGAGAAGTCGAGCTCTAATTGTTAAATGTTTGCTCTTTAAAGGATTGGGAATATTGTGCGGATCAAGAGCAATTTCTTTTAAGAATTGTTGGCCATCAGGAAGTCTTAGAAATGGAGTATCTTGCCCTATGGAATAAATTTTGGGATGTTGATCCAAATGGGGATAGCCCAAAAGCGCATTGATGGATTGGGAGGTGAGTTCAATGGTTTTTCCACGCACATAGCTTGAAATGATAGAGTGGTCAGAGGTATAGCTGAGATGGCAGTCTCAACAACATCATCCTGATCAGACTCCTCTGCCAGGATAAGTTTTCTTTTCCCCCTTTGAGTAACAGCAGCCTGAGCAGGTTCCATATGTGCTGCAGGCAGAGGGGACACAGAGGAAGCAGGTGGAGGAAGTTTAGGCCGTGTGACCCGGGGACTAGGAGGGGAAATATCAAAGGCAGGGATCTCAGAATCACCACCACCTTCTTGAACAGATGATTCCTCATCCAAACTCACGTCCTTTTTGCCTTTTCTGGCAGCTTTGACCTTAGCAGTCCTCTTCTTAGACTGATCCAAAACAAGAGTCCCTTGACGATTTCTCTTAATTCCCATCCTGGTCAAAGTGTCTTTGGAGTAATAGCTGGTTGTTTTCAGACAGGTGGGATCCTCATCATCAGGGAATTCAACCTGAAACTTCTCAAAAATCTTCATGAGAAGGAGGTTATAGGGAAAAGAGGTAGATGGGCTTGAAGAAACGCTCTGAATCATTCGTCTCAAAATGATGTATCCAATGTCAACAGGTTCCTTCATATAGATGGCATATAGAATAACAAGCTCCATGCTGCTAATGTCATCATAATGACCACCCTTAGGAAGAACATTGTAGCAGATCATTTGATGGAGAAGTCGAGCTCTAATTGTTAAATGTTTGCTCTTTAAAGGATTGGGAATATTGTGCGGATAAAGAGCAATTTCTTTTAAGAATTGTTGGCCATCAGGAAGTCTTAGAAATGGAGTATCTTGCCCTATGGAATAAATTTTGGGATGTTGATACAAATGGGGATAGCCCAAAAGTTCATTGATGGATTGGGAGGTGAGTTCAATGGTTTTTCCACGCACATAGCTTGAAATGATAGAGTGGTCAGAGGTATAGCTGAGATTAGCATAAAACATCCTAATGGCCGAGGGAAAATAGAAAGATTCAACTTCAAACAGTCCTATTAATCCAATATCTGTCAGGGGTGCTACAATGTTTAGAGATACAAGCTCGTCGGGAAACATACCACGACCAGGAATCAACTTCTTATCCTTAAAATCGTCGTGATACCTGATTTCAGCAGCCTCATTTAGAAAATAGAGCGACGGCCAACTATTCGCCCGAGGGTACACACGTGCCGGACGAGGATTGAGTTTGGCTTTCTTTTGCGGTGGTCCAGCATTACCTCGAGACGACGAAGCGAGATGATCATGTTCACGAGCTTGTTCCATTGGAGAAATTTTGCGAAGATGACCTAGAGAGAAAGGGTTGGCTATAGAGAGTTTACGGCAAGGGCGCGAAAGATGAAGCGTTTCGGAGAGGAAACCAAGTTTAAACGAGAGAGAGAACCACGCCCGACAAGATGAAACCGCACGTGTAAAACTGATATTGTCCAATTGATGACACGTGCCGGCAGATTAGAAAATATATCATCCGGTCAGTGGATAATGAATTTCTCTTCTAGTGAATAGTAAACGTACCGGATGAGGTGAATATCAGAGACAGAAAAAGACATGAAAACTATAACTATCCTTAACTTTTCTTATACTTGAGAAGACCTAATCTTATTCTAATACCACAGAAGGTTTTCTCATCCAACGGTTTTGTGAAAATATCTGCCAATTGATCGACAGAATTAACAAACTCTAAAGAAATATCACCTCTTTGAACATGATCTCTAATAAAGTGATATCTGACATCTATGTGTTTTGTTCTAGAGTGCTGAATTGGATTCTTAGAAATATTAATTGCACTGGTGTTATCACACCGAATAGGAATCCTATCATAAAACAGATTGTAATCTTCCAAAGTTTGTTTCATCCAAAGCATTTGTGCACAACAACTGCCTGCAGCAATATATTCACTTTCAGCAGTTGACAATGCAACAGAATTTTGTTTCTTAGAATACCAGGAAACTAGTGATTCTCCTAAAAATTGACAAGTGCCACTTGTGCTCTTCCTATCAATAAGACTACCAGCATAGTCAGAATCAGAATATCCTATCAGATCGAAAGAAGTACCTTTAGGATACCACAAACCTAAGTCAGATGTCCCACTTAAATATTTAAATATTCTTTTAACTGCATTCAGGTGGGATATCTTAGGAGCAGCCTGGAATCTAGCACAGAGACAGACACTGAAGAGTATATCTGGTCTACTTGCAGTCAGATATAACAGAGATCCAATCATACCATGGTATTTCTTAATATCAACATTAATTCCTTTTTCATCTTTATCCAATTTAGTTGTGGTACTCATGGGTGTTCTAGAGGATTTGACAGAGTCTAACCCAAACTTCTTAAGGAGTTCCTTAATATACTTTTCTTGACAGAAGAAAATTCCATCAGGAGATTGACTAATCTGGAATCCTAAGAAAAACTTTAACTCCCCCATCATACTCATTTCAAATTCACTTTGCATGAGGGAAGAAAACTCATTACACATGTTGACATTGGTTGATCCAAAAATAATGTCATCGACATATATTTGAACCAGCAGAATGTCCTTATCCTTTTGCATGGTAAACAGAGTTGAGTCGGTGTTACCCTTTTTGAAATTCCTTTCCTCAAGGAAATTCCTCAATCTGTCATACCAAGCTCTAGGAGCCTGCTTAAGACCATAAAGAGCTTTCATAAGTCTAAACACATGATTAGGTTTAGCATAGTCTTCAAATCCTAGGGGCTGCTCTACATAAACTTCTTCCTGAATATAACCATTTAAGAAGGCACTCTTTACATCCATTTGAAAGAGTGTGAAGTTTTTGTAGCAAGCATAAGCTAAGAGCATCCTAATGGATTCTAATCTAGCTACAGGTGCAAAGGTTTCCTCAAAATCTATTCCTTCTTCTTGATTGTAACCTTTAGCAACAAGTCTAGCCTTATTTCTGACTACGATCCCATTTTCATCTAATTTGTTCTTGTAAACCCATTTAGTTCCAATAATGGGATGATCCTTAGGCCGTGGAACAAGTTCCCATACCTTGCTCCTTTCAAATTGATTTAGCTCCTCTTGCATAGCTAAAATCCAGTTTTCATCACTCTCGGCCTCTTCAAACTTCTTAGGTTCTACTTGAGAGATAAATGCCACATTGGCACAGAGATTCCTAAGAGAGGATCTAGTCTTAACTCCTAGTGAAGGATCACCTAAGACTTCATCTATTGGATGGTTTCTGACATATTTCCAATCTCTAGGAAGAGTAGGATTTTCATCCTTGACAGGAATAATATCTAGAGAAGTTGAAGAAGGTTCTAGAGATTTTTCTACTTGAGCAGGATCACTAGGCTTTTCTAAAGAAAGGGAGTCTAGTTGATTATCCAAAGAATCATCATCATCCACATTGATTGTGGGTTGAGGAAACTCATCAAAGTTAACATGGACAGATTCCTCAACAACTAGAGTTCTCCTATTGAATACTCTATAAGCTTTGCTGGAAAGGGAATAACCCAGAAAAATTCCAATATCAAATTTGGAATCGAATTTTCCTAAGTTATCCTTAGTATTAAGGATAAAGCATTTACAGCCAAAAGCTCTAAAATACTTGACAGAAGGAGTTTTTCCACTCCACAGTTCATATGGGGTTTTCTCAAGAATAGGTCTTATGGAGACCCGATTAAGCACATAGCAGGCTGTTGCAACAGCTTCAGCCCAGAAGTACTTAGGAAGGGTGTTTTCATTAAGCATAGTCCTAGCAAGCTCTTGGAGGGATCTATTCTTCCTCTCAACAACACCATTTTGCTGAGAGGTCCTAGGAGAAGAGAAATTGTGCTCAATTCCATATTTGAGGCACAGGAGTTCAAATTTCTCATTTTCAAACTCTCCACCATGATCACTACGAATAGCAACAATGGTGAGCTCCTTTTCATTTTGAACTCGTTTCCTAAAGCTGGAGAAGGTATCAAAAGTCTCATCTTTAGACTTTAGAAAAAATACCCAGGTAAATCTAGAAAAGTCGTCAACAATGACATAAGCATAGAATTTACCACCTAGACTAGCAACATTTGAAGGACCGAAGAGGTCCATGTGAAGGAGTTGGAGAGGCTTAGAAGTGGAGATTGCATTCTTTGATGCAAAAGAACTTTTGATCTGCTTGCCCATTTGACAAGCTTCACAGATTTTATCCTTCTCAAAGGATATCTTAGGAATACCTCTAACTAAATTCTCCTTAGTAATCTTAGCTAAGGTATCCATCCCTACATGTCCTAATCTCCTATGCCAGATCCAAGAATCAAGAGAAGAGTTAACAGCAAAGCATTTTTCATCAACATGCTCAATAATATCCAAGTCAATTATATAGATATTTTCTTTTCTATAGCCAGTGAACAGAGATTTGTCATTAGATGCATCTTTAATTAAACAAGAGTTTGATTTAAAAATCACTTCATATCCTTTATCACATAACTGGCTAATACTAAGCAGATTATGTTTTAATCCCTCAACTAAAAGCACATTTTCAATAGTAGGATTAAAACTGTTACCTATATTGCCGATGCCAACAATTTTGCCTTTTTGGTTTCCACCAAAAGTGACACTTCCTTTCTTTTTGTTGACAGCAGCAAACATGGTTGAGTCTCCTGTCATATGCCTCGAACATCCACTGTCGAGATACCACTGGTTCTTTTCAGGAGAGCACTCAACCTGCAAAACAGTAATCAATTGGTCTTCTTAGGTACCCAAATCTTTTGGGTCCTAGTGTTAGGTCTGGTTCCTTTGGGAACCCACTGTAATTTACTGCCAGATTTCATACTGTTTAATTTTAATGGACACTCAAAGGATTTATGTCCTACTTCATTACAAGTATGACAAGTAGACGGTTTAACAAAGAAATTCTTAAAAACTTTTCTTTTGCTGAACTTATCATAGCCTAGACCTGCTTTATCATGAGTAGCTCTATGGTTCCCTATTAGCAATGTTAAGTTCTTGCTACCATTTGAGAACCACAAAACCAGTTTATTCAACGACTCATTTTTCTTCTTAAGTTCAGTAATTTCCTTTTCATGCACGTCTACTTCTTTCACATGCTTTTCTAACAACCCTGCATTTCCTTTTTCAACATGTTATACTTAGACTTAAGCATGCCAAATTGTTTGACCAAGTCATTAAAGGCATCAATTAGTTCACCTTCATCCTTCTTCATTATCACTATCGCTATCACTTAGAATACTTGAAGAAGTACTAACCTTTTCTTCGTGTGCCATAAAGCACAGATTTGCAACTTCTTCATTATCAGAAGAGGAGGTGTCGCCTTCACTTTCATCCCAAGTTGCCTTCATGGCCTTCTTCTTGAACTTCTTGGGATATTTCTTTGCTTGTGACAGTCTGCCTTCATATGGCCAGGTTTTCCACACCCGAAGCAGGTGATTTCCTTCTCCTTTTGGGATTTTTCACCCTTTGAAATCTCCTTCCTTGCAATCTTTTTCTCTGGAGGAATTTGCTGAACCTCCTTGTAATGAGAGCGATATCTTCATCATCTTTTCTTCTTCTTAAGTTCAGTAATTTCCTTTTCATGCACGTCTACTTCTTTCACATGCTTTTCTAACAACCCTGCATTTTCCTTTTTCAACATGTTATACTTAGACTTAAGCATGCCAAATTGTTTGACCAAGTCATTAAAGGCATCAATTAGTTCACCTTCTTCATTATCACTATCGCTATCACTTAGAATACTTGAAGAAGTACTAACCTTTTCTTCGTGTGCCCATAAAGCACAGATTTGCAACTTCTTCATTATCAGAAGAGGAGGTGTCGCCTTCACTTTCATCCCAAGTTGCTTCTTCTTCTTCCTCAGACAGTCTTGTTTACTTGAGGAAGCTTTCATTGCAATATCTTTTCTTTTTGTAGCTTCCCTCTCCTTGAGATCTTCCTTCTCGTTTGACCTCATCGTGATCTCATGTGTCATAAGAGATCCAAGGAGTTCCTCAAGTTTTAGAATCTTGAGATCCTTTGCTTCCTGTATGGCAGTCACCTTATGCTGCCAGCTTCTTGGAAGACATCTAAGAATCTTCCTGACCTGTTCTTCACAAGAATATGATTTACCAAGAGCTTTTAAGCCATTGGTAATGTTAGTAAACCTTGTAAACATAGAAGATATAGATTCATCTTTTGGTATAGAAAATAACTCATAATCATAGTACAAGCATATTCAATTTACTCTCTTTTACCTGATTTGTTCCCTCATGGGTAACCTCTAATAAGTGCCAGATTTCTTGAGCACTTTCACACCCTTGTACCCTATTAAATTCATCTCTATTTAAGGCACAATACAGGGTGTTTATCGCCTTAGCATTAAGGCTTAGATTTCTCTTATCTGACTCAGTTAGATCAGTGGAAATCTTAGGGACACTTTGGCCATCTACAGTTTTCATGGCTTTAAATGGACCATATTCTATGATGTTCCATAGCTCATAGTCCATGGCTTGAATGAATATCTTCATTCTTGTTTTCCAGTAAACATAATCACTTCCATCAAAGAAGGGAGGCCTATTTGTAGCTTGACCTTCTCCGTGTGTGGAGTTAGTGTTGAATGCCATTGCCATTGTAAATATATCACACAATGATTAAAGACAGCTTAGACAATGATAACCTCGCTCTGATACCAATTGTAGGATCGGTATTGTCTAAGAGGGGGTGAATTAGACCCTTTTTAATTTTAATTTCTAATCTAACCAATTTCTCTCTTGATTAAACTTATAGATTTAACACAAGTAATCAATATAATGAAAAGAGAGAGAGAGAGAAATTTGACACCAGTATTTTTACGTGGTTCGGCCAAACTGCCTACGTCCACGCTCCAAGGCACCTCCTTGAAGATTCCTTACTTCTCCTCAGTGAGAAAAACCTAATCGAACTTACGGGCTTCGATCCACAGCCTTACACAATCCTGGATTGATCTTTACGGGCGTCAATCCACTGCCTTACAAGTTTTTCAGAATTGAAACACAGATTAATAATCTACAATCTCTCAAAACAGAATCTCAAGTTTTGGAATAGAGAGAGAGATGTAGGTAGCAGATTTTTCAGAGTATGATATTCGCAGATTAGGGCTCAGGATTCAAATTGGCAAAAGTCGTTTCTTCAAGCTCTAACCTTAGCTTAAATACTCTGTCTGCAAAATCGGCTTGGCTTAAATGCTCCTTATCCAATAATAGAAACTTTGTTACCGTTGGAGCAGTTCGTACATTTTCAGGTGGCCGTTGCCGTTTGTAGTTGCAAGTCGTCGTTGCCATTAATGTTCTGGAGTTATGGCTGAAAACGACGTCACTGTAGCTTTGCGGCTAATTTGAATTCTGGCGGAAGACGAAGTTGATTTAGTCTTGACTCATCCGCCTTGTCGTCTAGCGAGCGGTGGAGTAATTCCATTTACTCATCCGCCTTGTCGTCTAGCGAGCGGTGGAGTAATTCCATTTACTCATCCGCCTTGTCGTCTAGCGAGCGGTGGAGTAATTCCATTTACTCATCCGCCTTGTCGTCTAGCGAGCGGTGGAGTAATTCCATTTACTCATCCGCCTTGTCGTCTAGCGAGCGGTGGAGTAATTCCATTTACTCATCCGCCTTGTCGTCTAGCGAGCGGTGGAGTAATTCCATTTACTCATCCGCCTTGTCGTCTAGCGAGCGGTGGAGTAATTCCATTTACTCATCCGCCTTGTCGTCTAGCGAGCGGTGGAGTAATTCCATTTACTCATCCGCCTTGTCGTCTAGCGAGCGGTGGAGTAATTCCATTTACTCATCCGCCTTGTCGTCTAGCGAGCGGTGGAGTAATTCCATTTACTCATCCGCCTTGTCGTCTAGCGAGCGGTGGAGTAATTCCATTTACTCAGTCGTCGTTGCCATTAATGTTCTGGAGTTATGGCTGAAACGACGTCACTGTAGCTTTGCGGCTAATTTGAATTCTGGCGGAAGACGAAGTTGATTAGTCTTGAACCGCTATCGGATGATGAAGCTGTAAAACGCTGAACCGGCACCGGAAGATGAAGCTTTTAAAACGTTGACGTTTTGATTAAGTCAAGGATATCTTCCGCCTTTGTCGTTTTGTGACCGGTAGAGTAACTTGGTGACACATCCTCCTTTGTCGTTTTAGCGGCGAAGAGCAATTCCATTTACTCATCCGCCTTGTCGTTTAGTGAGCGGTGGAGTAGTTCGTTTTAGCTCATCCGCCTTGTCGTCTAGCGAGCGGTGGACTTCTTCATTTTAGCTTATCCGCCTTGTCGTCTAGCGAGCGGTGGACTTCTTCATTTTAGCTTATCTGCCTTGTCGTCTAGCGAGCGGTGGAGTAATTCCATTTACTCATCCGCCTTTGTCGTTTAGTGGCCGGAAGTGTATTCTTGTAAACGACTCCGCTCTTGTCGTTTTGTGGCCGGAAGTCTGATTTAAATTATTTAATATATTTCAGCCCTGTACGCTTGATCACACGCATTAGATACTAAAATACCCTTATCAAGGGTATTTCCAACAGATTAAAACACAAATGCAAAATTCATACTTCTCATTTAATAAACATAATCAAATTATATTATCATAAACACACATTATCAAAAACATATTTAGACTTAAACATCAATTAAGTCAACACTTTTGCTCAAGGTGTCGACCGCTTGGGTCGGTGGTCGACCCTTTGGTGGAAACCCGAGAGAGAGAGGTGTCGACCGCTAGGGTCGATCGGTTGACCAATGTTGGTTTCAGTTGACCGCTTGTGGGTTCCGGTAGTTTAATTTTGGGAAACTTGGTCGCCAGGTGTTATGCTTCTCGGCAAAGCTCGCGATTGTTTGTCGTTGTCTCTTGGTTGGTTTGCTAGTGTCAATATAGGATCCCTTTATTGATCGTCTTTGTATATTTATCAGGATTTTGACGTCGTTCATTATCAGTTAGGGTTCTAGTCTTGATTTATTTTCTTTGGTTTCTCTCGTGTTCTTATTTGAAATTTGATGTCAGGTTGGTTATAGGATCAGACAATATCTCTGTTCTCGATGTCCCATTTCCAGTGTTTGATACTGCTAGCGTGTTTGGATTGTGGATAAGGTTGTAGTCGTCAGTAAGATAGGGGTTTTTATACTGTATTGCTTTGGTTACCATGATTTTCAAAACTTATTTTGGTAAATATATACCTATAAAGTCTCTGACGGGCCTGGTTGCCAGCACATCAGTTTTGCAAATATGTATGAATGTTTTTACATGTTTATCTTATGAGTGCATGTTGTTTCATTTTGATTTGTTATATATGTATGCTTGATGGGCTAATTGTTTGATTGGGTTGGTCGAGGCTTTCTAGTATCATTCTCCAGTTGTTCTGGGTTACACTGGCCGGGCAACCAAAATAACTATAGTCAAATCATGTATACCTTCTGCTAAGTGAAGGTGTTTGTTTATACGTTACAAAAATAGATAATAGGGTGGTGATAACGCACTCCTTGCATTTTGGATCCCTAAACTTGGTCAAGGTGTCACGATCCAAAGATGGGATGGAGCAAAAATGCCAGGTCAGCCAACTTGATTCACGAGAAGGGAACTCGATCACCCAACCCAATACTAGATTTGCATTAGAAGTCTCTTAAATAAATGCAAAGGAAAAGCTCACACATAAATAGGTCGATACCCACATAGTAAAATTCCAAGCAAATAGCACAATACAATAAATACTTATAAGCATTCAATCATGAAGGAAATAAAGAAATCCAATTCTCTAATTAATTAAACAACTAATTTTTTACCAAGGAAACAATATGAGTTCTAACACAAATTAAAAATCTAGCAACTTCTTTCAAAATCCCATTGAAGCTAGCTGCTCTTTTCTTTACCTAGATTGAGAGAGGGGTCGTTGGGCTGAGTAACTAACTTAGTAGAAACCTTATACTAAAATTCAAACTGTGATTAAATTTCTAAACTATGCATGAGTTTGCAAAACTGTTAAGGAAACTTCTTTCCTTATTTTTATCAAAACCCGCTCCACTAGCCCTCAGTGATCTAGTTATAAAACATGTCAGGTACATAAGTGGCTATATGTAAAAAATAAACCTCACCATTTTCTACAAAAAAAAAATGTCCTCGGTGAAAAAGAAGGATCACCCAAGGACCCTTCTAGCACAAACTACAAAAAGGCGGTGATCCTAAGACCCAATAATGCCTCATGAGACCAAAGGAAACTGTAACAACGATCCGAAGATCCACAACGTCACCTGAGTGACCGGCAACCAACACTCATCCACGACATCACTCGAACAATCAATACTCTGATCAGGTTTAGAGATTCAAAACTCAATGAGCTCGTCATCACCGCCCTATTGCCATTTTTTGTACGTGCAAATGATACAACCTTCACACAACAGAAGGTGTAATAGGATAGCCTCACAATACTTTGACACCAAAACCGTCAAAAGCATCAAGATGATTCATCATCTCAACAGATCACAACAAAATTATATATCATAAATGCTGAAAATAAATGTGACAAAATCATACGTACATATACATATAAATCTGACGTGCTGACGACTAGGCCCAGTACTACTTTTACAGGATGCAACCTACCAAAATAATAGTTTTCAAAAAACATGCAATGGGATGCAAAAAACATAAAATCTCTACCTCGATGATGACTACTCCTCTTCCACAAAGGAGTGCAACCTCTAGAACTGCCTCCAAATCCGTGAACTCGTATGTGCTTAAAAGAAACCAATGTCATGAATACCCCACTCAACACTATGGAAATTCATGGATGGGTTCTATATCGGGACTAGGAACCCAATCTGAAACTCTATAAAATGTTGTGAACTTTGCCGAGGTGCTACGCGCCTTGATGACAAAAGTTTCAAAAATAAAAGTCGTGCCGTCGAATATTCTCCGAGCGGTAGACACTTGAAACTCTCGGGTTTCACCATATGTCGACCAGTCTTCAAAGCAGTCGACACTTCAAACTCTCGAGTTGCTTAAGGGTCGACCCTGGTGTCGGCCAGGATTGATACCCGCTCAAGGGCTACCTTCGTCTATAAGATAAGACTTGGGATAAGTGTCTTACATATAACTCAGGCACGACAGAATATGATAAATAAAAGTCCAACCTCTGTCTTTGTCTATCTTAACTATTGAAATTCAAATACCAAGGAGTCCAAATCCAACTTGTGAAACATTGATACCTGTAAGCGTACTCGCGTCTGTCCTTGTAAATTCTTCAACTTAGTTGTTGGTCCCATGATCAGGATAAAATCTAACTCGGCGATCCATGGAAAAAATCCTCAAAAATAATCTCCTATCGGCTATTTTAATTTTTGTAAATCGCACGATAAAATTTAAAATCAGGTTAGAAATTGTCGATGGATTAGAAATCGGGTTAAAAACCTTATTAAATGAAGAAAAAAAATGTGATATACACGTACTGATTTAACGAATATATTAACGACAATGTCTAAACTACTGTTAGCTGAAATATGGATGTTCGATTTATCCAAAAAATAGTTTAAAGTGTAATATGTAAATGATTTCAAATATTAGGATCTGAAATGTACTTACCCTAAAAAACTAGACTATTAGTAACCATATTTCAAAAATTCAAATTTTGAATTTGATATTAGAAGCTCATCCAGGCTTATTTTTCTTTCTAACTGACATTGTTTTGTTTTGTTTTTTATTTTTATTTTTTTGTCATTTTCAATAACCTAAAAGAAGTGAGAAATATCGTTTGATAAAAAAAATTGATTTTCACCAATTTTTTATTTTTTAAAAACTAAACTTTAGAATTAAAAGCTACATTCTCCGCAAAATATCCCATGTTCAAAATTAATCAATATGTTAATTTTACATTCAAAACATCTCCCAATGAATGACAAAGTGTTAAAATCTAAATAGACAACTCGATTAACAGAGATAATCAATGCTTATCTACTTCCCGTTTAACAAAGTTGTAACATTGTACCTAATGATGATACTTTAACTCAATGATTATGAGCCAATAATTCTTTTCAAAAGTTCAAAACAAAAAACAATTTCATGGAGTGACTTTAGAGTGCACATAGAAAAAGAACGTTAAAAAAACTTACAAACCCGGTCGGCCATTCTCAAGTTCAATATGTTATTTACTTATTTCTTTAGCAATTTAAATGAAATGCAACATTTTCATATTATTATTTGTAAATTTTTTATATTTATTAGTTTTTAATTTGTTTGGTATCGATCTAATTTTAGTATATTTATTAATTCGGTTTAATTTTGTTGGATCTTTGTAAAAGTTAATTTAATTTATTTGAATAATTAATTTAGATTTTAAAAAAATTCTCAAAATCTGATCGATCCGCCCAACAAATAAACACTCATATATACCAACCCCATGAGTCTTGCATGAGTAGAAGAATTTTATAATTTAGTGCAATTTAACTTGCGTCATTTAAAAAAATTGTCAAAAAATAAGAACAAAAGTCCAAACTTTGTCAGATATGAGATTAATGGAATGTTGTTAAGTGGCCATTTTTCAATTATTTCTCTTCAGAAGAAATTTTTCATAATATGGATTTGGAAGATTCCTATGTATAGAAATCAATGACCTTAATTCTGTAGGGTTTGGGTCAAAAGAAATTTCGCGACGTAACAAAAGTGATAAAATTATGAAATTTTGATGTGTATGTGGTGGCGGCAAAAGAATCAAGTTGATAAGCTCGATACTGAAGGATTGCATTATACGTCGTGGGGTATGCGGAGGAGCAATACTTATATTATAAACTTGTTTTATGATTTAGAAGCACTATATATATATATATATATTGTACTACAAGTTTAACTTAGTGAATTTCATTTTTTAGTCGCCAAGTTTTTTTTAAGTTGGGATTGTTTCATCGTTTTGAAATTATTTTATGAATTTGTAGTATAAAATCATTTATAATTTTATGTACTTTAATTTTTAAGACAAAATTAAAAAGGTTGCAATACAGTTCTAAGACAACGCCTTACAACTTGAACACATAACATCGGATATCAATATTTTTTAAGTTTGCATGGAGTGGAGTGGTCTTGTTCATTGAAAGTACCAAACTAAGAACCATATGTGGTCATTATTTGCACTTGATGCAGGCAAAACTCTACAACTTTTTGATTAAATGAACCTTAACCACAGCATAAATTCACGATCTATGCACATGATAAACGCGCACTACCAAGCGCAAACGCACATGAAAAGTGTTGTGATGCAATTTGTACCTAGAATCGGCATACCTAAAAGTGGGTTAATTGCCAATAATCGCATCGTAGCATTAAAAACTTTGAACCAAAGAGTTTTCTTTTCATTGAGTGATTTTTGAAAAAAAAAGATATTGAAAATCCCTAGCAACAATGTCACATAACGTGTTAACGATCGGTCGATGGAGGACCGACTAAAGGATAGTGGATTTTCGATTTTACAATATGAGAAAAATGGATTCAAGCGTGAGTCCTTTGCATAATCAGTAGGGTAGTGCCTGACAATGCTGCCTAAATGGCAATGGCTGGTGCCCTTTTAGTCTTCTCCATCTTGCCCAAAAAAAGACTACCACTTAAAAGGCTACATTTTAGAGCTTTCACCTCATATCTTGTATTATTTCCACAAAACATTAAGAAGAATGATTAGAAATGCACTTTACGATGTCGTTTCCTTCCATTTGTTTCCCTAACAAATCAAAAATAAATTTTGATTATTTATTTATTTTTGGGTAAAATATGTTTTTGGTCCTTTTGTTTTAGGAGTCTTTTCAATTCAGTCTCTATAATTCTAACTTTACATTAAGATTGACATTCATTCGTTTCATTTTAGAAACATCCCTCCAATTAATGTTCATCATTAAATTCAACAAATAAAGTTATAAAATTTATTTTCAAGCCGTATTATTATTTTATTTCGGCTAAAATACTTAATGTGAGTAAAAAATTTTGTTAACAAATTAGTTCTAACATTATTTGAAATAAGAATGAATATACTTGAAGTATGTATTTTGACTAATAAGAAGAAATTAACTCCAACTATTTTGTTTTGTCACATTTAATGACAGAAATAAATTAGAACTATAAGAAATTTAATGAAAAAAATTAAAATTGCAGATAATAGATAGAGAAGAACAATGAACTTGAAGGATCAAAATGATATTTTTATACCTTTTAATATATTTAAAAAAAAGAGAAAAAAATGATGGAAAAAGATTCTAAAAAATGTACTAGGATATTTCTGACACAACCTTTATCATAAATTTCAATAAGACAATCATTTTTAATGATGTGGACATTTTGAATATTGAATTGGGAATTGGAGACGTGTTTTAAACTCCCACTTTTCTTTTATGTTCTTGATGGTGTTGGGTGTAATCTCACTTAGACATATCTCTTCCTTGTAATTCATTGGTGGGGTTTAGTTTATGAATTAGTGGGTGGCTCTTCTATATATTTTTTTCTATTCTCGATTTGTCCATTCGCAAAGCGTTAGTTTGTTGTCAGATAGAGTGTTTATCGAGTTGGTCATTTATATTTATATTTGTAGAAGGACACTTGAATCGTATTTGATTTTTTTTTTTTTTTTAAGTCGTTGAGATGACGAGTCGGGTTAAATCAATGCATACTTTAACCCAACATTATTTGATGGGATCATACAATGAACACACAATTGAGATAGGTCTATACTTAGCTTGTTTTTAGTTTTAACCAATCGTTCTACGGTCTAATCTCAAACGATCAACAGATGATTTAGAATTGTTATAACTTTTTAATTATATTGTTGGTGGTATTGCTATAATAATCAACTATGATAAAAATCCAGTTACAACTTAGGAAGCTTAAGTTATCAAAATGACATGAGATTTAAATAATTGATGAATAATATTTTATTATATACAAATGCGTAAAAAAAATATGATGGCCATTTATTTTATTTTTTAAAACCAATTCCTGTGCAAAATCCACTTTGAATTAGGACAAAAGTTAAACGAGAAGATATATAAGACTTAAATAACTAAAATGTACACCTCGTAAGTAACTTCAAACAATCGTCAAATCTCAAAAACACTATCACATCCTTACACTCTGTTAAATTCATCTTTATTTAAAGCATAATAAAGAATTTTCATGTCTTTAACATTTAAACACAACTTTCGCTTACCAATATCATCAACTTCGAAAGGCAATTTAGAATATTCTATCGACTTCAAATTTAACCGGTACATATGGTCCATTTTCTATTACATGTCATAAGTTATAATCAATGCATTATTTTCTCATTCTTGAATTCCAATATGTATAATTGTTGCCAACAAAGAAGGGTGACTTAGAAATATATTGACTTTCTACACGTGAGTAATTCATATTGAATGTCATTGGTATAATTTTATGACAAAGCTACTACTTTTTATCACAATATATAAAGAGATTAGGCTCTAAACCAATTGTGAGATCGATATAACCTAAGATGAGGGATCACTTAGGTTAATTAAATATTTTCCCAAAGTTAAAAATAAACTTGTGTGTAATCCTAAAATGAATAATTTCTCTCATGCACAAATAATTCACAAAGTCTAACAAGCACACAAAACTTAAATAATAAGCTAGAGAGAGAATGCTCACTTAAATTGCTAACATGATTTAGTCAAAGTGCTCACATCTATGGTCCAAGACTTTCCTTTGAAAATTTCTTTCCACTAATCGTTCTGGTTACACTCAATCAAACCCACTAATCTTTCTAGTTACAATGATCAAACTTTCGAGCTTTAATCATACATTTACAATCCAAGAGCTTCACTTCTCAACTCAAACAATAAATAATCTCAATTGGAGTAATTTAGAGTGGGTGATTACATCCAGAAAATTGAATGCTTGACGTGCTCAATTCAAAGCTCAAAGACTGATTCGTAAATACACAGTGGATGAGTGAGTCTATTTATAGACCAGCACCAATTTTTGAGCCGATGGTAGACCACTGCTAAAAATCTCTTCGACCACGACATATGACCATTACGACATTTTGTAAGAAGCCCTGGTCAACCGTAATATGTCCATTATAGCTAATTTTGAAATGGTCCGACTACTGTGAGAGCAAATATAGCCTTCCTTGATTCCTTGGTAGGACTACAGTGTCCTTGTTCTGGTCGACCGCAATTGTCGCTTAATAACATTTCTCACGCTCATCTACTGTTGGAGCATGCCTGGTTTACCATGTCAGACTACTGCATCTTTGTCCTATCCACGAGCAAACTTTTCTGAAATGTTTCTCGAGTTTAGACTGCTACGGTATGCCCTAGGCGACCGCAAACAGTTTTTTTCAACTTCATATGAAAATTGATCAACCGTTTGTGCTAGAGACCTAAAAGAAGACTTGTACACATTTTGCAAAGACGTAATAAACATATTAGTAATTTTTAATAACCAATATGAAGATATTTCTAAGACAAAAAAATATCATTTAAACTTAAGACAAATATATCAATTAATATTTTAATCATCAAAACAATGACGCTTAAATTAAGTTAAGACAATAATATTAACATTTAAGTATGTGTTTTTACGTTACAAGAGCATCTTATGGGACATTTGACAATGTTGTGTCTCTGTGTGAAAATCTTTAAACTTAATCAGGATTTTTTGTTTTATGTCACAATTATTTGAAAATCATCTTCTCTCTCTTACGCCTATAGCTCCAATGCTCAGGGTGCGTGAGTGACTCATTTTTTTCACTATCAACTTTATATTGTTATTACAGTAACTCTATTTTATTACTTATCAAAATATAGTGGACCTTCTTTTATTAGACCCTGTTGATGGTTCATGGCACCTAATTTCAAACTTTGGTTTCTTTCTTGCATGCATAACTTATTTTCAAAATACTCTATATAGCACTTGAAAATCCTTTCTCAATGTAGTCAACTCATCTCAAATAACTCTCATTTTTTCAAGTCTTATACGCGGCACCAATGAGCGACCAGATCATGAGTGAGCTAGTCCTCATTCTATCTAGCTTTTTATTTCCTTATTTCAAGCAATGCCCTTTGGTGTGACGTAAGCATATTATTTTAGTTTTTCATTCAGTTGGGATTATCTGTATAACTTTGTCATGATGTTGTATTTCTGCACAAACTATTATTATTATGTTTTCTTGATACTATTGTTGGATTGATGATGCGAAAACATAAACTCTGGTACCAAATAACACAAAACGAAAGGGGTGGGACATGGTGCGGATGACCTCAGATCGGAGGGCGGATGCTTAGGTTGCCAAAGGCTCTTAAGAGTGGGTTCCATATCAAAAGGCAGACACCTGGAATTTAACGATAAAAAAATAAGGACTTGGGAGCATACTATCACGAACCGGTGGTGAGTCTAATAGAAATGCCGAGTCGAACGACCCAATCTTCGGAGAGAACCCGATCACTCAGCTTAAGCCTTGGTTTGTAGCGGAAGACTCGAACACGATTCAAATCCTTATCCCACACGAGATGGGCCTAGGTCCACATAGTGGTTACGAAAGTAATAGTGCGATAAATAAATTAATAATGCAAAAAATTCCAAGCATTCAACATCTAATACTAATATACTTATACAGACTCAAATAGAGATAAGTCTTCATCAGGAAACTGAATAAACACTTAACAAAGAAATAGGTAAAATAGGGAACCGCCACCAGCTCCTCTTACTAATTGTTCTTGTCCTTGCATGTGAAGAAAGGGGGTCATTGAGATGAGCAACTAACTCAATAGGAAATTTATACTAAATGCAATGCATGTAACTGTAACGACCCTAACACTGTACCCTTATTTCCTGTATTATTTTTTTTTATATACTTAAAGTTTTAAACCATTTGATAAAACTTAAAACAATTTAAAGAAACTTAAAACAATTATTTAAAAACAATTAAAACAAAGAAAAGCATCGGCCAACAAACTGGAGGGCATAAGGGACTTTTGTCCCAAAAGTGTGAGGGGCGATCGATCGCCCAAAACAGGCGATCGATCGCCTATCATGAAAATAGGAGGGGCGAAATCGCCCCTCATTGTGGCCATTGATCGCTAGGAGGGGAGAACAATCGCCCCTCATTGTGGCCATCGATCGCCCCACGATCGATGGTCAGGCGATCGATCGCCCCTTTTTGGGCAATCGGTCGCCACACTCTCTGGATTTTTTCAGAGAGTACGAACCTTTAGGGCGATCGATCTCCTCCTTAGGAGATCGATAGCCACCCTCCCTGGAATCCAAAAATTCTAGGGAGTTGCCTCCCTCAATTCCTTCTTTCTTTCCTCTTCCCCTGCACACATTTTTCATCACATATACTCCTTAAACTTCAACATAAATCACTCCATAAGCGTGTAACATACAATAGCTCAAACCTCACCTCTTTTCACATTTCGTCGCTCACCCAATAAACTACTCAAAACACATTTAAAACACAACCCGATTTCATAAAAACGAACTGCGTGGTTTGGTTTAAAAACTAAACGTTTTCTCCTGTTAAAATCACCAAGCAGTTCATCAATGAATTAAAATAGTGGTTTAACAAAACATTTTATAAAACAAGTTTACCAAAACGTTTAAGACATAAAAACATAAACCTATTCACTATCCAGGTTACAAACATCCTAAAATGTTCTAACTACACAATTATTCTTTTCAATCTACTAACAGCCCAAAACGTCCCAATACTCTCAAAACACATACGTACATCCCCACGGGTCAGGTTAAGCATAGACTGCGCCAGCACACCCCCGCGAGCCATCCTCAGTCAACTGCATCACTCCTCAGGTGGAGGGATCTCGTCCTCACCTATGTCAAGATCACCCACACCATACAGACACACTATGAGCTAAAGGCTCAGTAAGTTTCGTAAGTGCAATGCATGCTGTGCGTATGAGTTTCAGAAATCATGCAACATTTTCTTATCATTACGTCACATACATATTGTCACCGAGATATCAGCCCGCTAAATGGAAAGGATTCATTCCGCGGTCGGACAACCCTTTCTATTCTAGCGGAGGGGGGTACGTGCTCACATAAACAACAGCCATGCGTGAGCCCCACCTCGCGTGACCAGATAACAGATTACGTAGATTCATTTAGTTTCAGGCGATGTGGTATTGTGACAGACCCCTTCGTGCCTACACAATAGATCAATAGCCCCCTTTCAGGCCACATCTCTTTTCATGAAAACATCGTGCAGAAGTTCATTTTCTATGCTCTTTTAAAAACCATGATGCATGAACACGTGCATAACATAACATTCAACATATGTACCATCAAGACAATAAAAAGCATAATCTATATACAACATATATACCATCAAGACCATAATAGACATAAACTATAAAAGAACTAATCTTAACTACCCAACCGAAGATATAAACAAACAATTCACCAATGATCCTCGACGCGACATCGACGTACGGTGTAGGCCAATCGACCCTAGTAAGTCACGAGAACTTACCTATCGTCCGTAGCGCACTGAGCTCCGTCCACGAGCGTTGTTCGTCTGGGGCAAAACACAACAGTTGTCGTTAAAACGAGATTAAACCGTTAAACGTCCAAATTTAACGAAACCTTAACTAAGGTAATTTTCCTAAAATTCTAACTTAGCTTAATGAGGCATTTTATCGAGCAACTCGCGCTCGTAAATTTCTAAACTCCATTGATGGAGATTCCCAAGCTCTAAATATCTAGTTTTCAACCTAAACACCGTATACACTCTAGATTTTGTCCAATAACGTTTAATACGCTCAATATACTCACAAATACGGTAATCCTACCGATTTCTAACTTTAGATTACGTTTTTAACAAAACCTAAACAAAACCATAACCGTGAAACTTCGCGAAAACCGAACAATAACCTTTCAAAACTATAGAATCATACCTAGGGTTGCAAGAGGAGGAGAAAACACGAAGAAAAAGAGACGATCGGAGAGGAGATCGGTCACCGGCGTGAGGAATCGCCGTGAGAGGCGATGAGAATCGCCTGGAGAGAGAGAGAGAGAAGAAATGGAGTTCGCGTGGAGTGCTGCTGGAGAAGAAGACTTGTGATTTTTTTTATTAAAATTTCTTTCGGCGATTTACCATTTTGCCCTTCCTTTGATTTTCTATTTGTTTCGTCTTTCATTTCATTAATTATCTAACGATTTGGTTTCTCCAAATTTTTTTATTTCACCAATAACTTCAACTTATTATCAGGGTTCTATTAAAACTGTCAGTTCGCAATTCGGACCTCGTTTACTATTTTTACTAAAACGTTCTTTATATTACGAGAAACGTAATTCTCGTAATTTAGCGTTATAACTCCTAAAATTCTCGAAATTTTCTTAAAATCCCTATTAATAATTAGGATTTTAATGAAGCTCTCTTTTTGCAAAACAGACGTAAATGGACATATTTACGAAAATGCCATTATATATTGAAATTACAAAATCTCGTAAAGCCGGGTGTTACAGTAACACATATTTTTATCTTTCAATTGAAGCCATGTTCAAATGTCGTTCATGGGTTTATAAATATATTTGTAAGAGAAATCTCTTTCTATCATTTTAAGAAACATGTTCCAAGAACAATCGATGAGGGAATATTCAAAATACATAGATAACTATATCAAAATAGGTCATCATCATACTTATCATCTAAAATCATCCTCAATGACAAAGGAATATCACACAATGACTCCTCCGGCACACTACCAAAGAAAGACAATAATCCAAATATTCACCAGCACCCCATGAGCTAGGAGAAAGTAAAAGCAACGACAACTCGAAGATCCAGTAGCGTCACTTCGAGTGGCCGGCGAAAAATGGTCAGCGACACCACCCATAAATCGTAATCAACAAACATACTCTGATTAGGTTTAAGGATTAAAAATTCAAGAAGTGCATCATCATCACCCTATTAGCCATTTTCCTAGCATGCAAAGAAAATATCTTCACACAACAGAAGATGTGTTGGGATACTCTTGTGATGCTTTGACATTGAAACCGTCCAAAGCATCAAGTGGATTCATCCCTCATTATATATACCACAACAAGAAATAAAATATCATGCGTCAATAGTAAACAAGTAAAACATACGTATATATATACGTAAAAACTTATGTGTTAGAGACTAGACCTCGTCAGATTTTCCAAATGTGACAACTTACTAAAATAAAATTTTGAAAACTATGCAATATCAAGAATATCTCTCTCAAACACTAAGGGAAAACATAGATGGGTTCTATACCAAAACTAGGAACACAAATCGAAAGAAATTACAAACATCTGCGAACTTTAGGGCAATGGTTGATTATTGTTCATTGCTATTTTAAACGATTGACCCGTACAAGAAGGAGTCGACACTTGCAGGCAAGGGTCGACCCTTAATCAAGTTTTTTTTTAACAAGGGTCGACCCTTTAGAGATAGGGTGGACCAGACTAGTCAACTACCATACAAAGAGTCAACACATTGATGTGTCGATCGACCTCTAGCAGTGGTTGACACATTGAAGTGTCGACCGGTCCTTCATAGTGGTCGACACCTCCAACAATGGAGATAATTTGAGTATACACCCCATTTTTCCATCCCAATCAATCTAACAACATCCATATACTCTAAATTCATTCATATATACCAAAGATAACTAAAAGAATATGGGTTTCCAAGCCTGAATCCAAAACCAATCACAAAGTAACCCTCAATGCGAAAATGAATGAGAGAGAAGGCTAAGAGTCAACTTACCTTCAAATGCCACTTCTAAAACTTGAAGAAACTCGTCAAAGCTCATAGTCTTCTTCTCTTTCTTCCCTCTCCTCACTCTGGCAGCAACATGAAAATGAAGAAGTAAAAGAAAGGTTTCATTTCTTTTTTAAAAAAAAAAACATTTTTTAAAATCATATTTATATTAAATAGAATTCATTTAAGTCTTTATTCGATAAACTCTGAGCACTATCTAAATTCTTACATGAGGTAAATCTCAAATTACCCAACATTGGTTTTCTATAATTTTTATGCGGTAACTTTTCAAATTTATTGATGACCAATTTACCAAAAAATCTTACATGTCCGAACGTTAACGAATTATGACAATCCAAGTCAACACAAAATACCTTGGGAACGAATAATGCAAAAAATTTTACTCTAAAAATAATTAAATATTGGGTTTTACATAGACAACCGAGTACAAGAGCAGACGCCTAGAAATGAAAATAGTTAGAAGATTTGTACTAGAGCATATGCGAACAAAGGGGGACTGAAAATTGATGGAATTATGGCAAAATAGGAGAATCCAAACAAAACCAACTAAGGGTGAGCAAAACCAGCCCGGACCGAAGAACTGAACCAAAATCAACATATTTGGTTCGGTTCTTGTAGGTTTTGCACAAAAAATAAACACTATTCGATTCTTTCTTTTTAAGAACCGAAGTTCCCTGTTCAGTTCTGGGTTTAATGACACAAAACCCCTAAAACCAAACCGGACCATTAAGGCAATAAGTAACCCACTGCACTAACCCTAACTATTCAGTTCAGTACATCTATTCAGTCTGACATCGTGCAGTTCTCTCATCTTCGCAATTCGTAGAGAAACTTTCTCTCCTCAGTCTCTCCCCGTCTCTCGCAATCTCCAGTCATCGACTCGCAGCTCATCCTCTGTCCCACATGCCGACTCACCGTTGAGTTTGACAGTCAACAGATCGTTCGCCGCTCGACTAACAAAGGTAAGGTAAACTTTTTTTTCCAGTTTCTGTAATTAGAAGTTAGGAGTTCTTTTTTTTTCAGTTTCCTTACTCCTTACTAGTTTGTCGGATGTGCACAGATTTTCTCTGTAACACCCAGAAATTTTATGTACTCGATTTTTGTGGTTATGTGTTCGGAGACGGGTAAACGGTGGAATATAATGTCTTTTAGCGAGCGGGAAGTTTTATTTGGACCATAAGAACTTATTGAAAATTTTGGTGGATTATAAGTATTTTGGAGAAAACCAAATCATAGGTTAATTAATGGAATTATGTAAATGATTATTAAGAAGGGTGTTATGGTAATTTTTACAAAAATATATTATTAAAAACCTAAAATCTCTCCCTCCCTCACGATTTTCTCTTCCCAGCCGCCCCCTCTCCCGTTCCCCTTGGCGTTCTCTCCTCCCTCAAGCTACGGTCCTCCTTCAAGTCGATTCCTTCCTCCGTTTTCTTCAGGAATCAATCCCCAGGTGAGTATTAGATGATTTATTTGTTGAGATTTCGATTTAGGGATTTATACTAACTAGGGTTATAGTGTTAGAACCACGAAATTTTGAAGTTATGTTGGAAGTTGTTAGGTTTCGTGTATTAATGAGTATTAATGGAGGAACTATGAATATTGTTGATAGTAGGTTGAGAAATTAATGGGTGTTGGTTTAATTTTCGTAGTTGGAAGGTTTAAATGCCATTGTTGTGAGTGAGATTAAGCTATGCACACTAGGTGTTCGATAAAATGCCCGAATGAGTTGAGTTGGATTTTTAGGAAACTTCTTTAGCTAGGATTTTACTAGTTTCAAATTTAGATTATTTAGAATTGATTTTAATATCGAAATATGAAATGTCATAAGTGAAAAGAGCTTAAAGTGACGGCACGACGTGGCTAAAGGACCCAGGTAAGTGAGTGTGTTAGGATGTCGGCCGTTAGGTCCCTACATCACGAGGGTACTAAGAGTTTAGTATTTATGACTATTTGATGAATATGGCTTGTCGGGATTATGATATGATGAATGTTGGATGGTTTGTTTCTTATTGTATAGTGTTCTTACGTCTCTATGTACATTCACGTTCATGCATCATGGTTTTCTCTAAAAGCACACGAAAATTTTTTATGCATATAATTTGGGGTAAAAAGATAAGACTATGAAATGTATGTAAATGGTTAGTTCGCGGATCCTCCCGTTGGTGGGGGCCGGACTGGCAGGAAGACTCGCGGATCCTCTTGCTGGTGGGGGTCGGGTTGACACTAAACGGTCAGTTCGCGAATCCTACTATTGTGTGGGCTAGACTGGTCGTTACGATTATTGTCCAAGAGGACCACGATCACGATTCCCTTGCCACTCCCCCGTGCCCCTTAACCCAAGATAAGTGAAATATGAAATAAGATTACGAACATGATTTTTACGATACATGCATACATGGTCATTCACGTATATGTTTACATTTCTTACTAAGCATTAAGCTTATAGTTTGAACCTTTTGATATAGGTGACGAATTTGAAGGTGAGGACCTCAAACCTATTTTTGAAGTCTAAGACGGGTTGCTGGAAGGTGCTCATGGAGGGGTTTTGTAGCTGGGTGGCGATTTGACCCGAGGGTGGTGCTCCTAGCAAGTTTTGGTATAGATTTATGATTTTGGAAATATATGTAGAAAACGTTTTCATAAGAACTTTCATGTGATGACAAGTATTAGAACGGTTGACATTTCTTTTCGTTCCATGATTTTAAAGAAGATTTTATGACTAAAGATTTCTACTTGTTTTGACTACCGCTACGATTTTACTCGTTTGTTCTTCTATAATTTTTAATGATTGATGATTTAGAGAAATTGAGCTCCTCGTTTGAATGATTTAAATCGAGTCTTGGTTAAAAATAGTAGGAGAAGCTGTGATTATTTTGTTGCATGTTCAAGTGCCTGTTTAAGTGGCTAGAAGAGATTTTTGCTGGTGTCCAGAGGAGCGATCGATCGGCTTAGTTATATTTGTCGAAATGAAGTGGGCAGAGAGGTCGCCGATCGATCGGTGAAAGGCGCGATCGATCGGCAACATGTGTCTTGGATTTTAAGAGACCAGAGGGGAAGCCGATTGATCGACTGATGTGGCGATCGATCGGTTGTGCATATTTTTGAGGGGCGATCGATCGGCTGAATTGGCCGATCGATCGGCAGTGTATGTGTTGGGTAAGGCGATCGATCGCCTGTTTTGGCCGATCGATCGGCCCTCTTGTTTTTCCAACCCTGCTTCTGTTCTTTTCCCTTAAAACCGAGCGTGCCCTTTTCTGGATTACACATTAAATTTTTATTAATGATTTAAGTTATTTTCAAGGAATATCAAATGAGTTTTATGTATGATTCTTAATCGCTTTCGTAAAGTTTTCTTCGAGTAGTTTCCTCTTTATGTTTTAAAAGAAAATTTAAACGAGGTAAGAATAAGATCACGAACACGATTATATAAGTCGCGGCCCGTTGGGTTTCGGGTCGTGACAACTTGTGGTATCAGAGCACCCGGGTTCTAAAATCGGTTCTGCAAACTGCCTACCAGCACAAATCGCCGCATGAGTACTCTCCAACAACTGTAAGTGTTTACAATTTTAGTAATGTCATTTAAGCTAAGTGGTGTTTATGATGTGATTAGGATTGACAAGATGGTGAGAGGACAACGTGAAGGAGTCAATGAGGAAAGTAACACAATTGCTCAACTAACGGAATTGGTTCACCGCCAATCCCGTCAGATTGAGCGGCTAGTGGCTAGAGAGGAGCAAGGGAACTCTAGTTCAAGTGCAATTCATGACCAAAGTGGCGAGCGGTTTCGCCTACTTCGACCTCTGACATTTAATGGACAAGTTTCAAATCCTATTCATGCTGAGGAATGGATTCGGACAATCGAGAACATGTTCAAGTATGCCAAGGTTGAGGAAGAGGATAAGATCACATGAACTGTTTTCCACCTTGCTCTGGATGCGAGGCATTGGTGGGACTCAATTCAGAGCACTACTAACATGGAGACTATAACTTGGGCATGGTTCAAGACGGCTTTCTTTGATAAGTACTTTAGCTGGGTGGTTCGGGCCAGCAAAAAGATGGAATTTATGCAGCTGCGCCAAACCAATTCTGTGGTTGACTATATTTGCAAGTTTGAGGCATTGTCCCGGTTCACGCCCCTTCTGGTGGATGACAAAGAAGACAAAATCAACCAATTTGTTCAAGGGTTGAAGCCAAACCTTTTTAGGGGAGTGAAGACTGTAGGGATCCATAGCATACCTTATTTTGAGGTGGCAGCTATGGCCTTGGAACTGGAAGAGGTAGAAATAGCGGTGTAAGGACAACGCGAGCCGCCAAGGAAGTTTGTCAGCGATGTGCGGCCTCAACCATAGCAGAACAAAAGGGGGTGGCAACAACAGCAAAGAGGCGTTAAAAGGACCTATAACCCCAATGACGACCGAGGAAAAAGGATGCGACCTCAAGGGGCTCCTCGAGCCCATCAGGCTCCTCAAGCTCCACTGTGTTCCACCTGCCAGAGGAACCACTACGGTGAATGCAAGCTTGACACAGGCCGATGTTTCAAGTGCGATAAGGTTGGCCATCTTATTAAAGATTGTCCTATCCGCCGGATGCAAACCGGGCGAGGGTGGCGCCTAGAGTCTTTGCCTTGATGGAAGATGAGGATGCAGTGCAGCACACAGTCATAACATGTACGATTTTGATCTGCGGTGAACCCGCGTATACACTTATTGACACGGGAGCTACTCATTCTTTTGTAGCAACCACGTTTGTATGTAAGCATAGTCTATGGTTCTTGTCGGCTGATAAGCCATATAGCTTCATGTTACCGCCGGGAGAGTCCTTACATTCAGAATAGGTAGCAAATGGTAATATTGTGTCAGTATGAGACAAGAAGTTATATGTGGAATTGATCATAATCGACATGAAAGGGTACGAAGTTATCTTGGGCATGGATTGGATATTCAGACACTACGTCACAATTAGTTGTAGGTCTGGACTAGTGAAATTTCGACCCCCAAATGGAGATCAATATTCTTTCCAAGCTATTCCGAAAGCAAGCAAGATGTCGGTTATATCTTCGATGGTAGCCCAACGGTTTTTAAGAAATGGATGTATGGATTTTCTAGCCAGCATAATAGATGTACAAGGGAAGGACGAGCTAAAGCTCCAAGATATTCCTATGGTTCGAGAGTTTCCTGAAGTATTCTTGGACGACTGCCAGAGTTACCGCCTGACAGAGAAATTGAGTTTGTAATCAATACTTACCCTGAAGCCTCACCAGTGTCTAAGAATCCCTATCGTATGGCACCCGTTGAACTGAAGGAGCTAAAAACTCAACTACAGGAGTTGGTAGAGAAGGGTTTCGGGCGCCCTAGTTGTTCTCCTTGGAGTGCGCCTGTTCTTTTAGTTAAAAAGAATGACGGGTCCCTCAGAATGTGCATAGATTATAGGGAGTTGAACAAACTGACAATCAAGAATAAATACCCCTTGCCCCGAATTGACGATCTGTTTGACCAACCTCAAGGAGCCAAAGTATTTTCGAAGATTAAACTACGCTCAGGCTACTACCAACTAAAGGTCAAAGCAGAGGATGTACCAAAGACAGCGTTTAGAACCCGGTACGGGCATTATGAATTTCTTGTGATGTCCTTTGGACTAATGAACGCACCTGCAAGTTTCATGGATTTGATGAACCGAGTGTTTTGGGAGTATTTAGACAAGTTCGTGATTGTATTTATATATGATATTCTGATTTATTCTCGAACTAAGGACGAACATGAGGCACATCTGAAGATTGTTTTGACAACCCTAAAGCAGTATCAGTTATATGCCAAATTTTCTAAGTGCGAGTTTTGGCTTAATAGAGTTAACTTTTTAGGTCACGTCATCTCTGCTGAAGGCATTTCTATTGATCCAGTTAAAATATAGGCGGTGAAGGGTTGGCCACAACCGAGGAATGCTAGTGAAGTTCGAAGTTTCCTTGGTTTAGCAGGCTATTACAAAAATTTTATCAAGGGATTTTCGATTATAGCCAAGCCTTTAACTGGTTTTGTAGCACTCGGTTCCATTGAACCAACTTATCTTATCAATTAATAGTATACATTTTATGGAAGATATTGGGGGAATTATTGATTAGGTTAATGAGTGACTAAGTAAGGGCATAATGATAAATTGAGATATAAAGTGGATAACCTATTTAAGGGAAGAGACTTTGTGATTAATGCACTGTAGCCGCCACTATTCCCTATTTTTTCTCTTTCGGTTTTCAGCTCAAGCAGCAGAGCTCTCTAGGCGATTCTTCTACTCAATTCTTCTCCAAACTAGGTGAGTTCTATTTCGATTCCTTGCTATACTGGTAGCTATCGATGATTGGGGAGAGTATAAATGTGAGTTCTGTGAATGCTGTATGAGTGAGCTAGTTCGGGATTTGTGGTAAATCGAGAATGCTTAATGAACTAAGCTTCCAAACTAGTGTCTCTAGAATTCTAGCGGTTTAGAATAGAATTTAGAGAAAGTCCAATGTATGTTCTGTCTATGGCTTTAGGTTTGAGAAGCTTCCGATGTAGTCTTCCACCCAATACAATCTCCAGGAGACCAGGTAAGTGAAGTATGCTTGTGTCTTCGGGCCTACATCACAAAACAGTAGGATTATGTTTGCTTGAATGTGTTTGTATGTCATGCATCATATTTTGAAAGTATGCGAAAATGAATTTACATGACATGGTAAGGTAAGGAATGAACAGACTGTAACAGATAAACTATTAAGGGAACTAATCTGCCCCTTAACTTATAAAAGAATTTATACTTTGGGAGAAATGATCCAACTCCCAATTTCACAGGGGGATCTGAACAGTTGTTAAGGGAACTAATCTGCCCCTTAATCGAGAGAGAGGATGTATGACTTTGGGAGAAGTGATCCAACTTCCAATTTCACAGGGGGATCAGATCAGAAACGAATGCATATACAACTGAGATGAGAAAGTAGAAACTACATGTTTAGGACTTTATGTTTCAGCATTCCATTTCATTATTACTTTACTTACTTAGCATTAGGCTAATAGATGAATTTTGTGATGTAGGTGAAGAAGTGACTGCAGGTGTGTTTTCTGAGCATGTTGAGGAATAGGCTGGTTGGGGAAGCACATTCATGCCTCGACTTGGCGAACTAATGGGGCGGTTTAACTGGTGTCAGTAGATGAGAAGGTTTAGTGAACCATGATTCAATTTAAGTATGTTGAGAGTTTTAGTGACAGTAGTAGTTTTGATGTTTTGAATACAATTTGAGACTTTTCTGATAATGATACTTTGTTAGTTTTAATAGTGTTTTTTACCAAAATTTGGAGTAATACACGGATTTAAGTAGTTTTAAACGGTTTTTAGTAAAATGCTCAAGTTCTTTTGGTAGTCGGAGTTTTCTTTGTTTAGAGTGAAATTGTTGCTATGCTATTTTTGTTGAGTGTTTTGATCTATCTGTAGATGATGACTATTGGCAGATGTTGTTTTTGATCTATCGGTAGATGATGTCTATCGGTAGAAGTCGAGGGTTTTGTCTATCGGTGGATTTAGTCCATCGGTAGAAATCGAGAGTTTTGTCTATCGGTAGATGTAGTCCATCGGTGGATGTGAGTATTAGAATTTGTCGTTTTGTGACCGGGTGATGTCGAATATTATATCTATCAGAAGATGTAGGAAGAAATTTGTCGTTTTGTAATCGGAAGATGTCTTCAGTAGAAGCCATCGGAAGATGTCTCTAGTAGAAGCCATCGGTAAATGTCTTCGGCATAAGTCTTTAATAGCCTTGTCGTTTTGTAATCGGAAGATGTAGGCTGAGAATGTTTGTCGTTTGTGAGCCGTAGACGTCGTCTGCCGAATTATTTCAATCGCATGGATATCACGTGGTCTGTGCGGTAGAGGTGTTTTGTCGTTTAGTGACCGGTCGATGTGTTCTGTTCTGTTTGAGAGTAAAAGACTTTTGTCGTTTAGTGATCGGTCGATGTGTTCTGTTTTCTTTTCTCTTTCAACCAACTGTCTTGAATATTTTAACTATTTAATAAATATTATTTTTATACGATGACTTTTCCGCTACAAGTTTTAACGTTTTAAGAGTCAAATCTTGATCATTGAATGAAATTTTAAAATTTTCTCAAAAAGTCATAGTTTGGTTCAGTATCTTGTGTAGCGAACCGGGTTCAGATAACTCTGGGCGTTATAGGTTTAACAAAAAAAGACATTAAGTACTCGTGGTAAGAAGCTTGTGAGAAGAGCTTCCAGACGCTAAAACTGAAGTTAACGAAAGCACCTTTATTGACACTCCCAGTGGAAGAAGGAAAATTCAGTGTTTATTGTGACGCATCTAAGGTTGGACTAGGATGTGTGTTGATGCAAGAGGGTTGTAGCGTATGCTTCCAGACAGCTAAAAAGTTACGAGCAGAATTACCTCACTCGCGATTTGGAGTTAGCCACTGTGGTTTTTACACTAAAAATTTAGAGGCACTACCTGTACGGACAACAGTGCGATGTGTTTTCGGACCACAAAATTCTGAAATATCTCTTTACTCAAAAGTAATTAAACATGAGGCAAAGGCGTTTGCTTGAGTTTGTTAAAGATTATGATTTTGAAATTAAGTATCACCCTGCTAAAGTCAATGCGGTTGTCGACGCATTAAGCAGGATGTCGACGACAATGCAGCCCACGATGTCAGTTATGTCTGTACCTTTGAAGGTGGAGGTTCAAAAGTTTGAATTGGAGATAATTCCTGAGTTGTCAGCCTTACTTTCGGATTTGACCATCTGGCCAACCTTTTGGATAGAATCAAGGAGGCCCAACAGAAGGATTCAAAGGAAAAAGATGACATCATGAGGAAAATGACGGATGATTCTTCTGAGTTCAGCCTTTCTGTGGATGGTATTCTGAAATTTAGAGACCGATGGTATGTCCTGAAAGATGAGGAGTTACGAAAGTTGGTTTTGGCAGAAGCACACTCGTCTTCCTTCTCAGTGCATCCAGGTAATACCAAGATGTATCGAGACTTAAAGTTGCTTTATTGATGGCCAAATCTGAAGAGGGATGTTGCCAAGTATGTAGAGTCATGTATGGTATGCCAGCAAATTAAGGCAGAACACCAACGACCGGGAGGTACTCTTCAACCTTTATTGATTCCCGAATGAAAGTGGGAAAACATTGCCATGGACTTTGTGGTGGGATTACCAAAGACGACTAAAGGCCATGATAGTATTTGGGTCATTGTTGACAGGTTGACGAAATCAGCTAACTTCCTACCAGTAAAGATGACCTATTCGATGGACCAGTTTGCAAACTTGTATGTCCATGAGATCATTAGGTTACACGGTATTCTTGTATCGATTGTCTCTGATCGTGATCCCAGATTTACCTCAAGATTTTGGAAAAGTCTACAAGGCTCGATGGGTACAAAATTAACTTTTAGCACGACATTTCACCATCAGACCAATGGGCAATCGGAGCGGACTATTCAGATACTCGAGGACATGTTGAGGGCGTGCGTGCTCGAATTTCAAACATCTTGGAGCCGATACCTATCATTAGTAGAGTTTTCCTATAACAATAGTTACCAATCGACCATTGGTATGGCTCCGTATGAGGCGCTTTACGGCAGAAGGTGTAGATCACCCTTGTACTGAGATAAGGTCGGTGAAGCCAAGCTTGTAGGTCCTAAGTTACTACAACAAATGTCTAAGAAGATTTCTATTATTAGAAAAAGAATGGAAACTGCTCAAAGTCGGCAAAAGACTTATGCAGACAGAAGAAGAAGAGATTTGGAGTTCGCTATTGGAGATGAAGTTTTCGTGAAGATCTCACCGTTCAAAGGAGTTATGCGATTTGGAAAGAAAGGGAAGCTTAATCCGCAATTCGTTGGACCTTTTCCTATTTTGGCAATGATTGGAGATACAGCTTACAGGTTGCATCTACCTTCATCTATGGATGGGGTCCACAATGTTTTCTACATATCGTTGTTGAGGAAGTGCATACGTGATCCAACACATGTGGTTGAGCCAGTGAACATCGAGATCCAACCAACCTTGACATATGAGGAGAAGCCGGTGTAGATTTTGGGGTCTACAGTTAAGGTCCTGCGTAACAAAGAGATCCCACTGGTGAAATGTTGAGCTCCGACCTGCAAATAGGACTCAAGAACTCGAAGAAGATCGTTAGTTCCCGGGTGACACAAAACCCACAAATCTGAGAAGAAATAGGGCAAACGAAAGATCAAATGCGCTCAGAATTTAACGAAATTTTAGGTGAGTATTTTGTAGTGAGTGATGTGTGCGCTGATGAAATTTTTGGTCCAGATTCGTTGATTTGGATGAGTTATGAATATTTTTCGAGAATCAGCCGATGAGTGTATTATGGAGCTTTCAGCAAGAGTTTTCTTCCAAGGAAGATAACTCGATTCAAGAAATCGGTTACAACCACTCCTTGCTGTTTTCCTCTCTCAAAAGAGTGGAGAAGGAAATGGCAAAATCAACTCCAACTAGCTACCAAGCTAGAAGAATGGTTCGGGGGCGTAACCCCTCGGTTGTTGTCAACCGAGCTTACCTTGGAAGCTCCTTGCTCCAAGCTTCTTCTTCTATTGAGAGAGAAATCCGTGGGTGCTCATAAATCAACCAAAAAAAGTTACAAACACTAATGCCATGAATATATAGACCTAATGGTGGGCTTGAGCTTGGGCTTGGGCTTGGAAGGGGAATGATGGTTCATCATGTGGGCTTGAGCCATGTCTTCAACTTCAATGGGCCAAACCAAGCCACCAACTAATCCTATCATTCATCTAATCCTAACATCCATCTAATCCTAACATGCATCTAATAAAGTTTAAACAAGAAGGCCAACGTTTTCCAATAAGTTCGAAATTTCAAAAAAGCAACAAATATCAAAGCTCGGGAAGACAAATTCTCATGTGAGCATTAAGGTGCCTCTTTATTCTTTCCACATGAGAAGATGCTTTGGTTGGTCAACGTCCCCAGCTTTAATCTCCCACTTCAAGTCGTCCACGGTGTCCTCCACGTCTTCACACGAACCATAACCTGCAAAAGAGACAAGTGTGTTAGTCAAATTGTGGACTCGGGGCTGGGATCGTGTAATGGGCCTACGGGGCACATCATAAAAGTTTTATGGAGGAATCACAATATTGAAGAAGCCACGTGGGAGCGACAACAGAACATGATGGACAAATATCCAGAGTTGTTCAGGTACGCAAATTTTGAGGACAAAATTTTAAATAAGGAGGGTAGGATGTAACACCCAGGAATTTTATATACTCGATTTTTGTGGTTATGTGTTCGGAGACGAGTAAACGGTTGAATATAATGTCTTTTAGTGAGCGAGAAGTTTTATTGGGACCATAAGGACTTATTGGACATTTTGGTGGATTATAAGTATTTTGGAGAAAACCAAATCATAGGTTAATTAATGGAATTATGTAAATGATTATTAGAAAGGGTTGTTATGGTAATTTTTACAAAAAATATATTATTAAAAACTAAAATCTCTCCCTCCCTCACGATTTTCTCTTCCCAGCCGCCCCCTCTCCCTTTCCCCTTGGCGTTCTCTCCTCCCTCAAGCTACGGTCTTCCTCCAAGCCGATTCGTTCATCTGTTTTATTCGAGAATCAAACCCTAGGTGAGTATTAGATGGTTTATTTGTTGAGATTTCGATTTAGGGATTTATACTAACTAGGGTTGTAGTGTTAGAACCGCAAAATTTTGAAGTTATGTTGGAAGTTGTTAGGTTTCGTGTATTCATGAGTATTAATAGAGGAACTATGAATATTGTTGATAGTAGGTTGAGAAATTAATGGGTGTTGTTTTAATTTTGGTAGTTGGAAGGTTTAAATGACATTGTTGTGAGTGAGATTAAGCTATGCACACTAGGTGTTCGATAAAATGCCTGAATGAGTTGAGTTGGATTTTTATGAAACTTCCTTAGCTAGGATTTTACTAGTTTTGAATTTAGATTATTTATGATTGATTTTAAAATCGAAATATGAAATGCCAAGGTCAAAAGAGCTTAAAGTGACGGCACGACGTGGCTAAAGGACCTAGGGTAAGTGAGTGTGTTAGGATGTCGGCCGTTAGGGCCCTACATCACGAGGGTACTAAGAGTTTAGTATTTATGACTGTTTGATGAATATGGCTTGTTGGGATTATGATATAATGAATGGTGGATGGTTTGTTTCTTATTGTATAGTGTTCTTACGTCTCTATTTACATTCACGTTCATGCATCATGGTTTTCTCTAAAAGCACACAAAAATGTTTTATACATATGATTTGGGGTAAAAAGATAAGACTATGAAATATATGTAAATGGTTAGGCGTGGGACAGGGTTATTTGGCCATGATTTTGTTCTTGAGATTTTATGTACGGTTCGCGGCCACCTGCTGGTGGGGGCCGGACTGGCAGGAAGACTCGCGGATCCTCCCGCTAGTGGGGGCCGGGTTGACACTGCAAGGTCAGCTCGCGAATCCTACTACTGTGTGAGCTGGACTGGTCGTTACGGTTATTGTCCGAGAGGACCACGATCACGATTCCCTTGCCACTTCCTCGTGCCCCTTAACCCAAGATAAGTGAAATATGAAATAAGATTACGAACATGATTTTTATGATACATGCATACATGGTCATTCACGTATATGTTTACATTCCTTACTAAGCATTAGGCTTATAGTTTGAACCTTTTGATGTAGGTGACGAATTTGAAGGTGAGGACCTCAAATCTATCGATGAAGTCTAAGTCGGGTTGCTGGAAGGTGCTCATGGAGGAGTTTTGTGGCTGGGCGGCGATTTGACCCGAGGGTGGTGCTCCTAGCAAGTTTTGGTATAGATTTATGATTTTGGAAATATAAGTAGAAAACGTTTTCATAGGAACTTTCATGTGATGACACGTATTAGAACGGTTGACGTTTCTTTTCTTTCCATGATTTTAAAGAAGATTTTATGACTAACGATTTCTACTTGTTTTGACTTCCGCTACGAATTTACTCGTTTGTTCTTCTATAATTTTTAATGATGGATGATTTAGAGAAATTGAGCTCCTCGTTTGAATGAT
Organism: Begonia masoniana; assembly: GCA_022432975.1. Lineage (NCBI taxonomy): Eukaryota > Viridiplantae > Streptophyta > Magnoliopsida > Cucurbitales > Begoniaceae > Begonia > Begonia masoniana. The sequence goes on from CM039502.1 coordinate 30,266,431, forward strand.
TTAAATCGAGTCTTGGTTAAAAATAGTAGGGGAAGCTGTGATTATTTTGTTGCATGTTCAAGTGGCTGTTTAAGTGGCTAGAAGATATTTTTGCTGGTGTCTAGAGGAGAGGCCGATCGATCAGCCAGAGGAGCGATCGATTGACTTATTTATATTTGTCGAAATAAAGTGGGCAGAGAGGTCGCCGATCGATCGGCGAAAGACACGATCGATCGGCAACATGTGTCTTGGATTTTAAGAGACCAGAGGGGAAGCCGATCGATCGGCTGATGTGGCGATCGATCGGTTGTGCATATTTTTGAGGGGCGATCGATCGACTGAATTGGTCGATCGATCGGCAGTGTATGTGTTGGGTAGGGCAATCAATCACCTGTTTTGGCCGATCGATCGGCCCTCTTGTTTTTCCAACCCTATCCCTGTTCTTTTCCCTTAAAACCGAGCATGCCCTTTTCTAGATTACACATTAAATTTTTATTAATGATTTAAGTTATTTTCAAGGAATATCAAATGAGTTTTATGTATGATTCTTAATCGCTTTCGTAAAGTTTTCTTCGAGTAGTTTCCTCTTTATGTTTTAAAAAAAATTTATACGAGGCAAGAATAAGAATACGAACACGATTATGTAAGTCGCAGCCCATAGGGTTTCTGGTCGTGATATTCTCCTTAGAAGTTAGAAGTTAGAGTCCGTGCTCCTTGAGTCCGTGTATTTTAATTTTCTAGAAAGTTATAAGTTAAGTTAGAGTCCTCTGTCGTTCTTTATTCTCAATTGTATTTTAATTTTCTAGGAATTTTATTCCAAATTCTAGAGCTCTTTGTCGGTCCAATTAAAATCTGATTATGTTGAATTGAGAATAAAGAAATAACTTTATAAAATCTATTAGTTATTGGTTCTTGTACCCCTTGAATTTGATTTTGATTTTGATTTCAATTTTGCGTGGGTTGATTTATTTTATGTTAGATTATTAGATATTTGTTAGATTGTTGGATTTGGCTATTGATTAATTATTGGTTTTATAAATTGTTATATTTTATATGATGAAAATAGAAAGCACTAATGAAAATCAAAATGTAGATATTTCTCCTATTACTAGTTCTACTATTAGTGTTCTTAGGGAAATGACAAAAAAATATAATGTTTGGAATTATTTTACTGTTGTTGACAATGGCGATAATAACAATTCTAGAACTAAATGTAAACATTGTATGAGAACATATGCATGGGATACACTGAAAAATGAGACATCAAGTTTGAAAAAATACATCCGTATTTGTGTAAAAATTATTGACAAATTTAAATGTGAAGTAAGAGACTTTGAGCTTTCAGAATATGAATAATAGGGGACGACAACTTTCATGTTTCAGTGTTGCTACTTGTTGAAAACTACTTGCGAAGATGATAATTACTGATGAATTTTCCTTAAAGTAGGCGCTTGTCAAGCTCACCACATACGAACAATAAGGTAAATCAAAATACTCAATAAAACACTTAAAGAGCTCAACTAGGGAAATATTTCTCTAGAGAGAAAACCTGGTTTCTCCAATAAACCACCTAACTGTTTTTCCAAATACCCAATCCCTAGTCTAATAGTCATCTCACAGTGGGAAAACCGTAAATAACTAAAAGTTTTAAATGGAATATATTATAAGTATCCTAAAATAAAGAAAAATACAAGAAATTAAAATAGTAGGTCATGACTTGAGTCGTAGCACATTAACTAATTTGATAAACCAACATTTTTTCGTCATGACTTCTCTGATTAATAATTTGGTTCCTCGTTCTCGTTGTGATCCCCTTCAGGTCAAGACAAGTTGTTCTTCTATTACGTAAAATTATAATTATATTTTTTCATATGATTTTTCTTTGCTTAAATTATAATTACATCTTAAATATGTTTTTGACAGCTTCAAGTTAAAGTCTTAACATATCGCCAAACAATCGAGCAAAATAATATGAGAATTTTGCAAAAAGAGGATGAAATTAATAGTCTCGAGTCATCTAATTATCTTTTCTTTGTAAGACTTTCAGGCTCGAAAACTTTATCATGGTTTACTCTCAATATGAACATCTTAAACACGAAATTCAAAAGAAGCGACATCTTAGACGATGATCCTATACTGAGGTTTTTCTTTTATTATATCAAGCAACTTTTAGATGGTTTGGAAGTTTTATCATATCTATTCCACCCTAAAAGAACCCATGTAGAATGGGAAGGCCAAAAAACTCTGCATACATATACTAATTAATTGGCATGAAAGTATATCAATCTCTAAGAAAATTGATGGATCTCGAGCACAAAAATTGTAGAGATCAATTGATCAATGTTATTCATTCAACCTTAACCATTTATCAATTAATCAAGATCCCTTGAATTCATTTTTTTCCATTAATGTTAACTCAATCTCAACAAATTATGATGGACTTAGCCATTTAGGCAGGGATGGATCGTACAATGAGGTACAACATAATTGTTACAAATAAAAGATGGCTTTTGACTTTTTAATATTTGGTCCACACGTGCCACTAAGCTAATCGCTTTATGGTGCAGAATTTATTCTACCTTTTCGCTGTCTTATTATTATTATTATTATTGGGAAAATCATAAAAAGTCCATTATATTTAATCTTATCATTGATAACAATTTTGAACATATAAACTAATTTTGTACTATTGGATTATTGACTATGTTTATGATTTTTATTAGCACCGGGACATTACCTACTAATTTTAGGATTTTTATGGACGCTATAACTTTAACTTGCACAAAAAATTATTAGTTATGTATCTTAATTGATTATTTAAGTTTTTTTTTAGGTTTAAACACATAAATGATTCATGACGATGATCAAAATCATGATTCAAATGAATTTTCTTAGTTCGTTAATTACGTTCACGAAAATACGCACAGATGAATATATACTTAGTGTGTGCATATAAAGTAGTATTATTCTTTTCCACTACTATGAAATTGACCATATATAAGACAAACAAAATGTCACTATACAAGGTATATAAAATGGTTTTAAAAGACACATGTCTAATCCTAATTGTCTTATTGAAAAACAAAACGTGACATTTTATGTGGTAGTTTTGCTAAAGATATATGTTTCACAAATTATAATCTCTTCTCTCCATCTCTGTCTAAGATGGCTATGATCATAATGGGTTAGAGAAATTTTCATAAAGGAATCTCTCTCTCTCTCTCTCCTCTCTCTCTCTCTGAACTTAGAAGACTAAAAAGGGAAGAAGAGTTGATTGAGATGAGAAATAATATTTGATTCCCCACCATTAGATAGAGTTGGGAACTACATGGCATGTGCGTTTCTTATCCCACTTTTGCCAATCTTGCCTTTATTTAATTATTTCAAATCTGTCACATGTATTGGATGAATAATAAGGGAAGATTGAAGATATGATTGTATCAAAATGTTTACCACTTCTAGTAACCAAATATCGAAATCTAAGTGGGCAACATAGCTGTCCAATTCCGCCTTCATTCTTTGTTATTCCTCCATGTGTTAGTGCTGGTATTCTAAACTACACCTCTAGGGATTTAGAATATCTTTGTTGATATTGTTTTGTGACCGTCAAAATTTAATAGATCATAGTCCCATTTTTTAACTGTCCAAGTCTAAGAGTTGGTTGTATTCATGGCAAATTATATTCTTTTAGTTTTTGATTATTTCTAAACATTATAACTTTATTCAGAAACAATTATAACATGATTACTAGTTTTTTTTCAATTGAAATTCAACTCTCAGCGCTCGAATTTGGAATTATAGAGAGGACGGGAAAAAAATCAAATTTAGGCAGCGTGGAAAATCATGATTAATTGCATTGACTAAACACTTCAAATGAATTCCAGTTATGATTGAGGATGGCTCTCTTTTAGGCATGCCTTAAAAATGGGCAAAGTAAATAATAAGTTTAAAGAGAAAAGTTGTCCGAAAACTGATCTAGATTTGATAAAATGATCTCACACTTACACATAATATCTAGTGTCACGTAAGTATGGACATATTTTTATGATGCAGTGTTATAGCTCTACCTCAAGTCATATGAGTCAAAAAGTTAAAGAGTTTTTTGCTCGAACTAATTTTCTTTACTATTGTTAAGTGGATCTATTATTTTTTTCTATTATTATTCTGATACACATGTAATGCTAGGTATGTAGTCTTATAAAATTAATTAATAACCATAGAAGAATTTTAAATTGTATTATTTTTTTAAAATAATTGGAGTTAGCTATAAATCCAATGAGGACGGCGGGTATGAATGATTCACCACTTTGGGAAAGTAACAAGAAAGAAAATCAGGACCACTTGATCAGCACCTACTTTCGAAAAGCACCTCCTTTTTTTAGAAAAAAAGACATCTCATTAATTATTATTTTTCTTATCCATTTGATATTCCTCCATATTTTTATAATTACAATCAAGTATTTTCATTTCAAAAAATATGTATCCAACACATAAACATATGATATGCCTCCATATTGTATATTACAATCAATTATTTTCATTTCAAAAAATAAACTTTATCCAAAACCAAATAAAATTTATAATACACATTTATGGTCTTATTGTGACAGCCCAAACCGCATCGGGGCAGGAAACATCACTCCGGACATTACCGAGAACGGGACGTTATTTTTGTGAATCACACAGACGAACTTTTAAAAGGAATCTCTCTCTCTCTCTCTCCTCTCTCTCTCTCTGAACTTAGAAGACTAAAAAGGGAAGAAGAGTTGATTGAGATGAGAAATAATATTTGATTCCCCACCATTAGATAGAGTTGGGAACTACATGGCATGTGCGTTTCTTATCCCACTTTTGCCAATCTTGCCTTTATTTAATTATTTCAAATCTGTCACATGTATTGGATGAATAATAAGGGAAGATTGAAGATATGATTGTATCAAAATGTTTACCACTTCTAGTAACCAAATATCGAAATCTAAGTGGGCAACATAGCTGTCCAATTCCGCCTTCATTCTTTGTTATTCCTCCATGTGTTAGTGCTGGTATTCTAAACTACACCTCTAGGGATTTAGAATATCTTTGTTGATATTGTTTTGTGACCGTCAAAATTTAATAGATCATAGTCCCATTTTTTAACTGTCCAAGTCTAAGAGTTGGTTGTATTCATGGCAAATTATATTCTTTTAGTTTTTGATTATTTCTAAACATTATAACTTTATTCAGAAACAATTATAACATGATTACTAGTTTTTTTTCAATTGAAATTCAACTCTCAGCGCTCGAATTTGGAATTATAGAGAGGACGGGAAAAAAATCAAATTTAGGCAGCGTGGAAAATCATGATTAATTGCATTGACTAAACACTTCAAATGAATTCCAGTTATGATTGAGGATGGCTCTCTTTTAGGCATGCCTTAAAAATGGGCAAAGTAAATAATAAGTTTAAAGAGAAAAGTTGTCCGAAAACTGATCTAGATTTGATAAAATGATCTCACACTTACACATAATATCTAGTGTCACGTAAGTATGGACATATTTTTATGATGCAGTGTTATAGCTCTACCTCAAGTCATATGAGTCAAAAAGTTAAAGAGTTTTTTGCTCGAACTAATTTTCTTTACTATTGTTAAGTGGATCTATTATTTTTTTCTATTATTATTCTGATACACATGTAATGCTAGGTATGTAGTCTTATAAAATTAATTAATAACCATAGAAGAATTTTAAATTGTATTATTTTTTTAAAATAATTGGAGTTAGCTATAAATCCAATGAGGACGGTGGATGTGCTTTTAAAGGCAGCGGTGGATGTGCTTTTAAAGGCAGCGGTGGATGTGCTTTTAAAGGCAGCGGTGGATGTGCTTTTAAAGGCAGCGGTGGATGTGCTTTTAAAGGCAGCGGTGGATGTGCTTTTAAAGGCAGCGGTGGATGTGCTTTTAAAGGCAGCGGTGGATGTGCTTTTAAAGGCAGCGGTGGATGTGCTTTTAAAGGCAGCGGTGGATGTGCTTTTAAAGGCAGCGGTGGATGTGCTTTTAAAGGCAGCGGTGGATGTGCTTTTAAAGGCAGCGGTGGATGTGCTTTTAAAGGCAGCGGTGGATGTGCTTTTAAAGGCAGCGGTGGATGTGCTTTTAAAGGCAGCGGTGGATGTGCTTTTAAAGGCAGCGGTGGATGTGCTTTTAAAGGCAGCGGTGGATGTGCTTTTAAAGGCAGCGGTGGATGTGCTTTTAAAGGCAGCGGTGGATGTGCTTTTAAAGGCAGCGGTGGATGTGCTTTTAAAGGCAGCGGTGGATGTGCTTTTAAAGGCAGCGGTGGATGTGCTTTTAAAGGCAGCGGTGGATGTGCTTTTAAAGGCAGCGGTGGATGTGCTTTTAAAGGCAGCGGTGGATGTGCTTTTAAAGGCAGCGGTGGATGTGCTTTTAAAGGCAGCGGTGGATGTGCTTTTAAAGGCAGCGGTGGATGTGCTTTTAAAGGCAGCGGTGGATGTGCTTTTAAAGGCAGCGGTGGATGTGCTTTTAAAGGCAGCGGTGGATGTGCTTTTAAAGGCAGCGGTGGATGTGCTTTTAAAGGCAGCGGTGGATGTGCTTTTAAAGGCAGCGGTGGATGTGCTTTTAAAGGCAGCGGTGGATGTGCTTTTAAAGGCAGCGGTGGATGTGCTTTTAAAGGCAGCGGTGGATGTGCTTTTAAAGGCAGCGGTGGATGTGCTTTTAAAGGCAGCGGTGGATGTGCTTTTAAAGGCAGCGGTGGATGTGCTTTTAAAGGCAGCGGTGGATGTGCTTTTAAAGGCAGCGGTGGATGTGCTTTTAAAGGCAGCGGTGGATGTGCTTTTAAAGGCAGCGGTGGATGTGCTTTTAAAGGCAGCGGTGGATGTGCTTTTAAAGGCAGCGGTGGATGTGCTTTTAAAGGCAGCGGTGGATGTGCTTTTAAAGGCAGCGGTGGATGTGCTTTTAAAGGCAGCGGTGGATGTGCTTTTAAAGGCAGCGGTGGATGTGCTTTTAAAGGCAGCGGTGGATGTGCTTTTAAAGGCAGCGGTGGATGTGCTTTTAAAGGCAGCGGTGGATGTGCTTTTAAAGGCAGCGGTGGATGTGCTTTTAAAGGCAGCGGTGGATGTGCTTTTAAAGGCAGCGGTGGATGTGCTTTTAAAGGCAGCGGTGGATGTGCTTTTAAAGGCAGCGGTGGATGTGCTTTTAAAGGCAGCGGTGGATGTGCTTTTAAAGGCAGCGGTGGATGTGCTTTTAAAGGCAGCGGTGGATGTGCTTTTAAAGGCAGCGGTGGATGTGCTTTTAAAGGCAGCGGTGGATGTGCTTTTAAAGGCAGCGGTGGATGTGCTTTTAAAGGCAGCGGTGGATGTGCTTTTAAAGGCAGCGGTGGATGTGCTTTTAAAGGCAGCGGTGGATGTGCTTTTAAAGGCAGCGGTGGATGTGCTTTTAAAGGCAGCGGTGGATGTGCTTTTAAAGGCAGCGGTGGATGTGCTTTTAAAGGCAGCGGTGGATGTGCTTTTAAAGGCAGCGGTGGATGTGCTTTTAAAGGCAGCGGTGGATGTGCTTTTAAAGGCAGCGGTGGATGTGCTTTTAAAGGCAGCGGTGGATGTGCTTTTAAAGGCAGCGGTGGATGTGCTTTTAAAGGCAGCGGTGGATGTGCTTTTAAAGGCAGCGGTGGATGTGCTTTTAAAGGCAGCGGTGGATGTGCTTTTAAAGGCAGCGGTGGATGTGCTTTTAAAGGCAGCGGTGGATGTGCTTTTAAAGGCAGCGGTGGATGTGCTTTTAAAGGCAGCGGTGGATGTGCTTTTAAAGGCAGCGGTGGATGTGCTTTTAAAGGCAGCGGTGGATGTGCTTTTAAAGGCAGCGGTGGATGTGCTTTTAAAGGCAGCGGTGGATGTGCTTTTAAAGGCAGCGGTGGATGTGCTTTTAAAGGCAGCGGTGGATGTGCTTTTAAAGGCAGCGGTGGATGTGCTTTTAAAGGCAGCGGTGGATGTGCTTTTAAAGGCAGCGGTGGATGTGCTTTTAAAGGCAGCGGTGGATGTGCTTTTAAAGGCAGCGGTGGATGTGCTTTTAAAGGCAGCGGTGGATGTGCTTTTAAAGGCAGCGGTGGATGTGCTTTTAAAGGCAGCGGTGGATGTGCTTTTAAAGGCAGCGGTGGATGTGCTTTTAAAGGCAGCGGTGGATGTGCTTTTAAAGGCAGCGGTGGATGTGCTTTTAAAGGCAGCGGTGGATGTGCTTTTAAAGGCAGCGGTGGATGTGCTTTTAAAGGCAGCGGTGGATGTGCTTTTAAAGGCAGCGGTGGATGTGCTTTTAAAGGCAGCGGTGGATGTGCTTTTAAAGGCAGCGGTGGATGTGCTTTTAAAGGCAGCGGTGGATGTGCTTTTAAAGGCAGCGGTGGATGTGCTTTTAAAGGCAGCGGTGGATGTGCTTTTAAAGGCAGCGGTGGATGTGCTTTTAAAGGCAGCGGTGGATGTGCTTTTAAAGGCAGCGGTGGATGTGCTTTTAAAGGCAGCGGTGGATGTGCTTTTAAAGGCAGCGGTGGATGTGCTTTTAAAGGCAGCGGTGGATGTGCTTTTAAAGGCAGCGGTGGATGTGCTTTTAAAGGCAGCGGTGGATGTGCTTTTAAAGGCAGCGGTGGATGTGCTTTTAAAGGCAGCGGTGGATGTGCTTTTAAAGGCAGCGGTGGATGTGCTTTTAAAGGCAGCGGTGGATGTGCTTTTAAAGGCAGCGGTGGATGTGCTTTTAAAGGCAGCGGTGGATGTGCTTTTAAAGGCAGCGGTGGATGTGCTTTTAAAGGCAGCGGTGGATGTGCTTTTAAAGGCAGCGGTGGATGTGCTTTTAAAGGCAGCGGTGGATGTGCTTTTAAAGGCAGCGGTGGATGTGCTTTTAAAGGCAGCGGTGGATGTGCTTTTAAAGGCAGCGGTGGATGTGCTTTTAAAGGCAGCGGTGGATGTGCTTTTACAGGCAGCGGTGGATGTGCTTTTAAAGGCAGCGGTGGATGTGCTTTTAAAGGCAGCGGTGGATGTGCTTTTAAAGGCAGCGGTGGATGTGCTTTTAAAGGCAGCGGTGGATGTGCTTTTAAAGGCAGCGGTGGATGTGCTTTTAAAGGCAGCGGTGGATGTGCTTTTAAAGGCAGCGGTGGATGTGATTTTAAATGCAGTGGTGGAAGTGATTTCAAAGGCAGCGGTAGATGTGATCGGAAGATGTAGTTTTAAAGGCAGAATTTTGACAACTTTTGACAGGAAGACGTATAAACAGGGGACATAAAACAGAAGGCATAAAAAGTTTTAGACCCTCAAAACCCGATTCAAAACAAAGTTGTAAAACATGTTTGATAGAGATTCAAGAAACACAAACTGCATGGATAGCTCAAAATTTGAAACCATCCATGCACAACCTAGAAAGGAAGAACTCAAACAGTTCAAGAATATTTCAAAACATATATACAACTGTTAATTACAGAGGTTTAAAAACTTAAACACCAAAACCTATACGTTATAAAAATCCCAACAGAGTTTTTAGACAAAAAACTTTACTTTAAAAACTTCCCTCCCTCGGGTCAGAAACATGTCTGGCTGCCACAACCACTCCCGAAAGCTCGAGCCACCAGCCACCTATTCGTCGGACTGAGGCACAAAGTCCTCATCCAAGGGATCCGTACCTATATCAGAGAGTTCAACTATAAGCCTAGAGCTCAGTAAGAACATATAAAAATATAGTGATGCACATGTCATGCATGAACTTTCAGAATACAGTGACAGTGCAAAACATTACTTTTTATCTGTCAGAAAGTGGGACTTATAGGGGAATAGACGTAACAGAAGTACACTATAAGGCACTGGAAATTCATAGCAGAACACCAGTCCCCATCCCACACTTAACCGGTACATTACAGTCATATTTTTATCCTTTTTAACTTCAAAACCGTGCACAGAAAACTTTTGCATGTCTTTCGAGAAAATCATGTATGCATGAACATTTAAAGTGTTTGAACTTAAAATAGCAGACAACAAGAATAAAACAGCAGAACATAAGGAAAAAGCAGATAACTCATAACGTAATTCTAACTTTTCTACCCGAAACAACCCGACAGAAATGAAAACTGAGTACCTCCGTGATGTAGGGCCTTAAGGGCCAACCTACGGATATGAACTTACCTGTAGTCCGAAAAGCAGCAAGCTTTGCTCGTGAAACCATGGTGATGCACGAACCTATGACGCGCACGAAAAGGGAATTTAACAAAGCTACAAATGCTAACTAATAACTTAGTAGAATATGCTTCAAACTCCATTCAAACATTTAGAAAACACATCAACGTGTTTTCATACAAAGACAGCGAGCTTGTCCAAATATCATAACCCTAAACTTCGACAAAACTCACATTTTAATATGTCCAAACTTGTTAACGAGGTTAGATAATTACCTTTGCTAAAGGAAACAGAAGAAAACAGAAGAAATAAGTTTTGGAGATTTGTCTTAGTCGTCTAGAAGAGAGAACAGAGAAGAGGATATGAAGAAAATGGAAGGTCTCCCGTAGAAGAGAATTGAAGAGAATACAATAGGTAGGTTTCTCAGCAAGTTATGGATATTTGGCAGCCATCCATTGGCTTCCTCCCACCTACCTTAATTCCTACCTAGACTGCTCCTTCATTGGTTCTAACTAAAGATTTGTTTTGGTTACTCCATAGTTTAATTTTCCACTAAACATTCCAACAAATTTCACCAAACCTACCTTATATTAATATAAGACTAATCCCGATCGATAGTTCGAGGGATAATTTCCCGGCCAAAAATGTCGGGTGTTACATTATTTTTATCGTAAAACAAATTATTAGTTAAGGTAGAAATTATATATTTTTTTTATTTTTTAAGTTAGTTAATGTTAGATTTACCATATAATTTTACACTCTAATCTTATCTGCTAATACGTCACTTACATGTCATTTTTTTATTAGTATAATAATTAAGATGAATGTAAAATATAATTTTACCCTTAACGTATGAGAAAAAATACTCATAACACCTTAACGTTTGTTTGTTTATGTACCGAAAGCACCCTGAATTATCGACTGCAACTAATTAGTACCCTACCATTCATTTTTCTTGTTAAAACTCAGATGTGCAAAGCATTTTTTATTTTTTGTTTTAAAAAATACCCTTGTTTACATTGTTGACAGAGAAATAAACAAAGTTTCATGGATCGGGAAAGAGTGATGGAAGATTGAGGTTTGAATGATTTGTTAGAGATATCTTAAGAGCGAGGAAATGGGTTTGACTTGCTCATTGCAATAAACAAAAAGTAAAAAGATATTTCCTACTCTTATTGCTTTTATCCTCACGGTTTTCACATGCATTATCCTGTGAAACACCTATAAAAAGACAAGATCTCAAGTCTCAACCATAATATATATATATATATAGAGAGAGAGAGAGATACAGTGTTTCATTTCAATGGAGGTTCCCAAGAACTGAGGACACCCAGTCACAGGCCACAGGGATCCTGAGAAAGTTTAAAAAAAGCAGAAAAGTCAAGACTAAAGAATCAATCATAATTATAATCGAAGTTAATGGAGTGCTGTTATTACCCAATTATTACCCAATCATAACCAAGCTTATCTCACTTTATTTTCACCTTCTTTTTCCATCTTCATCATACATACATACATTCCCACCAACATATAATTAAAAAACGAAACTACCCACAAAATACTTCATCTCGACTAATAAAATATTGAGTAACTCGTCCAGAGCCATAGCAGACGCGACGCAATCATATGACACCCACAGCATCAACACAAGGACATGTGATGGTAATTAAGTTTCAAAAAATTTCATGGAATTATGTAAGGAATAGTAGCCATGCCTCTATATACAGATTACCATCGTCCATTAAAGCGCAGTTTGTAAGCTTAATTTGATCCATTAAGAGTTGGGAAAAACTGAAACTTGGTGGATGGCTATTCTCTTACCTGAAAGTTTTCCTTAATTTTGATTCAACACGGATCAAATACTCAGCGACCAATTTGATTCGGACCACATCTCTGGCAACTTGGTCGGTGTAACCAGGTTTGACCTACATGGAGAGATGGGAGAGAGGATCAAACTTGAATTTTAAAATGTAACTAAATATCAATGATCCAATTGGTCCACGTGGCTCTCGTGATTCAAACAGTCCCCTCCCAAAGTCACCTGTTCCATCTCTCTGTTTTGATATGAAAACACCCATAAATTTTCACTCTAATCTGTCCTTCTAAACACCCAAACTCATCTCTCTCTCTCTCTCTCTCATGCAAATCCTCTCTATCCCTATGAACACATAAGTGTATAAACTCGTTCTCTCTCTCTCTCTCTCTCCTATGCATACACGATATATACATCCATGGATATATACATATATACATGCACACATGATATATTCTTGCCATTGTACCTGATGATGGAGCTTCCACTTAGTTCCACCACCATAGCCAGAATTATTACAGAGCCTGAGCCACCATTGCCATCTTCTGTAAATTCTTCATAGAGAGAGAATTCATTTCTTCATCTGCATTAAACCCTACTTCAGTCTCCTGTCTGCCTTTTCTTAGTGACGCACTAGCCTTTAAAATTGTACTCCAATAACATTGTCTTCTCTTCCTCAGCTTTTTGAGTTAACTATTCCTCAAGAAGAGTCAGGAGAGGCAGTATAAGAATGCTTCAGCCTCACCTAAGTTTTAGCAGCCCCAAGGGTATGAGCAATTCAAGCACAATGGCATATTCTTGTATCCAAAACTTCTTCAAGAGAATATTTTTAGACGAATTCCAAATGAATAATGTTGCACAAACCACGTTATTTTCGACCGATCTTCTCCCATCCCTTGGAGACACAATCAATCAGACCACTGAACTCCGAAAATTCATAATTTCACCGTTTAGTTCTCGTTACAGGTGATGGCAGTTGCCACAGCTTGCTTGAACATTTATTTCTCAAATGCTGCTTCTCATTTTGTTCTTCACTTTCAGAGCCTGGCAGATTTTTCTAGTTGTTCTTGTCATTTACTCAGCCTGGATTTCTCCATTTGAGTTTGCATTTCTGCCATACAAGCAAAATACTTTGCTCATCTTTGACAACGTCGTCAATGGCTTCTTTGCCATCGATATCATACTGACTTTCTTCATTGCATATCTTGATAGCAATTCTTATCTTCTTGTTGATGATCCCCGAAAAATAGCAATCAGGTAGAAAAACTTGCTCTTCGGACTTAATCCAATACAGCATTTTCTCTTTAACATATCAATTACACAGGTACATATCAACTTGGTTCATTTTCGATATCTGCTCCACAGTACCATTTCAATCTATCACCCTCTTGTTTACGAACCATACGAGGGATCTCGAGTTTAAAATCCTGAACATGCTCAGACTCTGGCGGCTCAGACGAGTCAGCGCCCTCTTTGCAAGGTGCATGCAAAATTTTACTTTCTATTTCCTTCAATATTCTCTGTTTCACTATTCTCATTGCTTTGGTTTGCTTTCCCTTAGACTAGAGAAGGACATCAGATTCAATTACTTCTGGGTCAGATGCACAAAGCTCATTAGCGTAGGCCGCTTAAAACTCCAGTCCTTTTACTTCGTCAAGCTTTTGAGTTGATTTCCTTTCACTTTTTTATTCCAAATTCAGGTCACCCTTTTTGCAGTTCATTGTGGTGGATGCTTTATGTATCTGATTGCAGATAAATATCCTGACCCTAAAAAGACATGGATTGGTGCAACAAATCCTAAGTTCAAAGAAGATAGCCTCTGGAACAGATATGTGACTGCAATTTATTGGTCGATAACAACACTAACTACAACTGGCTATGGAGACTTACATCCCGGGAATTCGAGAGAGATGATTTTTGCTGTCTTCTACATGCTATTCAACTTGGGCTTGACATCTTATCTCATTGGAAACATGACAAATCTCGTTGTACGCTGGACTAGCCGCACCCGAAATTTTGTATGCACTGACCTTTCCTGCACTCATCTAACTATTCACCTTCGTATAAAAATCCATCCGTAAATTAAATTTGAATATGTTCAAAGTACAGGTCAAAGTAAAGAAAAAAGTATATTTTCTCTCACAATCAAACTGAGAAGATATAAGTGCACGTATGCACGTAAATATCGATATAATATATCTGATATATCAGTTTGCTTTTCTTTCCATTTTCCTTTTTTATAGCGGGATTTAATTAGATCAGCTTCTGAATTTGCATCAAGAAATCAGTTGCCTCCTTGGATTCAAGACCAAATGATGTCACATATATGTCTTAAGTTCAAAACAGAGGGATTGAAGCGACTGGATGCTTTATACACTATGCCTAAAGCAATTCGAGCAAGCATTGCTCAATATCTCTTCTTTCCTGTGGTTCAAAAAACCTATCTCTTTCAAGGCGTTTCCCACGATTTCCTTCTCCAACTGGTAAGATCTTTCACAGCTTCTCTCAGGCGAATCTTGCATGACCCCCTATCATCTTTCTATTCTTCACATTCTCTCTCTTCTTCAAGGTCACTGAAATAGAATCTGAGTACTTCCCACCAAAAGAAGATATAGTTCTACAGAATGAGGCTCCAACTGATCTCTATATACTTGTATCGGGCAGCGCAGTGAGTGACATTATCTGTCTCCAAATCATAGTACCTTCAGTAAGAATTATCTCCATTTGCTAAAGATTTATGATTTCAGGACTACATTGCAAGGATTAACGGCCATGATCAAGTACGTAAAACTTCTCTTCAGATTCTCTCGAGAAGCAAACAAAAAGAAGATGACTAATTTTTCAATTCCTCTTCCCATACTTCATAGGTAATTGGACAGGCAAGTTCAGGAGATATGTTTGGAGAGAGAGGAGTATTGTATAATAAACCTCAGCCATTCTCAGTTCGGACAACGAAGCTTTCTCAAATACTACGACTCAAGAATACTTCGCTGATGCAAACAATACAATCAAATCCGGAAGACGGAAAAATCATTGCAAACAATCTTTTCGTGGTATGCGCTTGGACAAAGCTATCTCCTTTGACCTCTAAACTTAAACTAAGAATTTCTCGCTTCATATTTTCAGAAACTGAAAGAGAGAGAATCCTTCAGTTCAGGACCGGTTCTCCAAGAATCGATCGAAGACTGCCATTGCCATTATAAAGAAAACGTGTGTTTTCTAGAATCAAAGACAGAAGAAATGAGTGGTGCAAGCGAAAGTTTACTGCACCCTAATTCTAAGAAATCCCCACTTCATGATCGGGTTCGAGAAAGGCAAATGGAAAAGGAGAAGATTATATTGGAAGAAAGAGCACAAGTCAACATACTCAAACGCCATCCGAGGACCTCTAAAGAAGTGGTGGAAAATCAACGAAAGTGTAGCATGTATGATCTCTTCAAAACGTACGAAAATAGAACCGGACCAGATGAGCGTAGAATCGAAATTCTCGAAGAAGAAAGTGAAAATTATAAAAGCAGCCATGAAATTGTACCTAAGCGCTCAACACCAACGATTTCCAGGCGCCATGGCGTCGAAGAGAGAACAAAAATGGCGGAAAAGAGAGTGACCATCCACGTTCAGGCTAAATCTAACAGCGCAACAAAAATGCGGGGTGGAAGGTTAATACAATTACCTGAATCAATGAAAGAGCTGTGCAGAATCGCAGGTAAGCTTGACGGAGCTCAAAACAAGATTTCGAGAATAATTTCACGAAATAAGCATTGAAACGGTGTGAATTGCAGGCGAGAAGTTCGAATGCGACGAGCCAACGCTAGTCCTGACTGCGGAGAATGCGGAGATAGAGGACATTAGCGTGATCAGAGATGGCGATCTATTGTTTCTCTCGTAGAAAAATTGAACGAGCAACTCCAAAACCAGCAATTTTAGATAATATTTACTTCTCACTAATCACTTGATCTGTTTTTAAAATATAAATAAATATTCAAAAAAATGCATTTATAAGGTTTGATACTTATTCAGTTGATAGATTACCCATTGGTTCAACGATGAAGGGTGTCTCGTTTGATCAAAATGCATCTGATTGGCGATCCCTCTGATCCAAGCAATGGATGGAATATAGTCGAGGCTGGGGGATGTCCAGTTTAATACCTTCCACCAGAATTACTTCCTCAAAAATTAACCAACCTTGGCATCTTGTTTGGCAAGATTTCTTTCCCTCTTTCCAAAACAGCACTCACAAATCTTGATTTTATTGGCTATTTCTCATTGATTTTAATTTTGCAGTTTTTTTCTGGGCTATTTTCACGATTTACTAACAGTACATAGTTTGATGTTTAAATTGACCAAAAAAATTATTCAGTGTTTGAATTGAAAAACACCTCATAGTTCAATGTTTTATTTGATCTTTGTCATATTTTAAATGTTATATTTCTAAATTAATAATAATAATAAAGTGTAATTTATTTCTTAAACTTGTGTAGATGATGCTAGTCTAGCGTCTCAAACCCTTTTTGGACATAGTATTTTAAATTCTTAACCTAAACAAATTAGATCATTTTGTTAAATTAATCAAGTAACTCAAAACTAGTACTAGAGGCATTGAAGCCTATAAGATGATTGTGTAGTATTACGCGTCGGGTTGAAAAAACAAAATTTTTCAGCAGAACACCCAAACTCGTGCCCTTCCTTAGTTAGCCTACTTGCGTGGAACAGAGCACTCAATACTCTTTTACAGCAACTCCTTCCAACCTTCTATCAATAAAAGAACTAAAAAGTCTAACCACTCCGGTCACCATCTACATCAAAACGATTATGGGTTGGGTCTTTCTCCTAACTCTAGGTAGATATTTGGATGTTTTATAGTGCTTCAAGTCTCCAACTATTTACACAAGTAGTCTTGTCACGACCAACGAGAAATCGAGACAGAATGGGAAACGACTTGATCTAAAACGAACCAAACTGTCTAACCAAATCTTTAAATTATTGAATAATAACAGAAATCTTACTTTAAAATAAAAGTCATACCCAAACTAAAGGTTCCATGGTGATATTTAATATAGTATGAAGTAAAAAATTACAAGTTATGCAAAAATGAAAATAAAAAAATGAAAATCGAACAAGAATGCTAACTCCTAAAACATAAACTAATCTTTCTCATGGAAAATAAAAACTTATAAGAAAAAATAATCTTTGAGTGTACTTCAGTGATAACAGTGGGAGGAGCACTCTTATTTAAGCTTTAAAAGAGAGAAATCGTTTGGAATTAGTCAACTTAATTCAATAGTGTTAAACTTTATATTGAGCTTTTAATTAAAACAATGTAAGAGCACATGTATAAGACATTTATAGAAATGATTATAAAAACTAACAAAAGAATAAGTGTTAAAGCTCCCACTATAATGTGGTATGTAACTAAAATAAACTCTTACTATTCAATATAAAAAATTTAGTAAAAATAGAGTCACTCACAATCTTCAGACACACTATGTCAAATATATAACGTAAATAAATAACGATGATACTCAGACTATCGCAATAGACACAACTACCTTGATTAGATTCAAAACTTTGCGTCTAGAGACATGACTTTTAGTTGTCTCATTACTCTATTTAACAACAAACATGCACATCCTCCAATGGTCGAATGAGTAAAATAAAAATAGGACCTTCACATGGCTCAATCCAACTTGCTTCACACGACCAAGATGACCATTAAATTAAATGTGCATGCTCGAATAAAAACATGTCCACTGAAAAGTATATAAATAATATAAAAATCGACAAGTCATAAAAATAGATGTGCCCTTTAATATGAGAACAAGGCTCAAAATATTATTTTAGAAAATGATGTTATGTTAAATATATAAAATTAAACCCTACCTCAAATGGAGTAATAATAAATATTGTGATGAAATGTCAAAACTCAAAATGTCTAAAATTATTAATCACGGGTACCAATATGAACATACCAACATTAATAGGCTTTAAAAACCTTAAAAAGTTTGTTGCAACCTATAGGGATAAGAACCAATTCGAGAATTTTGCAAATCAATCCCATGAAAATCAGCTAAAAAACACATCTCAGGTGTCTTGGAAACTATCTGATCGCCCAAACCAAATGAAGAGAAATATGACGTGACTGCTAGTTTAGAGGCTGACATCGACATGAGGTCATCCGCTGCCTCTGGTCGAAACGCCCGAACCAATGGTTTGGATGCCCGACTTAATCTATGTAGCACTCGGTTCCATTGAACCAAAAATTTAATCTATTATTAATGATGAACTTTTATAGAAGGGTTGGGGAGAGTTATTGATTAGGTTAATAAATGATCAGGCGAGGGCATGATGGTAATTAGGATTTTACATAGTGGATAACACATTTAAGGAAAAGTCCAGTGAGAGTAGCCGCCACTATCCCCATTTTCCTCTTTCGGTTTTTAGCTCGAGCAGTAGAACTCTCTAGGCGATTCTCTCGCCCGATTCTCCTTCAACCTAGGTAAGTCTTGTTTTCTTGCATTTTAGCGATTAGTTTACTAAGAGAATACAATGTGAAGAGTTCGAGGTTTCTGTGATTGAGGGTGGGTTCAGGTTCTTGGTGATAAATGGGAATGCACGGGTAATAGAGTTTCAAATCGATTTCCTCAAACATATTATTGATTTTTGGTAAGGTTTAGTAAGGGTTGGATTAACGTACTATCATGACCTTAGGTGAGCGAGTTTTGGAGCAATTGTAACCGAGCATTTCCAGAAGAGCCAGGTAAGTAAAGTATGCATGTGCCTTCGGGCCTACATCACAAAACAGTAGGGTTGTGTATTTTGTGAATGATTTTGTATGTCATGCATCATGTTTTTGAAAGACTACGAAAATAAATTTCCATGTAAGAATGGTAGGGTATGAACTGAATGGGACAGACAAACTATTAAGGGAACTAATCCGCCCTTTAATCGAGTAGAGGATGTATGACATTGGGAGAACTGATCCCACTCCCAAGGGAACCATGGGATCAGATCAGCTATTAGGGGAATTCATCCGCCCCTTAATCGAGTAGAGGATGTATGACATTGGGAGAATTGATCCCACTCCCAAGGGAACCAAGGGATCAGATCAGTTTATGAACGTATGTGTATGCAACTGAGATGAGAAAGTAGAAATTGCATGTTTAGGAATTTATGTTTCAGCAATGCATTTCATTACTGCTTTACTTACTTAGCATTAGGCTAATAGATGAGTTTTGTGATGTAGGTGTTGAGGATACTGCAGGTGAATTCCCTGAGTTTACTGACGAATAGATGGGGTTGGAGGAGCACTTCTCTGTCTCGAACTGGTATACTGATGAGGCGGATTAACTGATGTCTGTTGGTGTGAAAGTTTAGTTGACAGTATTTCAATTTAAGTATATTGAGTTTTCATGACAGTAGTGATTTCAATGTTTCGAATACAACATTGAGATTTTCCTGTTAATAGTAGTCTGTTGGGATTTAATGTTGGCACTCACTGAATTTTTAGTATTGCAATGGTTTGAAATGTTTTTGAATGGTTTCAGTGAAGTGAGTAAATTCCTTCCTGTGGTAGAGTCCGGATGATGTCTCAGTAAACTCATCGGCAGATGCGTGCTGACGTCATCGGAAGGTGTAGGTTTAAGTCTATCGGATGATGTCTCAGTAAACTCATCGGCAGATGCGTGCTGACGTCATCGGAAGGTGTAGGTTTAAGTCTATCGGATGATGTCTCAGTAAACTCATCGGCAGATGCGTGCTGACGTCATCGGAAGGTGTAGGTTTAAGTCTATCGGATGATGTCTCAGTAAACTCATCGGCAGATGCGTGCTGACGTCATCGGAAGGTGTAGGTTTAAGTCTATCGGATGATGTCTCAGTAAACTCATCGGCAGATGCGTGCTGACGTCATCGGAAGGTGTAGGTTTAAGTCTATCGGATGATGTCTCAGTAAACTCATCGGCAGATGCGTGCTGACGTCATCGGAAGGTGTAGGTTTAAGTCTATCGGATGATGTCTCAGTAAACTCATCGGCAGATGCGTGCTGACGTCATCGGAAGGTGTAGGTTTAAGTCTATCGGATGATGTCTCAGTAAACTCATCGGCAGATGCGTGCTGACGTCATCGGAAGGTGTAGGTTTAAGTCTATCGGATGATGTCTCAGTAAACTCATCGGCAGATGCGTGCTGACGTCATCGGAAGGTGTAGGTTTAAGTCTATCGGATGATGTCTCAGTAAACTCATCGGCAGATGCGTGCTGACGTCATCGGAAGGTGTAGGTTTAAGTCTATCGGATGATGTCTCAGTAAACTCATCGGCAGATGCGTGCTGACGTCATCGGAAGGTGTAGGTTTAAGTCTATCGGATGATGTCTCAGTAAACTCATCGGCAGATGCGTGCTGACGTCATCGGAAGGTGTAGGTTTAAGTCTATCGGATGATGTCTCAGTAAACTCATCGGCAGATGCGTGCTGACGTCATCGGAAGGTGTAGGTTTAAGTCTATCGGATGATGTCTCAGTAAACTCATCGGCAGATGCGTGCTGACGTCATCGGAAGGTGTAGGTTTAAGTCTATCGGATGATGTCTCAGTAAACTCATCGGCAGATGCGTGCTGACGTCATCGGAAGGTGTAGGTTTAAGTCTATCGGATGATGTCTCAGTAAACTCATCGGCAGATGCGTGCTGACGTCATCGGAAGGTGTAGGTTTAAGTCTATCGGATGATGTCTCAGTAAACTCATCGGCAGATGCGTGCTGACGTCATCGGAAGGTGTAGGTTTAAGTCTATCGGATGATGTCTCAGTAAACTCATCGGCAGATGCGTGCTGACGTCATCGGAAGGTGTAGGTTTAAGTCTATCGGATGATGTCTCAGTAAACTCATCGGCAGATGCGTGCTGACGTCATCGGAAGGTGTAGGTTTAAGTCTATCGGATGATGTCTCAGTAAACTCATCGGCAGATGCGTGCTGACGTCATCGGAAGGTGTAGGTTTAAGTCTATCGGATGATGTCTCAGTAAACTCATCGGCAGATGCGTGCTGACGTCATCGGAAGGTGTAGGTTTAAGTCTATCGGATGATGTCTCAGTAAACTCATCGGCAGATGCGTGCTGACGTCATCGGAAGGTGTAGGTTTAAGTCTATCGGATGATGTCTCAGTAAACTCATCGGCAGATGCGTGCTGACGTCATCGGAAGGTGTAGGTTTAAGTCTATCGGATGATGTCTCAGTAAACTCATCGGCAGATGCGTGCTGACGTCATCGGAAGGTGTAGGTTTAAGTCTATCGGATGATGTCTCAGTAAACTCATCGGCAGATGCGTGCTGACGTCATCGGAAGGTGTAGGTTTAAGTCTATCGGATGATGTCTCAGTAAACTCATCGGCAGATGCGTGCTGACGTCATCGGAAGGTGTAGGTTTAAGTCTATCGGATGATGTCTCAGTAAACTCATCGGCAGATGCGTGCTGACGTCATCGGAAGGTGTAGGTTTAAGTCTATCGGATGATGTCTCAGTAAACTCATCGGCAGATGCGTGCTGACGTCATCGGAAGGTGTAGGTTTAAGTCTATCGGATGATGTCTCAGTAAACTCATCGGCAGATGCGTGCTGACGTCATCGGAAGGTGTAGGTTTAAGTCTATCGGATGATGTCTCAGTAAACTCATCGGCAGATGCGTGCTGACGTCATCGGAAGGTGTAGGTTTAAGTCTATCGGATGATGTCTCAGTAAACTCATCGGCAGATGCGTGCTGACGTCATCGGAAGGTGTAGGTTTAAGTCTATCGGATGATGTCTCAGTAAACTCATCGGCAGATGCGTGCTGACGTCATCGGAAGGTGTAGGTTTAAGTCTATCGGATGATGTCTCAGTAAACTCATCGGCAGATGCGTGCTGACGTCATCGGAAGGTGTAGGTTTAAGTCTATCGGATGATGTCTCAGTAAACTCATCGGCAGATGCGTGCTGACGTCATCGGAAGGTGTAGGTTTAAGTCTATCGGATGATGTCTCAGTAAACTCATCGGCAGATGCGTGCTGACGTCATCGGAAGATGTAGAGTGCATTTTGTCGTTTTGCCACCGGATGATGTCTTTCATTTTCTGCTTCAGCCCCTTTTGTTGACTTTGTTCAGCGGGCGATGCGTTTGACTTTTGAAACTTATGAAGTGTTTTATGATTTAATCCTTTATTCCTTTTGCCGATTATTCCCCAAAATTCTAACTGAGTATTCAAGCATTGTACAATAGTTTTGTTTAACTCTATTTTTACTTAGATGATTTCCGCTGCAAGTTTTTTTTTTTAAAAAATAATAATACGGTTGAAATTTTTAGTCATGTACAGGCATGATGTGACGAACCGGGTTCAGATAACTCGGGGCGTTACAGTATGGTATCAGAGACATTCAGTTAAACCGTTCAAAAGATTACTCATCAGTACCAATCGTCGCATGGAAGTACTCCAACAACTGTAAGTGTTTATGTTAGCCTCAGTAATTAGATATTTATGAACATAGTTAACCTTGTACAGGAAGCGAGTTTAATGGCCAGACGCCCAGGAAGACCTAGGATACCGAGGGAAATGCCAAATTTGAGGAGTGAGGAGGAACCTAGTGTTATCAGACAATTAACAGACTTGGTACGTCAGCAAACAGACTTAGTGCGTCAACAGTCCGATCAGTTGGGGGTGTTACTGAACCGAGAGGTACAGGGGAGTGCCAACTCAGGTTCTAGCAATGAGCATTCAGGAGACCGATTCCGGAAACTTCAGCCGCCCACGTTTGATGGAAAATCATCTAACCCGATTGTTGCTGAAGAGTGGTTGAGGAAGATTGAAAGCATGCTCCGGTGTGCCAACGTCGGAGAAGGAGACAAGGTCACCCTGGCGACCTTTCATTTTGCTAGAGATGCCCAGCTTTAGTGGGAGACAATTGAGACCACCACTGACATCCTGACTATGACTTGGTCACAGTTTAAGGACATTTTCTGTGAGAAATATTTTAATAGCACAGTCCAGGCAGCAAAGAAGGTAGAGTTTTTGAACTTGAAGCAGACAGGGTCTGTGGCTGAGTACGTTAGACAATTTGAGTCCCTGTCCAGATTCGCTGGACACTTTATTCACCGAAATGAAGATAAGGTGTTTCAATTCATGAATGGACTGAAACCAGAAATGTATAGAGGGGTCAAGTTTTCAGGTTATAAGGGTTTGCCCTTCAGTGATGTTGTGTCCACAGCATTGGAAGTGGAAGAAGCTGAATTGAAATGCGCTGGACTAAAGGAAGCCCCGAGAAAGTTTGTTCAACCACCGCCGCAGAGAGGAGTGAAGAGATCCAATGAAGGCCAGCACAGCCAAGGGATAGGAAAGAAGGTACCAGATACCAAGACGTTTCCTCAGTGCCCAAAGTGTTCGAAGAATCACTCGGGCGAGTGTAGACTTAGATCGGGTAAGTGCTTCAACTGCAATGAGGTTGGACACTTGTACAAGGATTGCCCAAAGCCCCGGATCGTTCGATGTTTCCATTGCAACAAGGTTGGCCATGTCAACAGAGACTGCCCAGCTTTGAAGGGTGGCCCTGCCAGGATTAAGCCAAGGATATTCTCCATGATGGAGTCAGGTGATGAGGACCAGCCTGCTGTAGTGTCAGGTACTGTATTGATTAACTCTGTACCTGCTTTTACTTTGATAGATTCGGGTGCAACTCATTCTTTTATAGCCTCTGCATTTGTTGATAAATTAGATGTACGGTTTACTCCTTCTGAGCATGTGTATAACGTAGCATTACCTTCTGGAGAGCACATGCACTCTAGTCAGATGATGCCTGATAGTGTGGTGTTAGTAGGGAATATGAATTTGCCTGCTGACCTCATTGTTATGGACATAATGAGATTTGATGTGATCCTAGGAATGGATTGGTTGTTTAAGCATTATGCCACAATAGATTGTAGAACTGGAATTGTTAGTTTTCAACCCCCTAGTGGTTTAAACCATACCTTCCAAGCCCTGAAGAAGAGTAAGGAAATGACTGTAATGACTTCTGTTAGTTGTAGACCCTCCCCTTGCAGAGAGTATTTGTGCTTTTTGGCCAGTGTTTTGGACACCCAACAAGTAGAAAAATCAAGCCCCAAAAACGTTTTAGTTGTCCAAGATTTTCCAGAGGTATTTCTAGATGACCTTCCTGGCTTGCCACCAGATAGGGAAATTGAATTTGTGGTAGATGTTTACCCCGGCGCTGAGCCTGTATCTAAGAATCCATATAGACTAGCACCAACAGAACTTAAAGAATTGAAGAAACAGTTAGAGGATTTGTTGGAGAAGGGGTTCATACGCCCTAGCTGTTCACCATGGGGTGCACCTGTCCTTTTTGTCAAAAAGAAAGACGGATCAATGTGTATGTGCATAGACTATAGAGAATTGAATAAGCTAACTGTCAAGAACAAGTATCCACTGCCGATGATTGATGATTTATTTGATCAGCTTAAGGGTGCAAGAGTTTTCTCTAAAATTGACCTTAGGTCCGGTTATTACCAGTTGAAGGTTAAATCTGAAGATATCCCAAAGACTGCCTTTCGCACAAGGTATGGACATTATGAGTTTTTGGTTATGTCTTTTGGTTTGACAAATGCGCCAGCAGCCTTCATGGATCTTATGAATAGGGTGTTTCGCGAGTATTTAGACAAGTTTGTCATTGTATTCATAGACGACATTCTAATCTATTCTAAAACTAAGGATGAGCATGCAGGACACCTAAACTTGGTGTTAGGATTGCTGAAGCAGCACCAACTTTATGCCAAATTTTCTAAATGTGAGTTTTGGTTGGACAGAGTTCACTTTCTTGGCCATGTGATCTCTGGAGATGGGATATCTGTTGATCCAGCCAAGGTTCAATGTAATGGTTTGAAAATTTGTACACTTGATGTAATAATATTAAGGTTATTTGATGAATTATTTTGTGAATGATTATACAAATAAGATAAAGAAGTAAAATATATAATGAATTTATAAGTAATTAAAGTAGATAAATTCATTTATAATTAATTAAAGTAGATTAATATAATCTAATTGAAAAAAAAAAAACAAAACAAAACAAAAAGTAGGTGGGTTGTTACGTGGAAGAAGAAATTAAAAGGGAGAGAGAGAAAAGGTATAGGTGGCAGCATATGTGAATGTCACAATAAAAATAAAGAAATAAAAAAAATAAAGAAATAAGGGAGTGAGAAGCGAAATTAACAGGGAGAGAGAGAGAGAGAGAGAGAGAGAGAGAACAAAGAGCGGCGACAGAGAGGAACCGCGAGGGAGAAAGGGAAAAAGAGAGGTGAAGACGTGAGATTTGTCCATTTGTTCTTTAGAATAAAGTGTTCAGCGCGTTGAGAGGAGCGTTTTGGTGTAAAAATTGTTGGAGTCGGCGAAGATTTTCGGGTAACAGAGGAGGAATCGACAATTTTGGTAAGTGAAATTTACACTTAGAATACTTAATTTAGTTTTATCGCATGATTTAGGTGGAGATAGCTTAATTTTCATTGAATTGTTGGTGTCTCTGGTTTGATTGGATAAATTGTTTGATATTGGATGTTTGTCTCTGGTTTGATTGGATAAATTGTTTGATATTGGATGTTTGTCTCTGGTTTGATTGGATAAATTGTTTGATATTGGATGTTTGTCTCTGGTTTGATTGGATAAATTGTTTGATATTGGATGTTTGTCTCTGGTTTGATTGGATAAATTGTTTGATATTGGATGTTTGTCTCTGGTTTGATTGGATAAATTGTTTGATATTGGATGTTTGTCTCTGGTTTGATTGGATAAATTGTTTGATATTGGATGTTTGTCTCTGGTTTGATTGGATAAATTGTTTGATATTGGATGTTTGTCTCTGGTTTGATTGGATAAATTGTTTGATATTGGATGTTTGTCTCTGGTTTGATTGGATAAATTGTTTGATATTGGATGTTTGTCTCTGGTTTGATTGGATAAATTGTTTGATATTGGATGTTTGTCTCTGGTTTGATTGGATAAATTGTTTGATATTGGATATTGGATGATTGTCTCTGGTTTGATTGGATAAATTGTTTGATATTGGATGTTTGTCTCTGGTTTGATTGGATAAATTGTTTGATATTGGATGTTTGTCTCTGGTTAGATTGGATATTTTGATGATTTGTTTTGAGATTAATGAGCTGGCTGTTGTCTGTTGGTAGAGGTTTTTGAGACATTGATTCATGTTTGAAAATTTGGTGTTTTGTGGATTTTAAATCATGAATATGGGAAAAAAAAGTGGTTAAAATTGATTGTGCCTCTAATTATGCACAATATGTATAACTATGAAGGGAAAAGAGTAAGAGCCTTACGCATAGTCGTCCCCTTTGGGTTGAAAATCCCTGAAAAGCAGGCTCGGGGTACTACAGTCCGGCCGGTGAAAGCCCAGAAATCTGTAGGGATGTTTTATAGTTATACATGTTGGGTTGAAATTGTAGAGTGCATTATTTAACAAATATCACTGATTGTTAAATAATTCATTGAAAATTGGAAATTCTTGATTGATGA
Organism: Begonia masoniana; assembly: GCA_022432975.1. Lineage (NCBI taxonomy): Eukaryota > Viridiplantae > Streptophyta > Magnoliopsida > Cucurbitales > Begoniaceae > Begonia > Begonia masoniana. Next base: position 30,292,879 of record CM039502.1, read on the forward strand.
TTGTATCGGAATGTTGGATTAAATACAATGTGACATTGACATTCTTATTGAACTTGTGATTTTGAATGCTTAATTTATTACAATTGCATTTGATATTAGGTGGTGAATGTGAATTGAAAAATGTAGAGTTTAAGCATACCCTTTTTATAGCATTGGTATGGTTATTAAAGAAGCATGAAAAACAAAAATTGACAATGAAGGATTATAGAGAATGATAGAGGATGTTGGGTCCTAGATTATGAGATAGAGCCTAAATTAATTATTCTAGGTGTTTGTTTTACTTGCTGAGCGTAAGCTCATTTGTGGATTATCTATATTTTTCAGATATCAGAAACGTTCACCAGAAAGGGAAAAACCAAGGTCAAAGGTAAAGATGTACAACGAGGCATAGGATCGATCCGATTTATTATTTTATTGTCAGAGTCGAAAAGTCACATGTCGTGACTCGTTTTTATTTTATTGTTTCCGCTATATTCTGATGTTTAATGTAAATTGTTGGATGAGTATAAATGTCAATAGTTCATTGATTTGTTTATAGAATACTTCCTATTTTAGGATGCCATGTAGGATAAATGTTTGAAAGTCGTTGTGTTGAATGGTCGTCGGTCTTTCGTTGAATAATTCTCACCTCGGGAATCCTATCTGTCGGGATCCGGTCGGGGGCCGGGTCGGGTCCTGACATTCAATCAGTTAAGGAATGGCCTCAATCGAAGAATGCCACTGATATCCGAAGTTTCCTTGGACTAGCAGGGTATTATAGAAAATTCATCGAGGGATTTTCAAAGATTGCCACACCCCTTACTATGTTAACAAGGAAAAATGTGAAGTATAATTGGACTGATAAATGTGAATCCAGTTTCCAGACCTTGAAGCAGAAACTGACCAATGCCCCAATTTTAACTCTTCCTGTCGAAAATGGTAAATTCAGTATCTATTGTGATGCTTCCAAGATTGGACTTGGTTGTGTTTTGATGCAAGATGGAAAGGTTATAGCTTATGCTTCTAGGTAGTTAAAAGTACACGAAAAGAATTACTCCACACATGACTTAGAATTAGCTGCTGTGGTTTTTGCATTAAAGATTTGGAGGCACTACCTGTATGGACAAACCTGTGAGATATTTTCGGATCATAAAAGCCTGAAATACATTTTCACGCAAAAAGAACTGAATATGAGGCAACGTAGGTGGTTAGAGTTTGTCAAAGATTATGATTTTGAGATTAAGTACCACCCTGGCAAGGCGAATGTGGTGGCTGATGCCTTGAGTAGAGTGACTCCTTCAGTCTCTACATTGATTCTAGAAATACCGATAGCTTTAGAGACAGAATTCCAAAGATTTAACCTGGAAGCTGTGTCTAGTGTGTCAGCCATGCTTTCGGCCATATCCTTGAGGCCAACTATTTTGGAGAAAATAAAGAAAATTCAAATGAATAACGTTGAATGTAATAAGTATAAGTTGTGCATAAATTCTACTGACAAGTCGGATTTCAACTGCTCAGCTGATGGAATTCTCAAGTTTCGAAATAGATGGTTTGTTCCGGCTGATCCCGAACTTAGAAAGGAAATCCTATCTGAGGCACATTCCTCCAGACTTTCTGTTCATCCTGGAGGTACGAAAATGTACAGAGATCTTAAACAACATTATTGGTGGCCAGGTATGAAGAGAAGTGTGGCGGAGTATGTGGAGTCACTGGTCTGCCAGCAAGTCAAAGCTGAACATCAGAGGCCTGCTGGAACATTGCAACCCTTACCAGTTCCCGAATGGAAATTGGAACAAATAACTATGGATTTTGTTACAGAATTACCTAGAACAGTAAAAGGTCACGATGCAATTTGGGTAATAGTTGATCGTTTAACCAAATCAGCTCACTTTCTGCCGATGAAGATAACATACTCGATGGATCAATTGGCTGAGTTGTATGTGCACGAGGTTGTTAGACTGCATGGAGTTCCAAGCACCATAGTTTCAGACCGAGACTCCAGATTTACATCTAAGTTTTAGAAAAGTTTGCACAAGGTTATGGGAACACAACTTAGTTTTAGCACAGCCTTTCATCCTCAAACTGATGGACAATCCGAGAGAACTATCCAAACGTTGGAGGATATGCTTCGTGCATGTGTACTGGAATTTCAAGGTTCTTGGAGTAAGTATATACCATTGATTGAATTCTCGTATAATAACAGTTTTCAAGCAACAATAGGCATGGCACCGTACGAGGCATTGTATGGACGAAAGTGCAGATCTCCATTATATTGGGAAGAAGTTGGAGAAGCACAATTGATTGGTTCTGATATTGTGCAGCAGACAGTGGGAACCCCAGATATATTGGACCTTTCCAAATCGTGAAGAGAATTGGGAAGTCGACATATCAACTTTAGTTACCAGCCTCCTTGGAGGGAATTCATAATGTGTTTCATGATTCCATGCTAAAGAGGTGTGTTAGAGATCCTTCCCAGATTGTGGAACAGCAGAGTATCAAAGTTCTTCCAGCTCTTACTTATGAGGAGAAACCAGTAAAAATCTTAGATTATGCAGTAAAGGTGTTATGCAACAAAGAAGTTCCACTGGTAAAAGTCTTATGGCATAACCAGAATATTGAGGAGACAACTTGGGAGCGCCAGCAGGACATGATGGACCAATATCCAGAACTATTCAGGTACTGAATTTTGAGGACAAAATTCTTTTAAGGAGGGTAGATTGTAACACCTGGTTCCATTGAACCAAAAATTTAATCTATTATTAATGATGAACTTTTATAGAAGGGTTGGGAAGAGTTATTGATTAGGTTAATAAATGATCAGGCGAGGGCATGATGGTAATTAGGATTTTACATAGTGGATAACACATTTAAGGAAAAGTCCAGTGAGAGTAGCCGCCACTATCCCCATTTTCCTCTTTCGGTTTTTAGCTCGAGCAGTAGAACTCTCTAGGCGATTCTCTCGCCCGATTCTCCTTCAACCTAGGTAAGTCTTGTTTTCTTGCATTTTAGCGATTAGTTTACTGAGAGAATACAATGTGAAGAGTTCGAGGTTTCTGTGATTGAGGGTGGGTTCAGGTTCTTGGTGATAAATGGGAATGCACGGGTAGTAGAGTTTCAAATCGATTTCCTCAAACATATTATTGATTTTTGGTAAGGTTTAGTAAGGGTTGGATTAACGTACTGTCATGACCTTAGGTGAGCGAGTTTTGGAGCAATTGTAACCGAGCATTTCCAGGAGAGCCAGGTAAGTAAAGTATGCATGTGCCTTCGGGCCTACATCACAAAACAATAGAGTTGTGCATTTTGTGAATGATTTTGTATGTCATGCATCATGTTTTTGAAAGACTACGAAAATGAATTTCCATGTAAGAATGGTAAGGTATGAACTGAATGAGACAGACAAACTATTAAGGGAACTAATCCACCCCTTAATCGAGTAGATGATGTATGACATTGGGAGAACTGATCCCACTCCCAAGGGAACCATGGGATCAAATCAGCTATTAAGGGAATTCATCCGCCCCTTAATCGAGTAGAGGATGTATGACATTGGGAGAATATATCCCACTCCCAAGGGAACCAAGGGATCAGATCAGTTTATGAACGTATGTGTATGCAACTGAGATGAGAAAGTAGAAATTGCATGTTTAGGAATTTATGTTTCAGCAATGCATTTCATTACTGCTTTACTTACTTAGCATTAGGCTAATAGATGAGTTTTGTGATATAGGTGTTGAGGATACTACAGATGAATTCCCTGAGTTTACTGACGAATAGATGGGGTTGGAGGAGCACTTCTCTGTCTCGAACTGGTATACTGATGAGGCGGATTAACTGATGTCTGTTGGTGTGAAAGTTTAGTTGACAGTGTTCAATTTAAGTATAGTGAGTTTTCATGACAGTAGTGTAGGTTTAAGTCTATCGGATGATGTCTCAGTAAACTCATCGGCAGATGCGTGCTGACGTCATCGGAAGGTGTAGGTTTAAGTCTATCGGATGATGTCTCAGTAAACTCATCGGCAGATGCGTGCTGACGTCATCGGAAGGTGTAGGTTTAAGTCTATCGGATGATGTCTCAGTAAACTCATCGGCAGATGCGTGCTGACGTCATCGGAAGGTGTAGGTTTAAGTCTATCGGATGATGTCTCAGTAAACTCATCGGCAGATGCGTGCTGACGTCATCGGAAGGTGTAGGTTTAAGTCTATCGGATGATGTCTCAGTAAACTCATCGGCAGATGCGTGCTGACGTCATCGGAAGGTGTAGGTTTAAGTCTATCGGATGATGTCTCAGTAAACTCATCGGCAGATGCGTGCTGACGTCATCGGAAGGTGTAGGTTTAAGTCTATCGGATGATGTCTCAGTAAACTCATCGGCAGATGCGTGCTGACGTCATCGGAAGGTGTAGGTTTAAGTCTATCGGATGATGTCTCAGTAAACTCATCGGCAGATGCGTGCTGACGTCATCGGAAGGTGTAGGTTTAAGTCTATCGGATGATGTCTCAGTAAACTCATCGGCAGATGCGTGCTGACGTCATCGGAAGGTGTAGGTTTAAGTCTATCGGATGATGTCTCAGTAAACTCATCGGCAGATGCGTGCTGACGTCATCGGAAGGTGTAGGTTTAAGTCTATCGGATGATGTCTCAGTAAACTCATCGGCAGATGCGTGCTGACGTCATCGGAAGGTGTAGGTTTAAGTCTATCGGATGATGTCTCAGTAAACTCATCGGCAGATGCGTGCTGACGTCATCGGAAGGTGTAGGTTTAAGTCTATCGGATGATGTCTCAGTAAACTCATCGGCAGATGCGTGCTGACGTCATCGGAAGGTGTAGGTTTAAGTCTATCGGATGATGTCTCAGTAAACTCATCGGCAGATGCGTGCTGACGTCATCGGAAGGTGTAGGTTTAAGTCTATCGGATGATGTCTCAGTAAACTCATCGGCAGATGCGTGCTGACGTCATCGGAAGGTGTAGGTTTAAGTCTATCGGATGATGTCTCAGTAAACTCATCGGCAGATGCGTGCTGACGTCATCGGAAGGTGTAGGTTTAAGTCTATCGGATGATGTCTCAGTAAACTCATCGGCAGATGCGTGCTGACGTCATCGGAAGGTGTAGGTTTAAGTCTATCGGATGATGTCTCAGTAAACTCATCGGCAGATGCGTGCTGACGTCATCGGAAGGTGTAGGTTTAAGTCTATCGGATGATGTCTCAGTAAACTCATCGGCAGATGCGTGCTGACGTCATCGGAAGGTGTAGGTTTAAGTCTATCGGATGATGTCTCAGTAAACTCATCGGCAGATGCGTGCTGACGTCATCGGAAGGTGTAGGTTTAAGTCTATCGGATGATGTCTCAGTAAACTCATCGGCAGATGCGTGCTGACGTCATCGGAAGGTGTAGGTTTAAGTCTATCGGATGATGTCTCAGTAAACTCATCGGCAGATGCGTGCTGACGTCATCGGAAGGTGTAGGTTTAAGTCTATCGGATGATGTCTCAGTAAACTCATCGGCAGATGCGTGCTGACGTCATCGGAAGGTGTAGGTTTAAGTCTATCGGATGATGTCTCAGTAAACTCATCGGCAGATGCGTGCTGACGTCATCGGAAGGTGTAGGTTTAAGTCTATCGGATGATGTCTCAGTAAACTCATCGGCAGATGCGTGCTGACGTCATCGGAAGGTGTAGGTTTAAGTCTATCGGATGATGTCTCAGTAAACTCATCGGCAGATGCGTGCTGACGTCATCGGAAGGTGTAGGTTTAAGTCTATCGGATGATGTCTCAGTAAACTCATCGGCAGATGCGTGCTGACGTCATCGGAAGGTGTAGGTTTAAGTCTATCGGATGATGTCTCAGTAAACTCATCGGCAGATGCGTGCTGACGTCATCGGAAGGTGTAGGTTTAAGTCTATCGGATGATGTCTCAGTAAACTCATCGGCAGATGCGTGCTGACGTCATCGGAAGGTGTAGGTTTAAGTCTATCGGATGATGTCTCAGTAAACTCATCGGCAGATGCGTGCTGACGTCATCGGAAGGTGTAGGTTTAAGTCTATCGGATGATGTCTCAGTAAACTCATCGGCAGATGCGTGCTGACGTCATCGGAAGGTGTAGGTTTAAGTCTATCGGATGATGTCTCAGTAAACTCATCGGCAGATGCGTGCTGACGTCATCGGAAGGTGTAGGTTTAAGTCTATCGGATGATGTCTCAGTAAACTCATCGGCAGATGCGTGCTGACGTCATCGGAAGGTGTAGGTTTAAGTCTATCGGATGATGTCTCAGTAAACTCATCGGCAGATGCGTGCTGACGTCATCGGAAGGTGTAGGTTTAAGTCTATCGGATGATGTCTCAGTAAACTCATCGGCAGATGCGTGCTGACGTCATCGGAAGGTGTAGGTTTAAGTCTGATGTCTCAGTAAACTCATCGGCAGATGCGTGCTGACATCATCGGAAGGTGTAGGTTTAAGTCTATCGGATGATGTCTCAGTAAACTCATCGGCAGATGCGTGCTGACGTCATCGGAAGGTGTAGGTTTAAGTCTATCGGATGATGTCTCAGTAAACTCATCGGCAGATGCGTGCTGACGTCATCGGAAGGTGTAGGTTTAAGTCCATCGGACGATGTCTCAGTAAACTCATCGGCAGATACGTGCTGACGTCATCGGAAGGTGTAGAGAGTATTTTGTCGTTTAGTCACCGGTGGATGTAGAACAAAATCGATCGGATGAAGGAAATCATCTGGCTGACGTCATCGGAAGATGTAGAGTGCATTTTGTCGTTTTGCAAACGGATGATGTCTTCCATTTTCTGCTTCAGCCCCTTTTGTTGACTTTGTTCAGCGGGCGATGCGTTTGACTTTTGAAACTTATGAAGTGTTTTGCGATTTAATCCTTTATTCCTTTTGCCGATTATTCCCCAAAATTCTAACTGAGTATTCAAGCATTGTACAATAGTTTTGTTTAACTCTATTTTTACTTAGATGATTTCCGCTGCAAGTTTTTTTTTTAAAAAAAAATAATAATACGGTTGAAATTTTTAGTCATGTACGGGCATGATGTGACGAACCGGGTTCAGATAACTCGGGGCGTTACAATCTACCGATTGACCAGTCGCCCGAGCACAACCCTAGGGCGTCCGCTGCATTGGGAAACCGCCTTAGTTCCTCTAAAAAAAAAAATCAATCTTTCTCGAATAATTGTGATCCCAAACAAATAGAATCAATATTAGAACACATTTTAACATGATTTCGAGAAATAATTTTTAGAGTTTCTCCTACAATTTTCCTCATACATCAAAAACCCAATTTCTCTCATATACACCCTAAATTCAATAACATTTTATAGAATTCCAATCAGAAATCAGCATACCTCTTATGATATCTTGAGAATTTTCACTCCCAACCTTGATTCAACTTGCTTCCAACATATCACCTAATTTCAAAGATAAATTTCAACATTACATGTCTGAAATTTTAAGGAAGCTCGCTAATTCGAGAAAGTAAACTCCCTCTCAGCAAAATTTCTCTCATGTCTAACAATTGTATTTCTTAACCAATAACTCTCTCTCGTCTAACAATTGTATTTCCTAACCGAAAACCCTCTTAAGTCTCAGAATTCGAAAAATAGGCTAGGTTTATGTAGAGATACCTTAAATAGTCTCAACGGCACACTAACGAAGCGCATCAGTCATCTTCACTTAATATCTAAGTTTTTATTTAAAATAATTAATAAAATTTAGTCAATACCTTATAAAATTTTCAGGGCCTTATATTCTCCCATTCTTAGGAAACTTTGTCCTCCAAAATTTTGAACAACTTTATAAGTTTTATTGAACAAGTGGGGATACTTCACCACCATTTTCAACTCGAGCTTCTAAGTAGCTTCTTTTTCTATGGTTCTTCCATTGAACCCAGACCAAGAGTATTTCACAATGACATAGAACTCTAATCTCATGGCACAATTGAGACTTCTCTTCATAAGAAATATCCTCCTTGATAGGCACATCGGCCCAGGAGATAATGTGTGACGGGTCTGAGATGTACTTTCTTAGCATATAGACATAAAACACATTATAAACATAACTTAATTATGGCATTAATTCGATTAATAAGTCATTGAATCAACTCTCTCAATAATCTGAAAAATATCAATATATCTCATAGCTAACTTCCATTTTACACCAAAACAACTTATATTACAACTAGGTCGCACATTCAAAAATATAAAATCATCAACCTCAAATTTTACCTCTCTCCTTAGAGGCCGACATAACTTTTTTTGTGAACTCTAAACTATCATCAATCATTCTTTATGTATATGTATTTTCTCAATTCTCTTGTATCAAATCAAACGCGAGAGTAACACACTCCTCTGCCTCAATCCAACATAGCGGTGATCTGCATGGTCCCTCAAATAAAGTTTCATCCAATGAAACTTTAATATTGGTCTCATAGTTGTTGTTGTAAACAAAGTCCACTAAAGGCAAGTAATTCATCCATCTATCACCAAAATCTAGAATACACAACCTCAACATGTCATCAAGAATCTTGATAATGCACTCATAGTGAACATCTATCTGATGATGATGTCTTGTACTTAAATTAAGTTTAGTATCCAATGCTCTCTGAAGAGATCTTCAAAATTTTGAAGTGAATCTCAAATCTGTATCTGACACAATACTCAACGGAACATCGTGAAGATAAACGATATTGTCTATATACAATATACTCACCTTTGTCATACGGAAATTCATTATGACCAAAATAAAATGTGCAGATTTCGTCAATTTGTCAACACCCACCCAAATTGTATCAAATTTTTGCACGGTCCTCGATAATTTGATTACAAAATTCATAGTAATTTTATCTCATTTTCACACTGGTATAGGTAGAGGTTTCAACAACCTAGTTGATTTTTGATAGTCAGCCATAATCTATCGACAAGTTAAATATTTAGATACATATTCTGCTACATCTTGTTTCTTTTCAACCCACCAATATTTACGCTTCATATCATGATCCATTTTAGTAATGTCAAGATGAATAACAAATCTAAACTTATTGCTTTTTGTTAAGACTAGAATTCTTACCTCTAAATCAATTCAACATTTACACGCAATCACAATTTTACTTTTCTCCACCTAAACAATGCAATATAAGCATAATTTAGAAACTAACCAAGATTATAATTCTTACCTCTTTGATCTTTTCTTGGTTCACTTCTAAGACTTAATTTTTGGTTCAAATGAACCCCTTGATGAGGGGAATAATTTTTCTTGAAGAGTTGAATGTCAAATCATACTCCTTCCCCTTTAACTTTGCATTTTCTCTCTTTTCTCTCCACTTTCTTTTTTTCTTCTTTCTTCTCTCTTCCCTACTCTTTCTCTTCATCCCATAACATGGTAGGTGGCAATTTCTCAGCTTTCCTTTTGTTTTAACAACTTAGTAATGACTTAGATATAAGTTCTAAGGAAAGTCACTATTTTGCTATTGAAATTCCAAGTGAAATAGCTAATATACCCTTGAAAGTATATTTTATCACCAATACCAACTTAATTATATTTTAAGCATGATTAGCTTAAATTAATTAAATTTAATTAGTCTTAAGCCAATTATCAAGATTAATATAATTAATCATGATTAGTTAATCTTAATTACTTTCTAATTACACATTAATTACATAATTAGTCATTATTCCTTAAGTGACACGTGACATCATTTCATTAGTCGTTCAATTTTATTACACGACCACATACTCCAAGGTGTAACGACTCTAATACTGTACCCAATTTTCCGTACATGTATTTTTTTTATCCTTATACTTTAAATGAACTCTAGGCGGAATCAGAATTGCAATCTAACTTTTAAAGCATTTAAAATAAAACACAATTTAATTAAATAAAACTTAAAACATTTAAAATAAAACTGAAACAATTTACAAATAAAACAAAGGGGAGGGCAGAATCGTCAAAACTGCAGAAAGGAAAGAGGGCGATCGATCGCTGAGGCTAGCAGCGATCGATCGCTGAGGCTATAAGCCACAGCAACGATCGATCGCTATCCTCAACAGTGATCGATTGCTGCAGCCATCGATCACGCCAGCGATCGATCGCTGCATTGGCAACAAGGAGGGGCGATCAGGCGCCTCTCACACCCGCGCCCGATCACCTAACTCCACTTTTTCATTCTCTATAATTCAACGTACAATGCTCTCTGGAATCCAAAATTTCAGAGAGCAAAACTAAACTTTTCACTAACCTTGCACATCACACACTTCATAAATTATCATCCAACTAAACAGCTTAAACACACATCAACTTTCGTAAAAACGAACTGCGTGGATACGTTTAAAACTATGTTTTTCCTCCTATTTTAAAATGTCCAAGCAGTTTATAAATCAGATTTTTAAAACGTTTAAAACATGTAAACATAAACCTATCAACTACCAGTTCTCAAACATCCTAAAATGTTCTAACTGTACAATTACTTTATCTAATCTATCATCAGCCCAAAACTCCCTGATACCCTCAAAACACGTACATACTTCCCCACGGGTCAGGTCAAGCATCGACTGCGCAACACACCACCGCAAGCCATCCTCCGTCAACTGGATCACTCCTCAGGTGGAGGGATCTCATCCTCACCTATGTCGAAGTCACCTACACCATACAGACACCTATGAGATAAAAATCTCAGCAAGCTCTAGTAAATGTAAATGCATGCTATGCATATGAGTACAGAAATCGTGCAGCATTTTCTTTATCTTTACTCTGTGGGTGTCACTGAGATCTCAGCCCCCTAACCGGAGAGAGCACATCCAGCGGTCGGACTACTCTTTCCAGCTAGAGGAGGGGGTACACGCTTACAACACGTACAGCAGTGCCTGAGCCCCATCTCGCATGACCTATAACTGTATGAGTACGTATTAGATGTGGTATTGTGACAAACCCGTAATCGATCTCCACAATAGGTCGAGCCCCTCTCCAGGCCACATCGCCATTTTCTTTAAAACATCATGTGGAAATTCATTTTCATGCTCTTTTAAAACACGTGATGCGTGAACAGTTCAATATGACAGAAAGTAAACATACATGATTCGTACCATCGAGACAATAAAGTATTTAAAAGCATAACCTATACAGAACTAATCCTAACTACCCGACCAAAACAATTTAAACGTCCGCATCACCAAAACTCCTCGAGACGACTTCGACGTACGGTGTAGGCCAGTCGGCCAGAGAAAATCACGAGAACTTACCTCGTGTCCGTTGCAGCTCAAGCTCCATCCACGAGCGTTATTTGTCTGAGGCAAAACACAATATTCGCCGTTAAAACTAATTTCAGGTACTAAACGTCCAAATTAACAAAACCTTACCTAAAGAAATTTTCTATAGCTTTAATCAAATTCATTGAGCTATTTCATAGAGCAATTACACGCTCGGCACCTCAAATCCCTAATTACGAGCTTTTCCTAAATCTCAAATTTTCACAAAATTTAACATTCGTCCTAAATCAATTAATTTCGTCCAATAACGTTCAATACGTTCACTATATCCTTAATTACGGCAAACCTATCGATTTCGAACCCTAAATCTCGATATTTACGATAACCCAAAACGAAAACCTAACTGTCTAACTTTCTAAAAATCGAAAACTAACGCTCTAAAACTATAGATTCATACCTAGAGCGTCGATTGGAGGAGAAAACGTGAAGAACGGAAGACGAAGGGAGGAAAAACAGAGGTCGGATGTTGAGAAATCGCCGACGGCAGAGAGGAAATCGCAAGGGAGAAAAGAAGAAAAAAGGTTCTGGCGTGAAATGGTGAAGGAGAAGAGGGATTTGAGTTTTTAATATAAAATTGACTTTACAAATTACCATTTTGCCCTTAGCACTTAATTTTGTTTGTTTCGTCCTTCGTTTCGTTAATCGGCTAACTATTCGGTTTCACCCAATCTCCTTACTTCACCAATAAGTCCAACTTATTATTTGAGATTTATTAAAACTGTCCGTTCGTAAATCGGACCTCGTTTACTATTTTTACTAAAACGTCATTTATATTACGAGAAACTTAATTACTCGAAATATAGCGTTATTACTGCGAAAATTCTCGTAAATTTCTTAAAATTCCCATTAATCGTTAGGATCCCATTAACGTTTTCTTTTTGTAAAACGAGCTTGATTTGACATATTTACAAAAATGTCATTAAATATTATAATATAAAAATCTCGTAAAGCCGGGTATTACATTCCATCCACCTTATTTAGAATTTTGTCCACAAAATTTAACTACATAAATAGCTCAGGATACTTAGCCAACATATCCTGCTGTCGTTCCCACGTAGCTTCTTCCACCTCGTGGTTCCGCCACAAAACTTTGACCAGCAGAATCTCCTTGTTGCGCAATACCTTGATGGAAGACTCCAAAATGTGTACGGGCCTCTCCTCGTAAGTCAAGGTAGGCTGTACCTCGATCTCTCTAGTCTCCACGACATGTGATGGATCGTGCAAACACTTCCGAAGCATCGATACGTGAAATACATCGTGGATACCCTCCATAGAAGCCCGAAGCTCTAATCTGTACGCCATCTTCCCGATCCTCTTCAGAATAGGACAGGGCCCCACATAACGAGGGTTTAACTTGCCCCTCCTTCCAAATCTCATAATGCCTTTGAACGGAGAAACTTTAAGGTAAACCTCGTCGCCTTCTTCGAATTCTAGCTCTCTCTGTCTCGTGTCTGCATAGCTCTTCTGTCTGCTCTGAGCTACCTCAATACGCTGTCGGATAATGGCAATCTTCTCTGTCGTTTGCTGTAGAATCTCTGGACCAACGATGCTGGCCTCGCCAACCTCGTCCCAATATAACAGAGATCTACACTTCCGACCATACAGCGCCTCATACGGAGCCATGCCAATCGTAGCCTGGAAGCTGTTATTGTACGAGAACTCAATCAGAGGCAAATATCGGCTCCACGAGCCCTGAAACTCTAGCACACAAGCTCTGAGCATATCCTCAAGAATCTGATTCGTCCTCTCTGTCTGACCATCAGTCTGAGGATGAAATACCGTGCTGAAATTAAGCTGAGTCTCCATAGCTTTATGCAGGCTCTTTCAGAACTTCGACGTAAATCTCGGATCACGATCTGAGACTATAGAAACTGGCACTCCATGCAGTTTAACAATCTCCTGCATGTAAAGCTCGGCTAGCTGATCCATAGAAGATGCCATCCTCACAGATAAGAAGTGGGCCGACTTTGTCAATCGGTCCACGATCACCCAAACACCATCATGGCCCTTCGTCGTCATCGGGAGCCCCACAATAAAATCCATGGAGATCTGCTCCCACTTCCACTCCGGAATCGACAGTGGAAATAATGTTCCGGCCGGTCTCTAGTGCTCTGCCTTTACCTGTTGACAAACCAGACAGGTTTCAACGTACTTGGCGACCTCTCTCTTCATGTTCGGCCACCAGAAGTGTTGCTTTAAATCCCGGTACATCTTAGTACTTCCCGGGTGCACAGAATATGCCGAAGAATGTGCCTCGGCCAATATCTCCTTCTTCAGATCCTCGTCGTTAGGCACGTACCACCTATGCCTGAACTTTAGAACACCATCATCTGATAAGTGGAAATCCGACGAGTCACCTAACGTCATACTCGATCGAAGCTCCTCACACTCCGTATCATTCTGCTGAGCTTCGCGTATCCTATCCAGAATAGTCGGCCTGAGAGAAATGTTCGTGAGAATACTAGACAACTCTGCCACTATCTCCACATCGAACCTATCGATCTCAGACCGCGGTGTAACTGACATCGCTGCTAGTAAAGGCTGACTCGTAGAAGGCACTCTACTCAAAGCATCAGCAACCTTGTTCGCCTTTCATGGATGGTACTTGATATCAAAATCATAATCTTTGACGAACTCAAGCCACCTTCTCTGTCACATATTCAGTTCCTTTTGTGTAAATAAATACTCCAGGCTCTTGTGGTCGGAAAATATCTCGCACTGCTGCCCATATAAATAATGTCTCCATATCTTCATTGCGAAGACCACAGCTGCTAACTCAAGGTCGTGCGTAGGGTAATTCTGCTCGTACGGCTTCAGCTGCCGAGAAGCATAAGCAATAACTCTCCCCTCCTGCATCAATACACAACCGAGTCCAACTCCAGACGCATCACAATAAATACTAAACTTGTCACCTTCAACAGGTAGCGCCAATATTGCAGCGGTGGTCAATCTCTGCTTTAACTCTATAAAACTGTCGTCACAAGCAGCCGACCATACAAATCTCTCGTTCTTCCGAGTCAATCACGAAAGAGGAAGTGCGATCTTCAAAAATCCCTCTATGAACTTCCGATAATAACCAGCTAATCCGAGAAATCCACGGACCTCACGTACGTTCTTCGGCTGTGGCCAATCTCTGACCACCGAAATTTTGCTCGGATCCACAGAAACTCCATCCTGCGAGATAATATGGCCATGGAAGCTCACTCTGTCTAACCAAAACTCGCACTTCGAAAACTTTGGATACAGCTGGCGTTGACTCAGAATCTGTAAAACAATCCTTAGATGGTCCTCGTGTTCTTCCTTCGTCTTGGAATAGACCAAAATATCATCAATGAAAACCACAACGAACTTGTCCAAATACTCCTTGAAGACACGGTTCATCAAATCCATAAACGCTGCAGGGGCATTAGTAAGTCCAAAAGACATGACAAGGAACTCATAATGCCCATACCTCATTCGGAAAGCCGTTTTCTGTATATCTTCCTTCCGGACCTTCAACTGATAGTAACCCGAGCGTAGGTCAATCCTGGAAAATAATAGGGCACCCTGTAGCTGATCAAATAGGTCATCAATCCGGGGCAACGGATATTTATTCTTCACTGTCAATTTTTTTAACTCTCTGTAATCGACGCACATTCTGAGGGTCCCGTCTTTCTTCTTGACAAACAGAACGGGCGCACCCCAGGGTGAAACGCTGGGTCGAATAAAACCCTTCTCTAACAACTCGTCAAGCTGAGTCTTCAGCTCTTTTAACTCGGCTGGTGCCAACCGATATGGGTTTTTAAACCTTGGCGCGACATTTGGATAAACATCAATAGTAAATTCGATCTCTCTGTCCGGCAGTAATCTGGGAAGATCGTCAAGGAATATCTCAGAGAACTCTCTAACAATAGGAATGTCACTCGGCTTCACTCCGCTGAGTAACTGAATATCAAATACTGAGGCGAAATAAATAGAGCACGCACCTTTAAACTGCTCGTCGACCTTCATGGAATAAGAAATAGGCGATCCACTCAATCGGTTCATTGCCTGATAAGAAAACTCGGCTTTACCCGGGGGTCGAAAGGTCACAATCCCGGATCGACAGTTGATGGTGGCAAAGTGCTGTGCAAGCCAGTCCATCCCTAAGATAAGATCATACCGCTCTATGCTCATAACTATCAAACGAGCATAAAGGGTAATATCCCCCACTGAGATGACGTTGCCCTGGAGAATACGTTCTGACTGCATAAGCTCTCCCGAAGGCAGCATCACTTTATACTCGACCCCAGCTAACTCAGACTATAATCCCAATCTAGTCATGCATACAGTCGATATGAAGAAGTGCGTAGCTCCCGTATCCATCAAAGTAAAAACAGCGGTGCCCATAATCAGAATAGTACCTGCTATCACAGAAGGATGAGCCTCGTCGTCGACATCACCAGTCTCTATAAATGCAAAGATTCTCGGCATAATCCTCCTCTGATCACTGCCTGACTGATCTCGGCCTGGCTTCTGACAATCTCTGACGAAATGGCCCGCATCTCCACAACGATAGCACACACTCGTGCCAAATCTGCACTAGCCAGTGTGTTCCCTCTGGCATTTAGGACAAAGAGGTATCTGAGAAGACCCCTGTATCTGTTTCTCCTTACCCCGATCATTACCTCCCTCAAGAGGTCTTTTAACACCCCTCTGTTGCTGTTGGGGCTGTGCTCTAGGTTGCCAACCTCGGTTCAGTGACTGAGGACGGATCTCTCGGAAGAAGCCCTTAGATGGCTCCCTCGGTTTGACAGAATCTCTATCAACTGCCTCAATATCAAGCGCCCTGGCCACAATCTCGTCATATGATACATTCTGTACTCCAGATATAAGAAGACGCATCCGAAATTCCTGACTAAGTCCCTGTAAAAATCAGCGTACCTTGTCCTTGTTAACGCTAACCTGACGTGGCGCGAATCGAGAAAGGGCTTCAAACTTCCTCACATACTCGGCAATAGAACTAACCTGCCGCAACTGCATAAATTCAACCATCTTCACCTCCCGTACTGTATGGCTGAAATACTTATCATAGAACAACTCTCTGAATCTCTCTCATCCCAGAATCGTCACATCGGTGGTCGTCTTGATGGAATCCCACCAAAACCGAGCATCTAACGCTAGGTGGTAAGTCACCAACTCCACCTTCTCTCCGTCCTCAATGTTAGCATAGGCCAGCATGTCCTTCATGGTGCGAATCCACTCCTCTGCTGAAGAGGGATCCGTAGACTGTCCGTTAAATATAGGGGGCTGGAGCTTCTGAAATCTCTCCGTCCCACGGTTGCCCGATATAGCTGTCTCACGAGCTCTAACGCCCTCTCGGTCTATCAGAGTGCCCAACTGCTGAGACTGTCTCTCCATCTGCTGAGTCTGTCGCTCCATATGCTGAGACTGCTGGGCAATAAAATCTTTGAAGGTGTCTATCGTATCATCTCGGTCGTCTCGGTCATTTCCTCGACGTACCATTTTTTATAAATAACTCCTATAAAGTTCAAACAAATACTCTATAAAAAAATGAAAATCAAATAAAGCTATAAACATACTTACAGTTGATGAAGAATGTCCGCGTAGTGGCTGTGCAGTCAAATAGTCTACAGAATCGATATTAAAACCCGGGGGCTCTGATACCATAAATTGTAAGGACCCTAATACTGTACCCAATTTCCCGTACATATTTTTTTTATCCTTATACTTTAAATGAACTCTAGGCGGAATCAGAATTACAATCTAACTTTTAAACCATTTAAAACAAAACACAATTTAATTAAATAAAACTTAAAACATTTAAAATAAAACTAAAACAATTTACAAATAAAACAAATGGGAGGGCAGAATCGTCAAAACTGCAGAAAGGAAAGAGGGCGATCGATCGCTGAGGCTAGCAGCGATCGATCGCTGAGGCTATAAGCCACAGCAGCGATCGATCGCTATCCTCAACAGCGATCGATCGCTGCATTGGCAACAGGGAGGGGCGATCAGTCGTCCCTCACACCCGCGCCCGATCGCCTAACTCCACTTCTTCATTCTCTATAATTCAACGTACAATGCTCTCTAGAATCCGAAATTCCAGAGAGCAAAACTAAACTTTTCACTAACCCTGCACATCACACACTTCATAAATTATCATCCAACTAAACAGCTTAAACACACATCAACTTTCGTAAAAACGAACTGCGTGGATACGTTTAAAACTATACTTTTCCTCCTGTTTTAAAATGTCCAAGCAGTTTATAAATCAGATTTTTAAAACGTTTAAAACATATAAACATAAACCTATCAACTATCAGTTCTCAAACATCCTAAAATGTTCTAACTGTACAATTACTTTATCTAATCTACCAACTGCCCAAAACTCCCCGATACCCTCAAAACACGTACATACTTCCCCACGGGTCAGGTCAAGCATCGACTGCGCAACACACCACCGCAAGCCATCTTCCGTCAACTGGATTACTCCTCAGGTGGAGGGATATCATCCTCACCTATGTCGAAGTCACCTACACCATACAGACACCTATGAGATAAAATCAAATCTCAGCAAGCTCTAGTAAATGTAAATGCATGCTATGCATATGAGTTCAGAAATCGTGCAGCATTTTCTTTATCTTTACTCTGTGGGTGTCACCGAGATCTCAGCCCCCTAACCGGAGAGAGCACATCCAGCGGTCGGACTACTCTTTCCAGCTAGAGGAGGGGGGTACACGCTTACAACACGTACAACAGTGCCTGAGCCCCATCTCGCACGACCTATAACTGTATGAGTACGTGTTAGATGTGATATTGTGACAAACCCGTAATCGATCTCCACAATAGGTCGAGCCCCTCTCCAGGCCACATCGCCATTTTCTTTAAAACATCATGTGGAAATTCATTTTCATGCTCTTTTAAAACACGTGATGCGTGAACATTCAATATGACAGAAAGTAAACATACATGATTCGTACCATCGAGACAATAAAGTATTTAAAAGCATAACCTATACAGAACTAATCCTAACTACCCGACCAAAACAATTTAAACGTCCGCATCACCAAAACTCCTCGAGACGACTTCGACGTACGGTGTAGGCCAGTCGGCCAGAGAAAATCACGAGAACTTACCTCGTGTCCGTTGCAGCTCAAGCTCCATCCACGAGCGTTATTTGTCTGAGGCAAAACACAATATTCGCCGTTAAAACTAATTTCAGGTACTAAACGTCCAAATTAACAAAACCTTACCTAAAGAAATTTTCTATAGCTTTAATCAAATTCATTGAGCTATTTCATAGAGCAATTACACGCTCGGCACCTCAAATCCCTAATTACGACCTTTTCCTAAATCTCGAATTTTCACTAAATTTAACATTCGTCTAAATCAATTAAGTTCGTCCAATAACGTTCAATACGTTCACTATATCCTTAATTACGGCAAACCTATCGATTTCGAACCCTAAATCTCGATATTTACGATAACCCTAAACGAAAACCTAACTGTATAACTTTCTAAAAATCTAAAACTAATGCTCTAAAACTATAGATTCATACCTAGAGCGTCGATTGAAGGAGAAACGTGAAGAACGGAAGACGAACGGAGGAAAAACGGAGGTCGGATGTTGAGAAATCGCCAACGGCAGATAGGAAATCGCAAGGGAGAAAAGAGACAAAAAGGTTCTGGCGTGAAATGGTGAAGGAGAAGAGGGATTTGAGTTTTTAATATAAAATTGACTTTGCAAATTACCATTTTGATCTTAGCACTTAATTCTGTTTGTTTCGTCCTTCGTTTCGTTAATCGGCTAACTATTCGGTTTCACCCAATCTCCTTACTTTACCAATAAGTCCAACTTATTATTTGAGATTTATTAAAACTGTCCGTTCACAAATCGGACCTTGTTTACTATTTTTACTAAACGTCCTTTATATTACGAGAAACTTAATTACTCGAAATATAGCGTTATTACTGCCGAAAGTTCTCGTAAATTTCTTAAAATTCCCATTAATCGTTAGGATCCCATTAACGTTTTCTTTTTGTAAAACGAGCTTGATTTGACATATTTACAAAAATGTCATTAAATATTATAATATAAAAATCTCGTAAAGCCGGGTATTACATTCCATCCACCTTATTTAGAATTTGTCCACAAAATTTAACTACATAAATAGCTCAGGATACTTAGCCAACATATCCTGCTGTCGTTCCCACGTAGCTTCTTCCACCTCGTGGTTCCGCCACAAAACTTTGACCAGCAGAATCTCCTTGTTGCGCAATACCTTGATGGAAGACTCCAAAATGTGTACGGGCCTCTCCTCGTAAGTCAAGGTAGGCTGTACCTCGATCTCTCTAGTCTCCACGACATGTGATGGATCGTGCAAACACTTCCGAAGCATCGATACGTGAAATACATCGTGGATACCCTCCATAGAAGCCCGAAGCTCTAATCTGTACGCCATCTTCCCGATCCTCTTCAGAATAGGACAGGGCCCCCACATAACGAGGGTTTAACTTGCCCCTCCTTCCAAATCTCATTACGCCTTTAAACGGAGAAACTTTAAGGTAAACCTCGTCGCCTTCTTCGAACTCTAGCTTTCTCTGTCTCGTGTCTGCATAGCTCTTCTGTCTGCTCTGAGCTACCTCAATACGCTGTCGGATAATGGCAATCTTCTCTGTCGTTTGCTGTAGAATCTCTGGACCAACGATGCTGGCCTCGCCAACCTCGTCCCAATATAACAGAGATCTACACTTCCGACCATACAGCGCCTCATACGGAGCCATGCCAATCGTAGCCTGGAAGCTGTTATTGTACGAGAACTCAATCAGAGGCAAATATCGGCTCCACGAGCCCTGAAACTCTAGCACACAAGCTCTGAGCATATCCTCAAGAATCTGATTCGTCCTCTCTGTCTGACCATCAGTCTGAGGATGAAATACCGTGCTGAAATTAAGCTGAGTCTCCATAGCTTTATGCAGGCTCTTTCAGAACTTCGACGTAAATCTCGGATCACGATCTGAGACTATAGAAACTGGCACTCCATGCAGTTTAACAATCTCCTGCATGTAAAGCTCGGCTAGCTGATCCATAGAAGATGCCATCCTCACAGATAAGAAGTGGGCCGACTTTGTCAATCGGTCCACGATCACCCAAACACCATCATGGCCCTTCGTCGTCATCGGGAGCCCCACAATAAAATCCATGGAGATCTGCTCCCACTTCCACTCCGGAATCGACAGTGGAAATAATGTTCCGGCCGGTCTCTAGTGCTCTGCCTTTACCTGTTGACAAACCAGACAGGTTTCAACGTACTTGGCGACCTCTCTCTTCATGTTCGGCCACCAGAAGTGTTGCTTTAAATCCCGGTACATCTTAGTACTTCCCGGGTGCACAGAATATGCCGAAGAATGTGCCTCGGCCAATATCTCCTTCTTCAGATCCTCGTCGTTAGGCACGTACCACCTATGCCTGAACTTTAGAACACCATCATCTGATAAGTGGAAATCCGACGAGTCACCTAACGTCATACTCGATCGAAGCTCCTCACACTCCGTATCATTCTGCTGAGCTTCGCGTATCCTATCCAGAATAGTCGGCCTGAGAGAAATGTTCGTGAGAATACTAGACAACTCTGCCACTATCTCCACATCGAACCTATCGATCTCAGACCGCGGTGTAACTGACATCGCTGCTAGTAAAGGCTGACTCGTAGAAGGCACTCTACTCAAAGCATCAGCAACCTTGTTCGCCTTTCATGGATGGTACTTGATATCAAAATCATAATCTTTGACGAACTCAAGCCACCTTCTCTGTCACATATTCAGTTCCTTTTGTGTAAATAAATACTCCAGGCTCTTGTGGTCGGAAAATATCTCGCACTGCTGCCCATATAAATAATGTCTCCATATCTTCATTGCGAAGACCACAGCTGCTAACTCAAGGTCGTGCGTAGGGTAATTCTGCTCGTACGGCTTCAGCTGCCGAGAAGCATAAGCAATAACTCTCCCCTCCTGCATCAATACACAACCGAGTCCAACTCCAGACGCATCACAATAAATACTAAACTTGTCACCTTCAACAGGTAGCGCCAATATTGCAGCGGTGGTCAATCTCTGCTTTAACTCTATAAAACTGTCGTCACAAGCAGCCGACCATACAAATCTCTCGTTCTTCCGAGTCAATCACGAAAGAGGAAGTGCGATCTTCAAAAATCCCTCTATGAACTTCCGATAATAACCAGCTAATCCGAGAAATCCACGGACCTCACGTACGTTCTTCGGCTGTGGCCAATCTCTGACCACCGAAATTTGCTCGGATCCACAGAAACTCCATCCTGCGAGATAATATGGCCATGGAAGCTCACTCTGTCTAACCAAAACTCGCACTTCGAAAACTTTGGATACAGCTGGCGTTGACTCAGAATCTGTAAAACAATCCTAGATGGTCCTCGTGTTCTTCCTTCGTCTTGGAATAGACCAAAATATCATCAATGAAAACCACAACGAACTTGTCCAAATACTCCTTGAAGACACGGTTCATCAAATCCATAAACGCTGCAGGGGCATTAGTAAGTCCAAAAGACATGACAAGGAACTCATAATGCCCATACCTCATTCGGAAAGCCGTTTTCTGTATATCTTCCTTCCGGACCTTCAACTGATAGTAACCCGAGCGTAGGTCAATCCTGGAAAATAATAGGGCACCCTGTAGCTGATCAAATAGGTCATCAATCCGGGGCAACGGATATTTATTCTTCACTGTCAATTTTTTTAACTCTCTGTAATCGACGCACATTCTGAGGGTCCCGTCTTTCTTCTTGACAAACAGAACGGGCGCACCCCAGGGTGAAACGCTGGGTCGAATAAAACCCTTCTCTAACAACTCGTCAAGCTGAGTCTTCAGCTCTTTTAACTCGGCTGGTGCCAACCGATATGGGTTTTTAAACCTTGGCGCGACATTTGGATAAACATCAATAGTAAATTCGATCTCTCTGTCCGGCAGTAATCTGGGAAGATCGTCAAGGAATATCTC
Source organism: Begonia masoniana (assembly GCA_022432975.1). NCBI lineage: Eukaryota > Viridiplantae > Streptophyta > Magnoliopsida > Cucurbitales > Begoniaceae > Begonia > Begonia masoniana. Next base: position 30,315,152 of record CM039502.1, read on the forward strand.
AGAGAACTCTCTAACAATAGGAATGTCACTCGGCTTCACTCCGCTGAGTAACTGAATATCAAATACTGAGGCGAAATAAATAGAGCACGCACCTTTAAACTGCTCGTCGACCTTCATGGAATAAGAAATAGGCGATCCACTCAATCGGTTCATTGCCTGATAAGAAAACTCGGCTTTACCCGGGGGTCGAAAGGTCACAATCCCGGATCGACAGTTGATGGTGGCGAAGTGCTGTGCAAGCCAGTCCATCCCTAAGATAAGATCATACCGCTCTATGCTCATAACTATCAAACGAGCATAAAGGGTAATATCCCCCACTGAGATGACGTTGCCCTGGAGAATACGTTCTGACTGCATAAGCTCTCCCGAAGGCAGCATCACTTTATACTCGACCCCAGCTAACTCAGACTATAATCCCAATCTAGTCATGCATGCAGTCGATATGAAGAAGTGCGTAGCTCCCGTATCCATCAAAGTAAAAACAGCGGTGCCCATAATCAGAATAGTACCTGCTATCACAGAAGGATGAGCCTCGTCGTCGACATCACCAGTCTCTATAAATGCAAAGATTCTCGGCATAATCCTCCTCTGATCACTGCCTGACTGATCTCGGCCTGGCTTCTGACAATCTCTGACGAAATGGCCCGCATCTCCACAACGATAGCACACACTCGTGCCAAATCTGCACTAGCCAGTGTGTTCCCTCTGGCATTTAGGACAAAGAGGTATCTGAGAAGACCCCTGTATCTGTTTCTCCTTACCCCGATCATTACCTCCCTCAAGAGGTCTTTTAACACCCCTCTGTTGCTGTTGGGGCTGTGCTCTAGGTTGCCAACCTCGGTTCAGTGACTGAGGACGGATCTCTCGGAAGAAGCCCTTAGATGGCTCCCTCGGTTTGACAGAATCTCTATCAACTGCCTCAATATCAAGCGCCCTGGCCACAATCTCGTCATATGATACATTCTGTACTCCAGATATAAGAAGACGCATCCGAAATTCCTGACTAAGTCCCTGTAAAAATCAGCGTACCTTGTCCTTGTTAACGCTAACCTGACGTGGCGCGAATCGAGAAAGGGCTTCAAACTTCCTCACATACTCGGCAATAGAACTAACCTGCCGCAACTGCATAAATTCAACCATCTTCACCTCCCGTACTGTATGGCTGAAATACTTATCATAGAACAACTCTCTGAATCTCTCTCATCCCAGAATCGTCACATCGGTGGTCGTCTTGATGGAATCCCACCAAAACCGAGCATCTAACGCTAGGTGGTAAGTCACCAACTCCACCTTCTCTCCGTCCTCAATGTTAGCATAGGCCAGCATGTCCTTCATGGTGCGAATCCACTCCTCTGCTGAAGAGGGATCCGTAGACTGTCCGTTAAATATAGGGGGCTGGAGCTTCTGAAATCTCTCCGTCCCACGGTTGCCCGATATAGCTGTCTCACGAGCTCTAACGCCCTCTCGGTCTATCAGAGTGCCCAACTGCTGAGACTGTCTCTCCATCTGCTGAGTCTGTCGCTCCATATGCTGAGACTGCTGGGCAATAAAATCTTTGAAGGTGTCTATCGTATCATCTCGGTCGTCTCGGTCATTTCCTCGACGTACCATTTTTTATAAATAACTCCTATAAAGTTCAAACAAATACTCTATAAAAAAATGAAAATCAAATAAAGCTATAAACATACTTACAGTTGATGAAGAATGTCCGCGTAGTGGCTGTGCAGTCAAATAGTCTACAGAATCGATATTAAAACCCGGGGGCTCTGATACCATAAATTGTAAGGACCCTAATACTGTACCCAATTTCCCGTACATATTTTTTTTTATCCTTATACTTTAAATGAACTCTAGGCGGAATCAGAATTACAATCTAACTTTTAAACCATTTAAAACAAAACACAATTTAATTAAATAAAACTTAAAACATTTAAAATAAAACTAAAACAATTTACAAATAAAACAAATGGGAGGGCAGAATCGTCAAAACTGCAGAAAGGAAAGAGGGCGATCGATCGCTGAGGCTAGCAGCGATCGATCGCTGAGGCTATAAGCCACAGCAGCGATCGATCGCTATCCTCAACAGCGATCGATCGCTGCATTGGCAACAGGGAGGGGCGATCAGTCGTCCCTCACACCCGCGCCCGATCGCCTAACTCCACTTCTTCATTCTCTATAATTCAACGTACAATGCTCTCTAGAATCCGAAATTCCAGAGAGCAAAACTAAACTTTTCACTAACCCTGCACATCACACACTTCATAAATTATCATCCAACTAAACAGCTTAAACACACATCAACTTTCGTAAAAACGAACTGCGTGGATACGTTTAAAACTATACTTTTCCTCCTGTTTTAAAATGTCCAAGCAGTTTATAAATCAGATTTTTAAAACGTTTAAAACATATAAACATAAACCTATCAACTATCAGTTCTCAAACATCCTAAAATGTTCTAACTGTACAATTACTTTATCTAATCTACCAACTGCCCAAAACTCCCCGATACCCTCAAAACACGTACATACTTCCCCACGGGTCAGGTCAAGCATCGACTGCGCAACACACCACCGCAAGCCATCTTCCGTCAACTGGATTACTCCTCAGGTGGAGGGATATCATCCTCACCTATGTCGAAGTCACCTACACCATACAGACACCTATGAGATAAAAATCTCAGCAAGCTCTAGTAAATGTAAATGCATGCTATGCATATGAGTTCAGAAATCGTGCAGCATTTTCTTTATCTTTACTCTGTGGGTGTCACCGAGATCTCAGCCCCCTAACCGGAGAGAGCACATCCAGCGGTCGGACTACTCTTTCCAGCTAGAGGAGGGGGGTACACGCTTACAACACGTACAGCAGTGCCTGAGCCCCATCTCGCACGACCTATAACTGTATGAGTACGTGTTAGATGTGATATTGTGACAAACCCGTAATCGATCTCCACAATAGGTCGAGCCCCTCTCCAGGCCACATCGCCATTTTCTTTAAAACATCATGTGGAAATTCATTTTCATGCTCTTTTAAAACACGTGATGCGTGAACAATTCAATATGACAGAAAGTAAACATACATGATTCGTACCATCGAGACAATAAAGTATTTAAAAGCATAACCTATACAGAACTAATCCTAACTACCCGACCAAAACAATTTAAACGTCCGCATCACCAAAACTCCTCGAGACGACTTCGACGTACGGTGTAGGCCAGTCGGCCAGAGAAAATCACGAGAACTTACCTCGTGTCCGTTGCAGCTCAAGCTCCATCCACGAGCGTTATTTGTCTGAGGCAAAACACAATATTCGCCGTTAAAACTAATTTCAGGTACTAAACGTCCAAATTAACAAAACCTTACCTAAAGAAATTTTCTATAGCTTTAATCAAATTCATTGAGCTATTTCATAGAGCAATTACACGCTCGGCACCTCAAATCCCTAATTACGACCTTTTCCTAAATCTCGAATTTTCACTAAATTTAACATTCGTTCTAAATCAATTAAGTTCGTCCAATAACGTTCAATACGTTCACTATATCCTTAATTACGGCAAACCTATCGATTTCGAACCCTAAATCTCGATATTTACGATAACCCTAAACGAAAACCTAACTGTATAACTTTCTAAAAATCTAAAACTAATGCTCTAAAACTATAGATTCATACCTAGAGCGTCGATTGAAGGAGAAAACGTGAAGAACGGAAGACGAACGGAGGAAAAACGGAGGTCGGATGTTGAGAAATCGCCAACGGCAGATAGGAAATCGCAAGGGAGAAAAGAGACAAAAAGGTTCTGGCGTGAAATGGTGAAGGAGAAGAGGGATTTGAGTTTTTAATATAAAATTGACTTTGCAAATTACCATTTTGATCTTAGCACTTAATTCTGTTTGTTTCGTCCTTCGTTTCGTTAATCGGCTAACTATTCGGTTTCACCCAATCTCCTTACTTTACCAATAAGTCCAACTTATTATTTGAGATTTATTAAAACTTTCCGTTCACAAATCGGACCTTGTTTACTATTTTTACTAAAACGTCCTTTATATTACGAGAAACTTAATTACTCGAAATATAGCGTTATTACTCCGAAAGTTCTCGTAAATTTCTTAAAATTCTAATTAATCGTTAGGATCTCATTAACGTTTTCTTTTCATAAAACAAGCTTGATTTGACATATTTACAAAAATGTCATCAAATATTATAATATAAAAATCCTGTAAAGCCGGGTATTACACCAAGGTGTTTGGAACATTTTTTTTTCTTCTACAACTCTCTCCAATTTTTCATTCTAAAGTCTAATTTAGAGTAATTTACTGAAACAGAGCAATTTTAAATAAAGTTCAACACAATTAATTTCAAACTTGCATAACTTTTGGTGCATAAATCCAAATATTTTCAATCTAAAGTCATCATATTTATTTACGTATCTACTTTAACACCATAAAATTTCAGCATGACCCAACCACCACAAAAATTATTACACAAGTTACATTCACACATGCTTCAATAAAATAATTTATTTTAACATGCTAAGTGTTTCATATTCTTTCTAATCATATTCAATCATTCTAATTGTAATTATCATAGTTAATCTTAACTCAAATCATCACAGTTATGATTCATATGTGTGTAGCTACATTACTTCTGATTCATTTATGTGTAATTCATGTACTTAAGTGATTTATTATGTGTTAGTACATGTAATTGATTAATTTAGGTGTTCGTGACTTGTGTTATATATGTATCAAAGAGTTCTATAAATCATATGTAAATATTGTGTTTTTGCAACAAGCAATAACCTAGTGAATAAGAAAAAAAAATGTTTCTCAAGTTCTCTCACTTCACTATTTTTTTCTTCTCTAAAATTCTACTTTCTTATTTCAACAAAAACGGTTTTTTTTTTTTTTTTTATAAATCTTCTTTGGAAATAAAGTTTTTTCTTTAGTGAAATATCTTACCCTAAAACCAACTTTCTTCTTGTTCTCCATAGTCAAATAATTAAAAGAAAATGCAAAAAAAAAAACAAGATTTTAAATTAAAAACAAAACCATAAAGAGTTAAAAACCACGGGCAGGAGGAGATGAAGTCACTATGTAATATTGACTTATAGAATTTTTGTGGCTGAAGTGTAGACCGCTGTTAAAAAATATTTAATTTCTTTTAAGATTTTTATTGCATCACAAGCTTTTCGGTCTAGCTTAAAAGAAAATTCGAGAAATCAAACTCCAACAATCTATGTTTTGACATGGATTTTAGTAAAACTAGTAAATCTATAATCTTTAATGAGAACATTCTCAAGCTCTTCCTCGAAGCCTATAAGGGCAAACTCGAGAACTAATACCAAACAAATACAAACATTGCTTAAACTTTGGTACAAAAAGTGACTTAATCATCATATCAACAAGTATATCTTGGATATTAACTTTGGTTACACTAAATTCACCACAAGTAGTAATTTCACGAAAAAAAAAAAATCGAAGATCAATGTGCTTTATCCTCTCATAAAAACATGTGATATTTTTTTTAGAAAGATAGCACTATGATCATCACAAAGAATGTTGTAATCAATAAGTCTTCACTAAGTTCACTAAGTAGCTTCAACCATATAATCTGATTATAAACCTTTGTACCTTGCCTAAGTAGTAGACAATGCAATTATATCTTAAGTAGCTTCCAATTTGATAGCACAACAACTAATGATGCACCAAAGAATGATTCGTAATAGAAACAAAAAAGAAAAGGAATAACAAAAAAATAATTCTCAAATAGGGATAAATTGTATTAATTTTCAAAATTCTCTTTCTAATTTTTACCGCAACTCCTTTAAATAATGATTTAAAATCTCTAATAAGATAAATAAATATCAAAGAAAATATTTAAAAAGATAAAGTATATTAAAAAGTTAAAAAAAATAAAATAAAATACTAAAATAATAAATAAAATAAAATATTATAATATTATAAGCTTATGGTCTCAAGACTCCGCCATGTATGCATGAACTAATAATAAAGACAAATCTAGAAAGAAAAATATTCTCTTAACAAGGTCTCCAAGTGTCTGGGACCCAATCATCATAGCACTGCTAATAATAGTCCACTATTAAACCAATTCTCTTACTTCAACTTGAGTTTTTCACTTGTGACAATTTAGGTATTTGTGTTCTATCTCTAAGAAATTTCTCTCCTAGTGGTGAATATTCAAATGGTGACACCCTAATAAAAAGTCAAGTGTAAGACATCTTATTAATGCCCAAAAATTTAATCGATTATAACCAGAAAGTTGATAGTGAAAGAAAACTTCGAGGATGAGCCTGAGGACGTATGCAAAATTAGTTGAACTGTGTTACCAAATTGTTTGCATCCTTCTTTTTCACTCCACACTTTTTATTTTTTACATACTTTCATATTTGAGTTAACAAATTTAGTTAAAAAAACTTATATATTTGAGCTTGCAAGCGACTAAGTTTAAATTACACGAAAAAGTTTAAATAATCTAATCCCTCCACCCGCTTTTAGGTTAATTTCGATCCATCACTTGTTGTAGCAACTGGTACGTCGCTTTTATTTTATGGAATTAAGTAACTTTGATTGGTTGCTTAAATAAGTTAAAGTTTGTTAGGCAAGGGCATATGTGTAATTTGTGAAGCATGTGATATAAATGGAGGGTTTAATGAAGGATAGCCGCCACTGTTTCATTACTTTCCTCTTTCAGCTCAGCTGACTCCTCTGACGATTTTTCTCTCCAAATCTTCTTCAACTTAGGTGAGTTCTTCCTTGATTTCTTCTTGCTGATGATTTAGGGTGAATATAGGATATACATTTAATGATTTGTTTACGGTAGGATGAGTGTTTTAGGAATGCTGTGAGTGAGAACTGAGTTCGGGTTTTGTGATTATTCGGGAATGCTCGAGGAACAGAGCTTCCAACTAGTTTCCTTAGATTTCTGGATAGTTTAGAATAAAGTTTAGCAAAGATCTAACTAATATCCTGTCTACGGTTTTAGATTTGAGCAAAACCCCGAAGTAGTTTGCAACCAAGTTTTTCAGGAAGCCAGGTAAGTAGAGTATGTGTGTGCCTTCGGGACTACATCACAAAACAGTAGGTTATGCATGTTTGAATGTTTTCAGTTATGTCATGCATCGTGTTTTGAAGAATACGAAAATAAATTTACATGTAAGGGCATGGTAAGGCAAGAACAGAATTTGTATCAGATCAGCTATTAAGGGAACTAATCCGCCCCTTAATCAAGTAAGAGGATGTATGACTTTGGAAAAATTGATCTACCTCCCATCGAACAGAGGGATCAGATCAGCTATTAAGGGAACTAATCTGCCCCTTAATCGAGTAAGAGGATATATGACTTTGGGAAAACTGATCCACTTCCCATCGAACAGAGGGATCAGGTCAGAGAACGAACACAAATGCAACTGAGATGTGAAAGTAGAAACTGCATGACTAGGATTTATGAATTTAGCATTTCATTTCATATTTGCTCTACTTATTTAGCATTAGGATAATAGATGAGTTTTGTGATGTAGGTGCTGAGGTTTCAACAGGTGATTTCTCAGAGTTTACAGAAGGATAGGTGAAGTTGATGGAGCACATCTATGTCGCGATTTGGTGCACTGATGAGGCGGTTTAACTAATGTCAGTATGAGAAGTCTGAATGGATAGATGTTTTGTCGAAGTGTGCTGAGAATTCTTATGACAGTGGTTAATTTAATATTTCTGTTATGTTTTTTCTCCAGTTACTCTGATAGTGATACCTTGTTGATTTTAGCTGTGGTTCTTACTGGATTTCGAGCATTTCATGGAGTCAAGTTGTTTTGAATGATTACAATAAAAATTTATAAGTTTTTTTAGTAATCAGAGTTGTTCATTTGTTTAGAGTGTAATGGTTAACGTGTTGTGATGTTGTCGTTCGGCAGATGTCGATTGGCGGATGTCGTTCAGCAGAAGTGATCGGTAGATGTCGATCGGCAGAGGTGTTCAGAAGATGTTTTCTGTCTCTGCTTCCACCACTGAGACTATTTAGCGGAAGATGTATTCTGTCTCTGCTTCCACTACTAAGACTGTTTAGCGGAAGATGTGCTTTGTCTCTGCTTCCACCGCTAAGATTGTTTAGTGGAAGATGTGTTTTGTTTCTGTCTCTACTGCTGGGACTATTTAGCGGAAGATGTCTTTTGTTTCTGCTTCTACCGTTGAGACTATTTGGCGGAAGATGCGTTCAAATTTAAGACATTTAAATATTCAACACCTTTATGCTTCGGTTCTTTTGGCCGATTGTCTCTATTATTTTAATTGTTATATAAGTATTGTTTTAGCATTTTGTTTTAACCCTATTTTACACCAATGATTTTTCGTTGCACGATTTAAAAAAAAAAAACGAATGTCGAATTTTGACCGTTGAGTGAAGTTTAAAAAAAAATTTCCCAGAATGTCTTAGTTTTGTTTACTGTTATGAGTAGCGAACCAGGTGAACAAAATTCGGGGCGTTACAGCTTGGTATCAGAGACATTTAGTTAAACCGTTCAAAAGATTACTCATTAGTGCCGATCGTCGCATGGGAGTACTCCAACAACTGTAAGTGTTTATGTTAATCCTAGTTGCTAGATATTTATGATAGTAATTAACCTTGTCCAAGAATATAGCAAAATAACTAGACGACCAGGAAGACCAAGAGTACCGAGAGAGATGCCAAATTTGAAAAGTGAGGAGGATCCTAGTGTGATTAGGGAGCTGACAACTTTGGTACGTCAGCAGTCTGAACAATTAGGACTGCTTCTGAACTGAGATGTGCAAGGGAGTGCCAACTCGTGTTCCAACAATGAGCAATCAGGAGACAGATTCTGGAGATTACAACCGCCCACGTTTGATGGACAGTCATCCAATCCGGTTGTTGCTGAGGGATGACTTAGGAAGATTGAGAGTATGTTCAGATGTGCCAACGTTGGAGAAGGAGACAAAGTCACTTTGGCAACATTCCATCTGGCTGGGGATACTCAACTTTGGTGGGAAACCATGGACACCACCACTGATGTTCTGGCAATGTCTTGGTCACAATTGAAGGAAACCTTCTATGAGAAATACTTTAACAGCACCGTCCAGACTGCGAAGAAGGTGGAATTCCTGAACTTGAAGCAGACGGGGTCCGTGTCTGAGTACAGTAGACAGTTTGAGACCCTATCCAGGTTTGCTGGACACTTTGTACACTGGAATGAGGATAAGGTATTTCAATTTATGCATGGACTGAAGCCAGAGATTTACAGAGGAGTCAAGTTTTCGGGTATTAAAGGTTTGTCTTACGGTGAAGTTGTGTCCACGGCATTGGAAATGGAAGAAGTAGAAATGAAGTGTACTAGAGCAAGAGAAGCCCCATGAAAGTTTATTCAGCCACACCAACAGAGTGGGATGAAGATTCCTAGTGAAGGCCAGAGTAGTCAGGGAGCAGGAAAGAAAGTACAGAATGCTAGGAAGTTTTCCCAATGCCCGATATGTTTGAAGAATCACCCGGGAGAGTGTAGATTTGGGTCGGGAAAATGTTTCAACTGTGAAGAAGTTGGACATACATTCAAGGATTGCTCGAAGCCCAGGGTCATCCGATGCTACAACTGTAATAAGGCTGGTCATGTTAACAGGGACTGTCCAGCTTTTAAGAGTGGCCCTGCTAAGATAAAGCCGAGGATATTCTCCATGATGAAGTCGGGTGATGATGATCAGCCCGCGGTAGTGTCAGGTACTATATTGATCAACTCTATGCCTGCTTTAATTTTAATAGATTCTAGTGCAAGATATTCTTTTATAGCGTCTGCATTTGCTGTTAAGTTAGATGTACAGTCTACGCCAACTGAACATGTGTTTAATGTCACGTTACCCTCTGAAGAATGCATGTACTCTAGCTGAGTAATGCTTAATAGTGTGGTGTCAGTGGGAAGCGTAAATCTACCTGCTGATCTCATTATCATGGAGATAATGGGGTTTGATGTAATCCTAGGAATGGATTGGTTGTTCAAACATTATGCCACAATTGATTGTAGGACTGGAATAGTTAGTTTTCAACCCCCTGGTGGTTTGAAACATACCTTCCAAGCTTTGAAGAAGTGCAAGAAAATGTCTGTTATTGCCCCTATCGATGCTAGACCTTCTCTATGCGGGGAGTATTTATGCTTTTTAGCTAGTGCTATAGACACACAGGTTGTAGAAAAATTGAGTCCTCAAAATGTCTTAGTTGTCCAAGACTTCCCAGAAGTATTCCTAGATGACCTTCCTGGCTTGCGGCCAGATAGAGAAATCGAGTTTGTTGTAGATGTTTACCCAGGCGCGGAGCCTGTATCTAAGAATCCTTACAGATTAGCACCAACAGAGCTTAGGGAGTTAAAGAAACAGTTGGAAAAACTGTTGGAAAAAGAATTCATACACTCGAGTTATTCATCGTGGGGTGCACCTGTTCTTTTTGTTAAGAAGAAGGATGGATCATTGCGTATGTGTGTTGATTATCGGGAATTGAACAAACTAACTATCAAGAACAAGTATCCATTACCAAGGATTGATGATCTATTTGACCAATTTAATGGTGCGCGAGTCTTCTCTAAGATTGACCTTAGGTCCGGTTATTACCAATTGAAAGTCAAATATGAAGATATCCCTAAGACAGCCTTACGCACAAGGTATGGACATTATGAGTTTTTGGTTATGTCTTTTGGATTGACAAACGCACCAGCAGCTTTCATGGATCTCATGAATAGAGTGTTTCACAAGTATCTAGATAAATTTGTCATAGTGTTTATTGATGATATTTTATCTATTCACGTACTAAGGACGAGCATGCAAAACACTTGAACTTGGTATTAGGAGTACTTAAGCAGCACCAACTTTATGCCAAGTTTTCCAAGTGTGAGTTTTGGTTGGACTAAGATCACTTTTTGTGTCACATTATCTCAGGAGATGGGATATCTATCGATCCAGCCAAGGTTCAAGTAGTTAAGGAGTGGCCCTAACCGATGAGTGCTTCAGATATTCAGAGTTTTCTTGGATTAGCAGGATATTACAGGAAGTTTATTGAAGGATTCTCGAAGATTGCTACACCCCTTACTCGGTTAACAAGGAAAAACATGAAGTACATGTGGACTGATGAATGTCAGTTTAGTTTTCAAACCTTGAAACAGAAACTGACCAATGCCCCAATACTAACACTCCCTGTTGAGAATTGAAAGTTTAGCATTTATTGTGATACTTCCAAAGTTGGACTTGGTGTTGTCTTGATGCAAGATGGAAAGGTAATAGCCTATGCTTCTAGACAGCTGAAAACACATGAGAAGAATTATTCTACATATGATTTGGAGCTAGCTGCGGTAGTTTTTGCGTTGAAGATTTGGAGACATTACTTGTATGGACAATCTTGTGAAATATTATCAGATCATAAAAGTCTGAAATATATTTTCACACAGAAAGAGCTAAACATGAGGCAACGACGATGGTTAGAGTTTGTCAAGGATTATGATTTTGAGATCAAATACCACCCCGGCAAGGCAAATGTAGTGGCTGATGCATTGAGTAGAGTGACAACATCAGCCTCGACATTGATTCTTGACATACTGTTAGCCTTAGAGACAGAATTCCAAAGATTTAACCTGGAAGCTGTGTCCAGCGTGTCAGCCATGTTTTCTACCATATCCTTGAGGCCTACTATTTTGGAGAGAATAAAGGAAGTTCAGGTGAATGATGCTGAATGCAACAAGTACAAGTTAAGCATGGATTCTTCTAATAAATCAGATTTCAACTATTCTGTTGATGGAATTCTCAAGTATATGAATAGATGGTTTGTTCCGGCTGTTGATGAACTTCGGAAGGAGATCCTTTCGGAAGCTCATTCTTCTAGATTATCTGTTCATCCAGGAAGTACAAAAATGTACAGAGACCTTAAACAACATTATTGGTGGGCAAATATGAAAAGAAGTGTGGCGGAGTACATTGGATCGTGTTTGATTTGCCAACAGATTAAAGCTGAACATCAGAGACCTGCAGGAACATTACAACCCTTACCAGTTCCGAATGGAAATGGGAACAAATAACGATGGACTTTGTTGTGGGATTTCCTAGAACAGCAAGGGGACATGATCCAATTTGGGTGATAGTAGATCGTCTAACCAAATCTGCCCACTTCCTGCCAATAAAGATGACTTACTCGATGGATCAGCTCACTGAATTATTGTGCATGAGGTTGTGCGACTGCATGGAGTTCTGATCACAATAGTTTCAGACCAAGATTCTAGATTTACATCTAAGTTTTAGAAGAGTCTGCATAAGGCTATGGGTACGCAGCTCAACTTTAGTACAGCTTTTCACCCTCAAAAAGATGGACAATCCGAGAGAACGATTCAAACATTGGAGGATATGCTTCGTGCATGTGTATTAGAATTCCAGGATTCTTGGAGTAAGTATTTATCATTGGTGGAATTCTCTTATAACAACAGTTTTCAGGCAACAATAGGCCTGGTACCATACGAGGCATTATATGGACGAAGGTGCAGATCTCCATTGTACTGGGATGAAGTTGGAAAAGCACGATTGGTTGGTCCTGACATTGTGCAACAGACAGTGGAGAAGATTGCTCTTATCCGACAGCGGATCTTGACAGCTCAAAGCCGGCAGAAAAGCTATGCCGATAGAAGACGTAGAGAATTAGAGTTTGAAGTTGGTGATGAAGTTTTTCTTAAAGTTTCACCGTTCAAAGGAGTTATAAGATTTGGGGAGAGAGACAAGTTGAATCCCAGATACATCGGACCTTTCTCAATCTTGAAGAGGATTGGGAAGACAGCTTATCAATTACAGTTACCAGTCTCTATGGAAGGAATTCACAATGTGTTCAATGTTTCTATGCTGAAGAAATGTATGCGAAATCCAACTTAGGTTGTGGAACAACAGAACATTGAAATTCATCCTACCCTTACCTATGAAGAGAAACCAGTGGAAATTCTAGACTATACAACAAAAGTGCTACGTAACAAGGAAGTTCAGCTAGTGAAGGTGTTATAGCGTAATCAGAATGTAGAGGAGGCAACTTGGGAACGCCGGCAGCACATGATGAGCCGGTATCCTGAGTTGTTCAATCATTGAATTTTGAGGACAAAATTCTTTTAAGGAGGGTAGATTGTAGCAACCGGTACGTGACTTTTATTTTATAGAATTAAGTAACTTTGATTGGTTGCTTAAATAGGTTAAAGTTTATTAGTCAAGGGCATACATGTAATTTACGAAGCATGTGATATAAATGGAGGGTTTAATGAAGGATAGCTGCCACTGTTTCATTACTTTCCTCTTTCAGCTCAGCTGACGCCTCTGACGATTTTTCTCTCCGAATCTTCTTCAACTTAGGTGAGTTCTTCCTTGATTTCTTCTTGCTGATGATTTAGGGTGAATATAGGATATACATTTGATTATTTGTTTACGGTAAAATGAGTGTTTTAGGAATTCTGTGAGTGAGAACTGAGTTCGGGTTTTGTGATTATTCGAGAATGCTCGAGGAACTAATCCGCCCCTTAATCGAGTAAGAGGATGTATGACTTTGGAAAAACTGATCCACTTCCCATCGAACAGAGGGTTCAGGTCAGAGAACGAACACAAATGCAACTGAGATGTGAAAGTAGAAGCTACATGATTAGGATTTATGAATTTAGCATTTCATTTCATATTTGCTCTACTTATTTAGCATTAGGCTAATAGATGAGTTTTGTGATGTAGGTGCTGAGGTTTCAACAGGTGATTTCTCAGAGTTTACAGAAGGATAGGTGAAGTTGAAAGAGCACATCTATGCCGCGATTTGGTGCACTGATGAGGCGGTTTAACTAATGTCAGTATGAGAAGTCTGAATGGATTGATGTTTTGTCGAAGTGTGCTGAGAATTCTTATGACAGTGGTTGTTTTAATATTTCTGTTATGTTTTTTCTCTAGTTACTCTGATAGTGATACATTGTTGATTTTAGCTGTGGTTCTTACTGGATTTCGAGCATTTCATGGAGTCAAGTTGTTTTGAATGATTACAGTAAAAATTTATAAGTTCTTTTAGTAATCAGAGTTGTTCATTTGTTTAGAGTGTAATGGTTAACGTGTTGTGATGTTGTCGTTCGGCAGATGTCAAAATGCTGAATTCGAGTTCGTCTAATCTAGATGATATTTTAAATATCGGCAAATCAAGCGTAAATCGGTTTGGACTGGGATTCAAAGGTGAAAGTTCAGGTTCAAAGACTGTAGTAGTAAAGGAAAGTCGCTCTGTGATGAAATTCGTAAGGGAAAGTCCGGTGTCACAGCCGATGTTAGACAAGGGATTTGATTACAAAGGAAAGCAAGTTGCAATCAGAATACCAAGAATTGACAGAAAATCAAATTCCTATAACTACTATCATGCTGCAAGCAGAAAAGGTAACATTTATGGTTCTGTGTGTCACTATTGCCAACGCCGTGGTCATATTCGCCCTAAATGCTTTACTTATCTTTCTGACTTAAGATTGGGTACTGTTAGAAATGCCGCTTCTTATAGATTTCCTTATCAGAAATGAGTGAAGAAATCAAATTTAAAGTGCAATGTAACACATCTTTCACTAAAAGCGATCGGAACCAATGCATGGTATTTTGATAACGGATGTTCCAGACATATGACAGGTGAAGAAAGATATTTGAAGAATATTATACCTGAATTCGTGGAAAAAGTAACATTCAGCAACGGTGTCTCATCGGATGTCATTGGCAGGGGAACGTTGAATGTTCCTAGTTTACCAGAGTTGGGTAATGTTTTATTGGTCAATGGTTTGAAGTCCAACCTAATCAGTATTAGCCAGCTCTGTGATCAAGATCTGAATATGCAATTTACGAGAGAAAAATGTGTTCTGTCCGATCAAAGTACAAATTGTGTCATTGAAGGCGTTAGATCATCAGACAATCGTTATCTTATTCACTCTTCGTCTAACTGCTTTCGGTCGAGTATGGAAGACACTATCCTATGGCATAGAAAGTTGGGACATGTTAATTTAAGAATGATGGAGAAGCTTATTTCGAAAGGTGTTGTCCAAGGAATTCCTGAATTAAAGTTCGATGAAGAGAAATTATGTGGACCATGTCAAATCAGAAAGCAAATCAAGGTGTCACACCCGATGTCACAGTCTTCCACAACTACCCGTATGCATGAACTGCTCCACATGGATCTAATGGGGCCAATGCCTGTTGAAAGTATTGGCAGAAAACGGTATGCCTTCATTACTGTTGATGATTTTTCACGCTATACATGGGTGGAGTTTCTAAGAGAAAAGTCCGACACGTTTAAAGTTTCAAATCAATGTTCACTCGTCTCCAACGGGAAAAAGATTGTGTTATTGTGAAGATTGTACGTATCTGAAGTGACCATGGAAGAGAGTTTGAAAATTCTGAATTCTCATATTTCTGTAAACATCTCGAAATTGCTCATGAATTCTCGGCACCAAAAACTCCTCAACAAATCGGAGTCGTTGAAAGGAAGAATCATACATTAGCAGAGATGACTCGTGTAATGCAACATGAAAGAGATGTTCCTCAAAAATTCTGGGCTGAGGCTATGAATACAGCTTGTTATACCATTAATCGGGTGTATCTCCACGGCAAAACTTCTATGACACCCTATGAGATATGGAAAGGTAAAATTCCGAATCTTAATTATTTTCATCCGTTTGGCAGCCTCTGCTTTGTGTTGAATGATAGGGAACACGAGGGGAAGTTTGATTCCAAAAGTGATGAGGCTATATTTCTCGGTTATGCTACTAATAGCTGTGCTTATCGAGTTTACAACAAAAGAACTCGAACTGTTATCGAATCTGCAAACGTTCAAGTAGACGACTCCCTGGATATAGTATATAATCCAAAAGAAGATGAAAACCAGATTTCAAATAATGAAGGCACTAGTGTTCCACCTGGTGTCACAGAGGGTGTCTCAGGCGGTGTCCTAGATCAAGCAGAGACTGTTGATGAAGTAGAAGCTGATATCACACACTACAGACAACCATCTACACGTGTTCAGAAGAATCATCCTACATATGAGATTATTGGTGGTCTGAATGATAGTATACGAACCAGAGATAAGCCAAGGGTGAATTATCGAGAAATGATTCAAATGGCATGCTTTACATCAACGATCGAGCCCAAAAATGTGAAAGAAGCATTGCTAGATGAGTACTGGATAGGAGCTATGCAAGAAGAACTCAACCAATTCTCCTGAAATCAAGTTTGGGACTTAGTACATTGTCCTCCCGATGTGAATGTTATTGGTACTAAGTGGATTTACAAGAACAAGACCGATGAGCATGGCAACATCACTCGTAACAAAGCTCAGCTAGTTGCTCAAGGGTATTCTCAAGTTAAAGGAATTGATTTTGATGAAACATTCGCTCCGGTTGCTCGTCTTGAATCTATTCGGCTTCTATTGGCTATTGCTTGTGTTATACGGTTCAAGCTATATCAAATAGATGTGAAGAGTGCGTTTCTTAATGGTTTTCTTAATGAAGAAGTTTATGTTGCTATCATCCCGAGTATGTCTATAAATTGAAGAAGGCGTTATATGGGCTTAAACAAGCTCCTCGTGCGTGGTATGAACGACTCACGCAATATTTGTTATCCAAGGGATATGAGCGAGGGGGAGTAAATAAAACCCTTTTCGTCTGTCGTGCCAAAGATCAGTTTTTACTTGCTCAAATATATGTAGATGAGATAGTGTTTGGCTCGGTGTCACAGATGATGGTGGATGAATTTGTTGCTCAAATAACCGGCGAATTTGAGATGAGTATGGTTGGAGAACTCACTTATTTTCTTGGACTTCAAATTCAGCAAGAAAAGAATGGTATTTTTATCTCTCAAGCCAAATATGCCAAGAATTTATTGAAAACATTTAAGCTCGAGAATGCACGCCTGCGTAGAACACCCCTTGGGACACATGAGAAAATTTCTAAAGATGAGAAGGGTATTGTTGTTGATCCACGTTTATATAGAAGTATGATTGGAAGTCTCTTATATCTTACTGCCAGTCGACCGGATATTTGTTATAGCGTGGGTTTATGCGCTCGATTTCAAGCCAATCCGAGGGAGTCACATCTAGTGTCGGTTAAACGAATTCTAAAATATATTAGTGGAACAACTGATTATGGAATCTGGTATTCTTTCGATTCTAATGTAGATCTGGTGGGTTATTGTGATGCTGACTGGGCAGGAAGTTATGATGATCAAAAAAGCACTTCAAGTGGATGTTTTTATGTTGGACATAACATGGTGTCATGGTTTAGCAAGAAGCAAAATTCGATTTCTCTGTCTACTGCCGAGGCAGAATATATTGCAGCAGGTAGCAGTTGTACGCAGCTTCTTTGGATGAAACAAATGATAAAAGACTATGGTGTCACACAGGGTGTCATGACCCTCTACTGCGATAATCTGAGTGCAATCAATATTTCTAAAAATCCTGTTCAGCATTCACGGACAAAACATATTGATATACGACATCATTTTATTCGATCTCTGGTGGAGGACAAAATCATTAATTTGGATCATATGGTGACCAAAAAACAGATTGTCGATATTTTCACCAAGGCGTTGGATGGTATAAGGTTTGAAGAGCTGAGGTCTGCCCTAGGCCTCTGTGTTATGTAAGCTGATTATTGCTTTTATTTAAAAAAAAAAATCGCCACTTGCATTAGGCGTTTGTTTTTATTTTTGGCAATCTATTATGTATTGCTCATCCTTTGCTGAAAGTGATCATTCTGGATATTATGATATTCTGTGGAGCAACACCGTATGCGAAATGAAAAATTCTGACTATTCTCATGAAAATTTAGAAGTCTATTTTTAATGAAGTTTGGAGCATCATTATTATATTGGGTTTATTTCCCAACTTGCCGAGATCTGAATTATTCTTCAAGGATTCATTATACTGGTTTATGGAGATTTGGTAGATAGTCGGATTTATTTTTCAAAAATTTACTACAAATCTTGAATTTTCTTTATTCTGAGATTTGACGGATATTTATGAGAAGTTGAAGAGTTCAAGGGATATTTGTTCGAGTTCTTCCCTATTGTGATCAACACGCATCTGTGCTGCCACTAGGTTGATTCTATGAAGTTTTCACTCAATTTTATCAAGATAATTGTTGATGTCACTAGTAGTGTCAGACGTGTGTGGTCCCATGGTAATGATTTTTATGCCTTGCAACTTACTGTCAAGTATAATCCTGCACAAGATTGCTATGAGAAACTGCTCTCTTACTAATCTGAGAATTGATTGTGAATCATGCCGATTGTAAGAATAAACGGTCAGCTCTACCGTTTCATTGTATGAATTATGATATTCTGTTCTTCTCAACAAGATGTGATTTGGATAAAAAGTTGTTGATAAGGATAAGGAGGAGATTAATAACAGCTACAAGCTTCTGGCAGGTGATCAGGTTAATATTCTAGATGGTGTTCCTGAGGATGTTCCAGCTTTTGACAATATTTCTAATTCTAAAAATGCTTCTGATTTTGCATTGTTATCCTGTTTTATCAAGTTTCTTGAAGATGAGATGAAATTTTTGTATGATCAGCAAATGGTAATCGAAAATAGAAAATGGAAAGATAGTAGTTATTGGATGCTTGATGACCTTGTCGGAAAAATGTTTGCTAAGGAAGCTGCTGGTGATATTTTCGAGAGAAAGAAAGTTGTCAATATGAAGAAATAGGTTAAGGAGTCCAAAATTGTTAAAAGTTAGGAGTTTCAATTGATGTCACTAGGGGTGTCAGATGCATCTAGCCCCATGGAAAAGATTTTCCAGCTTCACAACTTACGGATAAGTATGAGATTCTATATGCCGACTTCTCATAGAACTGGTGTTAACAAGACAATAGCAGCCTTTCTGTTCAAAATTGGAAATTCAATATCTTTTGATTTTTTTTTACCAACTTATGCAACATAAAGACGACAAGAATACACGGTTAGCTCTCCCATTTCCCTCTCTTATATATGGCGATTCTGGTGCTTATCTAGATATTATATATTCTTGATTTTGGCTATCTCCCTATGATGATTATTTGGTGATTATGATGCGTTTATAGCGGTTGATATTCTCTAATATACATGTTTGTCTTTTTATGGCAAAAAGGGAGAGTAATTTGGTGATTGGTGATTGGTGATTGGTGATATGTATGTGTGATTTACACTGCTCTTTGATACAATATGATAAGTTATAACTGTATGATTGTTTGAAGTCACAATTCAGGGGGAGTTATTGAAACTCTATGATATATTGATTTTACCAAAAAATGCCAAAGGGAAAAATTGTAAATACAAAGATGTTGCATATGTGTTGGCATTGATTTTTTAGCAATATATTATGAAAATAATATTTTATTTCATGATTATCGAATTGTTAATGTATTTCTTGGTGATCAAGAAATAGATTATTCTGATTATTGGATGGCGTCCTATTATTAATCATGAAGATTCTGTGAAAGAGAAAAATAAGGAAACAAGAATATTGGGAAAGTTATTGAAAAAGCAATAGGCACTTGCTTTTTGGAAATCTTTTATTTGGTAAGTCGGTTTGATGGAAATATAGTCAAATCTGCTGGACTTCGAGTTCCCATGATTAATGGGATGATTTCCTAATTTATTGGGCGAATATCTGATTTGTTGGAGATACTTTCCTAAAGTGTCACACGGTGTGTCACACAACCTAATTTGCTAAGATTTGTTTTCCTTAAATCTTGCGGCGTTATATCTAATTTGGTAACTGTTCTGATTCGATGATATGGAAGTTACCAAGGTTATTTAAAGCTTTCGTTTTTCTGTGAAAGCTGATTGACGACGAAGTTTTGATTTTCGCGTGAGAAGGTTTCTTCGTTTTTCCGAGCCGTCGCTTTTCTTTCATTCCCTACATTTCTGCGTATGAGTTTGTGATTGTTTTACACACTCGACTTAATCTGTGGATTTCATCGTTTTATTGAGTATGTTAATTATTGCATCTGAAGACTTCGATCTGGTGTTCCAGGAGGTGTCCCAGAAGGCAATATTCTTTATTCTTCATTGAAGCTCAGTCTCGGGAGGAGGCTGCATCCGAACTCGGGAGGAGTTCTGTTTCTTAGACAAGGGGAGCTTGTCGTTCTTGATCGTGAGCAAGGGGATCTTGCCATAACACGGATTCCGGTAGGAATCAACAACGAGGGGATCTTGTTGTTATTTAGATCTCGGGAGAGGTCATCCTAAAGTCGAGGGGATCTCGCAAAAACAGTTTCCTTGAGGAAATTAGCTTGAGACGACGACAAAGATAAGAGGGAGTCTTTATTTGTATAAGTCCGATTGTCTTGTAACTTTGTGAACTCAAAAAAATATTTTTATATCTGGGCGTGGCCCCGCAGACGTAGGCTGGTTGCCGAACTGCATTAACAACCTCCTGTCTCATTTATTTCCGCATATTTATATTGTTCGTCATTGCATTCATTATCTGTGTCACCAGTAACACCCTGTGTGACACCGCATAACTAATCGTAATCTTTCAAAATCTATCAAAACAGAACGAGAGACAAAAACAGAGGGTCGATACTCTTTCGGTTAAGCCAAGAAAGTACCCCAAAATCCAGAATGAGGTATTCTGAAAACAGGTTAAAAAACATATGAAACTTCTAATGCTAACCTGTAATGGAAGAAACAATAAGTGAAGAAACAAAAATTGTGCGACAGAGGGTGAGCGACAGCAAGGACGACAGACTGAGGGTGAGCACTGAGCGACGGCGATGGCAAGAGAATGAGGGTGAGCACTGGGCGACGGCGAGGACAAGAGACTGAGGGTGAGCACTGAGCGACGGCGAGGGCGAGAGACTACCGACTGCGATTTGAGAAGATGTGAGATTTGAGAGTTGAGACTAAGAGAACATTATTAGGGCTGCTGTCTGCCGAATGCCAGATTGCTACTGGGCCGGGTTGGTTTCTTGGTTTGTTGTCATCAAAATCGAGAACCGACCCAGGTATTTTGGTTCTGCAAAGGGCAAAACTGAATACTATTCAATTTTTTCTTAAAACCGACCAGAACCGGACTTAGAAATAAAGGTATTTCTGAATACTATTCAATTTTCAGAAAACAAATACCTCTAGAAAATCAAATTCTTTCCTTGAACTTCAAGATTCCTTATTTTTATTTTCACCAATCATCTTGATTTCCAATAATCATCCATCCATAATCTGAATAGATTATTTCTTGATTACCAAGAAATAAATTATCAACTTGAAAAATAATTGAATAAAATAATATTACCATAAAAGTAATTTGTCAAAAAATCAATGCCAATATATTTGCAATATATTTGCATTTACAATATATATAACTATATATATTATCACATTATGTGTAACTAGATGTATGTTATTTCTACTTATCTTAATAAATGAGATCTAGATGTGTGTAGTGTTTATCTATCATCATATCATTTTTTTTTTACAAAATAATTGAAGTATTCTGAACTTAACATCAATATTGTGGCATAAACATACCATGACGCGACATTCACCTATGAATTCTACATAGGCATTACAAACTTACTCCCAACCAATTTTCTTAGTTCTCGATTGGGTTTCTTTTAATTCCCAACCAATTTTCAATTAAGAAACATTCCTAATATGTTAATTTAACTACCAAGAAATTTTAACGAATTCAATAGATTTTATCTAAATATCCATAAATTGAGAGAGTAAATAGCAACTTACTCGCAATTTCAGTTTTTCTTGGAGATTTTACACCCACGTGTGTTCCTTCAATGCCAAAAATGTTTTTTGTGTCAGAAGTTTTCGTCAAAACACAACGGAATATTCAATTTCTCAAATTTCCTTCTTGGTTCTTTCTTATCTCTCCCTTCCCTCTCTCTCCTCTCCTCCTCACTTTCACGATGCAAATCACCCACTTAGCTAATGTTTATTTTTTTTATTTGATTTTATTTTATTATAAATGTTAATTTACACATCCTTCCTATTTGTCTTGTTCAAATGATCACTTTGCTTTTGGTTTATACATATTTATACTAAAATCAATGTTAATTAAAATTTAACATAATTAATTTGAGCTACATGTTGATGTCTCATTGCTAATAAATTTCATAGCACCAATAGCGAAATTACATCACAGTGTGTTCATATGATCTGCTTTATGCTTCCCAATTCAAAGCACATCGCTCTCTTTTGACTTTAAATCAAAAATTAATTTTAACTATATTTATATTAGATGTTAAGTTCTAAGATATATTTCTTTTCCTTTTCAATTCTAGTTGGCTTGTTTTTACGTCAATTTGTTTATTAGGATTTCTATTACATCCTCTACTTTTCGCTAGTCAATTTCCTAAACGAAGTCATATCCCGTGAATGCCTTCCCAATGCAATGGCCTATTTTTATTCATAAATAGTTTCTAATTTATTATCCTTTGTAATAATAATTTATTATTTTAATTATGATTAATATTGTTAATTTTAAATTCGGGTCATACAAAAATGGTCCCCAAACATATGTATAAATGATCTCTGGAGTTGTAGTTCTCATGTACTGGGTTAGAATTAAACAATATTAATCACCATGGAATAATAAATTGTGACTAAAAACTATAATAATTTCTAAATAACTAAAAAAAAAAAAAAAAGGGAAGTAGGTCATTGCATTGAAAAATCATGGGGATGAGATAATTTTGAAAACAAAATTGACTAATCAAATGTGATCATAAAAATAAACTAATTAAGGCATTGAACTATAAATACTTTAGTAAGACTGACAATAAAACTAAGTCAGTTGGATCTTAAATAAAAAAAGTTACCCAGTTAGGAATTTAACACTTAACCTAGAATTACTCAAAAATTCCCTTTCGACTTTAGAAGATTAAAAGTGGGTGTTGTGATTGGAACTGAGGAGCATAAGGTAGGTCAAATGCCTCATGTTGACGTAGTTTCTCTATTGGTGCTATGAAAATTATTGGAAGATAAGATGTCGACCCCGTGCCTCACTTTAATTAAAGTAATTAACCAGGCTTAGATTTAGTCAACTAACTGAATGGCGAAATGGACCTTTAAACGAGACATAAAGGATAGTAAAGTAAATTCATATTTAAAATTAAATAAAAGTAAATTGAATTGAAGAATCATTTTATTATTCACCGTTGAACATCAGAAACAAAGACAGAGGGGGGAGAGAGAGAAAGTTCAAAGAATCCCAGTATCCGTTGAGATTTAGCAAAAACCTCCAAAACAAAAAGTCTTCCTGGCATCTAGAGAACCACGTTGGTGTAAACATCTTGAAATAAATGCTATAGAAATTAGAAAGGTTCCTTATATTGTAATATATTAATATTAAATTTTTGAAATGGTTGGAATGGCACTAAAGTCAAATCCATGGTGAAATTCGATCGAAAATCACATGGCATTATTGGATTAATGCCTAGCATAAGGCTTAGCACCCAGGCATTCTAGAAATTATGCGTAGGCGCCAGAAAAAGTCTTTGCGCATCAAGTTTATCTTTTCGAAGCCAGGACATAATATTATTAATGTCACAGCATTTTAACATTTTCATTAATAAAAGCATGTTTAAAAATGCATAAATAGTATAAAATTAATTGAGGAATGCCTCATTATTTGAATAATAAATGTCATGACATTACACGAGGTTCGGACGCCTCGACGTCCTGAACTTAGGATGCTTTGGCATTGAGGGAGGATAAATGTCTCAGCGTTCGGAGTTTGAATGCGTTAGCATTGTGCGAAGTCAGATGCTCCAGCATTTGGAATTGTAATGCCTAGGCATGTGTTCATGGGTTCACAACATAGGGGGGTTTATGCCATGGTACTAGCCCAAAAATCAGGTCTCTTTATTTATTTCGAAAATAAGACGAAATGAGATGGTAGATAGGTATTATGCACATATAGATCACACATAATGTGATAGTTAGGCATGTAATTCATGCATCATGAGACTTAATAAAAGATAATAAAACGTCATTACATATTTGGACATTTACATTGATGAATTAGTATGTGTTTGGCATGGTAAGTTCATGCATTCTCGATTCACTGGTATCAATCAAATGGACAACAATTTGGCTAATATGTTGGCAAATACTTTACTTGAATATTTGATATAACCTAGTGGCCAATGTACAATTAACTTATACATTAGGGTGATGCATATATGCTAATATCATTTCTCAGGTTAGTTGCAATCTATGGTGATGTAAGATAATCATCAGTATTTATCAAGACCCGGAGGTAGGTCTAGGTCTAGATAGAAAAGTTGGATCAAACTATTTGATCGTCAAAGAGAAGTCAATCGTCTAGCCTAGGTTTCAGTTTGAAGTAGAAGACTTGACCAAAAATAAAACCATAACCCACAAAAGATGGGTCAAGTCCACCTAATGATCACAAAATAATAAAATAGTGCAACAAATAATCCAAAAAAATATTGTGCAATAAATAAAGTGTCAAACAACCAATATACCATATGTTCCAAAATAAGGAAAACAATATACATAGAAGTTTTCACAAATGAAGAAAGTAAATCTCTCAAGAACGGAAAAGAAACAAAAGAAACACTCTTCAGTGGACAACTACACTTGACTTTCACGATCCTTACCTAAGAAAAATAAAGATTTTTTTAGGGTGAACGACTAAAACAGTAAAGAATCTTATATTGTATCCTAATGCATGAGAAAAATAGTTTTATCATTTTATTTCAAGACAATGAGTCAGCAAAATATTCATCAAATCTTTTTACCATTTTAAAACAAGCTTCACGAGCCATCGATAGAGTGGATCTCGAAAACGTTGCTACATACACAAGTAAGTATATACAAAATAGTAGGGGTGTACGTGGTCCGGTCCAGTCTGGTTTTGAGAAAAATTAGGACCGGACCAATAATATTCGGTTTTTGATTTTTAGGACCGGTACCATCAAAAATTTTTTAAGACCCAGACCAGAACCGGACCAGAAATTCGGTTCCGGTTCTGGTCCGGTTCCGGTTTTCCCATTAATCTAACAAAGAAAGTAACACCAAATTAACATAAACAAAAACAACAACAAATCATTTACTGTAAATCATCCCAACACAGCAACAAAAACAGCAAAGCTAAAACATCCGGCCAAAACTAAACCAACAACAGCAAAAACAAACAACAAAAACAGCAAAAACAATTATATCATCACAAAACAGCAAATTCGCTGGAACATCGGAGCCAAAACAGAACCAAAAACAGAAAAAAACAACTAAATAATCAAAAAACAGCAACAAAAAGAGCAAAACGAAATTACAATATGCTGGAAAACTAACACAAACAAATGCTCTCGGTCACGCCCGAAGAGTCTCCCAAGAACAGAAGCACAGTGAACGTAAAATAGAGGTGGGTGCGAGGTGGGTGCGAGGTGGATACGACATACGAGGAAATGAATAGCTGTTGTTGGTACTTACTTAGAGTCCAGAGAGCTCCGATTCAGATTGAAGGCGTCGGCGACGGCTGAGAGAGAAGATTGACGTTGAACTAAAGATCAGGCTTCGGGGCTTCGGCTTCGGCTTCGGCTTCGGCGACAGCAACGGCGACGACGACGGCAACGGTGAGCGCGAGACAACCCTCCTCTCTGGCTCTCGCCTCTCCCCTCTCCTCTGATGTTTCGACAGAAAAGAAAAATTAGGTTTAATTTGTGCAAATTTTTAGGGGTGGGCACGGGCCGGTTCGGTCCGGTCCCGAGCCCGGATCGAGACCGGACCGAGTTTTCGGGAAATTTTTCCCGAAGACCGGAACCGGACCTGGAAATGTCGGTCCGGTCCCGGTTCCTCCCACTCCAATATATATATATTTTTTTAAATAGTTCAACTTAAAAATTCCTCTTTTGAAACCAATTTGCAGCAAAAGTCGAGCTTCACACCTACGAAATTGGTCCCGGCCACTGCTCCTCCCTCCTCGCGCAAAGAATCCACGCGCCGCGAGCCGTCGTCTGGTCCGTCATCCGACGGTTCGACAAGCCTCAGACGACCAGCAAACAACCAGCCGAAGACAGAGGCGTCGGGGCTTCGGGAGAGATTCTGCGAGTGCGAGCGTGAGTGCGTTCTGTTTCTGTCGTCTGCGTGAGTGTTCTATTCTACAACAGAGGAGACAGAGAGAAGGCGATCCGAGCGCGAGATCTAGGCGACCCCGAGCGAGAGAGGAGGCGATCCGAGCGCGAGACGAAATCTAGGCGACCCCGAGCAAGAGAGGAGGGGACTCGGTTGTTTGCCGATCGGAGGTCGGGACTCGAGTGTTCGGAGGTCGAGACTTAGGTGTTCTGGTTCTGGTTCTGGATTTAGGGATTTAGGAAGGCAGACGAAGAACGAAGCGAACTCTAGCGAAGGAAGACTCTGGCATAACATCGGTCCTTCGGTCCGGTCCCGGTTCTTCGGGAATTTAAGCCGTGGACCGAGGACCGGACCGTGGTCCATCACCCTGGGACCGAAACCGGACCGAAACCTTCGGTCCGGTCCGGTTCTCGGTCCCCGGTCCGGTCCTGCCCACCCCTACAAATTTTTCCTTTTCTTCCTTTCTTATGTGGTCCGGTTCGGGTTTTCGGGTTTTTGTCAATAAACCCGAAAACCGAACCGAATATTTCGGTTCTGCTCAAGCAGAACCGAAATTTATTTATTTTAAAACAAAAACCGATCAGAACCGGACCAAATAGGTCGGTTCTGGTCCGGTTCTCCGGTCCGGGTGGGTTTTGTACACCCCTACAAAATAGTGACTCCAGACCCTTGCATAGAAAACAGTCCTAGTGAAAGTAAGGTCACCGGTGGATTGGCACATCAAATACCCACAAGACGCATAAAATAATGACGAAGATCTGTAGATCAGTCATTCGAATAAATGAGAAATAAGAATTGTTTGAATACCAATCAATTGCATATCGAATGTAACAATAAAACACCCAATCAAGATTTAGTGATTCGAACTCAAAGACACGTCATTATTGTCTCAATCCAACATTTTGTGTAAAAAAAAAAACCTTCACATGACAGAAGATGTAAAGAAACAACTTTCGTGGTTGTGGGACCCCAGTACAACCCAAAACAACAAAAAATTCGTTCGACATATATGTCATGCATGTATAAAGTACACATGTAAAACTAGCATATATATAGCATAAAAAAATGACATGTTATCACATAGGACACGTCGGGTTTTACGTGTGATATCTCATAAAATATCATTTGAACACCATGATGTAAGTGCAATACAACATAAAAACCTCTACATCAATGAAGACAAAAACCTTATCGACCAATCAGAACATGCTATCGAGGAGAGACATCAAAATCAAAGGTATCGTCGAAACTTATAATAAAATCGAAGTCGGAAATCTTTTTTCAAAACATTGGACAAGATGGGGATGAGTCATGTACTAGGATAGGAAACCAAAGCAGAAGGAAACAAAAAATGACAACAAAATTTTCTTAAAACTCATTGTGTGGTTGTCGAGACCTCCACAGCGTACGACCTGATTGTTGTCATCGTAGCCCATACCAGAGTCTGAATTTGTACGATAATTGGCCGTAGCAAAAGTCTAGACTGCTACCAAGGACACCCCAACTACATCCGCGAACGACGCCAACAGAAGCAGAGACTGTTGTCGCAGAAACCCACTACGAAAGCCAAAACTACTACTGCGAACACCTGAACCAGCGTCCTCACTAGTATCCAACTCGAACAATGAACTCCCATAGACGACATTCTGGCTATGGATATTGTGAAAATCTGTCCTTTTCACCCATTTTTCTCTCCAATCGTCTAAAAAATTGCAAAAAACATAGATTGACCGAAATGTCGTAAAAAACCAAAGATTTGAGTTTCAAAGCTTAAAATTTGAATCCACCTCTTACAAAAAATCAAAAGAGAACACTAATAGAAACAGAGGTTAAATCGACTTACTCTTGAAAAACTTTCATAAGACTTAAATATCAAAGCGTTGCAATCACGAATTGGAAGGAAACTTGTGAAAATCTCTCGTGGACCCTCCTTTCCTCCCCCACTCTCCCAAAAGGAAGGGGGTACTCCCCTTCCTTAAAAATAAATATATTAAATTAGAATCTTATTATTATATTAAATATTAAATTGAATTTTAAATCTTGATTCTTCGACAATTCAAACGTTATCTAAATTCCCTCCAAACATATTCGAGAAAGAATTCTAATTTATCCAACACTATATTGGATTTTCTCACTACCTGGTAACTTCCAAAATCTACTGGATTGACTATTTAATCAAAAATCACACGCATTCAAACATTAACGGCTTACGATAAATTTGAATCAACACGAAATAATTGACCTTAAATAATACAAAAAATTTACTCAAAAATTTTACTAATATAAAATTTGCACATATTATAATAACTATAAGAATCCAATGATATCTTTCTTTTATGTGGTAGCAAATGATCATAGTTTATAAACGAAGCCTTGTAAATTCTCATGACATAATAGATGACTAAATTAGAGCAGCGTTGGGTCATGAAATCTAGTTTGTGTGATGATTAAGCTGGATGTTCATATTGACATAAATATACAAACAAGTTAATATGTTGGATATGCATATTGACATAGACATTAGCACATGTTGATAGGAAATATAATCATGAATATAAATTGGACATATTCATTATATGAATGTAGGTAGATAGACATTAAAATCTACCTTGTATAATGCGGTTAGAGTTGAAATGACTACATTGGATATTCATTACATTAACATTAGTATGTGCACATAAGTATATGTACATTAAAATCTACTTAATACAGTCATAATTGAAATGACTGCATTGGTTAGTTGTCACTGCATAGTTAGTACTAACTATGCACATATGTAGGTATGACATTATTCAACTTAGGGAACAGTACAATTGAGATTGACTAATTACATGAAATATTATTCAGAGGTGACAAACGAGCTGGCTGAGGCAAGTCTGAATAAGTTCGATTCACCGAGCCTAATGATTTAAACAAAAAAATCCTAACAAGCCTACCGAACTCAACCGAGCCTAACAAGACATCTAAAAAAATTTCAAACTGAATCAGCTTACGAGCCACGAATTAAACGATTCTAGTTGAGTCAATTAAACAAACCTAACGAGCCGAATGCATATATATATATATATATATATATATATATATATATATCAATTTAATATATATGTTTAGAAAATTTATTTACTTATAAAATTATAATAATTATTCGGTGATTAATGTATTAAATTATTATTACGTTATATTATATTTTAGGAAGGAGATGAGATGAATTGAAAATGAGGTAAAAGTTAAAATAGTTTTTCATTTTCTCACCTTCAATCTCAACCTTTCATTCTTTTAATCTCAAGCCTTCCTTTTAGCTCAATCTTCCATCACGCCTCATCTCGTCCACGTTCCACAATCCACATCTCCACCACCTCCGAACTCTCTCCCTCCCTCCACCCCCGATGCCCGTCGTTTGCTACAAACCCAAGTTTCCCTCCATATCCAAGCTCTCTCATCTTATTTACTTCTTCAACTCTAGTAGGCAATGGTGTCCTCAGAGTTCTGGAGCAAAAAAGGCCACGTCAATCACAAACAGCTCTGTTTATGTTTCTAAATTTAACAACATGCTGGAATAGACTGACGACGAGATCAAAAAGATTGAGAAAATCTTCTTCAATAGGTTTTGGATTTCTTCTTTTTATCTTTATCATCAAAGAGTGAGGAAGGTGTAGGCCAGGCTTGCCGAGTCAACGAGTGGGCTCGTTAGTGAGCCTGCTAGGCTCGATCAAAAGCGGGCTCGCGAGCTCAGAAGGAGGGCTTGGCTCACTCTCCTTAAGAGACCAGGCCGAGCTTAGCTTGGCACTGTAGCAGCCGAGTTAAGCTGGACCCGCTACAATGACGGGTCGAGCAAACAGGGGCCCATTTGACAACTATTATAATTTCATGTCTAGTGTTAATTAGTTGAACACTTGATGGTGGAGATTAAGGGCATTTAATTAGTTGTACTTAATAATAGATGTGCATGAATTTAGTTGCACATTTGGTTAGGAGTATTCATACATGACTTTTATATGTATGTTTTTTATGACATATATGCCATGATTGATGATATAACATGCCTATGCATTCATTGTATGTGTTATACACTTCTAAAATATAGAATAAGTATATGATATCATTGACATAGGTCATGGGAATAATATGAGTGTATAATTGACTTCTCACAAAAATTGAATTTGTGAAGACTAATCATATACGGCTTTATAATTAATCAGAAGCATTAGATAGAATGTGCAAAAGGTTATAAAGTGTATATGTGGGTGCAATGACCCCTGTTCCCAGCAAGATATTGTCCGCTCTGGGGATTGGGCCGTATCCCAATATCCTCCCCTCACGGCTTTGTTTGGCGAGAACACTTCCCGGAAGGTCACCCAACCTGGAATTGCTCTCGCCGAAGTACTCTTAACTTCGGAGTTCTTATGGGATCCGTTGTTAATTGTGCTCCAAAACGCGTCTTACTATCTTGGGAGGGATCTCTTACATATGTTTCATTTCCATGTACTTCCCCAAGCGATGTGGTATTGTGACGACCCCACTTTCAATGACCGAATCCTCCGGCCCAACCCTCTGGGATCCGCAGAATTTTCGTTGAACCCTCCGGCCCAACCCTCTAGGAACCGCAGAGTTTTAACCCATACTCCGGCCCCAACCGGGCACATACGTCCTCTGAGGATCCGCGGAGCATGGGTGGTTCCACCACATACGTGTCAAGTTGAGTCATCACAATCACTCCTCTTTGGGGGCCCAATGTCCTCGTTGGCCACATTTCCGGTTGGGTACAGGCTCTGATACCATTTGTAACGACCCCTGTTCCCAGCAAGATATTGTCCGCTCTGGGGATTGGGCCGCAGCCCAATATCCTCCCCTCACGACTTTGTTTGGCGAGAACACTTCCTGAAAGGTCACCCAACCTGGAATTGCTCTCGCCGAAGTACTCTTAACTTCGGAGTTCTTATGGGATCCGTTGTTAATTGTGCTCCAAAACGCGTCTTACTATCTTGGGAGGGATCTCTTACATATGTTTCATTTCCATGTACTTCCCCAAGCGATGTGGTATTGTGACGACCCCACTTTCAACGACCGAATCCTCCGGCCCAACCCTCTGGGATCCGCGGAGTTTTCGTTGAACCCTCCGGCCCAACCCTCTGGGATCCGCAGAGTTTTAACCCATATTTCGGCCCCAACCGGGCACATACGTCCTCTAAGGATCCGCGGAGCATGGGTGGTTCCACCACATACGTGTCAAGTCGAGTCATCACAGTGGGTGTTAGATAGTTGTATTTTATTTTGGCCCTGAAAATGTATGGTTAAATGGTAGTTTTAGTTTCTTACATGTCTATTTTACAAATCTTGATGCTTGGGATGCATGATTTGTTGTGGCCATGCTAGTTCTTATTGTAGGATACTGAGTGAGGTCGAGTGAGTTTCAACTAGATTGTAAGGATTAAACATGTGATCTCTCCTTCTTATTTGGGGGGTCGTGATCCGAGCTCGGGGTGGTTAAGACATGTCATGATGGGAAAAGAAAGTTTGTGACCGAGATGACAATGTAAGAGGTAAGAAGAAACTTTGTTAGATAAGAAGGTGGCTTATTTGAATGTGGACATTGAACTATTGAAGTAGATATCGGCCATTTATACAAGTTTAAGCCGATCTAAGCCGTGCAACCACACTGCCATTAGACATGTAAGGGTAAACCAAGAGCTTCTGAAGCCGAACAAAAACAACTTCACATCTCACAAAAGTAAAAGACACTCGATCAAGTCCTAATTATATAAAATAATACTTCCAACATAAAGTGTATCTATTCTACCATCCAACTAATCTGTGAGCACATA